>JARDYH010000003.1:222163881-222763881 GCA_029215795.1 Anniella stebbinsi
TTGTAAGCCACCTTGGGAGGGCTTCTGCCCTGAAAGGCAGCCAATAAATATTATTATTATTATTATTATTATTATTATTATTAATAATAATAATAATAATAGGATTCTTGCCTTTTAAGCCTGGCTTTTGAACATCCCAGGGGCAGGTTGGCCACTGGGGAAACAGCTTGTTTGAAGAGATGAACCTTTGGTCTGATCCAGTAGCTATATTTTTGCCAGGATGTCCAGCTATCTGTTCATGTGTCTTCCTTTTGTTTCCTCAGATTTTAAAGTTCACAACCTGTTATTTCTAGTAGTTTGAAACAGTTTAGAATTTAGTGAAGTTTAGGATTTTTAACTCCTCAGAGAACACAACCTTGTTTTCTTTAACAGTATTCTTCTCACAGTTTGACTCATTGCCCTGAGCATAGATAGGTTGGCAGCAGCAGCAACAACAAATATATACAATGCACACACAGGACCATTTTAGGGCTTCAGCAAAAAATAGCGCTGTGCTCAAAATCACAAGCCAGACAGTGGCAGCTTTTTAGTCCACATTGTCCTCGGGCTCTGTTTCCAGCTCATTAGCTAAAAACATGTGCTTCCCTAGGCACTCTGTCAATACCCTCCATAGAGTCAAATTAACCATTGCGCTAGTGACAACATTTTTCTTCTTCCCCCAACTGCATTTCCACGCTTTACAACTGCTTCTATATTCGTGTTATGTTAGGACTAAACTGAAAAAAATCCCAGCAACTAAAAAAATGTTTGTCAACGCTGATTTTTTTAAAAAAAATACTCTGAGCATGTACAGCATCACATTTTAACCTCTGTTAATTCATAGCAACATCATAGTCCCAGGAATAAATTGGAGCTTGTTTCTGGAGCCTTCATCATCTGCTGCTCCCTGGATGCTAATTTGGGCCTCCACTGGAATCTCAGTCCCAAAGTCCAGCTCTAGCAGTACCACTGGTTGGGGCTAGGGAGATATAGAGCTACTCTCCACATCTCATGCAGAAGGCAACTAGCCTGCTCTAATTAGCAACTGACAAAAAATGTCTCTGAGTTCCCAGAGATCCAAAAACTGTTAAATAGGGTAGTTTTATCTTACAGACTCTGAAGAAACTGACAATTTATTAGGCAGACATATGAGCCCTATTCAGAAGTTATGCCAGGGTGGCAGTGGGGTCAGATCTATGGGCTCCAGCACCCTCCATTGTATCCTCATCACTCATCCCTGATGATCTGCATGAATTGGAGGAATAACTTCTGCAGTGGGGTGCGTTCTCTACTTGTGGAGGCTCCGGGCATGACTGACAGCTCTGATTTTGCAGGGTTCTAAACTGTGTGTGGAGCCTACACAGGGGTAGAGGTGGCTCCTCTCTGCATACATCCAGCCACCCAAAAGTAGAAGGCTGCAGAAATGGGTGTCGAGGATGTGATGGAGAGAGAGGGACCAATGGGTTCATCACTGCTCTAATCCTCATGTGATTTTAATAGTTCCATTCAACTCTGACTGGTCAGATCTCACCTTGAATACTCTATCCAGTTCTGGATTCCATACTTTAAGAAGGATTCAGATAAATTGCAGTGAGTCCGGAGAAGGACAACAAAGGTGATGAGGGGACTAGAAACTAAGTCCTATGAGGATAGACTGAAGGAACTGGGTATGTTTCACCTTGAGAAGAGAAGGCTGGGTGTGTGTGGATATAACACTTCTTAAATATCTAAAGGGTTGTCACATCAAAGGGGGCTGCCACCCATAGGTTCTCTTTCATCCAAGATTTTATGACATGAAATAACGGGCTTAAGTTACAGGAAAGCAAATTTTGGTTGAACATCAGGAAATACTTCCTAATGATCTGAGCAGTCAGACAATGGAGCCAATTTCCAAGAGAGGTGGTGGTCTCTCCGTTGCTGGAGGGATTCAAGCACAGACAGGGCAGCCATCTGCCAGGGATGCTTTGAACTCTGAACAGGAAATTGGACTCGATGACCTAAATGGCCTCTTCCAACCCTATAATTGTATGATTTTGAAGTAACTGAAGTAATACACATCATCATCTAAAAAGCGCTCCCCCTTCCAATAAGGCCATTAAGCCCAAAGTCCAAAATTACTTAACTGCACCATTGTGTATACTCCTATGGATTGGGTTCCCTAGATTTAGATTCTCATCTCCACCGTTAGTCCTTTTACATGTCTAAGCTCTTGCTCCTTGTTACGAAGCACCTTCTTAAGCCCACTTCCTCTCCAAACACACTTGCTCTTTTTGATCCTTCCAGCTCTTATACCAAGTCTAGAATTAGCTTATCCCAATATTGAAATAAGTTGCTTGTTTTTTTATTATTATTCTAAACTCTGGAACATGTGTTGTCATGTTCATTCTTCATTCTTCACTGGTGGATCCCAATTCCTACTAAGGCTTGCAGCTCAAGACCTTAACATATGTTGTTTAGATACATGTGCATGATTAGAAATGTGTAGAAGAAGACATGCAGTAACACACTCTATCTCTTATTCTAAATTAAAGAACAGAAATCAGAGAATTGGGTCAGAGGGGAAAATCTCCAAAGCCACCACAATTTCACCCTCAGAACCTTTTGTGATAGCAAAGTAAATGTTTCATCTTAAGACATGGGCATTTATCCTTTTCTGAGAAGAGAAAAAAATGCACACTGTTTAGTCGCTTGAAGGCTATGCCTAAAGCAAGATCTAGCTTCGCAAAAAGATAAAGGGTGGGGGCAGATAATTTCAGGGGAAACAAGATCTGCTCTGCCCCCAAAACCAGTCATATGCTAAAACTAGCCTCCCCCCTTGTGTTTATGATGTCTTTGTCATAGACTTCTTCACAACAAATTTTCATGGTGCCATGGCTTGCACATTCCTCTTTGGAGTTTTTAAAAGTAGTTTCTGAAATTTGAATTCATGAGCCATGGTGTAATAACAATTGGTCCAGCCAGGGTATACTTTAGTAGGTTACAGGTGCTCTTCCTGGATGGATGGAGGCACTTGGCTGTCTGGTTTGGTCCTTGCCATGCTTCACAGGCATCCACTGATAGCCTATTGATGCACAGTCTCCTGTAACTTATGGTTATATCCAGTGTACGCATCAGGCGACGAAGGTAGGGTTTTTGCTAGCATCATTTTCCAGACTCTGTTTGAAGAATTTTAGCAGCCATCCACTCAGCTCCCAAGTGTGTAGTTTGGCATGAATAAAACTCTGCTTTATGATGTTTACAAGAGTCTCTTTACCCATTGCTGATGAGTCATGGAAAAGAACGTATTCCTATGGCTCTTGGACAGGTGCATGGGATGCATATCACATTTGTTGTATCGTTTAAAATTAACAGTGAGTTGCTTTCTTTCCTCTTACATTGACATTCAGATTTGTAATTTGGGAAGAGGTATAAATCCTCTGTCCTCTTTCCAGATGCTTCTAGCAGCCATGTTATATAATTGATCCAAACTCTTGGCAAGAGAACAACATGCCTTCATGTTTTTTTTATGACCCTCCTTTTTTTTTTTGGCCTTGTCTCATTATCTTATGAACTTTTCATAATGGTTGTCACTAGCAAAACCTTATTAACTTGCCGCTCTTCCTTTGTGTATCAGATGTTCAGTTGTTTCTCTTTATGTCTGCCCTTCATATGACCAACTGGTGCGCTTTTCATGCTCTCTATAATGACATGCTGAACTTTCATGATTATGGGACATCTCTAGGGCCTTATTCCAGCCTGAACATTAACTTACAGTGTTAATCACAATGCTACTCTTTCTTTAATTTTGTTTTATCACCCTGACAAGCCTAGAATTGTTACTGTGCTATCCAACTTTATTTTGTATAGCTAATTTGTAAGTTATCTATTTAAAGGACAGCCCTAAATCTCAGAAGTTAATTACTGCCGAGAAGAAAAGCCAGCATTCCACTGGTGTAAGTGAATGGAAATGAGCTTGGATGAATAAGCTCACAAAGTGCTTTGTACAGTTTCAAGTGCACTTGCTGGAGTGTTGACACTTACTGGCCATGTTCTAGAGAGGGATGGCCATCACATCTTCTACACACATGAATGGACTTTTTGTATGTACTTTGGCACAGGAATAGAAAAATGGATGTAAGAAAGCAAAGGGAAGTATGAGTAAAGCTGCCCCTTCCACTGAAATGAATGGGGAAGACTTAGGCCAGATCTACATCAAGCAGGATATAGTGGTATGAAAGTGGTATATAAAAGGCAGGAGCCACACTACTGCTTTATACTGGTATTGAAGTGCACTGGCAACCCATTGACACATACCATTTACCACTTTCATAATGATTTCATAGTGCTATATCCAGCTTGGTGTGGCTCCTGCCTTTTAAATACCACTTTCATAGTGCTATATCCTGCTTGGTGTAGATCTGGCCTTAATCTGAGCCAGAAGAGAGTATGTTTGCTTTACCACTGAGGACCGATCATGTGTTAGTAGGCAAATTCCCTAAGTGTAGCTGAGCATAGGCCCCCATTCTCACCCACTACTGTATGCATGATATAATCTGTGATAGGCTGACCAGATAAAATCCAGGTCAGGAGTCATGTAACTTTAACAGTTGTAGAGAAAAAGGAATTTCAGCCAGTGTCATTTGTATGCAATTAGTTCCTGGTGATATTCCCTCTTCATCACAACAGTTAAAGTTGCAGGCACTATACTAGAGTGACCATATACAAAAGAAGGCAGGGCCCCTGCAACTTTAACTGTTATGATGGAGAGGGAATTTCACCAGGAACTAATTGCGTACAAATGACACTGGTTGAAATTCCCTTTTCTCTACAACTGTTAAAGTTACATGAGCCCTGACCTGGATTTTATCTGGTCACCCTAATCTGTGACATGAACAAACACCTGAAAATGTGATATCTCCAATCCCTGGATTCTTTGTATCCTATTCTTCATGTGGAAAGACTGAAGGAATTTGGTGCATTCCATTTAACCCATAATATATTGAAGGGAGGTGATCGCTGGATTTACCAATGTGTAAACTGGCTTAGCCTAGTTGAATATTTCAGTTTTCAAGCTAAAATCTGATTTTTGGGATGTGTGTGTATGTGTTTGTTGTTCTTTAGTTGGTGATGTAATGTAAATCAACAAGGAACACAGAACAATGGGAAATGGCAAGAAAAAATACATTAAAAAAGACTTCTAATGAGAAAACAAAACATACAGGTTAAATGCCAATGCTGAAATCCTGAAAGACAAGGTAGATTAATTGGAATGCCAGGCATTAAAATAGGACATGGATCTAAATGGCAGTCAAACAAAATATAAGTACTTTAAGGTCCAGGTGAAATCAATGAGAGGGATTTATAGCACAATTCTAAATATGTTTACTGAGAAGTAAGTCCCATTGAATTCAACGAGGCTTACTCCCTTGTAAATGTGCTCAGGATAGTTAACTCTATCACTGAAATGAATCAGTCTTAAAAGTGTTTAACTTTGACTGATAGTGGGAATATCGGAAAATCTGGTGAAATCGTCATCATTGTCATCATTACATCAAAAAACTATACAGAAAACCTTCAGAAACTGGGCCTACCAAAATACATCCACACCAACATCCAGAAAGGACTAAAAGGCAGCATGACTTGGCAAAGCCCATCAAGTCCTAAAAAAATCACCATGAGTGAGAAAAGAGAGATAATAATAATAGCTATAGTTATACTTGGATACTAAACCAACAAAAAAGACAAAACAGGTTGTACAGTAGGGTGTGTAGTTCTATATGTGAATGAAACTCTGGGATATAATATGTTAAACATTTGAAAGGAAAATTTTATGCAAAGAAGACTTATGGATAGACATTTTAGGTCAATAAACTAATATAGCGCTAGAAATTTATGCCCACGCCCCCTCACATTCTGGCCTGGATCAGGCAATGATGTACAAATGTAAAACTTAAAGGACAAGATAAACTTTTAACCTTCTATTACAATTCTCACTTAGCATGTGACAATCTTGATGAAGCAGCTTTGTTGTAGCTGATGTATTTTGAATAATAGTGTTGTGCCAACGTATCATAGTGCTTGGATGGCAGCACGGTCACAGCATTTCTGCATGACAAATGCACAAGAAGATCCAAAATGGCAGAATTCAGAAGGAAAAAAATGTGGTGGAGTTGTTGAGGCCAGGACTCAGCTTGCTGGTCTTGGACTGTCATTTAAAACAAATATAATAGTGTGGCTATAGATGGAAATCTAAAAGTGTCTGAGGTACTCCTGATGTTGGCTTAACAAATAAATTGTGGCTTATGATGAAGAGAACGTTGACCTGTACGGCAAGCTGACACAAAACCAGCAGAACATTTGTATATCATTTCCTGAGTTGTGTTCCCACCCGCTGTAAATGTCGGGAATCTACAGACTGTAGTGCGTTGTGCACAAGAGAGCATATTTTATGCTCTGCAGTATGACTGCAGCTATTTAGACAAAATCTGTATGCAAGGCGTCGAAGCCATTTTGTTAATAAATTTTCTGTGTTTGATGGTGCTTAGAGTTATATCTGTCCTGGGGAGTGATAACTACTGCATATTAACTTAGCAAAAGTCATTGTCTCTCATCTCTTGAGCCACAAATACTCTTAATTAGCCTAATTTACCCTTACTTGTGTTTGCATGGCTATTCACTAGAAGACACAGATAAGAGGAAAATTAATAGGGGAGAAATCATAGTTGCTATCTATCATTAGGTTTTATAACTTAAATTAAAGTTGACTTCCTGGCTGTGGCTAATGAGAAAGATTTACAATTAAATAGTTAATATTATATCTAATACTGAACATTTGAATTTTGAATGCTTCTAAAGCTCATGCACTGGTCTCAGATTCATCCCTTTGGCTGGGACAATTTGCCCAATTCAAAAGAGATGCACACACAAGATGTGCACATGAGATTGTACACATTGTGTCCAGGAGATGTACACAATTCAGCTGTGCTCAGGAATGCATTCTAGAGCTGAGCCTAAGGATAATTCCAAAGTTGATGAGGCTTTTACAGTGCAGTGGTCCTACCTCAACCATTGAATTTTATGGACGGGACTGTGTCCAGGCACTAACATCTTCCACTTGCATCCCTCTCGGGTTTTCCCACCACTTCTTTCATCTTCTTCTTTTCCATGAAAAAAATCTGTTAAGGAGGAAATGACAGAATGCCTTTTGATTGACAGTGTCGACATCAAGTTTTTGAGGGTCCTTGGGCAAGACACCCACAGCGGGTCCCTTCCCTCAGTTATACTTCTCATTGCCATTGTCATCAGCTGCTGTCACTCCTCCTTTTCTCATTACCGATATCACTTGATTGGCAGGCAGAGAGCCAGTGAGCAAGTAGGCTGTGGGATCTGCTTCTCTTCCTTCTCACCACCATCGTTGTCTGGGCCAGAGCAAAAGGCAGGGATACAAGCAGGTTGCAATGGTGAAGAGGAGGAGCAAGCCCAGGGGGCTCTGGTCAGTGGGCCCCTGCTTGTATGTGGACCCTCGGCAGGTGTCCGCCCATGCCGCCCCTTGCCCTGGTGCAAGGAGCCCTCAGTCTGGAAGCATCCTCATTTTTTCTCTCTGAAAAACAAAGGGAGAACAAGATGGCAAAACAAGCAAGGGGAATAGAAATTCCAAACATCTTCAGTCCAGAGAAGGGCTTACATCAATCAATTCAATTCTGTGAACCGCTAGGAGATTTATTATAGTCAGCAGTATATAAATGTCACAAATAAATAATAAACAAGTAAGGGGCAAGAGCAGCGTTTCTCCCCCCACCGTGTCCTTTCTTAAATTCGCAGCGCTGCTTAGGGATGGGTGAACAAATGATGGTCAAGATCACCAGGATTCTTCGAATATCATCTCGCTGCTTGTCTTGTCCCCAGTTCCTATTTATGTTTGCAATTGCTGTTTGTTCTGCTCCAATGGGAAAACTGTGCAAATCCAGCATCAATTGAATGGGGAATTTGCACAGATTTCTCCAAATTTGCACAAATTTCCTACATAGATGAAAACCTCGATGGAAGGAATTTGTGCAAATTTAGTCTGGAAGGGAAATTTGTGCAAATCTGGAAATTTGCACAAAATTAAACTGGGGAGAGATGTGTAAATTGAGCAGGAACACATGTCTGGCAGTTCATGAACATTTTCAGTGGACACACATGCTCAGGATGACATTCGGGGCTTCAAATAGGGGATGCTTGCATGTCTTGTGAGCAAAAACAAAAACCTCACACATCACTAGCTTTGCTGCCCCTTGGCTTGCAATTGACCACTATTCTTCTCAATGCCTCAGACAACACAGCTTCAGGACATAGCATTGTTGGGGGGAAAAAGATGGCAGTCCCCAGCTAGTTAAAGGAAGACCACAATTTAAAAGCTTGTTTCAGCCCACCTTTACCCATACAGGTACAGCATCCCTGATATTCTTGTAGCTGTTGGAAAGTGTGCCAATACAGTCACACAAATAGTTGCTGAGAGCTGCAATTTTATCTTCGATGGGCTTGATTCATCCACACCCAGTGATACTCCATGTGAATGTATTCCACAGAACATCTGAGGGCTATTGCAAGGAGCCCATTAGAAATGTCTGGACTGACCCACAACAAAATAGTGCAGCTGTGGTCCTTGACTTCCTCCCAAAGCTCTTCCACACATTCATTTCAGGGTAGAAGCCCCCGTGACAGCAGCCAAGGAAAAGGCGCTTGCCTGTATGAGTGTTCATACACACTCATCATGTATAAATTAATTTACCATGTGGAGTTGGTACGTTGGTACACACCCAGACACCAGGAGTAGGGAACTTGGCCTATAACTCCCATGCTCCCTCACCATTGGCTATGGGCTGAAGGGTATTGTAGGCCAAAACATCTGAAGGGCCACAAGTTGCCTGTATTTCAATGGGCCTGCTCACTAAGAGTCTATGCTGTGAATCAAGCCGAGATGGCACATAAACACTGCGATGTAGTTCAGAGCTGGAAGGGAGTATAACTTGGATAAATGCACCCACGTTCTCTCCAAAAGCATTTCAGCAATACAGAACCAGCCATGTTGATGCAAACCTTGGCTCATGTTTCTCAGTGCTTTTTATAATGGGATTGAAATTGCTTAGCAGGGAAGCCAGCTGGACTTGCTTCACTTGCTAAGTATAAGATGCTGTTATTGCCAGGTGTTGCTCTGTGCCCAGTCAGCATGGTGTATCTATCAGTTTTGGAGTTTCAGTCATCATGAATTCCTGCATTGACTTTGGCTAATCTTGGCGGTTTTACTTTATCCTGAAATTTGTTAAAGAATCCTAGATGCTCTTCCATATGACAGTGGCTAACAGCAAAGCCAGATGATCACCAAGATTATCAATTCTTTGTAAGGCTGGACAGGTATGCCAAATAGGCAGCACTTTAACAGTTTTAAGGCTTTCAGTGAAGCATCCGCAATGAACATCTAGTTAAACTAGGCTGACCAGATAAAACCCAGGTCAGGGCTCATGTAACTTTAACAGTTGTAGAGAAAAGGGAATTTCAGCCAGTGTCATTTGTATGCAATTAGTTCCTGGTGAAATTCCGTCTTCATCACAACAGTTAAAGGTGCAGGCACTATACTAGAGTGACCATATACAAAAGAAGGCAGGGCCCCTGCAACTTTAACTGTTGTGATGAAGAGGGAATTTCACCAGGGACTAATTGCATACAAATGACACTGGCTGAAATTCCCTTTTCTCTACAACTGTTAAAGTTACATGAGGCCTGACCTGGATTTTATCTGGTCAGCCTAAATTAAGCTGAAGCACTTAGCTAGATAGGTCACTCCCCCCCCCCCCCCCCGCAATGTTTGCAAGAAAACTAGACATTGGCATGTCATAAGATGGCCTAGAATGATCACAGAGCAAATGGGGAGGAGGGTGCCATCTATAACCACAAAAAACATGATAAGTTTCTGGTGCTATGAACAGGATAGTGGTACGCAGAATTAGGTAAAAAAAATCAACTGATGTTAAGTACGGCAAAGCTACGAACAGGGGGCATGATCTGGAGGGAAACTAACAACATAAGGGAACTTATAATATTGCTATTTTTAGCTTATGGGGTAAGGGTTAACAAAAGTCCAAGAATATAAAAAGAAATGTGCTGAAGCTTTTGGGCCTGCCTCTGATCCCAGTACCTGGTGGGTGCACCATGGCTGCCTGAGTTCTCCATCAACAGATATTGCAACTTGCTGCTTCAAGAACATCAGAAGAACCATGCTGGATCAGACCAAGAGTCCATCTAGTCCAGCAATCTGTTCACATAGTGGCCAACTAGCTGCCCCTGGGAAACCCACAGGCAGGACATGACTGCCCATGTTCTCCAGCGGCATAGGCATACTGCTTCTGATATTGGAGGTAGCATATAACCATCGGGACTAGTAGTCATTGATGGCCTTATCTTCCATGATTGTAATTCTATTACTAGCTTCTTTTCCTTTCTGTACTTGTATGCATTAATTTTCTTTTCTATGTTCAATAAAGCATATCTTCCTTTAGTTAAGCTTCTTGTGGGACTGGGTTCTTTCAGTCAAAAGAGTAGATCTCAAATCCCAAGTCAAGTTCTCTTCTCATTGGGCAGGTCTGTGGGACTTAATGGTTGGGGAATACTAGGAACTGAAGGGCTTTTTCCTGTTTAAACATGCATGGGATCGCACCTTTAATTTATTTACTTCCTATACCTGTCCTGTGGATGTTTACTCAAAAGTAGGTTCTGTTGAGCTAAATGGCATTTGCTCTCGAAGTAAATGTATATATAGGATTGCAGCCCAGATCTTCTGGCTCCTCTGAGTTCTAACATGGGTGGAAGCATTGGACTTAGGTGTCTGGGTTCAGTTTTCAGTTATGAAATTTGCTTTACTGAACATAGCTATATCCTGCTATTTTGCGCACTCTATGAGCCATTTTATGGTGCTCCCAAGACTCAGCATTCTGTTACTTTCTGCCTCCTACTGCGATTGACCTGGGTTAATTTTGACTGAATGAGCTGGGACAGGAAGGGAGAAACAGATTGATGTCATTGGAGAACACTACATAAATAGTTCAGGTTGAAATAGTTCTAATTTATACTCTAGTCTTCCCCAACCGGTGTCCTTCAGATGTTTTGGACTACAACTCCCAGCATTCCTGACCATTGACCATGCTCCTGGGGGCTGGATGGCAGTCAAAGTTTGTAGGGCATCAGGCTGGAGATGCTGGTCATCAAAGCTAGGTATAGGAACTAGTTGCAAACTACAAAGAACTATCGCAAGCCTAGAAAATGTCCACTTTTTGGAAAGGTTGTAAAACATATTAGTTCCAGCTCAGATTTGTCAGGTCTCCATGGTGAGCTGTCACTTGCCTTCAGCTCTGTTCTGGTGCTTCATTTTTAATGGTATTTTTTAATAAGTGCAAGGCACTTTGAGCATGTTTGAAAAAGAAGCCTGAGATGCTTTGAATGAACGAATGATTGAATGAAGAAATAATATTTTGGGAGTTTGGGAGGAAGTAGCCATTTTGGCAGAGCACCTTTAGTGACCTTGTCAGAACTGGTGTGGCACCATTTCCTTCATTTCTTACCTCAGTGCTAGCCTGAAATGAAATGCCACACTTTCTGCCTAGGTTCTCAGTCAGATCTTGGTCCTTTGAATCCTCTCCAGATTGCATTGCATTAACTCCCTCCCATGGGTGTTGCGACTTCCTTTGCAGCCATTGCTTTTATTTATTTATTATAAAATTGATAAACCACTCCACATCGAGAAATATCAGTGCACAATACATTAAAACACAAAATACATTAAAAGCAAACAGATCAATAAAATAGGGGCTGGAACTTATTCATTAGTTGGGAAATGCCTGCCTGAAAAGAAAAGACTCCAGCAAATAACAAAAAACAAAATAAGGTAGGTGCATCCCTTATCTCATATGGAAGATCATTCCGGGGGTGGGGGTGGGTGGGGAAAGCCAACACATGAAAGGCTGTACTCCTGGTGGTTTCCAAGTTCATCTGTGACCCATATGGGACACTTTAGAAGACCTCAGTGATTGGGCAGGATGATAAGGGGAAAAGTGTGTTTTCAAGTATCCTGGTCCCAAATTATTCAGGGATTTATAGACTAGTACAAGGACCTTAACCTGGCCAGTAGCAGATGGGCAGCCAGTGCAGAGCCTTCAGCAGAGGTGTTACATGTTGATATGGAGTGACACCTGACAACAGCTTTTGGACCAACCTCAAGGGCAGTCCCTCATTGAACACATCACAGTAATCCAGTCTTGACAGTTGCCTGCACCACTGTGCCCACCACTGTGGCTAAACTATCCCCCATCCAGGAGTAGTTGTAGCTGGATCAAGCCAGGAAAAGCCAGACTCTTTTGTAGTCTGGCCTGGCTCCTTGACTTCTGCTATAAACACTATCAGGTTCACTGCATTATCCAATCACTTCCATCCAATACTGTGAATATGTTGCTACACATATGTGCCAAATTTGAGATCGATCCCTCCAACCCTCAATTTTATATGAATTTATTAAAGATCGTTTCAGTTCTGACAGATCAGAATGACAGCTCACCACGTACGTTCATTCAGACCTGTCAGAACGGAAACGATCTTTAAAAAATTCATATAAAATCGAGGGTTGGAGGGATTGATCTCAAATTTCATACACATACTTAGGCATACCCCATAAGCACTGTGACCAAGTTTCAAGCCTCTAACTTTTAAAATACAGAAGTTATAGGCATTTTATTCTTTACAAATAGGGCTGCAAAAATATCATTTTTTCACGATAATTATCATGATGACGATACAGTTCACCTATGATATGAATGAAGACGATCATTTTTTTGGTCCGAAATGACGATAACAATAAACGATGATTTTTTTGGCGTGCACACCCCTAGTTTCAAGTAGGAGTTTTTCCAACCCTACCTGGAGATACCAAGGATTAATACAGGGACTTTCTGCATGCAAACCATATGCTCTACCACTGAGCCACAAGTCCACACAAGGAGACTTGTTCTTTTGGTATGCATGCATGCCTACCACAGGAGTTGGCTAGGTGGTGTCAATGGACTTCTCTGTCTGCTTGGCAAAAAAGGTGGTTAGTTTTTGAATCTCTCTCTGCAGCGAATCTTTAGCTTGGCAGCTATATGTGGAAATTGCTACCTTCATGCTAGTTTCACCACAGTGGCCTGTATTCAAAGGGATATCGCCAGCTCTTCTTGGCCACCCACTTGTGTGTTCTGTGTGTGGAGAAGTTATGTACTTGGTAGGACACTGTCACTGTGATGTTGGTATTGTTGTCATACATTGATGGTGACTTCTATGCATGACTAACATGGTGGCAGTATCTGAAGCAACCTCAGGATTGGTGGGTGGCAGAGGAATTGCCAGCAATATTGTGGCTGTTGGTGCAGTTTCATTACCTCTGTTTTTTGCTGCTACCATTGTGCCTCTGAGTCTGTAGTTATCTGAGCACAGGATCAGATATATTATGCCAGTATTCACACCAGTGTAGGAGTGACTTTCTTAGTTGGACCATAGGGTTAGTCTGTCCAGTCACCGGAGTTCACAGAATTAGATTCACAGTGCCTTGGACAGGCTTCCTGTTTCTTACCAGCAATGTACTCAACCTCTAAGACAGTGAAGGCTGGTGGCTCCAATGTCAGTGGGGCGGTGACTTTGCTCTGGGTTTCAGTCAGAACCAGTCAGAACTCTAAAGGAGCTCTCCCCCTTGGCTTCGCACCTTGGATAACACCATTAGAGTTCTGACTGGCTCTGACTGAAACCCAGAGCGGATTCACTGCCCCACTAACATTGGAGCCACCAACCTCCACTGCTCTAAGATTTTCAGAGGAGGCCTTCTTAGTTATTCCATGACCTAGAGAATGTCACCACATAGCATCTTTAAAGTTGGTCTCCTCAGTCATTGAATCCACTTTCTGGAACACACTGCCCCAAGAGGCAGAAAATGTGTATTTTCAAGGCCTTCTGAAAATGGCAAACAAGTTTTCCCTGGCTTATAGTTGTTTATCATAATGCTGCTCCATTTTCCTGTTTCTTCTCATTGTTTTTGTTGTTGTGAGTTGAAATTGTTTAAGTGTTATATTGGATTACATATGTATTTTTAACAGTGATTTTTATATTTTTGTATGTAAACCACATAGAGATTTTATTATATGAAGCAGTATATATGCATCACAAGAAGCCTGATGGTGTAGCGTGGGATTTCTCTAGGTAACCCAGATGATCAAGCTCACTGATCATTAGTTAACAGAAACAAAAAGGACTTACTACTGAAACTTCTGAATGACCCACAAGAAATTGCCACACACCTGTGCTTGGCTAAATCACATTGGCTCTTGCATCACTAATTGGAGTGGCGGTCGATTTGTCCTGCTTAAGATGCTGTGTGCTCAAAGTGAAGCCAATATCCAGAAGCATGAAGTGAATTATTTGGCAGTTTAGCGTGAAGTCTGCCTATTAGCTTGACACAGTGAACATTGCTATTTGCATAGTTTTGCCATGAGAGTTTGTTTCAGCCCATTACATTTGCCCAGGCTCCACAGGAAGGTTCCTGGGACTGCAGAAGCACTATGAGCCATTAGCACAAAGTTGAAGATAGAAACATTTTTCAAAATATTTTTCTTAAAAAAAGAAAGAGAGAGAGAGAGAGAGAGAGAGAGGAGAGAAGGAAAGCTTCTCCAAATTAGATCCTTGGGCAAATTGTGTTTGATACATTACAGACTATGGATCACAAAAGTTGATGCCTCCCTTAGGGGCACTTGGCATGGTAATTTGGAAATGGAGATGGGTTTCCCGTTGAAAAGACCAGACTGCTTACAGGTGATTAAATAAGAGGTGCTTGCATGATACTTGAACCTTGTAATATGAGGTGAAACAGGTTGAGAGTTTGATATTGGCTTTAAGTTCCTGGTATGTTGAAGGCATCATTGGTCCAGAAATGCATCAAAGCAGGGCAGGGAAGTTAAGTGCTTATCTACAGAGAGTGTGGAAAAGAATCTAAGGGCAAGTTCACACATGGATGTCCAGCCCACATATGGATGGATGTCAATGATGGAACACCAAGTGGTAGATGCGGATGTGTGAAACAGCCACCATAGATCAGACCTCCAGACAGAGCTTTTGTGTATTGTGAGGCTACCTTCAAACGATGACTAATGGAAATGTATAACAGTTTTCAAGGTAGGCAATTCATGTTTCACTGTGATACTGGTGATATGAATGTGTACATGATGAATGTGCAGTAATAGCTGCTAGATGGATTAAGGAGTGAGTAGTCTGAATGTAAAATAGAGTAACTCAGGGTAGACTAGGTGTTAGCACCCTTGGGCACAGTGGCACCTGCCAACTCCATAGACTGTGCCCACTAGACTCCTTCCTCACCCCAACCCTGCTGTCATGACTGCTTCTGTGCTTATCAGGAAGTCAGCATATTGGGAGACTTATCCCCTGATCTACCAGTTTCACCCTTCCTTGGTAGTGGTGATGGGGGAGGGGAAGGAAATCTGGAGGAGGAGATGGTAGGTGACAGAATGTGGGGTGGGGGAGAAATCAGAGACCATGGTGGAAGTTCAGAGAAATGGAAAGGTAGTCAAGGGAAGGAGAAAGGAGGGGCAAGAAAAGGAAGAATCTGGGGAAGGGGGGCAAGAAAAGTGGGAATCCAGGAAGTGGGGGCAAGAAAATGTGCCTGCGGGCCTGGAAAAAATATAAAATGTGCCTGCAGCCCCCCCCCCCCACTCCCAACTTATCATATGTGCCCATGGGCTCAAAAGGGGTCCCTACCTCTAGGGTAGACAAAAAAGGCCTATTGTTAGATAACACAGGAAGTCCTTCTATGGTATCCTATCCAGTAAGTTTAGATGTCCCCAATGGGACTCAAACAGGCCTAAATGGCCTGGAACTTGTCTTTCTGAATGGTGGTGTAATGGAGCCAAGGCTCACAGGGCAGAAGTTCTGGGACTTTTTGATTAGCAGGGACAATGATGTCATCTGCATCCCCTCAGACTTCCCTGTTCCTCCTGGGCTTAGCTGCAATCCTCACAAGTAGCTGGGATGGACTTTCCCAGAAACAAAATATTGTTGTGAGCTACCCCTGTTGTAATATTTGGGGTTGGCTTGGTCTTGAATGGACAATTAAGACCCATTAGCATTGCAAAAGAGTTAAAAATGGCTAGAACTCCTCCAGTCTCATCCAACCATGATACTGCTTCAGTAAGACTTTCTGGGGCCAGGCATTTGACCTTCTGGGCTGGCTGGCTGACTTGATTTTGCTCTCTTCTTTGTTTTAATATGTATTTCTAATTTCCAACTGAATGTTTTTAACTGCTACCTTTTAAAATCTGCTCTTATCTAAATTTTCAGTACTTGTTTATGGATTAGTTTTTTTTAAAAAAAAATATATGTGGATTTTATTGTCAACAGCCTTGGGCATTTTTTTATGGAAAGGTGGGGTATACGTAAATGTAACCAATGGCTAAAGGAATCTTTTGAGAGCATGTAGACTTGATGAATTTGGAATGATGATGTTAACCATTGAAATTGTTTAAATATCAAGTTCATTTTATCCTGAATATGGAGAACTTTGCAAATGTTTGCTAAATTCTAATCAAAACTGCACTGAAATGAAATTCTCACCCATTTCCAATACAGGGTAATTTGGGATCCTGCAAAACCAGCCAACCAACCAACCAACCCTCTAACTGCACTGTGTCAACTACACTCCTTCTTTCCTGAAAAAGGACTAATTTAATCCTATGAATGGTTACTCAGAACTGTGTTCAATGGGGCTCCCAGGGAGGTATGAATAAGCAGCCTTATCGTTTCCTTAAGAGCAGCTCTTCCATGCCAAGTGATTCCAGGAGGCTCCGGTTTTGTCTTGCGTAGCAGCAAAGGCAACGTAATTGCTACGTCCTTCAAAGCAAGTGAATATAATAGTCCCAAGGAGGTTGGCATGTATCCCTCCAGCATTCTGCTTTGTCACTTCCCCCAAAGCAACCTTCAATCTACACGCTTAAGCACAGCATTTCATCAATGTGACTTTTAAGAGGGTGCTCTGAAGTTTTAACAAAATATTATTATTTAGGAAAGTGACAGAGAGCATTTGAGTTGATTTATTTGTAGCAGCAATGTCCAAAATGCTGTCTCCCAACATGCTTTTCTTTAAGCAAATGTCCTCTGTCAGTCTGTTGTTGAATGACTTTGTGTTTGCACTAAAAAGCTAATCCATCAATTTTGGCAAAGGAAAGTGCACAGAATAATAATATTAAATCTTTGGAACAATTAGTTATCTAGGAATAGGGGTATTCACTGCGTCTATACACATAAATATCCAGGTGTCGGTTACGTCTTCCTATGCCTCTGTGTGATTTTAAAAAGATACACAACTTTATGAGGTTAATATCAGATTCAGCATAGAACAGCGGCTTATTTTGTTTTGTTTGGAATATATTTTGTCCAAATAAGTGCTCTGTTCAGTGGGATTCTTTCATTCTTTTTCCCACTCCATAGGACCAACAAGGGATTTTTCTATGGGTCTGACTAGGTTTCTTATATCAAGGGGCTCTGTGAGAAGTTATGTGTAAGGAATGCAGGAGATTGCCAAATGCTATATGACCAGAGAAAGACTCTGGAGTGTTGTGGAAGTGATGTTTCTGAGCCCACTGTGCAAACACTTCTCACAAGTTTAGACAGTGGCAATGAGGGCTGACATGAACAGGTCTCTAAGAGCCGGGAAGTGATCAAGGGTCAGAGCAATTGTGTGGACGTAAGGTGGACTCTGTGCAGAGTTATAAGCAAGGTGGTTAAAAGCTAATGGATAAGGGAGAAATAATGTGCAGATATGAAGACAGGCAGGTGTGGGTCAGAATTCAGGCTATAAGCAAGGCCAGATATATCACAGGAAGTTGAATTGAAATGGTGAAGCAGAAATATGTAAAAATCAATGTTGGCGAAATAATATCAGCAAAACATTACTCATTCTGCTTCATACAGAAAATATACTATCCTTTTAACGATTCCTAGTTTCTTGCATAGAAACCCACTGCCACATTAGAATAATAATTGACTCAGTGTGTATACTCAGTGATACTGAAGCCTGTGTGACCATCACAATTTACACATGATTTGGACACTTTTTCACCCCCATTCAGAAGGTCTTTCCATTTGGGGAATTTGTGACATTTGAAACAGCCCTGAAACCATGTCTATTGTCTACATGCCTAACCCTCCGAGAGAAACTCTTTGTTAGGTTTAATTACTTTGACATCAGCAGAAAGAAAATATTTTTCTTCTTCCACCAAATTCATGACAGGCCTAATGAAACATGGCACACATCTGTGTCCACAATACTGACTCTGCATCAGCTCAGATTAGGTTGATCTTTTCCTCTGGGCAACAGATGAAGGAAGACTGCAGGAGCAACACCAGGGAGGGTTCATCCAGATTTAATTAAAGGTTAAATGAAGAATGAAATAAACAGGTGAGAGTTTCTCAAAGCAGATCTATCTTTTGACATCAAGCCCTATTAGTCCCAGATGTGATTATCTTCTAAAGAGAAAATTCTTATAAAAGGAAAGACAAGCCTTGGTTCCAACACTTTTCCCTGGGCAAGTCTATGATGGATATACAGGATAACTGTTATATCTAATGTATGAACTGCAGGCATCAAAATTTATCCCACACATATTTAAAGTGGCCTCAGGGTTGTCATGCAAGCAACACTTTACTGAAATTGCCTCTTCTACAAAAGCAGTGGTGCAGCTTGGTAGTTTGAGATACTGGACTTGTTGGTATTATAGTGGGCCCCCTTAGATGGCCACCTGTATAACTTCAGTTGTGAAGTACACAATTAACATGGCTGCCCTCCCCGATCCCATCATTCCATGCTTTACAACTAGGGCTGTGCACAACTGCCCCATTGGATTCTGCCCACAGCCTAGAATGACCATTACAAAAGCATTGGACCATGACTAATGTCCAAATTATTTATAAATACTTATTTGCACGGAGCCAAAAAAAATGACAGTGCCAGATGAACTTCCTTGGGAAGCATGTTCCATGGTGCTATCAGTGGATGGGTTCGTTCCCAAACTGACAAGCTTCTCATGGTGGGGGCACACAGAAAAGGGCCCCCTAAAGCTGACTTCAGTGACTGGAAGGTTCATATGAGGAGAGGCGGTCATTTAGGTATTGGGGTCCTGAGCCATGCAGGGCTTCATAGTTAAAACAACCACTTTGAATTGGTCTGGAAACAAATTGGCAACCAGTGCAAGTGAGCCAGAACTGGGCTTATATGTTCCCATCACCTAGTCCCGGTCAAAAACTTGACTTCTGAATTCTGAACTAGTTGCAGTTTCCAGAACCACCTTCAAAGGCAGCCCAATGTACAATGCATTGTAGTAGCCTACCCCGCAGGTTACCAGAGCATAGACCACTGATGCTACCCCCATCCAGATAGGGTTGCAACTGGATTACCAACTGAAGCTGGTAGATGGCACTACACACCATAGAGGCCATGTGAACTCCCAATGACAATGATGAATCCAGGTGTACCCCCAAGCTGTGCATCTGCTCCTTCCAAAGGATTGTGACCTCATCCAGAGTCTGTTGCACTTCTCCCATCCAGACAGAGCATCTGCCCACCAGCAGAGTTTGAATCTTGTCTGGATTGAGCCTCAGTTTATTGGCTCACATCCCGTCATTAACGAGGCTAGATACTGGTTCAGCACATCCACCACAACACCTGCATGAGATGCAAAGGAGAAACAGAGTTGCATTCTGCACACCCCAAAACTCTGGATCACCCCACACAGCAGTTTCATGTAGACGTTAAACAACATGGGGGATAGAATTGACCCCTGTGGAACCCCACACTGGAGGATCAATGGAGCCATACACCACACTGGAAATGAGTGCTTAACTCTTCCAAAGAAATTGGTGGGATTTTAAAATATTTAACTTTGGCTGAGACAAATCCATTAGAATTTGGGCATTCTCAACACAAACTCTACCCACGATTAACTATTCTGGAGTTTTCAGATCGTGATAGGTATGTTCTGCTTCCTTCACACCAATATGGAGAGAGCAGCTATATTTCTTTAAAAATAAAAATCTGAAGACATGATATAGTAATTATGCCTTTTCCTCTGTTATCACAGGAAACACAGAGCTGTAAACATGAACAGGAAATGAACAACAGCAGGACATTATAAAGATTGCATATTTTAAAAGGTATAGGAATGGGGCATTCAGAGGACATCTCTGTTTGAACAGGTTCGCTTTGGCTTTCTGTAACGTCAATGTTATCTCTGTCACAGAGGCAGAAGCCGAAGAAGACTGCAGGTTTTCATCCGTGCTGATATCCTGAGGGGACAGCTGATTTATTCCACGGTCACTTTCTGTAGTTCTAGACAACCGTCATACCAGTTCAGGTTGCTCTGTGGATGAATCATTCTGACTCTGTGATGAGAAACACACACGTTAGGATCTTCCACTTTTAAGTCTGCAGTAGCAATTTGTTATTAAAACTGCATTGCTGTTTGTGACTAGAGTAGCCATACATTTCCATAGACGCTGAGGGAAATAACACTGTTTTTTTGTTGTCCATGAAAAGCTTTGGATGTGGGACATTCTCTCATCTCTGAGAGCACCCATCTCTTGGGATGGAAGTGAAACCTGTGGGTTGAATCTACTCTGGGTGTCAGTCAGAACCAGCAGAACTCTAAAGAAGCTATCCAAGGTGCTAAATCTGGTGCTGAACCCTCATCTCCAAATAGGTTCAGCACCTTGGGTAGCTCTTGACATTGGAGACACCTGTCAAGTATGTTTCTCCGCTGGGAACATTCCTGACAGCACCAGCCTCCACTGGTTGTGGGTACTATTTTGCAAATGGTTGTGCAAGACTTAGCACAAGCACACACCTTGAAATGTTGTGCAAGACCTTATTGCCGGAGTTTGAGGAGCATGTTTGAGGCTGACAACCGTTACCCAGAGGACCTTTTCTTCTGCCGCTCCCAGACTGTGGAATGACCTGCCGGAGACTTGTCAACTTAACACTCTTTTAGAATTTAAGAAAGCTATAAAGACTAGTCTCTTCCAGCAGGCATATCCAGTGGAATTTTAGAATGTTTTTATGATGTTTTTATGATGTTTAATTGCTATTTTAATAATGTGCACCATGTTTTTAATCAATTTTATGTATTTTATCATATTTTATATTTACTGTTGTTCCCCGCCATGATCCAAATGGAGAGGCAGGTAAGAAATAAATTTATTTTTATTATTTAGATGATGATGATGATGATGATGATGATGATGATGATGATTTACAAGAGTTCTAGGGTGACCATATGGAAAGGAGGACAGATATCCTGTATCTTTAACATTTGTCTAGAAAAGGGCATTTCAGCAGGTGTCATTTGTATGCATGGGGTAAAATTCCCTCTTCATCACAACAGTTAAAGCTATAGGAGCCCTGCCCTCTTTTGTCTCTAGCTGAGTGAGTTTTAAAAATGTGCATGTCAAATACAAAAGATGTAAAGATTTAATATTATACACAGTTCTAAGTCACCTACCTACCTACGCACCCCTAAACCCATCACCCAAATCACTCTCATTTACTCTGTTCAGACAACACGCTAAGCCACAATGGTTAAGCATTTTGAGCTAAACATTATGGCTTAGCATGTTGTGTGAACCATGACTTAGCATGTTGTGTAAACCATTCCTAACTGTGGTGGCTACATAACCATGGTTTAAACATACTCACTAATCATTTGCTGCAAAATAGTTAGTGGCCTAACCTTGGTTTAATTATTTATTGATTGACTAATTGCATTTCTATACCATCCAATAGCCGAAGCTCTCTGGGCATTTTACAAAAATTAAAACCATGAAAACCATTTAAAATATTAAACAAACAACAATGTAAAAGCATAACACAAAATACAGTAAAAAAGCACAAACGGTAAAACCAAGCAGCAATGCAGAAATCTATACAGTTTTAAAATACAGATTTAAAACAGCAAAGTTAAAAATTAAGCTGATAAGCTGTTTAAATATTGAGAAAATAAAGGTCTTCACCTGGCATCTAAAAGAGTATAATGTAGGTGCCAGGCGAACTTCTCTAGAGAGCTCATTCCACAGCCGGGATGCCACAACAGAGAAGGCCCTCCTCCTGGTAGCCACCTGTCTCACTTCCTTTGGCAGGGGCTCACAGAGAAGGACCCCTGAGGATGATCTTAGGGTCTAGGCAGGCACATATGGAAGGAGGCGTTCCTTCAGATAACCTGGCCCCAAGCCGTTTAGGGCTTTGAAAGTCAATACCAGCACTTTGGTTTAGCATGTTGTCTGAACAAGCCCAGTAGCTGAATCCTTAAACCCTATATAACTGTTAAAATATCAGCACTCTCCTTTTAAACCCCCTAGAATTCTCCTCACTCACACAGCCCTCTCACCCATTAATCAAACACCAACATCCCATTAACTCTATTTTGTCCAGAAAAAACCCTACAACTCAAACAAAAACATTTACCTGACTCTGAATATGTTATGCTCCTCTTTTACAGAGGACAGTCCTCTCTTGGAACAGCTACCAGAGGACTGTCCTCTATTTGAAAGCAATCTTTATTTGAAAGGCTGTCCAATCCAATTCTGGTTTAAAGATAAAGAACCATAGGAACTATTGATCCTCAGCAGTTAGCAGCTGAACACAGACTTGAACAGGCAAGCACATGGGTCACCCAGTCACAGTCCTCCACACTATGGTGAGATGAGCTCTGTTTCTGTTAAAATTATATATTTTAAATAATTGTATTAATTCTTTAAAGATTGAATATTAAATAATTTTGCAATCTATTTGTATATGTTAGCATATGCAAAGTTTATGCAAATCACTGTCCTTTTTTTGTCCTCGTTTGTTGATGATTCACTTTTTGTTGTTGTTGTTGTTGTTGTTGCTAATTCATAAGTAGACATCCTCCTATGTATTTGCCAAAATCGACCCTTCTACCAGGGCTGGCTCTACCACTAGGCAGAGTGAGGC
Source organism: Anniella stebbinsi (assembly GCA_029215795.1). Classification (NCBI taxonomy): domain Eukaryota; kingdom Metazoa; phylum Chordata; class Lepidosauria; order Squamata; family Anniellidae; genus Anniella; species Anniella stebbinsi. The sequence goes on from JARDYH010000003.1 coordinate 222,186,920, forward strand.
AGTGGGCTCAGGTGGCAGATGCTAGGAGGTGGGCAAGGTCCTGGAGAAGAGACCTGTGGGCCATGTATCCCCTAAGGTTGCCTACGGCCTTCAGGTGTGGTGGAAGATGCTGTCCCACTACCAGTGTTGAAGAAAGGTGCAACTGCCAGTCCATTTAATTGTTGTAGTGGGAAGGAGGAGATACCATCTGTTTTGCCTCAGACAGCAACATGTCTTGAGCTGGCCCACAACATGCAAAACCAGCTCATATTTATACTATTAATTAAAGATCTGGCCACTTAATACATCATTGTCTTAACTTACAGTGCAGCCCAAAAAGCCTGGGAACTCTACCCAGTATTGAATCTGGTAATCCTAGTGTGTGACGGCCCCATAAAGCTACCATGTGCACCAAGAAATCCCTGGTGTGGCAGCTGCAGAATTGTTGGTTATATGAGCTATAACCTGACCTTGAGGTGGTGCATCAGCAATGTGATTTTTAAAGACAGGGAGCACTACACAGCATTGAGATGTCTGTACTATGGGGTTAGCTGTTGTGTTCTGAATTTCAAGAACATCTTTAATATGCAGAGTGTCTGGCATGCTAGCTTGAGATATTCCAGAGGGGCTTGTTCTGAGTAGCTTTAGTTGTGGATTAGGTAGCTTTTGGTGTTGTTTAAGCTCTGTGTTTTGAAGTAATAAATTAGAAAGTGACTTTGCACTTTCTGGAGAGCTGGCACATGTCAGAGATGTGAAGGCTGGATAACGAATGTTTAGCAATCTCCTGTGCAAGGCCTAACAAATTCAGAACAACAGTGCTAAGAGAGCAGCCAGCAACTAAGTAGCTTCATCGGAGAGCCTGAACAACTTGTGGCCCACTAAGCTGAACGCAACTCTGTTGTAAACAACGGAAGGGAAAATGAAAAACAGCACAAAACCCACACTTCGGGGGGGGGGGAATAGCCCCGTCTTCCCCCTTGACTGGTGTGTGACAGTCCAGTTTGGGATGAGCAGCAGATCTACTGCTTCACTCCCCTTGACTCCACTTTGGACTGCACTGAAAGTTATTGTTTATTATGAAGTGGCCAGATTTATAATTAATAATATAAATATGAGCTGGTTTTGAATGTTGTGAGTCTTTAAAACCTATGGTCTGATTGGAGTCCACTAGTAGGAGAGCCTTCAGTGTGGTGGCCCCATTCCTATGGAATTCCTGCCTTGGGAGGTCAGGCAGGTTGCATTTCTTCTGGTGCCTCCTGAAAATGTTGTTTCCAGAAGCTTTCTGTGAATGACTGGCCATGGTTTGACCAGAACTGGGATTTATCAGAACTTTGTTCTTTTAAAAATTGTATTTTTAATATGGTGTTTTTTATTCTTTTGTTCTATTTGTTGTTCGCCTCTCTGAAATCCTTTGAATGGGAAGCATATATAAATATTATAAATTAAGTAAAGCATTTCTGAAAAAGAAAAATTGTATCAGAGGGTTTTTAATGTCCACTCCAAATTCCCATGGGAAAAATGGGGTAATCATTACTCTAAAATTAGCCTGCCTCCATTTCCCACGTGATTTGTCCTCATTTCTACAAGCCTTCACAAATCTGGCATCACCCCCTTTCATGCATGCCTCTCCATTTCCCCATGGGGCCTTGCCAGCACCAGAGCTGTTTGACAACATAAGCCCACTGCCTCTAGAAGTTCAAGTTTTGGGATGCCTCCAATCTGGCATCCCCATTGGTTGGCTATCATAATCTTTGGAGTTAACAAATTGTGCAGCCAGCCTGAGGGAAAAAAGTGATATTCCTAATTGAGAGGCACCCCCTTCCTCAGGATTGGATATGAATCCAATCCTGTCTGGATATTGAGAAAACAATACATTGTCCAAAGAATGAACTGCTTTGGCATTTTTTTGATGACAATTCCATACTTTCTTTGGCAGCATTAAGAGCTGAAAGTTGGGAAAAGGAAGCAAGCTATGGATTTGAACAAAACAAAAGAAAACAAAACAGCTCTACACTTTTGAAGAGATATATTGCTTCTGTGGTTCATTGCAGAAGTGAGATATAGCAAATATGTGCTTAATGCCCAAGGTTTTGATAAGGCCTTGAGTTGACTCTCTCATCTAATGAGAATGTGAAAACATGTCAAGGAGGCCTTCGTGAAGCGAATACGCAAAGGCGTTTGGAATGCAAAATAATTTCCTGATCGTAATGGATTGTTGAAACAACAGAAAGGTGAGCAGGTGAGAGCACGGCAAAATAGGCAGGATACTGGCACTGCGCATCATAATATGTGGGTTTCGTTTCAGGCAGCTAAATAGCTTAGTTGACCCTGATACAAGGCTCATATGAAAGAACTGATGAACTTTATTTTCACCTCGCCTGAAAGAACAGATTGAAAGCATCTTATTTCAGACACCACTGCTTTGGAATGTCTTTTATTCTTGAAATTCTAAGTTGGCAACTTTATTAGAGAATGGTTCTGGGGTTAGAAACGTGAACTTTTCAGGTACTTTCTGATACATTTCAAGTATTTGAAGTATGTTCCTGCTGTTCTGTTTTGACTATTCTTATGGTGCTTTGCTGTGGCTGCTTTTGATTTTTTCGTAGCTTTAGTTTTATTGATATTATTTCTAGTATAGATTTTACTATGTTCTCAAAAGCCACCTTGGAAACTAATGTCAAGAGATGGGTTCATACTTTTATTTTGGGGTGGGGGGCAATTACCCGAGGCCTCACCCAAGGAGATGGCACAGTAACATTGACAGATAGGGAATACTATCTTGTTGCCAATTATAACCCCCCCCCCCCCCACACACACACTAAGTTGAGCTCCATAAATCTAATGGGAAAAATCACAAAGCATGCTCAACTATGTGAATGTCTTCTTTGAAAACAATTTGTATGAAAATCTACATTTAAATATGTATTTGAATACTCATTTTAAGATGTATTTCCTATCCAAATATGTATTTTCTTTTGCCATGAATTAACTAAATTAAACAGCCTTTAGAAAGGCAAAGAGTAGTTGGTGTCTGGTACATCCCCAATTAGGCTTAGACCGCACTCTGATTGAATGGAGTCAGTGGAGGCTTTTTCTTTTTTCTTTAACCCCCTGCCCTTTGGGGGTAGGGTGGAATTTTGTGGAAAAATACTGGGTGGGTGGGGAGAGTTTAAATCCTCCTCTCTTGGAGTACCAATTTCCTGACCTGTACTGGGGCTATGTGTGCTTACAGGACAGTAGCTCGCACACATAGCTGTACAATATGTTTTACCAAACATTTGGTTTGAACTTTAGTCTGCATCTAGCCTGGATCTAGGATATAGCAGGACAGGAACTGAGGTTGGAGCTGGGGTTGGTCATTCTGAATATACCTTATGGATAGTATGGTAGAACTACTTTTGCATTTGTCCTGCCCTACTCTCTAGACACATTTCCCACACTGTCATTGGCAGCTGACATACACCTTCTGATGTCATATATCTCTATCTATCTATATGACCATATTTTGGAAACCAAAAAAGAGGACAACATGGTTGGACCCCAAGGGGGTGTCCCCACTAACACGTCTGCCCCCAGGGGGCATGTCTAGCACAAAGGGGGTGTGCCCACCTGTACATAGCCTTGGTCACATGTTTGATTTTACAGCACACAATTAAGACAAATCTGTTCTACATAACATCTTAATGTTAAAATCACTGAAATAACAAGTGAGACATCCAATGTATCTGAAATTAACTTCACTCACTCCTACTTTTGTAGCTTTTATTGTACTTTGTTGCTATACTCCGTGTGATACATTCTCCCCTTCCCTCAAATATCTTTTCTGATTGTATCCTCACTCCACTGCAAGCTGCTGCTTAACAGGGCTTGCTGCTGGCTGGCTGGCTTTTTTATTTTTATTTATTTTTAAAGTTAAATTTTGTTTTGAAACTTGCTAAAAATCAACAGATGAACAGATTTGCTTGAAACTTGGCATGGCTAAAGCCCTACTTAAGAGCTATCACGATGCCTAGTTTCATCTCCTTATCTTTAAAAATGATGGTATTTAAAAATAATAATTTAAAATCTCAATTTTTTTTTAAAAAAACTAGAAATCAACAGATGAACAGATTTGCTTTAAACTTAGCATGGCTAAATCCATACTTAAAAGCTATCATGATGCCAAGTTCCATCTCTTTATCTTTAAAAATGACGGTTTAAAAAAATAATAATTTTAAAACCTCAAACTTAAGAAAATTCCTAAAAATCAATGGATGAACTGATCTACTTCAAATTTGGTATTGCTAAAGCCCTACCTAAGGGCTATCATGGTGCTAAGTTTCATCTCCTTATCTTTAAAGATGATGGAGCTGTAAGTATTTTTATTATTTCCCATTGACTATAAAGTAGAGATGCCCTTTGCGGTGGAATGGGAAAAATCTGAACTTTTCTTCAAATTTCATAATTCTCCCCCTTCCCGGATTTGTTTCTAAAAATCCTGACTTGTCCTGGTTTTTCCTGACATATGGTCACCCTATCTATATCTTAAAAGGGTTACATACATACTTAGGAGGGTTTTTTCAGCTGAAGGGAAAATGGCATTGAAATATGGTGAGGTGAGAAGGAAAGGGGGGCGGAATGATCACATGGATATTCAACCTCTGGGCCTCTCAGAGTCTTTAAAAGGGCCTGGGTGGAATATAAAGAATTTAAACCTTGGGGAATAAATACATAAAACAAATCATGGGAACTAGATTAAAGCCTTGCCTTTTCTGAACATTCTTGGGTGGCCTTGGACAGGGTGCCAATATCTCTTTTAAATGGCACAAATTGCTTATCAAGTTTATCTGAACTAGGAATGCCTTTTTCAGGTCTATGCCGTTGGTAGGTGTTCACTTGTAAATCTATTCCCTCAGCATTAATCTGTGAATGTACTTATTATTATTATTTTTAAAAGATGGGATAAGGTTCAACTGTCACTTTTGGGGAGAATAGCTACAATTAAGATGAATGTGCTACCAAGAATGTTGTTTTTATTTCAGACAATACCTATTGTGTTTTCGGAGTTACCATTCAGGCAATGGCAGAGAGATATATCTAAATTTATATGGCAAGCAAAAAAACTAGTAGTTAAATATAAAATATTACAGGATGTAAAGGAAAGGGGAGGTCTGGGTCTTCCAAACTTGAAGTTATATTTCTCTGCCTGTTGTTTGTTATGGATGAAAGAATAGATGTTGTTGAAAAATAGAAGATTACTGGAACTAGAAGGTCATGAATTGAAATTTGGGTGGCATGGATACTTGTGGTATGACAAAGCTAAGGTTAATGTGGAATTTAATAATCATTATGTGTGACGTGCTATTTTGAGAATATGGAATAAATATAAACCTAGGCTTTGTCAGAAAACACCATTGTGGCTATCAGCTCAAGAAACTTACCACAGAAGAGAATTGACAAATATGTATAATTGGTTAACATACAATGATTTGATAGAAGTGTCACAAGGTGAACATAAATTAAAATCAAGAGAGGGGTTAACAAAAGAAGGTCGTACATGTCAATGGATCTCATACTTACAAATTATGGAAAGGTTTAAAATAGACAAAAATGTGTGGGTCTGAGCAAACAAAATCTGAATTTGAAAGGGCATTATGTACAAATGATGAATATGTAATTTCAAAAGTATATAAGCTATTGCTGAAATTTGAGACGGAAGATGAACAAGTGAAAGAGTGTATGTTAAAATGGGCACAAAACTTTGGATATAATATATCAATGGAACAATGGGAAAATATGTGGTTAAAAGATCTAAAATTCACATTAAGTACCAGACTTAAAGAGAACTTTTATAAGATGATGTATAAATGGCATATGTCTCCTTCGAAATTAGTTAAAATGTGTAAGGGGCTTCGAGAACATGCTGGAAATGTGAAGAGCAAGAAGGAACATTTTATCATGCATGGTGGACTTGTAAAAGAGCAAAAACCTTTTGGATACAAATTCATTCCTTAATGCAAAAAATATTAAAGATCAATATACAACTGAAATCGGAATACTTTCTTTTGGGATTAATGGACGATCAGATGGAAAAAAAACTATGGAACTCATTATATATGACAACAGCAGAGAGATTGCTATATGCGCAAAAATGGAAAACTACGATGTTACCTACAATGGATGAATGGATTTTGAAGATACTGGAGATGGCAGAGATGGCAAAACTTACATCAATAATTAGGGAAAGGTCAACAGTTATAGACTTTGTGAAGGAGTAAAAAAAATGAACTGTTTTATCTGTGGATTCAATGAATAAGAAGTAAGGGTTAAGTTAAAAGAGAGAGAGGGGAAAATTATTTTGGTTTAGACAGTTGCAAGAAACATATGTTTTCATGTCTTTGCTGGGGAGAAAATCGGGAATCCACTGGAACTCTGTATATTGTCCTCTTTTAGTGTGTTGTGGTGGATGTTTTGTTGGTTTTATGTGTGAAAATAAAAAAAAATGATAAAAAATCTACATGAAAATCCACATCTAAATATGTATTTAAATATGGATTTAAAGATGTATTTTCTGTTCAAATATGCATGTTTAAATGCATTTTTTATTTGTTTCTTTGAGCCAAGAACTGTGTTGGAATATTTGGGAAGTGTAAAATCTTGGTGGATAATAACAGTACAATCCTATGCATGTCCACTCAGAAGTTCAAATGAGACCTACTCCCAGGTAAGTGTGTGTACTGTAGAACTACATCAGGTCAATTTGTATTGGAATTCACGAAGATCAAATTCCTCAAGCATACTTAACCTTACTAATCTGTGTCAGAAGAATCAATGCTATTTAATGTTGCAAAACCTAGCTACAAAAGGTGCAAACGGTTGTTTGTACATCAATCGCTACTGCAAAAAACGTTGATAGAGACCCTGCAAATTTGAGATTTTTTTTATTTGGCAGGTTGTTTGTGGGCATTTTTATCTATCCGGTGGTTTGTGGGTGTATATGAACTCCAAGGCTTGGATCAAGGAGCTGCCTTCCACGAGAGGAGGGCTCTGCTCATGAAAGGCCCCTTTGCCTGATTTTGGGGGACCTTCCCCTCTCACTACAACTCAGTTTGCCCCATTTAGCAGGATTTCCTGTCTTTCTGTGTAACAATTTCAGGGGACTGCTGTAGGAAAGAAGGGGGTGGAGATACCCACTTCCATCACTGCAGTTGATACAGCATAAAGCTGGATCCAGCTCCAAATATTATGTTATTTAGTCAAAGTTTGTAGAAGCTGCTTTTTAGGGACAAGCTAGAAAAACACAAGCTTTCCCATTGTTTGAGATTTGCTGGGAGGCACTGCCCTTCTCAGTGCTAAGGGCTTCTCATTGGGAGACTACAGCATTGAAACCAACTGCCCAGAAAGGATTGCCAGGCTACATTATCCTCAGAACTGAGGCAAAGTGGTCAGCTTGCATTTCATTGTGAACATATCTAATTTTTCACTTTCAAACCACTATGTGAACTGAAACTCACTTATCCTTTTGGAATGCAGTCTGCAAATAAAAATAATTCATACAAAACTGTAAATGCATTATATTAGGAAAATGTCTTGCAAAGATGTGTATATTAGGGAAAATGCATATATTAGGAGAAATGTGCAAAAAACTGCTGATGAATTTTTACTTGAGTATTTTTTTAAAAAGAAAAATCTCAATTCCAAGTCAAACTGAACTTAAGATGGGAAAAAATAAGAAATACCAGAAATGCCAGTAATGGAATTATATTGAACTGGGGACCGTACTGGACTACAATTTCTGAGGTTTTAAGGGTAGAAATGAAGAAGCAGTTGGCTCACTTTCTAACAGTGTGCACCTTGCAATGAAAGCTAATTTAGAATGACCATATGGAAAGGAGGGCAGGGCTCCTGCATCTTTAACAGTTGTATTGAAAATGGAATTTCAGCAGGTGTCATTTGTATGCATGCAGCACCTGGTGAAATTCCCTTTTCATCAAAACAGTTAAAGATACAGGAGCCCTGCCCTCCTCTTCATATGGTCATTCTAAATTGTGCCGACATCCACTGCTGCATGCCTGACTTTACGGACACTCAAACATCACAGATCGGGTGGCCTGAGCATTTATCTAGCACTGGTCCTGTTCCCATTCATTATCTTATAAACCTCTTAACTTCCCATTCACAATCCCATAAAATGGCTGTCAGTGTTGCTGCAATTGCTTTCATAGAAAGTGTATTGATTTCTAGCAGTCTTTAGTGGGATTAGTGTTCTATCCTGTTTGAAAAATAGTTAATCACACCATCTACTTCTCCTGTTCCTTTCATTTCACCCTCCCATCTGTTCTGTTACTCTCAGCTGGAAGCAAGGAAGAGGAGCCAACTCCATCACACCAGTAGCCTCACTGCAAATCATCAGCAAAGTCTTCATGATCCACTGCTGGGGAATATCTAAATGAGAAGGAACATTGGCATTGGATTTGGTTGAGAGCCTATCTATACTACTGCTTTAAAATGGTTAATAAAAGTTTTAAGCCGGTTAATAACCATTATTAACTGGTTTAAAACTGTTATAACCATTTTAAAGCAGCAGTGCCCTTAAGTGTGTGTATCTATGGCAGGCAGTAGTGTGCCTTTGACAAGTATCAAACTTATGATTTTAGACTCAGGACCTATCTACACCAACCTATCTACAACACTTTGAAAATGTTTTGAAAACTGTATATGGAGTGTGTCCACAACAGTTATCACTACTGTTATAAACCATTTAAACCGTTTTAAACAGTTTTAAAGCAATAGTGTAGATAGGCGCTCAGTTGTTTCATGAAAAGGGAAACATCTGTGATTGTATCTTCACCTTTTTCTCACTGAATGGCCTGACATTATCTGCCTGTACAAGTGAATTATTAATTTTATTTATTTATTTATTACATTTTTATACTGCTGAATAACTAAAGCTCTATGGGTGGTTCACAAGAATCAAAACCACAAACTAGGATGACAAAGGCTGCAATTGCATGCTCTCTTAGCTTGGGAGCAAACACCACTGACTTACTTCCAGTAAACATATGTAGACACGCTGTCTGAATCAGCCCCATGTGGTTTGCACAAAGTAACACAGGGAGTATAGCCAAGAAAAGTCCTCGATCTATATATCTGAGAATATAAAGCAACCCCATCTTTTCATTCTGAGGTGAATGTTCATTTCACCCTGTTGTAGATTGCAGAGAAATTATAAGAAAGATGTAGAAGTCTCCACATGAGAGAGATCTGACTGTCTTTATAACAAGCAAAAAGCATGTCTGAGAACAAAATAGTTGATATTCTATGAAAACACAATTTAGCCATAGGGCTTGTAATTTTCCACTTTCTCACTCACTTGGAGCATGCAGTAATTGCCCTGGGTATGCACCTGAGTAGCTCCACATACCCAATAAACTGTCTTCTAGCCTTAAAAGAGAAGCTAAGCAACATCCATAGCTGCCTTATCTTGAATTCATTTCTTCTGGGTTTTAAAAATTGCAGGCTGCAGCTGTTGCCTCCCTAATGTTTACTCCATGCCTGTGCTCCAGCATGTGCCCAGAGCTGTTGCATGTATGAATTGCCCCATGAAATTCAGTGGAGGCAGCAAATTGATACTCACATAAGGCAGCACATGTGGATCTGCTGCCCTCTGTTCAAATGAATGGACATGATTCTTGTGGAAGAAGCACCATTTGCACACCAGAGTCCTGCACACTTTAAGAAATGGATGCATCTGGAGCATTAGACTTGAAAAATGTTCATTTGGTAAGAACTCATTATATTTTCTCCAGCTTTCCTTCATCTTGCCTCTGAAGAAAATGCTGTTAAAATGGCTTGAAATAGTCAGAAACTGACCTCAGCAGCATATTCCTAAGCATATATATTCAAAAATAAAAACCCTGTTGGGTAAAATCCACTGTAAGTCATACTTAGGGCCGATCTACATACGAGGTTTTTGACGTTTTATAAGGGTTATGAAAACTCTTTGGGCCACATGACGCACTCCCTATAACGTATATCTGAGTTTTTTTAAAACTCCCTTCAGTTATATACAACGGTTTCACTTTTAATAAATCGTTTTAAGTAAAATAATGTGTCCTTCCTTACCGTTTGTGATTCATGGGGGCAGTGCTTCGTTGACTGGCACCCAAATGCTTAGCAGTTGATTGGTGGGGAAGAAAGAGGAAGTGGGTGAGTGAACTACAACACCCACAATGCCTAGCCCTAAACTTATTGAAAAAACGAAAGAGAAAGAGACAGGGCAAAACAGCGTGTGACCGCACACACCGCTTTAAAGACTGAAGACTGTTCTCCTGTAACGTGAGTACTCAGTAATGTGGCCTAAGACGTTTTAGAACGCACCTATTTGGAACATTTTAAAATACTTTTTAAAACGTTCCAAAGGACTGTGTAGATTGGCCTTTAGAGTGGATCCATTGAAATGAATGGGTCTTAAGTAACTCATGACTAACTGAAGTGCCATTCAGTTAAATGGGTCTACTCTAAGTAGGACCTAGATTGTGTTTAATGGGACTTTCTCTCAAGTCCCTCAGGATGAAATACTATGCATACTTACTTGGGAGTAAGCTTTTTGAATACAGTGGGACTTGCTTCTTGGTAGACGTGCATAGGATTGCATTAGAAGTGACTATATTTCAGGCAAGTTGCCCATGGTGTGCTGATGGGCAACCATTTATGTGCATCATGATAAACTTAACTTTACAGAGGAACATTAAAAACGCACACAAGCTCACTGGAAATGCTATCAGTCAACTACCATCTCCTTTCCACCTAGCAATTGAAAGGAATTAATTGAAAACTGCAGTGAGGTCAGAAGCTGACTTGATGATTGAGGAGATATGTCATTCTTCCTAAATCCTTCAAATGTATTGCTTGGAATTCTCAGGCATTACTTGTCCCTAAGCTATCAATAATCCTTGACAAAATCCTGGCTGATGCAGTTGCTTTACTGCCTCGTTGAACATATCATGACCATTTCAGTGTCTTACATCCATTCTTAATACTGAATTCAGGAGACTTAGTAAAACACAAACCAGTTTAAAAATTTTTTTCATGTAGAGTGCGGGTGGGGATGGGGGAGGAGGAGGACATAAAATGCTCTTTAATACTGTCTATCACAAAGGCCAGTTAACCTAACCATTTCTGAAGTAAAAGAGTCACCATGAGGTGTCTTTTCACCCCCAATATTCATATGAATTTGGTGAAGCTGGGAAAGGGACCTCATTGACAAATCATCACATGCTATCATTTTTTGAAAAGTTATAAAAAGCAACCATGTAACATGACAATGGAAATAATATTATACAAGAACTTATGGATGGGGGGGAGGGGCAATCACTTTCAGATCAGGTGTTGGAGCTATTAGTCCCAGATAAAATTCTTTTGTTGCCTCTGATTAAAAACACACACAACAAGAATCTACCATAATCTCCATAGCAAAACAAAGCCTATCTTTAAACAATTTTAGCAAAATGAAAAAGACATCTGGTGCATGAGAAGGACATCTGGAGTCTAACTTCTCTGTCACCACTGCGTCAGCAGAGTAACAGCTAGCAGATCTGTAACATGTGGTGAAGAATCTTTTGCATATTGGCCCACAGAATCGGTGGATGGAATCTATGAAGGCCTGCTGTGACCAATCTTGCATTTCACAGATTTAAATTTATTTAAGGTGGTGAACAGACAAAATCAGCAATATTTAGAACAGTTTTTAAAAACCAAATTAATAAACAGCAATAATAAGAACAGCGGTAATAATAACCAGCAGTTTAATAGTCTCTACTGTAGGGGGACTTTTCAGGTGACTTTTATTGAAGGGACACTGAATACAGGCTGCAATCCTTGCATCAATGCTCCCTAAATTCCCCACTTCAATAGGTGAAAAGGAAGATATGAAGATAGACACTCAGAATGATTGATTTTACCCATACTCACGAACTCAATGAAAGTGTTATTGCTTTAAAACATTTATTAAAACAATTTAAGGAAGTTAAAATTTAACAAACACACAAACCTTTCCATTCAGCAAAGCAAGTTAACTCACAAGTCTGCCAGATTTCTTGAGAACATAGACAAACATTCATACAGACTCTGTGAAGGAGCTCTACTCCACAGAGGGATTTCCATGTCTCCCAGGCAACCAAGGAGTTACTGAGGCCTACATGTTATGCTCAGAGCAGCATCCTGGATGTCATGTCTGAGGGAAAGTAAAGAGCCCATGGTTCCTGTTACGTAGATTTAAATAAACTTTCCAAAGATAAAGACCTCCCTCTTAATTTATTCTGAAATGGCTAAACTGATTGGTCCATGTCATAATTTAGACTATCCTTCTTCCCAGAATATACCTCCCTCCTCCTGACGTAGTTGTTGACAACGAAAGATCAAATTCCCTTTTCTTTGTGGTTAACTGTCTGGTTTGCTTTTCTGTTCTTATGGACACGGGGATTTTATAACCACAACTTCACCTGTTCTTAACCCTGGACCTTTCACTCAGTTCTCTCAAAAGGATATAAGGCTGATATAAGTCACAAATTTATATAATTAAGATCTTTGAGCAATCCAAGTCACAAGTCTTCATGAGTAATGTTCTTAAGCAACATAGTTGGTACAAATGACTTTTATGAGTAACATCTTTGAGCAACGTCAAATCATATTTCCAAATCATTCTCTATCAGGTCTTATCTAAATTGAAGCATCTAACCCCTGATAACAGTGTTCCATGTGTGTTTGCCTACTTGTCACTTTGTTCCCCCACCCCAGCATTCAATAATCTCCCCCATGCCCCCCCCTGTGCCCCAGCACTATAATAATAACAGAAAAGCAAACAATAAAAAAGTTCCTACGCTACCTAAAGGCTATTAAAACGTTTTGACCAAATGCCTCCTTAAAACCAATACAATACAAAACAATAAACCAGTTCAAACTGCTTTTTTACATACTGCCTAAACCAGAACAGTTGTTGGAGTCTCTTGGCAGAGCATTCTACAAGGTGGCTGCAACCACAGAGAAGGTTCTAGAATGTTTGGCTGCCTGTCTGGTTTCATGAGACTGGGGTAGGATGACCATATGAAAAGGAGGACAAGGCTCCTGTATCTTTGGGCCTTTATAGACCTCCTGGTGTTTCGGGAGGGAGGAGGGATATCCTGATCGTGAGAGCGTCCCCCAGGATGCACATGCGTCACGTGCAACGTCCTGGGATGTCGCATGTGTTGCAAGCACCATTTTTTTTAAAGGAGAAGGAGGGAGCGTCATGTGACAGAAAAGATAGGGAAACCCTCCACACGCCCCCCCCACCTCGCCATCCTGGGGATGGTGGAATTTCTCCCCCCTCCCTTGATGGGCACGGAGCTGTGCTTGTGTTGCTCTGTGCCCGTTTCTAGTGCCTGCTTAGTTGCGAGTGAGCGGGCACCAGGAGGAACGACTGCCCACACCTCCCGCAGTCCTGGTATGTTCCCAGCACCGCAGGAAGAATCAGGATTTACCAGGGATCCTTTATCCTTGGGAAAACCCATGCCCCCCGGGAGTACCTGTGCGTCATTTGCATCCAGGGATGGTCCTCGGTAAAAAGGCAGATGTAGAAACAGCCTTTAACAGCTTTATAGAAAAGGGAATTTCAGCAGGTGTCATTTGTATGCATGCAACACCTGAGAAATTTTCTCTTCATCACAACAGTTTAAACTGCAGGAGCCCTGTCCTCCTTTCCATATGGTCATCCTAGACTGGGGGATCAGAAGTAGTGCCTCTGATTATGACTAGAACATGTAGAGAGCAACAAATGGATGAAATGCCTCAAACCGTTTATTGTTTGAAACAAAATAATAAAGGGCTGTGGAGGAAAGGAAGTGAAAGAAGGGCTAGAGCTACACTTCCATGTTCAAACTTGCAGGGGCAAGAATATTAAAAAAAACACCTTGAGCATAGAGACTTGACAGTGGGATTTCCCACCCAGCAGAGCCTAAGGGTCTTAGTTTCGGTTAAATGTTATTATATGTTACGCTTCATGAAAGTTAAATACACAATGGTTAACAGAAACAAATATAAGGCTACTATTAAACCAATTACTCCAATTATTAGGCAGTGCTTTAGCTAAACTGACAACAAAACAATGATATATACAGAAGTATTCTCTTTTAATGTTTGAAGCTTGGGAACGCTAATCAAATGAAAAAGAATACAGGGTATTATCAAACTAGGAAAGCCAGATATAATTCTATTAGAAGAGACTCCACTTAAAAAGAAAAAAAGTGATACATTATTAAGGCTATTCATGGCTTGGGGATTATTTCACAGTATCAGGGAGTTTGAACTCTAGAAGAGTGGCAATTCTTTCGGTAAGGAATTTTAACATGACAATTGATGAAATTTTGGGGGATCCCAAAGAACGATATAAATTCATTAAGGGAAATACAGTGGGTCAAGACCTGACAATAGGATCGCTCCAGAACCTGAACAACAAATAGTTTAAAAAAGAAAGAAAGAAAGAACACTGCAAAAAGGTAATCCATTTTAGAAGGGTAATTGGTGGGAACCTAAATTTAATCAGGGATTATAAATTAGATTAAAGAGGATTGCTTAGAAGTATCGAGATGATAAAAACCACAGGATTGAAATCGTTACTGCATTCATTTGAGCTGGCAGATACTTGGAGACTAATTTTTCTGTAAGCAAATGATTATTCACAACATTCACCTTGGTACGATGTGTACACCAATATATACTACACATTAATATCTGAACCTATTGTTCCGACTATAGGAACATCTACCATAGGATGTAGAATGACTTGTAATCTTGCTGCATTCTTCACAGCTTTCAAATATTGGAAAAACAACAAACAGCATTCTCTTGAAGATTAAATCACAACTTACCGGAAAAACAACATACTATGAACATTCTGGGAGAAAACATAAAACAAGTTTTTGAGACAAACATCACAGATGAATTGGATTTTGCTACAACTTGAGACACGATGAAGGCAACGGTGCAGTGAACATGCATCAGGAAAATGTCCTGTATATAGAAAAGAAATTGAAATAAAAAAGCAAGTCATAGAAATAGAAATTACAACATTGGAGAAAAGACATAAACGTGGGGATGGAGGGGGGGAGCAGCAAACATATACAGTAGACTGGGACCAGAGTGGTTGATATGATCATGTAACTCCAGTGCTATATTAGCTGCACAGGCTTTTGGTCCATTTCTAAGCCCAATTAAACGTGTTGATGTTGATCTTTAAAGCCACAAATGGCTTAGGGTCACAGCATCTAAAGGAAGGTAATTTCCAATATGTAGCTGCTTGGGCCCTAAGTCTTCTTTGGAGGTCTTTTTCCAGGCATTCCCCACCAAAGGAAATTAAACTGGTGACTACAAGAGAAAGGTCCTTCTCAGTTATGGTGCCCCATTTATGGAATATTTTCTCGAAAGAGGCTCACCTGACACCTACAGTATTTATTCATTGGCAGGCAAAAACCTTTCTTTTTACCTAAGAGTTTTAGATTTCATGGAATTAAAAAATGGTATGGATCAGTTTCCACTACTCCTCGATGTAGAGTAGGGGTGTTGGAGGAATCCATCTAGGGGGTAGAGTTCACTGAGCCTCAACATCTCCACAGCTCTTCTTATTTGTGCTTTGCATTACTGCCTCACTCTCACCTGCCTCCTCATTGGTATTCTCTAGGATGTCGCACCATTGTTCTGGTTGCTACCATGCTTCCTTATTAATTTTCATCTTCTTGAACTGCTGACTTCATTATTGAAACTGGGAATGTGTGTTGAATGTGCATGTGCCAATCAACCATAAAAATTGGAGGTGCCCGGATGAAATGCACCTCTGCATGATCATTGCTGTCTTCTTTTGTATGTGTGGTTGTGGAGACATATTCCTTCTTATTTTGGTGGTTCATAAGTGGCATTCATACTTTCCCAAAGCCAGGCACACCTTCTAATTTAATCACCAGCTCCTAACTGCGCTGAGGGTGAAGGCTACTTTCCTTTTTACTCCTCACTCCCTGCTCATAGTAGTGGGTGTCCCACACTTCAGTTCCGTGCTTTACGTGTGCAGAAATACCCTCTAGTCCACAGTTCTTAAACAAATACAGTATAGACATGTCGGTGATCATACCAGCACTTTAAATTCAGCTCAAAAGAGTACAGGTAACCAGTGCACCTGGCACAAAATAGGTGTAACATGATCCAATTGTCTTGCCCCACCAGCATCTGGATCACTGCATTCTGCACTAGCTGAAGTTTCCAAACAGTCTTCAAAGGCAGACCCATGTAAAACTCATTGCAATTGTCTAGTCTGGATGCAACCACAGCCTCAGTAACTGAGGCACAATCTGCCACATGCAGATAAGGCTGCAGCTGGAACAGCAGCCTCAGCTGTTAAAAGGCACTCCTGGCTATCACAGCCAGTTGCACTTCCACAGATAGCTTTCATTAAATCAATCCAAGGTGTTGGCTATAGTTTGTTACTGCCTCAAGAAGATTCTGTTTCTTTTGCAAAACATCACACAAAATTGGCAATGTCAAATTTGCTCATCCTCCCCTTCTGTCTGATTTTTTTTCAGGATTGACAGTTACTTTGCAGGACAGAAGAGGGCAGAGGTTCCTGAGAGAACTGGAATGCATTGGGATGCCAATGAAAATGGCAGCTCCATGGCAAATTCAGAAACTCCTTGCCAGAGGAGTCTATCTTCAGTCTATCTTCAGGACTAACATTGAATACAACGCATAGGGTAAAATCCAACATTAAGTCCTACTTATATTTGAACTTATATTTGGATATTTGGCCTGTCTTTACTGTGTACTTTCTCTTTTTTATTTTTATTTAGAATGTTATAATATTTGAAATTGAGGCCTTTAGAGTATGTAGCTACAATTGCATTTTAATTTTTTAGTTTTGTTGAAACTTACAATAAAAATTGATTAAAACACACAAACAAGTCCTACTTAAAGAAGACCCATGAGTAATGTAAGTCCCACTCATTTCAATGGGTCATTTCTAGGCAGGATATTCTTGGATTTTATCCATGAAGTTTAGAACTATTTATAACATGGGACTCAATCATGTCCCTAGCCCCCTCCCACAGCAGCTATGACTGTGAGTTTTTAGGATCAACCACAATGCAACATGCAAGCTTTTGAGTTATAGGGAATACAGCTTTGCTCTGGCTGTGCAAATGTATGAAATAACTTTGCCTAATATCTGTAAATGTGCATCTTTGACATTGTAGTAATGACTTGTATTTTAATGAAAAATGTCTTCTTTAGTTCAGAATTGTTTCTATTGGAAGTAATTCACTATTAAACTAGTTCTATAATGTGGGATTTTCAAAAGTTCATTGGGGAGCTAAAACATAATTTCTGCTCAGTGATAATGGGATTTACATGCCTAAAGCTGGTGAAATAATATGTCTAAAATGAAGTAGTATTAAAATTGGAGATGATTAAATAGAAATGTCATACATTTAAATCACATAGGGTAGGGTTGTATCCGATATTAGCTTGTACTAGCAGAAAGCACTTCTGCTTTCGTAAAGTAGGGCACCCAATTTTTGACAGTGAGCTCGTCTATGTCCCCCCCAAAAGCTGCTCCTGGGGGGATGTTCTGGAACAGTATGGATATAGTATGGAGGTTTGCAGAAGGGAAAAAATAAGATGTGCCATCTTGTGTGAGTGGAAGCTCTTCCTACTAGCACAAAGCTTCCATTTAATAAAACCCACAGTAAGCTATATAACCCAATATTCAGATTTAAGGTGAATATAACATTCTAGTCAAGAAGTCAGTTAGATCAGAGTGCTTAGTTTTAAGACATTTTAGGGTGTACCTATACATACTTACCTGGGAGTAAGCACAATTGAATTTAATGGGGATTACCTATGACTAGACATATATGTCTGAGTTCAATGGGATCAAATTGGTTTTTTGGGCATTTGAACTTAAGTTGGTTGTGGACCAGATCCATAGCTAAATATATGTCATTCTAAAATATGTCAATGTGCCATATGAACTAGCCTGGGATCACTCACCCTTGCAGAATCCCAAAGATCAATGCTATACGGTGGCTTGGTTCACACATAATTAGGTTGACCATATGAAAAGGAGGACAGGGCTCTTGTATCTTTAACTGTTGTACTGAAAAGGGAATTTCAGCAGGTGTCATTTTATGCATACAGCACCTGGTGAAATGCCCTCTTCATCACAACAGTTAAAGCTACAGGAGCCATGCTCTCTTTTGTATCTGGTCACTAGTACAGCTCCTGCAGCGTTAACTGTTGTGATGAAGAGGGAATTTCAACAGGTGCTGCATTCGTACAGATGACAACTGCTGAATCTCCCCTTTCTATACAACTGTTAAAGATACAGGAGCCCTGTCCTCCTTTTCATATGGTCAGCCTACACATAATGGCAACCCAGAGTATGGGTTGAGTATTGGCTGAGTATGGATTGTTGCTGAATTGTGGATTGTTGTTGAATTATGAGTTGTTGTGCAAACCTGCACTATGACTTAACTATAGGTTGTTAACCATGTACAACCCAGGAAGAGAACCCATGGCTTGTTATTGGCTTGCAATCTCTGGGTTGTTCGTGGTTAACAACCATAGTGCAGAGTTCACATGTAATGACAACCCATGATTCAATGTCAACCTATAATCAACTCATACTCTGGGTGTGAACCAGGTCAGTGAGAGAGAAAGCAGCCCCACTGCTTATAGGTTGCTTACTCAGCCCAGAGGTGGACTCGTTCTGTGGTCAAACTGAAGCCAAGGCATTGTGCTGAGGTGTTTTTAGACCCTTAAATTAAGTACAACCATATTTCCACCCTCTTCCCCTTTTTGCTTCCTCAGTTCCCTTGCCTCTTTCCATATTTGTTATTTTCCTTAGATTACTCAGAGTCCAAAGAGAGACATATTTTAAGCTCCATCCCAAATTCTATTTTTGCTGAAATGGTTTGTCTCTGGGATCCTAATAATGGTTCAGTCTTGCTGCCATCACCTATTATGTGAGAACCATCTTGGGACACATCAGCTGTTTTTGCCTGTTCCTAGAGAGCTTGATACTCAGTTATCAGAGTGATTACCCCATTTTGGATTTGTGACCCAAAGCCTATAGACCAGTGAGTTTCAGGTATCTGTAACCAGCCAGGAAGTGAGGTCCTCTGTATTCTCTCTATTCTGAGAAGGTCTATTTCTTCCTCTTTCTCCTAAAGCTGCTGCAAATCTAAACATGCTGCCCCTCCTGTGACCCATTTTGTGTCACTAAAATTCAAACCCTTGCCTTGTCATTTCCCTTGTGCCCTTCCCATCCCTTAATTGGTGAACTCCAATTCCCTGCCTTCGCCTTTTTCTATCTCTATTATTGCCATAAATAATAGTCAGTCAGTTTAATGCCTGGAGGTTCGAATGGTAATCAAACATTCTTTTTTTTCCGTCTAAGTTTATGGTAAAATAAAGTTGTGTTATTTCTTCGTAATCTTATCTGTAAGTGAACTTTCCCATTTTGTTGAGATATAGTGCATGATCAGCTGGGGATGCACCACAGCTCTGCAAAAGGTCTCTATATTTACCGGTCCATTGGGCACACATGTAAATAAAGACATTTGGTAACAACAAGCCAGTCTGGAAACCAAATCACAAACTGCAAGCACAAAAGAGTAGGATCAAAGTAAGGGTACCTAATAGTCTTCATATCTAAGGTCTGATGAAAATGGTCCCCGGCTGCTGATCATTGTGTGTGTGCCAGTGGCCTGAGAAAAAAATTCAGGGCTAGTCCTACCATTAAGCAGAGGGAAGTGGCCACCTCAGGTGATAGATGCGGGGCGTAGGGAGTGGCAGTGTACGTTGGAGGACAGAACTGCATGTATTACATGCCCCACTCTGTGCCCTTTAAGCTAGTCTGCCGTTCTCTGGTATAGTGGATGACATTGTCCCATCATCAGTGCTGAGGTAAGATTCTACTGTCAGTCCAGTCAGCTTACGTGCATGGAATTAGGGGGGATGGGGAAGAATCTCATATTCTGCCTCAGGCAATGTGGGTTGGCCCTGAACAGGTGCCAGTTTTTTCTCTTCTTATGAACTAACAGAGCTTTGTGGAAGAGCTCTAATTTCGTTTGGGGTAATAAATATGTCCTCCCACTACCATTGGCTCAAATTCAGAGCTCCCCTTTGGTGGCTGCATTCAAGAAAAAAGAAAAATGTCAGGAGATCCAGTCAGTTTGTACCTGAGTGCCTAAAAAGGAATCCCCACCCCAAGCTCTCTCAAGGTTATAGTGATATCAGCCATTAGAACTATCAGCTTTTCCACCACTTGTCTTTTCAAAGTCAAGTCTAGCAAGGGTGGTTACTAGTCATGGTGGTTGTATGTTACTAATTGCTGGGGAATGCGAGCGGGAGGGTGCTGTTTCACTTATATCCTATTTGTGGGTTACCTTCAGGCAGCTAATTGCTCATGGTGTGAACAGAATGCTGGACTTGATGGGGCTTGGTCTAAACCAGCAAGGCTATTCTATTCTTATGTTTATACTATTGTGACTAAGGAAGGTTACTGAAAGGGAATAAGGAGAATATTAAGGAGATCTTGACAAATATATGTGCTTTACTTTATCCCCGTGATGTTTTAACTGCCTTGCCATACTCTCCATCACAGTGTCTTAAATGCATATTCGTTCATGATTAATTAACACTGGAAGAGCATGAAAACACACCCAGACTCCACACAAAAATGTAGGTGCCACTCAAAGATACATTTATAATACACACTTATCCATGCAATATATGTTCATATTAAGTTGGGAATAACTTCTGAACTTAAAAATGACTGCTGTTATTCAACTTAATCCATGTCTTAACTGACAGTTCATCATACATGCTAAAATATGTGTAAACACTAACATCTTGGCAACAGGGTTATAGATGATGACATTGATGATGAGGAATCCCTGATTTTCTTTTCACCTCCTTGAAGCTCTAGCTGGAAATGTGGCATACCCACCTAGAGAGGACAACTGACTCTGGATGAATCTATCATTCATTGAATCTTCCGCTTTGTTACTTAGGGAGAGAAAATAATGTCCATTATGGGGAAAGAAGAGTGTGCTATTAAGTTTGAAGTGCATTGCAAGATTGATTGTAAATTTGCTCTTTCCAATTTCCATGAATGAATGAATGATTATTTGAATGAACTTTTTGTATCAAATGAAGACTGTAAGGCAAAGCTTGCCTCAAAGACATTTACCTTCATTTGGCTTCTTTCATTCACTGGAGAGAGATTGCGTGAGGTCTAGCTGGCCTTTAAGGATTAGAAAAAGAAAAAGTGACACATTTCTTTGAGTTAATATATTTAATATGAATAGTTATTATAGCAGTTAGAGCTGCAAAGAGAGCCCATGTGGTATAGTGGGGAGAGAGCTGGACTTAGCCTGGGGAGAGCTGTGTTCAAAGCTTACTGGATGGCCTTGGGTAAGTCACTATTGTCTGGTGGTTCATATATACATATAATCATTTTTCTACACTTCAGTACTGTATACCAGAGGTCCCCATCCTTTTTGGGTTGGTGGACACAGTTGAAATGTTGAGAGTGTTGTGAGTGATTTCACAAAATGGGGTGGCTTGTCCATTCATAAAATGGCTGCCATGGTGTCCTTTTGCTCTCCCACTATGGTAAAGACTTCATTCAACTTGGCCTTAAACAGGTGAACTGACTCCATTGAAAAACACTACACCTGAGGTAATAAGAAAATTATATCTATGGTGTTATATCTTCAGTGTCTCATTCACAACTGTAAGTTACCATTTGATGTTGCTGTTCTCCTGTAATGAGCATGGATGTGTGAACCAATCTTATCTCTCAGCATGAGCTATTTCCTTGGGTTGTTGTATGGCTGAAATGGGATAACTCATAGAATGGTGCCATGAGCTCCTTGAAGAAAGTGTGGAACACATGTGTAATGAATAATAAACCAGCAGTTCTCATTTTGTTTGGTTTAGAGTAGTCCCATGAAGTTCAACAGCACTACACTAGGATAAATGCTCTAATGTATCCAAGGTCACCAGAATCAAGTTTTACTAGTATGTGGGAGGGAAAAAAAATTGATTCCCACAAAGTTGATGTACTATAGTTACACTCCTTTGTTTTCCTGTCTTCAATATTATTCTGGAAAAGCTACTAGCACAGCAGGAAATTTATAGGAGAACAGCAATCTGAACCTATGCACATCTCCCCTTAACTCACTTGGTGCCACAGGCAATTTTATCAGCCTGGCACTTGTTCTTAAAGCTTTGGCTTGATTAAATCAAGCTCGACAGATCTCCTTTCTGAATTGCAATGCTGTAAAGGTGCTTGCTGCAGCATGGGAACACTTTGCTGGAAAAAAAGTCTTTTAATAAGGTTTCTTGCAATGGAATAAAAAAAAGGAAAGCATCGACTGAAGATTCTCAGCACTGAAGCAATGGTGCCTTGAGGGTGTATCAAACCAGCAATCGCTTGAAGCAGGGACTGAAGCTCAATGGTAAAACACATGGTTTGTATGTAGAAAGTCCCTGGTTTAATCTACAGTTAAAAGAGCTTGCATGGAAGGGTTGGGAAAAAAATGCAGACTGAGGCTTTAGAAAGCTTTTGTAGGGTATGCAGTATAGAGCACTGGTGGGGAACCTCAGGCCGGAGGGCCAAATTTGGCCCTCTTGGGGTCCCAATCTGGCCCTATGTGGTTTCCTACATGGCAATGCCCCCTTTCCCCCAACCACCAATCGTTTGGTGGTTTTCTGGCATTTGCATCCCCGTGCCACCATTTTAAAGCAAGCAGATCCCATGAAATAGTAAAAGCTTTAAGCTAAATTATGCTAGAATGCTTGGATTGAAAGAGGTCCTCCTCCCCTGATATAGATGCTCATTGAGGAAAAAGCAACTAGGGATGGGAAGAATTTTGTTTCAGTTCGGTTTTGATAAGAATTTACCACACATCTTCATCTTCAGGATGGAAATAACTTGAGATTTAAACATGCAAATGTGCTAGAAACCAAAACTGACAGGTTCATCTAACCAGCCCAAGGGCTGGGAGTTCTTAGCTCTTAAAAGTCTGCATTTGAATAGCTATAGTAAGCCATGAATTAGGATCCTTTTCTGACAGGCTCCTCATCTTCAACAGCTACATGGCAGGCAGGTACAAAATGGTTATCTTCATGTACCTATTCAATGTGTTGAATAGGTACATGAAGGGTGTTTTTAGGATGTTTTAGGATTTTTTTATGCAGTTTTAATAATATGTATCATGTTTTAATCAGTTTTATGTATTTTATCATGTTGTTGTTCCCCGCCTCGATCCAGATGGAGAGGCGGGTAAGAAATAAATTGTTATTATTATTGTTGTTGTTGTTGTTGTTGTTATTATTATTATTATTATGTGGCTGGTGCAGATGGGTGAGAATTCCATTTTGATTAAAAAAAAGAATTTACCTTAGAGAGCACCTTCTTACCTCTATTCCAGCCTGCCATTTAAGTTTTTTCGGAGGGTCATCTGCTGAGACTGCCACATGTGAGATTGGCAGTCACATGCCAGAGGATATTTTCCTTTGCCGCCCCTCAGCTGCAGAGTGATCTGCCAGATGAATTGCACTGGCTGGCTTCTTTGAATGTCTTTGAGCAGGCATTAAATACTATATTATTCTGACAGGCCTTCCCTTTTTAGAATGTTATTGCTGACCATTATATATTGTTTTTGCTGCATGGTTTTATTGATTGTTTTATCTTTTAAATTTAAAAAAAAAACATTTTTATGCTTCCAATGGCATTTTATTGATTGCTTTTTTTATCTTGTTTCAATTGTTTTAACTTTTTATGCCACCTAGGGTATTCTGATAATAATAATAATATCCACAAATTTCTTCATATTTGAGATGGAAAGAAAATAATTTTTTAAAAAACTAGATGCAGGAGAAAGAGAAACTCACAGATTTGTCCATCCCTAAAAGCAGCTCTCAACTAATGTTGGGAATGTAATGAATTAAAACCAGAGATGGTAAGATCAAGAGGGCTTGTCCTGTCCTCTTTGTTGGAAGCTTGTGAGATAACCTAGAAGTGTAAGGCACAGCACGTACTGTTTTGGAATGTGCAATTCCTGCTTTTCAGAGTGCATAGTTGGTGCTGGCCTTAATAATAATTACAATTGCTTGCAGTATGGTCAACTGTCTCGGGATAAAGTTGAAGGCATATGTGGGCAGTTTCAACTGAAAGCACAACTGGAGGGGCACCTGTGCTCCTTTAATATGGACAGATGTCCACATTGTAGAAGGAGCTACCTTATACAAAATTGAACTGCTGGTCTATCACAGTAGTGTCTTTCCTCATGCAAAGAATGCATTCTGTAACTGAGCTCTGTCTTCTCCCTGAGGTGAACTTATAGAATAGATTGTTGAATAGGCTCATCACGTGCAAATTCCATGGATTCAAAGAGATTTGAGCAGTACTTCATAGTCCAATATTATGTGGGGATATGAGCGGAAGAGTTCATGTCTTCCCATAGGTATCTGGTTGGCCACTTGTGTGAACAGAATACTCAGCAAGATAGGCCTTTGGACTGACCCAGCATGGGTCTTCTTTTCATATTAATATAAGTAGAATCACATTTGCTCTTATTCATAGGAGTATAGCTATGTATGTATCCAATACAATAAACACAGTGGGTTTTCAAGTTCTAAATCTAGGGTGACTACAAGTATCACTTCATAACATATTGTATTTTCCGTCTTTGTGAATTTTGCCATGTCTGCTCAGTGGGATTCTCAAAGATTGAATGAATGTTATAACATATTTCTTTCATTTTGGAATTTCTATATTCAGTGATATGTGCTCTGTGATTGCCTGATTTAGGATAATATGTATTTAACTGGTCTAGATGACTTATGAATTCTCATAGCTCTGGTATTTTGGAAGTTATTTTTCCCTCTCTTCCATGAGTTTGCTGAGTGGGACTAGAACCCAGATCTCCTGAGTCCTCATCCAGCACTCTAACCACTGCACCACACTGGTTCTGTTTTAAAATATTTTGTTTAAAATGTCACCAGGTTTGAGTACAGTTGCTATCTGTAAGTTAGAAACTGGAGCTTGTCAACTGTTACCAATGGATGTTGAAATCCTTTTACTTTTTAACATTTGCCAAAAAAAGAGAAAAAAGTATAAGACCAATATCAACTCTCTCCAATTTTTGACAGATTTCAACTGTATAAATATTACAGTTTACCCACTTCTTGGAAATATGGGATTTTATGTTGGTGGGCATAACACACACAGAGACACACTCACTCAAAGAAATTTGAAGAACCAAAAGATATGCAAGCACACCAAATATTGTGTCAACGTCATTGCGATTTATATTGGTTTTAGAATCTATTTACTTGGAAACAAGGCAACTATAGATCCAACTTTTCTATAACTGCTTCATTTTAAAGCACCATCATTAATTATTTAGAAATGAGATTAAGGAGTACCTCAATTAAATCTGTAGGTAAATTTACATTGACAGGTTTTTGGAACAGCAATGAGAGTTAAGCAAAAACAAACAAACAAATTATCTGAGAAAATGTACATAAAATAACAAAATGAAAATTGATTTACCAAACTGCAACTATGCAGACTGAAAGGAAAATGCAATAAATCATTAGGGATGTGCATGCCCGAAAGTATCGTATTTTATCGTTATCGGAATTTCGGACCCAAAAAATTATCATCTCCGATAATATCGTAAGTTAATCGTATTGTCTTCAAGATAATTATTGGAAATCCGATATTTAATTTGCAGCCCCATTGTGCCCTACAGAGCTAATTTTTTAAAAGAAAAAATGCCTATAACATCTGTATTTTCAAAGTTACAGGCTTGAAACTTGGTCACAATGCTTATGGGGTAATTTGAGATCGATCCCTCCAATTCAAGAACGTTTAAGTTCTGACAGGTCAAAAGTTGCATGATCATTCAAAAATTCATATAAAATACAGGGTGGAGGGATTGATCTGAAATTTGGCACATATGTGTAGCAACATGTGCTAAACATGTGTATGAAATTTGAGATCAATCCCTCCAACCCTCGATTTTATATGATTTTTTAAAAGATCCTGCAACTTTTTGACAGGTCTGAATGAACGCACATGGTGAGCTGTCATTCTGACCTGTCAGAACTTAAACGATCTTTAATAAATTCATATAAAATCGAGGGTTGGAGGGATCAATCCCAAATTTCATATACATACATAGGCATACCCCAGAAGCACTGTGCCCACGTTTCAAACCTCTAACTTTTAAAATACAGAAGTTATAGGTTTATTTATATGGCAGTCCGATAATCCAATATAATCGGGCTGAAAATTATCAGATCAGATATTTATCGGAGGTTTTTCTATCGAATCGTTATCGTTAAACGCATGCATGATAAAGAGCATATCGTATTGTTATAGTACATTTTAATGATATGATATACATCCTTATAAATCATATGAGGAAAAGAGGAGGATATTAAATGGATGACTATACAAATGTGAATAAGCTATATTGTAAGGGCTGATTAATACAATATAATGTAGTTGCTACTTCTGCATGGTTTGGTCCTTTGGAGCATATGAAATTGGAGATAATGTAAGATAGGCATATCTGTGGGAAATTTCTATGCCATTATCAACACTTCTTTGGGGCTGTTGTGGGAGTTATTTCATGGGGTCCGCCTACTTCATGTGATTTTTTCCCATTTCTTATAAGGCTGTCTGAGGAGAAGGACAAGATGGCATTCCACTCCTGCCCCCTCCCCCATTTCATATATAGAGGCTGTCCAACCAGCAGTTGACTCTTCTTCAATACTGGTAATGACACAGCATCTTCTGCTACATCTGAGGGCAGCAGACTAACTTAGAGGGGGCAGGGTAGGCTACATGACCTGCAGTTCTGTCTTTCAACACCCTGTAGCTCCCCACCTCCCAGCATCTGTTACCTGAGGTTAGGGATGAGCAGGAAACTCATTGGGTTCATATTTCAATGAGGAAATACCCATTTTGCACTTCACATGGCTGCCAATGGAACAGAACTTGTAATCCGTTTTGGAGAAACAAAATGTGGCTGAACCCATGTGTCCCTTTGCAAAATTCAATAAAAATGCATACAATTCAAAAAAGCACACAAACGTGCTTTAATCAATGGGGAAATGCACACAATAGAAAATGCATTAAATGTAATTTTTTTGTTTTTAAAAAATGCACACAAAAATACACACCAATTTCGGTGTGTGTTGGGGGGAAGGGTCTCACAATTCAATGTGGGAGAAAGACATAATGAGAATACTAGTGGGAAAATGTGAAACTCAGTGAGAACCAGGATCTCATTGTTCTCATTGAGTTTCTCATTTCCCTACTAGTATTTCCACATGTCTATCTGAGGTAGCCTCCTAACTCTGCCAAATGGTAGGGCCAGCCCAAATGTTTTCATGCAGAAGCTTCCCCCTGCCAAATGTAATGGAAGCGTTTCTTTTTAACAGTGGTAACTACAGAAGCAAGAGAGAGCAGGCCAAGTTCTAATTGCAGGTGTAGCTAGGATTATCCTTCCTTCCTTCCTTCCTTCCTTCCTTTTTTCTTTTTTGAACCCTGATTGTACCTTATTAGGACTTTGTGATTGAAATCATGACTATCTGTGAGTTGTTTTCACCTCCATGATCCATAGTTAATTATATGGGTGAGTCACGAATGCTGTAGAATGGAGACATTGCTTGAAGCATGGATGATGAGATTGTTTTATGCCAAAGCTTTTTCTGACACAGCGGTATTCAGGTATCATCCAGGAAAAACCAGGAAAATCAACTTGAGAACATGGGGAGAGCCATGCTGACTCAGTCCAAAAGCCTATTTTGTTGAGCATTCTTTTCATACAGTGGTCAAATTGGTGCCAGCGGAAAGCCTACAAGTAGGACATGAGTGCAATAGCACCCCACCCTAGTTGTGTTCCCAAGTAACTGGTGTACAGAGGCATACTGCTTCTGATACTGGTGGTAGTATATAGCCATCATGACTAGTAGCCATTATAGCCTTATCCTTGATGAATTTGTCTAATCCCCATTTAAAGCACTTGAGGTAGCTGTCAATAGTTTAAACATGCAAGGTGTGAGAAAGTACTTCCCTTTATCTGTCCTAAATCTCCCACTGTTCAGCTCCATAGGATGACCCTGGGTTCTGTTATTATGAGAATAGGAGAAATACCTCTCCCTATCCACTTTCCCTGCACTATACATAATTTTGTACAGTTCTATCATGTATCACCTTTTTTCTAAGGTAAACAGTGCCCCAAAATTGTAACCTTTCCTCATTTTGGTTGTCCCTTTCTGGACCTTTTCCAACTCTACAGTATCTTTTTGGTGGTCAAAATTGTACACAATGTTCAAAGCGTGGACATATCACAGATTTGTATAAGGGCAGTATGGCGTTAGTTGTTTTATTTTCAATTCCTTTTCTGGGTATTCTCAACATGGAATTTGTTTTTCTGCCAGTAGCATCACACTGAATAAACATTTTCATTGGTTAGTTACCATCTGCTTGGATCTCATCAGTGTATATGCGAAGCTGGGATTTTTTTTGCCCCGAAGTACATCACTTTACACTTCCTTTCACTGAACTGCATTTACCATTTATATGCACATTCTACCTGTTTGGATCCTTTTGGAGCTCTTTGCAAATGCATTTTGTTTTAACCACTCTGAATAATTTGATGTTGTCAGCAACCTTGGCCACCTCACTATTCACTCCTAATTCCAGATAATTTATGAACAAGTTAAAAAGCATTGTTCCCAATACAGATCCTTGTGGGACTCCACTATTTACATCTTTCCATTGCAATAATTTAACATGTATTCCTACTCTTTGATTCTATTCTTTAACCAGTTAGTGATCCATAAGAGGACCTCTCCTCTTATTCCATTATTGCTAGGTTTACTCAGGAGTTTATGATCAGGGACTTCATGAAAGCCTTTTGGAAGTCCAAGTAAACAATGTCCATGAAGCTTATTGGTGGGAGATTCAGGACAGATAAAAGGAAGTACTTCTTCACACAGTGCATAGTTAAACTATGGAATTCACTACCAAAAGATTGGTGATGGCCAGCAATTTGGATAGCTTTAAAAGGGAGTTGAATAAATTTGTGGAGTCATTTGTGAATGACTACTAGTCCTGATGGCTATGTGAAACCTCCAAGATCAGAGGCAGTAAGCCTGTATACACTAGTTGTTGGGGAATATAGGTGGGATGATGCTATTGCACCATATCCTGCTTGTGGGTCCCTGGTCGACAGCTGGTTGGTCACTGTGTGAACAGAGTGCTGGACTAGATGGACCCTTGGTTTGATCCAGCACAGCCCTTCTTATGTTCTTACTGGACATTGTTATTAACACTCTCAAAGAACTCTAAAAAGTTAATGAGACATGACATACACTCGTGGAAGCCATGTTGATTCTCTTTCAGCAGGACTTGTCTTTCTATATGTTTGGTAATTTTATATTTAATAATGTTTCATACCAATTTACCAATTAAGTCAACTGGGCTGTAACTGCCTGACTCTTTCCTGGGTCCTTTTTAAAAATTGGCATTACGTTGGTTACTCTCCACTCCTCTGGTACAGATGCCGATCTTAGGGACAAGTTACATATTTTTGTTAAATGATCAGTAATTTTCCATTTGAGTTTCTTAAGAACTCTAGGACAGATGCCATCTGGACCCAATAATTTGTCATCTCTTGTCACCACTATTAGCCTTGGTTCCTCACACTCCCTCCCTTATTTAGTATTTCAACTTGGGTTTCTGCTTTACATTCTTTAATTCCCTGTGTACTGTTAATTCTTGATTGTGGGCATGAAATATTCCCTCTTTTTAAAAGATCCCCCCAGTTTTTTGCCAAATTAATCAAGAAAGACGAATGATATTTTCCATTTGTACCTAGTTATTAGGGAGATGGTTGCCATTGTTGCAACATACAATTTCAGACATTTGGATCTAATATGTGCTCCTTTCCTGCTTGTCACAAGACAGAATCTTTGCAATAAAGTGAACCATAACAAATCAATTCCATTGCATCCCTTCTTCTGTGTCCACAGAATTGTTTTTATAGCCATTGAGCATAAGATTCAATTATTGCAAGCAGTGAGTATGTTAAGACAACCTGCTGCTATGGTGATGGATTTTCCTCCAAGCATAATAATAGAAACAGTAAATTATAGAAAGACTTATGTCTACTTCAACTATCATTTATGTCATGAACAGTTTTTCCATGGACACAATGGGTCCCATTCTCACATGTCCACAGCAACATGAGAGTTACTTTTGTTGGGTGAAGTGCTCACTGTTCAGGAGAACCCATGTTTGTGGGGCCAATTGCACAGGTCTCTCTCACCTGCTCATTGACTTCCCTCTTGAATGGGTGATTGGCCCATGTGGTTGAAAGATCTATGTGGTTGCTTGAGGAATTAGAACTCAAGCATGTGTATATGCATAGGGGCCAATGTTCCAGAGTTTAGGTAAACATTTTGTTAGCTTTGCTAACTGGAAGGATGTGTGGCAGTGGTGTGGAGATCTGGAGGAACCACATGGAGAATTAGATTTTAGAAGTGGCATGAAAGAAGAAAATATTACCTGGATGGTTTTTCAAGCCAGTTTCATGTGGTGAATGTGACACATATTGTGTGGGCAGTGCTTAATTTGGTCCGGTTGGCGAAGGGATGAGAGCAAAGAAGCACAAAGGCATAGCTGGGATAAAAAATGGCCACAACTTTATTGATTCACTATAATAGGGTTGGCGGCAGCATAGGGCATGGATCCTGTAATCGGCCAGCCTGCCTGCTGATCGATTCCCCTTCCTTGCCTGCATGCCAGGAGCACTGGTGGTGGTTGGGAGGGCCAGGGTACACCATAGCGCAGGCTGCTAATATGAACCCCTTTCCATCACCATGATCTTGGCCAGCTTGCAGCCCCCATGCTGGTCTGGTCTTTGTGCCAAGCCCCTGAGATCCCTTACGGGAATCGTCACCGTGGGGGAGCAGGGAGCCCAGTCTCACTCCTCCTCACCAACGGATCCAGCCCAATGCCTATCCTGCCTATGTAAGTTGTGACAAATGTTATAAAATGAAGCCTCCACAAAGTATTTACTGACCGTCCAGATCAACTTATTTACAATGGAAATAATCTTGCAATGGGGAAGGCAAAAACCCTGCAGTCTTTGCAAATTGGTGTGCAGATAAAATTTCTTCCCAGACCCATTAACTGGTGACTACTTCTGCTACTGTATGCTGGACCCGTCCCCCCTCAGATCCCTCACTTTGTCATGTCTGTAGAGGTAAAGGAGGGTCCCTGATCATATGGAGAGCTCTACTCATGTTCAAGTAGACACAAGTAGAATGTTCCTGAAAACCTTATTGCTTAACACAGCCGAATCAGGGATGTGAGGGAGGGAGCAGCATGCATGAGGATATTGGGGCCATGGGCCATGTGCACCCCTTCCCCAATTTTAGCCTTACACATGTGGAGAATGCACAAAGAGGGCCAAAGTATATCCTGAAACTAGATAAACTCTTATTTTGCTTCCTCACCCATAGTGGAAATTTACTCCAATTGGTTCATAAATTACTCACAAATTGTATGCGTTATATGCTTTTGCAGTTAATCCTACCTGCATAGCTACAAAGGCAGAGTTGAAAAAATTCTCGCTGATGCAAGATCAACTGCAAGCCAAACGCTTTGTAGTGTAATTCTTCTCTTGTAATTAGTGAACGTTTAAAAATAGCAACTTAATTTCATCCCAAACCAATTAAAGCCTTGGATATTTTGCTGCAAATTCCAATATAGTAGAAAAGCACTGTAATTAGTGCTTTATTGGTGGCGTAATTTGAAATTATGTAAATCATATAGCTACTAAACCACTGTAAGTGGAACTTAAGCACCAATTTAAGCTTAATTAACACACAATAATAGGTTTATTAAATATCTACATGCATATCTGATATACATTAACAGACACAGAAATAGTTTTGTTTCCGATGGGAAATATTTGTTACTTGGAGAACACAACTGACTAACATCTATTGCTCGCAGTGTGCGATAATAACTGGAGGAACAGGTTGTAGTGCTAAGGCTTAATGAGAGCTACACCTTATGAGAAAAACTGAATGTAAGAACATGCTTTAAAAGTCTGGAATACGTGAAGTGAGAAATCACAACATTTGCATTGGTACCTCCTCCTAAAAATCAGTGTTCCTTTGAGTCTTGTCTAGGGTCTAGCACTGCTGACTTCAAATCCTGCTATCCCTGGCAAGATCTACACTACTGCTTTAAAACAGTTTATAACAGTAGTGACAACTGTTGGGGCCCAGGACACACTCCATAGACAGTTTTCAAACCTGTTTCAAAGTGTCATATCCTGTTTGGTGCAGAGCTGGCCCCAGCTGATTACATATCAGGTGTTTCTAGATGGAGGGCTTTTACTCAAAAGGCATTTTGAAGCTATTCTGTCTTTCTTTCCCTCGACTGATTCCTCCCCCCTCCCCGGATAGGAAATAGGTATGGATGAATCCATCAATTTTGCTTTCTCTCAGTTTCTCATTTTTTGTATTTGAATTTGGTTGGTCTTGAACTTTGAGAATTTCTCTGTTCTTAAATTTGGATGGTCTTGAATTTTGAGAATTAAAAAAAAAGTTCGCATGGAAGTTCCAAAGCATTTTTCCTGCACATTTCTCTCAATGCACACATTTTTTGCAAGCGTCCTTGCCTAATACATACTGTTTTTTGCAAACAATTTCCAACATGATGCATTTTTAATGTTATTTGCTGAATATTTACAGTTTTGTATGCAAGTTTAAATTGGAGAACTCCATTGCAAAATTCAGTGAACGTCAAATTTCAAATATAACTGAGTTTCATTTTGCATAGAGGTTCAAAAGTGGAAATTATGTAAATCTGCAATACAGGGTGGACTCAACGAATATCTCCCCCCTTTCCTAGTAAGAAGAAAGATAGAAAGTGGTAGGAAACCATGGGAAGGCTACAAATGGAAGACAATATCATGAAAACATAAGAAGAGCTACGCTGGATGAAGCCAAGGGTTCATCTTATCCAGCATTCTGTTCATACAGTTGCCAATCAGCTGCCTATGGGAAACCCACAAGTAGGAGATAAATGTGATGGCATCTTCCTCTTCATATTCACCACAACTGGTGTACCTAGGTATATTACCTCCGATAGTGGAGGTGGCACATAGCATTTTCTGGGTAAAATTACAGGATCTCCTGTAAAAATCTGTGAACGAGGCAGCGCAACAAACAAAAGGTGACGTTTGGATCTCCTGCAGCTGGTTCTGTCACTCAGGAAAGCTGCAAGAATAAATTCTGAATCCAACCCAAGCAGTGATCTAAAAAGATGGCCAGATGACTCCAAGCTCCATATCGATTGGTAGCTGCTCCCATAAAACTATAGTTCTTTCCATATTTCTCTTGTTAATGTAGTAGACTCCTTGGTAGTTGTCACTCTGGTTTCTTGACTGCAAACAAAGTACCTGAGTTTAAATATATTATCTGCCTGCCTGCCTGGATCCCCCTTTCTCTTCCTGCCTTCAGGCTGTAACATGGAAAGTATTGAATACCAAGTGATACCATTGGTCCATCTAGCCCAGTATTGCCTACACTGATTTGCAGGTGGCTCCCAGAACCACCAGTGGCATCTTCTGTCTTATAGTTATTTCTACTAAAATATAGAATAAAGAATTTACCTAGCCTTTAATGCAGCAAGTGTGCCACTGCTGCCACCATGTCTCAATTTAAACTTTGATAAGATTATAAACCTTCTAGTGCCACCATCCTTAGGCTGATCAGATAAAATCCAGGTCAGGGCTCATGTAACTTTAACAGTTGTAGAGAAAAGGGAATTTCAGCCAGTGTCATTTGTATGCAATTAGTTCCTGGTGATATTCCCTCTTCATCACAACAGTTAAAGTTGCAGGGGCCCTGCCTTCTTTTGTATATGGTCACTCTAGTATAGTGCCTGCAACTTTAACTGTTGTAATAAAGAGGGAATTGAACCAGGTACTAATTGCTAGGGGTGCGCACTGGATCGGGTCCGATCCATGATCCGGATCCGATCCAGGGGAAATCGGATACAATTATCCAATTTCTGATCACCCCGCTGGATCATTCGATCCAATACGATCTGATCTGGAAAGGACCCGATCCAGATCGGAATGGATCGGAGGATTGGCCGCTTCCATTGGCGGGTGCCATCGGGTGCCTGCCGATGGAAGCGGACAGCGGGGGGGGGGCTTCCCTGGTGGGGCTGTCCGCTTCTATTGACGGGCGCCAGCAGGCGCCCGCTGATGGAAGCAGACAGCCCCGCCAGGTGAGGATCATGGGGGGGAGGAGGGAGGGAGGGGGGCCCACTTACCTTCCGGGGACGTCTGCTCCCTCTGCTGCTGGCCGCTACTGCGAGCAGGCTTCGCGGCCTGCCCCTAGGTAGCGCGCCAGGTGATGTCATCACCTGGGGCGCTACTCAGGAGCAGGCTGCGAAGCCTGCTCGCAGTAGTGGCCAGCGGTGGAGGGGAGCGGATGTCCCCGGAAGGTGGGGAGGGGGGAGGGGGAGGGGGAGCAGGGGGAGGGGGAGCAGGGGGAGGGGGAGCAGGGGGAGGGGGAGGGGGCTTACCCCCCCGGGGCCGTCCGCTTCCATCCACTGGCGCCCGCGGGCGCCAGAGGATGGAAGCGGACGGCCCCGGGTGGTAAGGAGCACGGGGGAGGGGGCTTACCTGCCAGGGCCGTCCACAGTGGATGGCCCCAGGACGTAAGAACCGCGAGGGGGGAGGAGGGAGTTAGGCCCTCCCTCACCCACCTGCCGCCATTTTTTCCCCACAAACTTGCATTGGGGGAAAGCTTTCTTTTCCCCAATGCAAGTCTATGGGGAAAACAAAAATGGCGGCCGATCCAAAAATCAGATGTCCACGTTTCGGATCGGGATCAGGTCTGATCTGATCCGAGGGACCTCTGATTTTGTCCTGAATGATCCAGGACAATCTCAGAGGTCCCAATCTGGGTCCCGATCCGATCCGGGGGGGCCGTGCACACCCCTACTAATTGCATGCCGGCTGAAATTCCCTTTTCTCTACAACTGTTAAAGTTACATGAGCCCTGTCCTCCTTTTCATATGGTCAGCCTAACCATCCTTCATGCTCCAAGCATGCATGGAAAGAAGAAAGCATCAGACATTAGTTGAGAACATTGAGATAAAATCTGTTGGCTCAAAGACCTGTCAACCCTCGGTGTGAAAGGGTTACAGAAATTTTCGCAAACTGTTTAGAGCCATCTTCTCCTGCCCAGTGCCCTCTATCTGTGTTGGATTACATCATGGCCCATGCTGGCTGTGGATGATGGGAGTTGTAGTCCAACAGCTCAAGGATGCTAAGTTAGGGAAGACTGATTTAAAATAAGCAGATAGAATATCATTAATATTGACAGGGTACTCATGCATTCCACTCAGAAGTAAGTGCAGTTGCATTCAGTGAGGCTTACTTTGAGCTAGGTAAGTATGTATAGGATTGATCCCCGAGCCACCTTTTTTCCTGGGAAAAGCTAAAGACAGCCCCATTCTGAACCTGCAATTTGCTGTTGTGAGCAAAAACAGAGAGGAACAATGACTTCTTGCCTGAGTTCAAAGGGCATGAATATAAGGACAGAGATAATTAATGAAATCATTGCCTATAGATTTGGCTGGCTTGCAACTGACTGCTCACAGTGGGTGTATGGAGATTGTGCAGACCTTTAAGTTTAACACCTGGTTTCTTTCCTATTTCCTTATAACCCACCTTTTTCTCATGGTATATTGCAGCCATCCTCAACCTGGTGCCCTCCAGATGACAACCTGTTGCGCTCCTGCAATACCCCACATCTGGAGGGCACCAGTTTGGGGAAGGGTTATTGATTTCCCTGAATAAAAATGGTGGTATAGTTCACTGTGCACATTTTTTTGGTCATTGACTGACTAGTCCGGTCTTCTGCCAAGGCAGAGGATTAGAACATAGTAGAGCATGAAGGAAAACATAGTACATCAGGGGTCTGACTTTGTTTTTCTTTTGTTCATTTTATTTGGTTGAATACAAGAAATCAAACATTCACAGCATTTCATTTAGGCCAGGCCTTATGAAAGCTTCTAAAACTCTTCACTGCGGCAACAACTCCCTCCAAGCAAAACTCCAGGAATAACCAATTCAAGAGTCTTTTTTAAAAACAAAACAAAACCAACATTCCTTCAGTTCTGGGCTTTAGCTCTTCTGATGTACAATCTTCTTATGCCTCTTTCATGTTTGCCTCTAAATCTGCCCTTTTCATGTTTGCATCAAAACAGGAAAATAAACAAGCATTTTAATGTTGCAGTTTGCTGGAAAATGATAGGAGGCTAAATCGAATAATAGTTTTCTCCCCATCATATCTAATTTGGCATAATACCTGAAGTACTATTAACATTTGCACTAAAAGCATTGACATTTATATGTCTGTAAGTAAGTAGAAATAAGAGTATGAGAGCAAAAATAATTTGCTGTACAATAATTGGAAATGTATTTTCCCTCAATTTAATAATCCCAGTTAAAGTATAAAAAAAATTAAGTTCTCAAATAAACCATGAAGAGAAAACCAGTTTTCTTTATTCTCTAATTATAACCTCTGTATGTGTCTAATCAAAATAAGTCCCATTGATTTGCTTCCCGGTAAGTTTAAAGTGGTAACCTATACACTTACAGACATATAGAGGACCACACTGTAAATTTCAAAAATATCATTCTCTTTAGCATTTCCCTCTTAAGATCTCTTTCCTGGCCCCATGAGTGTATATAGCCTGATCTACACCTTGTGTCAATCATTACAGCACCTCTATGAGGTTCATCAGATGAGCGTTTTATAGCATGCTTCCTACTGCCCACTTATGGATGGATGTGTGCGTGTCCTTTAGACGACATCCTCCTTCCGGGTGTCTCCTGCTCCTTCTGCTCTTTTTTCCATAGCAAAATAGACCCCTTTTAATCCAGAATGTGGCATGATCTCCTGCTGTGTGTGCAAGAAAAACGGCCCCTGAATGGGCCATTTGGTCTTTGTTTACTTCCTCTTTCCTTCTAGGAAGAAAGAGGAAGTAATGAGAGACAATAGTAGGGGCAGAGAAGCGACGGTAAGGAAATGCAATTCCCCCCTAGGTGATGATGCTCTATATCCCTCTTGTGCATTTTATATCTCATAGGAGACACAATGACATTTATTACATTATTTTGCGTAATGTGGAATAAAAAGCAGGAAATAACACGATGAAAGTGGCATATGGAATGGGTAATATGCTCCAACCACTGTGCTTCAATGCCACTATAAAGCAGTAGGGTAGATCTAGCCCAGGTGAAGTAAGGATTTTGCCCCAGTCTGCATCACCTACACCTATTTACATTGAACTGCTTAGGAATATTTTTAAATAGGGACAGTGGCATATAAATCTATCAAATAAATAAATAAATAAACTTCATTTGCCATTTTGTTCCCCATTCATTCAGTTTGGAGAGATGCTTTTAGATCTCTTTGCAGTCTGCTTGGATTTTCTCAATCCCAAATAACATGATGGCAATGATGAAGTTGGTCACTGCTAACCTCAGATCATTTATGAAGAAGTTAAGTAGTACTGGTCCAATATAGAGCCATGGAGACCAAACTGCTTCCTTCCTTCCCTCCATTGCAAGAACTGTTCACTCCTACCTTCTCTTTTCTTCAAATACCTTGAAAATGAATGCTGTGTTGCTCATTGCCAATCTTTGCCTATCAAATTTTTAAAAGCAAAAAACAACAACAATAGTATCAAAGAATGGAGGACCATCTAGTCTGACTCCATGCTTGATACAGGAAATCCAGAGCTTGAGCATACCCAACAGATGGCTGTCTAGCCTCTGCTGAAGACCTCCTGTGATAATAACGGCACAACAATGTGACATTTGACAGCATTGCTCTGGGGCAACAGATGGTTCAAAGAATGTGCTGCTTGCAAAAGCTGTGATGCTTTCTGCCCATAATTCTTTAGAGGTCTCCTTTAAAACAAGTTCTTGATTTTGTTTAATTAGTGTAGAGGAAGGCGCAGCTTTCCTCACCAGGTCAGCCCATTATGGATCAAGTATTAGAATGGGTGATTTAAATCAGATGCACTCTACTTATTCTTTCAAAACTGGCCAGTGTTCATCCCTTAATTAGAAAGACCATCATTTTCCAAGGGTAGCACAGCGACTGGTGTCCCTAGTGTTTCACACTAACAACATTCTGAGCCAGTTGTTTTCAGATATTTTTACAGGTATTTCGCAATGTGGTCCATGGTAAATCTAGTAAATCAGTAATTAAATGATATATTTTTTAAAAATATATGTGGCACGGTTGAAATGAAATATCGAGAAATGCTCGGTATTTTCTGCCATTTAATTTCCCCAGCCAAATTTCTGTATTAAACAGTAAATGCTGCCCGCAGGCAGAGTAGCTATTTAGGCTTGGCAGTCTACTATGGACTTGGCATTTTCATATTAACTATGTTATATTTATTGATTAAGACCTATAAGTGCAATCTTGTGTGCACAAGTAGGGTTGCGCTCTTGTAGCAATGGCAGGGAAAAGTGCTCACTGTGTGGTAAACAGTAAATACCAATTAAATTATTTAAACTAATGTATAATTAGAGTACTATAACGTGCTCTATGGCGGGATGCCTTTCTTATGCTGACATGCCTTCCAATGACGAAAGCCATAATTTATATTTGTGGCTATAATGCTTAATGCTGTTTTAAAATTTATCAGTATCTTGCTGCTTTTGTGTGTTGTTCTTTTATGAGAATTGCTTTTCATGTTTCTGTTGAAATTGCTAGCTGCCTTGGGAGCTCCATTGTGGAGCTGAAAGGTGGGATAAAATAATTTTAATAAAAATAAGTAGCCTACGAATATGAGTCAAATGTGGAGATCTTTGGTGTGACCTGGCTGGAGGTTAATGCACATATAAGATGTGCCTACTATTTTCCTCCCATTTTCTTCTAACTCTTTAGTGTCAGCTCAATCAATTTATACTGTCTTTCTCTGATCCAATTCCCACTCTTGGCCAATGGATCTTTCACTACTTGAAGTAAAAGATGTGTGCCAGTTCTCCCCAACTTGGTGTCCTCCAGATGTTTTGAATGACAACTCCCAGCATTTGTTACCAATGGCCATGCTGGCTGGGGTTGATGGGAATTGAAGTCCAAAATATCTTGAGGGCACCAGGTTGGGGAAGACCGATCTATGTCATTTCATATCTCAATTTCATATTTATTTTGCCCACTTCAGTCTTGTAGGAATCCTTTCTCATGCTAGCTGAATTGGCAACTAGACACCAACTGACTTTGCTAGTAATTATGAATAGTCTTAAATCCTAACTAGAACCCCTCCCCCCAAAACCCCCCACAAAGACTTGGTTCAGGCATAATGTGAAAGCATATTTTCCACTATATGAATGAATATTTAGCTGTCACATCCCCTGGCCAAAGGAAGAGATAAAGCTTTGAATTTGAAACCAACCCCTGTTCTCTGTGATGTCCAAACTCAGGGAACTATGTTTTGTTTAAACTATGGGTAATGAGAACTAGCCAGGTTGAAACCATAGTTCAAAGAAATCACAGTTCTCTGAGATTGTACATCATTTGGAACTGTTTGATACAGCTAGTTCAAATCTGAAAGGGCAAGGTATTTATTTATTTATTTAATTACATTTGTATACCATCCCATAGCCAAAGCTCTCTAGGCAGTTTACACAAGATAAAAACAATTAAAAACAATATACAAAAACTAAAACAGCAAAAACATACAATATACACACAATATACACATACATTTAAAACCACTATAATAACTTTAAAAATCTATAAGCCTAAAAACAAAACAAACCCAGGCTCATCAGATATTACTAAATGCCTGAGAGAAGAGGAAAGTCTTGACCTGGCTCTGAAAAGATAACAATGTTGGCACCAGGAGAGCCTCGTCGGGGAGAAAGTTCCACAATGGGGGGGCACCAAGGCCCTCTCCCTTGTTGGCGACCTCCGAGCTTCCCTTGGAGTAGGCACTTGGAGGAGGACCTTAGATGTTGAACGTAGAGTTCGGTTAGGTTCATGTCAGGAAAGGCGTTCCGTAAGGTATTGTGGTCCCAAGCCATGTAAGGCTTTATAGGTTAAAACCAGCACCTTGACTCAGGCTCGGAAACATACAGGCAGCCAATGCAAGAGTAGATCTTATATGCTCAAACCTTCTGGTCCCAGTTATCAATCTGGCCGCTACATTTTGCACAAGTTGCAGCTTCTGAACCGTCTTCAAAGGCAGCCCCATGTAGAGTGCATTGCAGTAAACTAACTTGGAGGTTACCAGAGCATGGACAACTGAAGCCAGATTATCCCTGTCCAGATAGGGGCGTAGCTGGGCCACCAACAGAAGTTGGTAGAAGGCACTCCGTGCCTCTGAGGCCACCTGAGCCTCAAGTGACAGAGATGGTTCTAGGAGAACCCCCAAGCTACGAACCCGCTCCTTCAAGGGGAGTGCAACCCCATCCAGAACAGGTTGAAGACCCTCCATCTGGTCAGCAGAACCACCCACTAACAGCGTCTCAGTCTTGTCTGGATGGAGTTTCAGTTTATTAGCCCTCATCCAGTCCATTGTTGCAGCCAGGCACCAGTTCAGCACATCCACAGCCTCACCTGATGAAGTTGAAAAGGAGAAATAGAGCTGCGTGTCATCAGCGTACTGATGACAATGCACTCCAAAACTCTTGATGACTGCACTCAACAGTTTCATGTAGATGTTGAACAGCATGGGAGACAAGACTGACCCCTGAGGAACCCCATATTGGAGAATCCACGGGGCTGAACAATGTTCCCCAAGAACCACCTTCTGGAGCCGACCCACCAAGTAGGAGTGGAACCACCGCAATGCAGTGTCTCCCACTCCCAACTCAGCCGGTCATCCCAGGAGGATACCATGGTCGATGGTACAAAAGCCGCTGAGAGAGCAAGGAGAATCAACAGAGTCACACTCCCCCTGTCTTTCTCCCAACATAGGTCATCATACAGGGTGACCAAGGCTGTTTCCGTACCAAAGCCAGGCCTGAAACCCGACTGAAATGGATCCAGATAATTGGACTCATCCAAGAGTGTCTGGACCTGGCTTGCAACCACCTGCTCAAGGACCTTGCCTAGGAATGGAACATTTGCTACTGGCCTGTAGTTATTAAGATTTTTAGCGTCCAAGGAAGATTTCTTCAAGAGTGGTCTCACTGCCACCTCTTTCAGGAGGTCTGGAACCAATCTCATTCTCTGGCACACAAAAGAGCCAAGGGAAATTGGATGCACACAATATTGAGTCTCATGTGGGATTGTTTACATAGTAGGAAACCATGGTTTCTGGTGATGTCTGAGCTCAGCCAATGAGAGAGATGGATCTCAAACTGGAGCCATATCAGAACATTTATTTTTGAAGAGCTATAAAAGGCCTGTATTTTGATAAAAATCTAACCCACGGGAAATGAATTGGGCAAAATTTGCTGTTTCTGTCATTCCCTCTAGAAGATTTCTCTAGGAGGCTTATTATCTTTCCAAGAGACCATCTTCTTGAGATAGTGTCATAACAAAGACCTTTCTTTGGAAGAAAAGGCCATCAGAATGAATTGCCATTAATGAAAGTTTTTTTTTCTTGTTTAAAAAAATCAAAATATGTTTGGCTTTTTGTATCCAGGGATAAATCTTCTCATTTGGTACCAGCTTGTGTCTTGTTTTTTTTCTTTTTTCTGGTTCTGCCAGCTTTCTGTTACTTTCCCTAATGAACTTCAAGCCATCTATTGTCTATGCAAAACATAACCAAAACAGACATTACTTTAAATTCATTACTTGAAATCTGTATTAGGTGTAGGACCCCCCCCCCCCCCCAGACCAGATCTTAAAAGACTCCCCTGCTTCCACACTAAGATCCCAATCCAGATCAGGCCCACTGCATTTACTCTAGAGTAAAAATGAAAAGATGGACTTACCTGCTAGATAAGAGACTGTCTGTTTTTATCCTAACTCCATTAACATGAATGTTATCATATGGCAAAATAGGATTTTAGGCTGTAGCCCAGCCCTCCCCAACCTGGTGTCTGCAGGGAGTTGTAATCCAACATATCTGGAGGGTACCAGGTTTGCTCTATTCCTGAAACATCAGGGGTGGGCAGCACGCAGCCTGCAGGCTGAATGTGCCCCTCCTTGTTGCTCCCCCGGCCATCCTCAGCCACTTCCCATAACATTTATTTATTTGTTTATTCATAATATTTCTGTATCTCTGAATATAATAGAATCTTTCAGTGGTTCACAACATTAAAATCCAGTATTAAAAACACAATATTAAAACACAGCACAAAAACACAGCATAAAAATGTGAAGAATGAGTATAGATGGCTGTGGTCTTGGTACCTGGACTGGGACCTCTTTGCTGAGAGAGTTCTCAAAAGCCAGTTTCCAAAATAGTTCCAAACAAGCTTCCCAGCAACAGCACCTGGGTTGTTATCAGGGGAGGCGAGAAGCCACGACCGCAACTAATTGGCAGAGCAGGCGCTGAG
Source organism: Anniella stebbinsi (assembly GCA_029215795.1). Classification (NCBI taxonomy): domain Eukaryota; kingdom Metazoa; phylum Chordata; class Lepidosauria; order Squamata; family Anniellidae; genus Anniella; species Anniella stebbinsi. The sequence goes on from JARDYH010000003.1 coordinate 222,229,567, forward strand.
TACTCTCAGCTGTGAGAAAATGCAGCTTGGAGGGAGATGCCCCCCTTTGAGAGATGGGGGGGTGGAGGGGGGGGGCTGTGGATTGGCCAAAGTGGGTCACGATACCTGCCGGCCCAAAAGGGATAAATGATATAGCAACTGGGTGTGTCTTATCTTCCTCTGGGACTGAGTGTGTGAATGTGGAAGATCCCTGCCATGCGAGATAACAGCTTGGGGTTTAGCTAGGTTTTATTGTGTTAGTGTTCTGGTTCGCTCCAGAACATTGGTAGATAGCACTGCTGCTATCTACCTCAGCTTCCAATCCCCCCCAAAACTCTTACCCTTCCTTTCGTTCCTGTGTCTGTGCTTTTAAAGCTGTGTGTTTGACTGAAGCCCTACGTGACTAGTTTTTAGAGTTTTAATAAAGCTGCTTTAGTCCCTAACTGTGTGTGGTTACTTCCACAAGGCTGGCTTAGACCATTTGGCAAAAGGCTGGGAAGATGGGCTTTGGGGATATCGGATTGAGAGTCCCGAGCCTACCTTGAAGGGAGGAGGGGTGACCCCTGTCTCCCTTTACAAAAAACACATCCAACTATAGTAAAGGAGTAATAAAATGTAGCAGCAAAATAAAGTGGCATCATTAGTTTACTTATGGCCCAGGGAAAGCTTGATTGAACAAATGCATCTTTAGGATGTGTTTAAAAGATTCCATATTTTTTGTCTCCTGAACTACACGAAGGAGGGTTTCCCAGATGGTGGGTGTTGCTACAGAGAAGGCGCACCATCTGGATATTTCATGGTGACAATCTGTTCATTTTGGAATGACCAACAAGACCTCCTCTGCTGATCTTAAAGATCACCTGGGCATGTATAAAATGGCATCCTACGGAGCACCCAAATAACCAAATTTAGCTTGTTTGGAAGCTAAATTTGGCCCTTTGGCCACTCTGTCACCACTATGAAGCATCCAAATGGGGTGTTTAGCTTGTAAGTAAGCTAGGTGTAACCACTGTAGCACTCTGTAAGTCTAGTAAGTGGTTTGCTACCATACTTTAGCAGCCAAATATAGATTTCAGTCTTTTCCCCCATGTGTCCCGCGGTGTCCCTGTGGCCAATACCAGGGGCCAAATGTTGCCGGCCAGAAGTTGCCCACCCCTATTATACATAATCTCTCCTTAGTTGAAAGTCTGTTGCTGCAATGTGACGGTATTTGTGCAAAAGGACATAGAAGAGATTCTTAGGATGCAATGCAATCATGTTTAGACAGAAAACATCCTACAGCCAGCTGGAGAATGCTGGGAGTTGTAGGACCTTTTCTGTCTAAACATGCAAAGGATTGTACCCTTATTAAAGAAACGTCGCTTGGCAATTTTTCAGTTTATCTCATTCATCTTTAGCCGACTGATGGGGAGAGTTCCCTAAACCAGTGAAATGATGTCAGAAGCTGTTACATTTCAGAAAATAGGAGGGATTGTTGTTGGTTGGGTTTTTTGGACCGAATGCAGGCACTTGTTTTTCTCATCAAACTATCAAAATTGAAAACGCCGGTACCTGCTCGGTCCTACGTCCATGTTCGACTGCTTTGCTGCGTTGGGAAATGTTTGCTCATCACCGCCGCAGATTTGAGATTCATCCTTCTAAAGGGGAAGGTCACGAGCACAAACCATTCATGTGATCAGCTTGTTATATATCATTGTTAGGGGACTGCTTGTCATGGTAAGAGGCAATGGTCTGTGATAGCTGATCATGTGATAAACTTTCATAACAATCCATCTCCAAAAGTGTTGTGGCACGCCCGGCTAACGGGTTGATTTGCCATCAGCTTTCATAGGCTACGGTGACTTCATCAGACATATAAAGGAGACTGAGAGCCTATCTACACTACTGCTTTTAAACGGTTTATAACAGTTTTAAACTGATTAATAATGGTTATTAAATGGTTTAAAACTGTTATAAACCGTTTTAAAGCAGTAGTGTAGATAGGCTCTGAGACGGTAGTGGGCATCTAACCACATGAGCTGAGACACAATGGAAAGTAAATTGATTAATAAAGTGAGAGATAAAATTAACAGAGACAGGAATGCAGAGATTGACCACTGGATCTCCACTCACGCAACAGAACTTTCCTGGCTCCTTCCCTTCACTACAGCCCCCTGCACCCTCCTATAGATGGTTCTCAGGATCAAGGGAGCCTTCTTTTATTCTGATAATGGTGTTCATCTTAACTGTGTTTTTATGTATTTCTTTTGTCATTGTTTTTACATCTGTTCTGAGGTTATTATTGTTTTTAACCAAGTTTTTTTTTCTTCCTTGTTTAGTTCCTATGTTAGCCACTTTGAGTGCCATTTTCCTTGTGGAAATTCAGGGATTCAAATCAAATCAACCAGCCAATCAATCAGGAACCCTCTGGCATGGTATGTGATAGGGCATGGTGAATGCAGAAAGGCAGGATATTAAATAAATAAATAAATAAATAAATAAAGCAGGAGAGGAAATTATGAAAATTTGGTGGGGCTTTATTGTGCAACTGGAAGTGCTTTTCCACTAATGTAAAATATCTCTGAATCCAAGCCTATAGGAATGCAGAAACACATTCTGATAACTGCAGTGCTTAAGATAAAGGTGAATATCACACATTCAGGTTATCAGGGGATAACTTTGTGATCAATGTGTACTCAGTTATAGTATTCAACCATGGTATACATGTTCTTCAGCATACATGTTCCCCATAAGGACTTCCTGTTAAAGCATGAATGGCAGTGAGGACAACAATCCTAAATCGGGTTAGTGAAGTGGATCAACCAGTTCCAAAGCTGTGCTCGCTCAACCTGACCAGAGTGGGGTGTGTGTGTGGGGTGTGTAGGCAGTGGGTTATCCCACAAAAACGCCTGGTGGATATCTGGTTTTTTTTTTTAATCACCTCCCACAGTCAATGGGGAAAAATATGAGTGTCACTTCCAGGTTGTCATAGTTGATGGGCCTGATCCTAGGGCCTCTTGAGGAACTAGGCAGATCTGAGCTTTCTGCAGGCATACCAGGAGCCTCAACAGTGCACTTGCTGCCGCCTCACCACCACCACCAGCAGCAGCAGCAATAGACTTCTTCTCTGCCAGCAGAGGGGAACTTCAGTTCATCCTAACCCCCTTGGATGGCTGTCTGAGGGAGTTAGAATTGCACTTTTTAAAAAAACAATAGAATTTGTCTTCTTCAAGCAGCTTCTATTAAACATTCAAAAACTTCTGTTTGAAATAATATGATTCATAGTCAGCTTTTCTTTTAGAAGATCATTGTTGGCTTCAGTGGAACACGTGATGTGACCCAAAGAAGTAATATTTATTCAGATTTATTTGAACATTTTTATGCAGATTTTCCAGAAAGCTGCTCATCAGATCATCTCCAGACATCTTCAGACATCTTCGTCTAAAATCCATGAAGTCCAGTTGACATTTTTTTTACAATTTCACAATATATATATTTAAATCAACAATAACATATAGTAAAAAGTAAATGTAAACAGCCACAAATGAAATCAACAAAATAGGTCAACACAAGTGTAAAGATTGCAAAAGCATTAACACATTTTTAAAACTGAGGGATTCAAAACCCCAGAAGAATAAAACAGTTCTTGACTTGGTGCCTGCATTGTGGATTTTTCAGTACCAAGAGAAGAGATTGTATTTATTCTTCTAGGCGTTTTGTCCTTCAGTTTTAAAGTTGTGTCAGTGCTTTTTAGGTTTACACTGATGTTGTCCTCTTCAGTTTAATTTGTTTTAGATTGTTCTATTGTTCTTGTCTCTTATGGCTTTACCCCATTTTGCGAATTGCCCAGAGACATCTGACTATTGAGCGGGGTAGAAACATTCTCATTTGTTTATTTGGTTACAATATTCATAAACCACCTAATAATGAAAGGGGATTACAATAAAAATTAAAACCATAAAAAGGAACAAGATGCAAACATAAAATCTAAACAGGATAATCCCATCAACATCATAGAACCAGGATAAAACCAGTAACACTAAATAGCATTGGTACTGAAATTTTTAAAAAGCTCCAAAAGATTTTAAAATTGAAAGGCACAGGAAAATAAAAAGGGTTTTACCTGGGGCTGGAAGAACACAACACTGGTGAGCTTCTCTGGGAAGGGCTAGATCTACCCTACTGCTTTATAGCAGTGTTGAAGTGCACTGATAACTGTTGGGGCACGTTCCACATTCCGTATACAACTTTCATAGTGTTATTTCCTGCTTTTTATTCCACATGCATAATGATTTGACACAAGGTGTATGTCATGTTTCCTGTTCCCTCCAGCATTCACACGTGCTGGCAAACTAACACGGGACACCCAATCAGTGAGAATCCTTTTATTGGAGGAAATCCCATGGTAAAAAGCTTAATGGTTACACACCTCAGCATACTGAAAGCTGATTGATGATCCAATGCTTTAGGCTCCCAGCTAACGTACAGTCAAAATGCTACTCACTAGAATAACAACCTGGTTTCCCAGTTGCCATCTTAACAGTTCCAAAAATGGGTTCCAAACCCGACCAAGGGAGGGGAAGGATTCCTGAGATGATCCTTCAGGCAATCACAATGGGACATTCTTGAAAGGCTTAACAAACCATCCCAAGGGTGCTAGTCCAAACACATTCACATGTTAATAACTCAGGGAACACGGACAAAGCCTAAACAAGATCATGGGTGGGTAAAAATCTCAGGCACAAGACCTCCCGCGCTTGTACTTCAGCACCGGGAACTCCCTGCCACCTGAGTCTGCAAAGAAAAGACCAAAAATAAAAATCAACCCCAGTCTACCCTTATACTGAGTGATTGATAACACACACAATCACAGGGAAGGTAAAATCTCAGGCACAAGGAGTCCCGTGCTCCTGCTTTAGCACTGGGAACTTCCTGCTACCTGAGTTGGCAGAGGAAAAGACCAACAGTCATAATCAATCCCAGCCTGCTGCTATGCTGAATTGACCACAAAACAAAACACGCAATCCACAGCAAATGTGAGTTGAAGTATATGAAAAGCCTCACAGTACTTTTCATGGCACAGTCCTTAGTAATCCAAAGTCCAAATAATACTGGTATTAAGCCTTAAAGCATTCCGCATTGCATGAGACAGAGTCCAACAGAGTGTCACAGTGTTAACCAGGACTGTTAACAAATTTGTTAACTACACAACCATAATTGACCACTGCTTTGGAGGGTGGCCATGCCCAATTCTGGTTTAAAAGAGAAAGAACCATAAGAGGTGTTGCCCATTAACCCTTAGCAGCTGGACAGCAGACTGAACAGGCAGGCACACAGATCACCTGTATACAGAATTTCACACTATGTGAGATGTACTATATTTTTATTTGAATTGTAAGTATTTCATGTTAAATTAGGATATGCAAATTTTTGCAAATTGCTGCCTCTTTTGTTCTTTTTTTTTGGACCAGTACATTGAATTGGAACTGGATGGCCATTTATGAATCACAAATAGGAGTGTTAGGTCAGGTTTCTGTGAGCATCTTTATTAATGTTGCCCTTCAGGGTCCCTGGGTGCCAGATGTGCAGCTGGCACCCAGGGACGCCAGGCTGGCAGGAGTCCATTGGACTCCCCCCCTCCCCCACACTCCCTGCTTACCTGCTGCCTCCTCGCCGCCGCTGCCCACCGCTGCCATCCACCGCTGCCGCTGCTTCCTCTCTACTGAGAACCAGGCCTCATGGCCTGATTCTCAGTAGAGAGGAAGCAGCGACAGCAGCAGGTGGATCTTGCAAGTCTATGGGGAATAGGCGGGTCTTTGGATCTTGATCCAGATATCCAGATCCGAATCAGGCTCCAGACCGGAACGGGGGAGGTCCGATCCAGTCCGGATCAGATTGGGCCCAATATGGATCATTCGGATCCAGATCTGAACCGGATTGGGGGGCTGTGCACAGCCCTAGAGTAAAGATAAAATTGGAAGGTTTGCAAACATACACCAGTTGACAGGAAAATACAAAGAAGCACCAAGAAGTGTTTGCGACAATCCAAGCAAAGATTCAATCTAAATAAAAGTTTAATATTATGATACACCAGAACTGAATACAATGGGATACAAGACTGGCTTGTTTATGAAGAAAGGATTATGTTATGTACTAAGGAAGTGAAAGCCATTCTTTTATGTCCAGTTATTCAAGCTTTTCTGGGAAGCTCATTTCCACAATGATGGAGATCCATATGTCTTGCCATTGTAGCCAGCTGGCTAAATGTATGAGCTTATGAGAAAATATTAAGAAAATGCAGCGCATGTGTCCACCAGACATATGGAGGCAAACTCATAGTGGAAATAGAGAAGCAAGGCTGATCTGCAAACAATAATACAAATGCGTATATATATATATATATATATACACACACACACACACACACACACACATACTGCCACTTAAAATGTTTGTAATGCCTAGAGCGCTTGGACACGCGCATGCACGTGCACACCCCTTTTATAGAAGAATCTCATCCAAGTTAAAACTGTAAGTATGTATATTCAACATAAGGTATTGAAAACTAAAAACATATTCCTTTTCTATCACAGGAAACACAGGAAACAGCTTATAGGACTCCGAAGTACGCACACACACACATACACATACATACACTGGAGACTTTTTTTTTTTAAAGTCCTATAACTGCATGTGTAGGGGTTGGGGTATTGCTAGTAAAATAGCAGTTGGGGGGGAACAATTAAATCTCCTGTTCCTGCATGGATGGGAGTCTCCCCCAAAACATCAGACCCCCTCAAAAGTGTAAAAAAAAAAAGACATGTAGCTGCTAGCTGTGTCTTTAACATAACATGTAGTCTGGTTCTCTGTCAGCTAACTTTAATAAAATCAAAAGAGACACTGTGGTAGCTTGACATATATTTATTTATTCTTTAAAGATAAAAGGACTAAAAAGTTGTAAGTAAAGAGAGAGAGAGAGAGAGAGAGAGAGAGAGCTAAAATTTTTGGCTTCTACCCTTGTTAAAATATATGTGAAATATATGTGGTACAGCACCTTTTGAGTCACAGTCAGCTCTTTGTGAGGGGAAATATAGCTACAGAGAGAGAGAGAGAGAGAGAGAGAGAGAGAGAGAGAGAGAAGTGTGTGAGAGAGATGGATTTATCCTGTAGTGATGAGGTTGCTCTACACTTCTCCCGGTTCTGAAACCCACAGCAGTCATATGTTACTTGCTAAGCGATTGCTAAATAGGATGGGTTTCTTCAGAGACCTGTCTGGGAAACTTTCCAGCTTCTTGCTTCCCTGTTTTGATCTCAAGGTTGTGCTTGGAATTATGCACTGTTAACGGAATAAGAGACACAAGGCACATTACCTCAGTCTCTTGGATAGAAAAGCTGCACAGTGAGAACAAACATTTTCTACAGGGGCACTTCGAAGTTGGCTGGCAGTTTTGGCATCTCACTGATATTTCATTAGGTGTTAATGTGTCTCCTTTGCCGGGGAGACACATTAGTTACGGCTGAGTAGTGACGGGAGTGAGGTTTGATAGGAATTACATAGGAGGGATTGTGTACACTTTTTCTTGCATATTAATGTTGTCTCTAGCTTGTTTAGATGTGAGGCAATGGTGTTCTGTAAGTGCAGGCCTCAAGCTAGAAAGTCAGCATGGAGCAGGGATTGGGCTGGGGGTGGAGGCGTGGAAACAGATGGTGGAAGGAGGAAGACTGTTGTGTTTGCCTGCAGTTGTCAAGGCACTTCATTAAAAATAAAGTTTCAGTCAGTCGTGAGCCGGTCTCAATAAACTTTATTTCCTTTGAATAAGAAAAAGGGTTGTGTATGTTGGAGAGGCCATGGCTCAATGTGACAGAGCACAGGGCTTTCTCGGTGGCTGCCCCGGGGCTCTGGAATTCCCTTCCCATGGAAGCTAGACCGGCTCCCTCATTGATGTGCTTTTGGAGGCAGGCTAAAACTTTCCTGTTTCAGCAAGTCTTTAGGGAGTAGTTCAGACCTTTGTGCATGTGCTGCTTATAGTTTGGATTTTTTTTAATTATGTGCATTTAAAATGTTTTAAATATTTTAAAATTGTATTATGTTTAATTATATTTTTAATTTTTGTATATCTCTATTTGTTTTAACTTTCCTGAATATTTCAATAGAGTTTTCCAGTAAAGCAAAACAAAAAAGTATACAAAATACATTTGTGAGTGTAGTGTGAAATAACGAGTCGAGACAAGAAAATGGGATTAAAATGGGCCACTTTTTATTGAAGAGCTGCAAAAAGAAATGAAACCTAACCTGGCATCTTCTATTGGCCTCTACAGGCCAAATCTAGGGATCGGGCGAAACAATTCTCAGACCATGGGGTGGCGCCCAATCCTTCGCCACCCCACGGTCTTGCCCCATTTGGGGAAAGGAAGCCTTCCAGTGTCACCCAACCCATGCCGCACGGCTCTGAGAAGATTAGGAGGGTTGGCCTCATACGTAAACCTTATCCCAATGATCTGGTGCCGCAAGACTCCCAGATATGGGCTTCAGGCACTACCCATCACCTCAATGGTGCCTGAGACTGTTCACCATTACAAAAGCAGCTAAAGATGCCCTCACCTACTGCTGAGATTATGTGACCAATTATTGCTAATTTACCAATTTAATACACCCCAACTGTCTTACAGTATGAAGTAGGCAAAAAAACACTTAGCCAAATTAGGTTTAAGAGCAAATATTCCTATTTGGCCTCCTAAAGACGACTGGGGGAGCCCACACTGTCTACATGGAGGGAGGGAGCCGCGCGAGGAGAAAGAATGCTGGGCAGGTCCTTTACCCAGCTCTTAAGCCCAAGCCTCAGCCCCGCCCAGTGGCACCATACGAGGCCGCTAATAGCGAGCCTCCACCTCTCATCTCCTTGCCACACACACACACACACACACACACACAACTTTCCTCCCCCGCCCAATTGGGCGTGGGGATGTGCATATATTAGGGGGAAAAATATTAGTGAAAATAATGTTAAAATGCATTATGTTAGGGAAATTGCTTACAAAAATATGTACATAAGGCAAAAATGCATGTATTAGAAGATATTTTCATGGATTTTTTTTTAATTGTCAATGTTTGAGATGATCTGAATTTAAGATTGGTAAAAATCTCAAAGTTTAGGTCAACCTGAACTTAAGACTGGAAAAATGAGAAACGGAGAGAAACAGATATTAAGAGAATCACCCATCCCTAGTTACAGCACATCTTTGTGATGGCTGCTTCTACTTGGCAGCTGAATACTTAGGATGAAATCAGCAACCGTTAAACCATTACCAGTGTTTTTCCTTGGGTAAATATATTGTAGGCAGAAATGAGCTTGGCGCAAGGGCTGGAATGGCTGTTTGATATTTATATATCATTTAATTCAAACAGAAACTAATTTTGTGGTGGGAGTGGTGGAGAAATGAACTTTCACATGGGAGATAGACAGTGGTGTAGTGGTTAGGGAAGGTGTGGGTACTCGGTTGGGATTTGAACCCCATCAAGAAATCACCAGTCCATGGACCCCAATGCATTTACGTTTTCTGTTCGTTTTGTGTGAATGGGGAAATTGCGCAAGATTTCTGCCTGTTTTCCCAAATTGCACCACTTCCTCCCATAGACTGAAACTTGCAGTTTCAAAAGGCTTGTTCGTTGAAAATTGCAAATTTTTCAAATGCTATTGCATGCTCGAGAATGTGTGAGCATTTTCAGAGAACGCATTCTCCTGCTCACGACCATGCTTGGAATTGTGAACTGGGCACTCTTGAGTGTTCCGCAAACACAAATGATATTCTCATACGTCCTTGGTGCATAGAATGGACCCTTCAGGTATGTGCTGTCCCTTGCCTCTTGCCATTGGTTCATCATTCTTGTCCCTTGTCTTCACTGTTGATTTCTGAGAAGCTATGGCCGATTTTGCCCCTTTGGGCCCAGGCCCATGTTATTTATCCTATGAGCTGGTTGGCTGTGTACACAGGGAAATAATCTCTTAGAGATGCTCAAAAGAAAGTATGCTAAATTCACCTGGTCAGCTGGAATACAAATGCTGATATGCTATAAAACGATTTTAAAATCAATGTAATGTTACTGATTCATGCCATTTGGGGATATGGCTCAACTGTGTTTTGAGATGTATTTATCTCAGAAACTTACATTCTGATGTAATGTTAAAACTTTTAAAATTCTTTTTTTCTCCCCTCTCAAACAAAAAAACCCTCCCTTCTCTCCATTTTCTAGTTTACAACTTGACTGCCGGAGGCAAAATATCATCAGTAACTTCCCAAGGTTACAGAGTGAGTCAGTTGATCTTGATTGGTATGGAATTCAAATTGCCTTTCCTTTCAGTTATTTGGCTTCATAGGCACTGCGGCTGCCTGTGCTGGCCACACAAGAAAAGAAAACAGCCTACATTGGTGTCAAGTGCACAGAAGATCTCTGCTCCAGTGGATTTTATCATGCACCCTTAATGTTATCTATTTGATTTTAATGTAGTGTCCCATTCTATACTAATGGTTTAATGTGGACTTCAACAATTTGTTTGGATTTTTTAATTATGTGTATTTAAAATGTTTAAAATGTTTTAAAATTGTACTATGTTTAATTATATTTTTAATTTTTGTATATCGCTATTTGTTTTAACTGTACATGTTTTAATTTGTAAGCTGCCTTGAGTCCCATTATTGGGAAAAAGGTGGGATAACAATAATAATAATAATAATAATAATAATAATAATAATAATAATAATTTTACAAAATTCGGGTGAATAGTACTGCTCTGAGATTGCTTCAGAAGTGAAATTCAAAGTGGATGCGGGTATCTCCTCCTTAGGCAAAGCATCTGAGGAATTTCATGGGAAGACACAAGCGCTTAAATAAGCCTAGTGGAATCTCCTGGGGCTGTTTCACGCATCCCTGCTGTGACATTTCCTATACATGGATCTGTTCATTACCTATTCACTTCCAATGGGGCAAGTATCCGATGGATGGCACTGCTCCCCATAGCCACACATGGCTACTCAGAGCCCTGAATGTTTCATTCTCATGCCAAAATTGTAACCTATTTAATGCCTAGCTTATTGAAATGTAATTGGAATGGAACGTCTGATTGTTGCAATTTAAATTGCTGATCTCCACACGCTCATGCAGTCAGAATCTGAATCTATTTGGAAGATAATCATCATTTCTTCTGTAATGGAAATAATCCTTTCCCCAGATAGGGTGGCATTCAAGCAACTACTTCACTTTAAACTTATTTGCATTCAGATATTTGTTCAAAACCCCTATACACATTACATTTTAATTGGAAAAAAATATTGTGTTATGTGTTTATTATATTTAAAATATTTCTTAACCACTCTCCAGGGTGGTGTACAAAAGTGTGACTAAAACCACTCACACAAATAGATACATGCAATATAAGGGGGAAAAATAAACAGCAAATTACCATACAGCAACCAATTAAGCAGAATAGAAACAGACTAGAGTAGGAGGTATTCAACCTTTTTGGGCCAGTGGACACATCTGGCAATTTGAGAAACTGTCCTGGGCACCACTACAAAATGGCTGTCATGGGAGGTGTGGCTAGTCACATACAGCCTTCTGTAGTGGACCCTAGTCTATGGAACTCCCTTCCCAGGGAGATCCATCTGGCATCTTCATTGAATACATTTAGGGCACAATCCTATACATGTTTAGGCTGAAAAAGCCCTACAACTCCCAGCATGTCCAGGCTAGCTGGCTGAGGCATGCTGGAGGTTGCATAGGATTGTGCCTTTAGATTCCAGGTTAAGACCTTCTTCATCTTCCAGTAAGCATCTTTGATCTGTTGCTCTGGTTATTAATTTTACTGGTCGCTCCTTAATATTTTTTTTTAAAAAAAGAATATATTTTTTAGTGTTTTTAATGTTTAATGTTGAGTTAAAGGTTTTAATGTTTATGATTAAACATCAATCAATCATTCCTTTATTACAGTCAATAGACCAAAGGTATCACAAATATAAAAACATTCTGGATAAAGAAAAAAACATACACTTTTATTCTAAAATGATCAGGCTGATATTAATGTTCTTGTTTGTAATGCCAGATTCAGAAACTTGGCCACCTGTTCTGTTATTGTCTTAGACGAACCTTGTAGTAACAGATTTGTAAGTTGTTCAGGTGATTTTCCTGGTAAGGAATGTATAATAGGCCAAATTAAATCAGCTCTGGCCTGGCAATAATATTCACAGGATAGCAAAATGTGAGTTATTGTTTCCACCTCAGATACATTACAAGGACAGCATCTATTACACCAGCTTAGCCTAGCGGTTCCTTCGGACTGGATTAAACATGAATACCATGAAATCATACTGTGATACTTTTATGGTTGTATTGTTTGGTCGTTTTGTTGTTGCTTTTTAAATGATTCTTAACTGCTCTGAGGGAATTTGCTAGTTGGATGGTATATAAATCTAATGAATAATTAGTAAATAATTGACAAAGAACCTGCCCAAAAGACTGAGTACAAATCACAGGTGGGATCTGAGCCCCAACACACTAAACAACTTCATTGAACCCAGTTGTCAGTGCCAAGAGAATCCAATTTCACAGGAGGTAAAACTCTCATTCTTTCCCTGTCCCCTGCCAGTCAACTCATTTCCCCCTATGTCTTTCTCTCATAGGCGTGCACAGCACATTTCATTAGGGTGTGCACCCAGGGGATTTTTTTTAAAAAATGTGAATATTTATTGACTACTCCATCATAAAGGGCATTATTTTTTTCATCAAACAAGCTAAAGAAACTAAAACTTAAGTAAACTTATTTTTTTTAAAAAAATTAACATCTAGACTTTACTTAGAGCCGATCTACACTACTGCTTTAAAATGGTTTATAACAGTTTTAAACCGGTTAATAACCCAGTTTAAAACTGTTATAAACCATTTTAAAGCAGTAGTGTAGATAGGCTCTTAAAAAAAATACAAACTTAAAAAATGAGACACAAAATACTATTGTTTCCCCTGTAGTGATAACCAGGCGTAGACAAACACACAGTCACTTTTCATGATCTTCATCTTTAACCAGATAATGAGCTAATCCAAAATTGACCAAAACAGATTAAAAGATTAAGATCTTCATCTTCCTGTCCTAGAGAATGAGACTTCGTTCACTAGGTGTCACACACTTAAATCCCTCAATCATATCACATTGAACTATGATGGAGTCAAGGGGTGGTTGGGGGGGGAAGGTATGTGAGAATGAGGTGCAGGTGGCAGCACTCCTAGGGAAGCCATGTGTTCAAGCAAGTTCTCTAATGTTTGTCTTGGGTTATGTGGGACAGAAGGGGGGACAGAGAAAGAGAGAGAAGGGAAATCTCTTCCCAGCTCCTCTTGCGACATCGCCGGTGAGTTGCCCCATCCTCCTCACCCATCCTACTCCCTGGGGGGGGGGGCTTGGTCCCCTCCCCGCCACTGTAGTGGGGAGGCTGGACCTGGAGCAACGCAGCAGGAGTTACTGCTGCGACGGCACTTGCAGCTCGGCTAGGGCCAAGTTCACCACCACAGCGATGGAGCTCACTGGAAGCAACCCAAACATGGCATGTCTCCCAAAGCCACTGCTTGTCTCTGTCCCTTCATACCACAGCAGGAAGAAGCCTGGACTGAGCAGGGAGTGTCTATGAGCTGCCCGGCTGGCCAGGGAGTGTGCACGGCAGCCTCGCGAGATATTAGGGTGTGCCTGGGCACGTCCGGCATACCACTTGTACACGCCTATACTTTCTCTCTCACCCCAGTTCTCCATCCATAGTCTCTCTCATTCACTTATGGACCCTATGTATCCACCATGCATGCATTCATACATACATGAACACACCCACACTCATCCCACCTTCCTTCTCCTCTTCACTGGAAGCACATGAAAGTCTATACTCACTTTTTCCAGGATCCCTCCAAAATGCCCCTCTAAACCCCTTCCCTCTCCTGCCCTCTTTCTCACACACTATTCAAACATACAAGCACACAACCCTCTTCAACCTGCAGATTACTCCATGCTGGCTCCCCATAACTCTTCTGGTTTCCTGTTGCTCTTCCTGTTCCCTTCCTGCTGGCTTCCATGACTGACCAGCTGGCTTACTGTTTCACTCCCCATCTCCCTGCTACCCTATTTAGCAGCCACCCAGGTTATCAGATAGAAGTGACAAGGCTCACGTTTTTTTTTCTTTTTTTCTTTTCCTTTCTTTTCCTTGGTAGCTGGGAAAAGAAAAGCATCAGCCTGCAGCCACTCTCTGAGCCTCACATGTGACCTAAAGGTCTTCATAGGGAATGCAGATGACAGCTGTCGGTGGCCTTCACTTTGCTTTGAAGGGGAATCCCCTTGTTACCTCCCCAGGCCAGGGGGTGGGGCTTGAGGAGAGGAGGGGCCTGCAGAGGGTGCCCAACCCTCCATGGGCCACATTAGGCCCACAAGCCGGAGGCTGCAGTCCCCTGTCCTATAGCAAAGGATTTCTCAGCTTTCAGTTTGCAGTTCTTGAAAGAAAGACGTTCCTATGGATGAATGGATGAGAGAAGCTTGGAAAGTGTGAATTATCTTGTCACACACATAGAGGAAAAGCCATACTTCTCAAAGGTAGGCAAGAATGACTATGATCGTGAGACTAAAATGTGGTGGATTACTGCAAAACAGGCATGGGTGATGCGAAAGGGCATGTCAGCACAGGGTCAAATACACCATCAGCAAACTTCTCAGTGCTAACTTCTGAATTAAAAAAAAAGCCAAGAGAGAAAGGCGTTCTTTGATTTAAAAAAGAAGAATTATCTGGCTTTGATTATTCTATGAAGACAAATTAAAGAATAGCAGCTGCATTAGTATGCTTCTCACAACGTATGATTGCTATGAGGCCATGGATGAATCCTCGCCTTGTGGGTTGGTCTCCATGCTGCTTCAAATGTTTTTAGTGGTGTAGAGGTAAAGCACCCAGTTGTGGCAGGTCAGCACTGTGAGCTGGTTACTGCATGGAAGTAAGAGGCAAAAGTGTAAAGGGGAGGAATGAAGGGAACTCAAACGAGCTGCGTGAGCAGTAGAAAGAATGGAGGTCCACTGGCATGAAATGATAATGTTACATTTGAAAAATATAGATTTTGCTACACAGCAGTCATTTCTGAAGGGTAGGTCAGATGTGAAGGAGGAGTGGAAGGCTATGTACTGATACACATTTTGGAGATAGAGGGAGGGGGAAGATTGCAATAGTGAGTAATTTCTTTTTATTTGTTTATAAATTTGCTACATCTAAATCCCACCTTTTCCTCCTAGAAACTCAAGGCGGTGTGCATGATTCGCCTCCTTTCCATTCAATCTGCACAGCAACCCTGTGAGGTAGGTAAGGCTGAGAGTCAGTGACTGTCCCAAAGTCACTCACTGGGCTTCATGGCCAAGTTGGGACTAGAACCGGGGTCTCCTGAGTCCTAGTCCAACACTTTAACCACTACACGACACTGACTCTCGTGAAAGGAGGCAAATGGGGGCACTCCATTTGCTTGGAGATAGGGATGTCTGAGGCAATCCAGCCCTTTTGGGACCCATCGGTTTCCCGCTCTGCCCCAGCTCAGCTTGCCCTTGTGAGCCAAGTCAGAAGCCCACCCCTGAAATCTGGGAATTGCCTGTCCCAGAATATGGGCACATTCCATATTCCCCTCCTGCTTTTTTGTCACCGCACACAACCATTTCTCCTCTCTCTCTCTGCTGGGGCCAACTCCATCAGCTAGAGAAGGACAAAGGTTAGTGGGAGGGTGGAAAGGGAAGGCCATAGGCCAGAGTGCTCCCATCCCACCCCCCATTGCTGCCGACACCGTGCAAAGGGCACAATTTGCCAGCTGGCTTGATTCAGCAAGGGCTGAGTTGGGCCAGCTAGCGGATGTCAGATTGACGTCCGGGGGTGAGCTTGCCGAACTCCACCCCCTAATGGATTCCTCTGACATCCCTACTTTGGAGATGGGCAGACATCTGCCGAGGTGTAGTTGGGTTGGAAGGAAACTTGCAGATAAATGCAAAAACTTTACCTGCTCACCTGAAATGTTTCTATCTTGCTCATGTCCAAGGAGCTATGTATCACAGGGTGATGAATGGTGGAATCAGCAACTTTCTCAGCAGCGCTGTTCCAAAACATTTTGTTCCCTGAAATAAAATCCAAATGATGCCCTCTCACTTGCTTTGGCCAATACTTTAAAAAAGGGTTTGCTGCACCGGTCAGACACCAATGGTTCTATCTATCCTCAGCCCTTATGGTGCCACATGGACCATGTTGCTTTCCCCTGTTAAATGGTTAAGGATGGGCAAATCAATAAAGCTGAATTTCATTTAGGGCTGTGTGAATCAGCACGAGTTTATTGGGGTTCTCTGAATTCTACCTCAAAGCTCATTCCCACTTGTCTCTGTATCGGATTTCAATCCTGGGTTGTTTTTCTTTTGGCACGAAAATGTGAGCATATTCTTCCAAATTTATGCACCAATTGCGCACATTTTTGAAAAGTACACATTCTTTTCCTATAGATGAAATCATGTGTGTGCACATCTTCCAGAAGAATCAATTTTTCATGCACATTGGTCAAATGTAGGCATGTTGCTGAACATATTTGTTAGGGTCTGTGAATATCATGGCAAACTCATTAATGTATGGACTTTGACCACCTAGCGTGTTCTGCGTTCTGTTTCGGGAGCTGCAAATTGGGTAAATTCTTGTAAAAATACCAATGGAAACAATTTTCTCTTGCATCCTTAATTTCACTCAGGTTCTCAATGTTTCACTTTTAAGTACATTACGTCCCATTTCTGCAAAGGACAGTAATATCTTTTTATAAAGTCTGTATGAAAACTTAAACAAAATGTGCTGTTTTTATATACATGTTTTAAAATATTTGGTGCACATTTTTGAAACATACATATTTTTGTGTGTGCATTTTTTCTACGAATTGCATCACAATAGGAGTATGGATTTCAATGGCAAATTGTGTTCAGGTTCCTGTTTACGTTTGGGAAGTACAGATTTGATACATTAAGGGCACAAGCCCAAACATGTTTAGGCAGAAACAGTTAGACATGTGCATAGGATTGCGCCCTAAGATGGAAATGTGAATTGAAAAAAAATCTTATCCAGTGCTATATAAAGGTATCGTGGGAGTCCAAGAGAGGTATGGAGACAGGGCCCCACTTGGCCTCCTGCGCAGGATCTACACTACTGCTTTAAAATGATTTATAACAGTTTTGACAACTGTTGGGGCCCAGGAAACACTCTGTATACAGTTTTCAAACCTATTTGAAAGTGTCATATCCTTCTTGGTGTAGATCTGGCTCTGGATTCCAGTGCGCAGACCATTGCACTTGCTCAACTCAGGATGTGCTGAGTTGGGCAAGCGTGGCAGTCCTGGTTGGTCCACAGAGTTGTCAGTTTGCATAAAAGTGACATCTCGCCTTTTACATAAAAGGTGGCCATAAAGCATCCATTTACAACTGTAATCTTGTGAAAATGGCCACTTTATGGTTGCCACTTGTGTAAAAGGCTGTTTATGTAAATGTACAAGCCGCCATATTTATGTAAGATGGTGGCTTGGTGAAGGATCAGGCAGCTTCGTGCTACTCGCTGAATGCCTGTAGATTGCCCAAAGGCTCGCCGTGCATGGCAAGCAGGAGAAGGTGAGCATTGTGCAAGGCGGACATGGGTGAGTCTGGTCTTACTTCTCAGAAGGAATTATAGACCAAGTGCTTATTATTTACTTGTTTAATATATTTCTTGGCTGCCTTTCAAGACCCACTCCCCCCCACCTATTGCCACTTTTTTGTTTTTACTGAAGCCCAACACCACTTCCACATGTCTTTCAACCATAAATTAACTTAACTTTGGAGCAGAGCTGCAATTCCACACAATGCTTTCCTTTCCTTTTCAGTATAGCAGGGGTGCAGAACCTCTTTCAGGCCACAGGGCGAATTCCATTTTGGGGAAACATTCAGGGATCACATTCCAGTGGTGGGTGGGGCCAAAGGGGACAGGACCAAAATACCAATGCAAAAAATGCCAGCCTGTTTTATCTTAACAGCTTGCACATGCCAGGAGAAACATTTTAACCTTTTAGAATGGGGGGTGGGGGAGAGTAACTGCATAAAAGCAGGGAAACAGCCAGACAATTGGTGGCTGGGGGAAGGTGGCATGACTTGGGGAAGTAGTGTGGCAAAAGGAAGGGGCGTGGCCAAATGGGGAACCTCGGAAGGTCAGATTAGGCCACCTAGCCCTGCACCCCTGCTATATACTATTTAGATTGGCCGGCCAGGATTCTGTCACAGACTGGTAAGTGTTTATGGACCTTTTATTGAGATTCAGGCTAGGCTGGGGGACATGATCCCTCCTGGAATTCTGCATCAATAATTATATGCTGTGGAAGGGCCTTCTACCTAAAATATATAAGGTTAAGGGAAATCGGTTACTAGACTTTCCGACTTTTTCAGCATTTATGATTATGAGGATGCTCATTTGGGTAGAATATTGTGGGTGTGATGGAGAGGATGCAAACATATGGCTGTGCTGGCCCTTGAAAGCACAGGTAATTATTCCTGACTGCCAGACTCACTGAGAAATGAGATAGGAGGACATTTGATTTTACAACTGTATGATAGCGTTCATGAAATATTTAATGGCCATGTCGGCTAAATTAGATCCCTCTCTCTGCATAATGCAATCAAAAAGAATAGTATGGTGAATTATTTACATGGCACAGCTGATGCCCTTTTTCTCGATGGGTTTTTCTCAATGGGATTTGGTCCAGGATGTTTAAAAGTTAGGAGGGCTAAAGGAAGCAAAACCTCAAAGTGTTTCATCATCAAATGTGAACGTGACTTCAGGAACGAACCACCATGCAGAGTAATGTGGTGTACGAGGGATGATGGAGGATGAGGAGGAAATCATTAAGGAGCTCACAAAACAAACTTCCATTTCCATACAGGGTGAACTTCAACAATGAGGAACAAAAACGAATGCTTCACGGCTAGCTCCTGGCAGCATTATCTCAACTTGACATACTTCAGAGGATCCATTAAGCTGCTGGTTGAGGAGAAGAAGAACACATTGAAGCACCCAGCTAAGTGAACAAGCGAAAGAACACCGTGGGTGTTGTCATTATGATTCTGTTTTATGTATTAACAGCCAGCCTAACCTAAATAACCCTTTAAGATGGGTAAAATTGTCCCCCACCCACTCACCATTTTCTTTTTAGCAGCTGGAATGCTCAGATTTCTCCCAATTACACTTAGTTCTGTTTAGAAAACATACGAGGAGTTCAAACAATCTGATCTGAACTCCTTTGATATTACTATCCTGTTGCTAGGGTGACCAAATAAAATCCAGGTCAGGGCTCCTGTAACTTTAACCGTTGTAGAGAAAAGGGAATTTCAGCCAGTGTCATTTGTATGCAATTAGTTCCTGGTGAAATTCCCTCTTCATCACAACTGTTAAAGTTGCAGGGGCCCTGCCTTCTTTTGTATATGGTCACTCTAGTATAGTGCCTGTAACTTTAACTGTTGTGATGACGAGGGAATTTCACCAGGAACTAATTGCATACAAATGACTCTGGCTGAAATTCCCTTTTCTCTACCACTGTTAAAGTTACATGAGCCCTGACCTGGATTTTATCTGGTCAGCCTATCTGTTGCATTTATACACATGTAAGTGAAACATTGTCAAAGAAATCCTGGATAGTCACATTTCATTTGTAAAGATGAAATGAAATGAGTTAAAATAAGGTTGAAAGGAGATTTTTTAAAAACAAACAAACCCATGGCCTGAAATGGTACAGTAGGAGATCCTAGTATGCATTTCCCTTCCCCCTTCCTCTAAACCCCTCCCAGGAACAATGGAAACCATTACAGCTTCCCAGATTCCTGCATTGAGCAGGGGGTTGGACAAAATGGCCTTATAGGCCCCTTCGAAGTCTACAATTCTGTGATGCTGTGATTCTATGATACCTTCCCCAAGACTGGTGTCATGACTTCAGTGAAGGGAGAAAAGGAGAGGGATGGGGGCATGGTGGTAGGCACGTAGAGGAGGGGCCATGGTTCCACTGGATCCAATGCTTCCTAGATCCTCGTCCCATACCTGCAGTGCAATGAGCTCGGAGGCCAATGGAGTGGAAAATACATGAAGGAGGGTGGAGAGGCAAAGTTCTCCTCTGTTGCTCGTCCTGCCCTGCCGGCAGCAGTGCAGTAGGGCATTGGATATTTAGAAACCCCCAAGGCTGGAAGCTTCCATCCTTCAGCCTTTGGACTGTTGCATTCCATCTGAGAGTGCTGAAGAAGAATGTGGAAGAAATTCTCTCCATGCTCAATGTGTGGATGCTACAGGCAGAGGCAGGGAGTTCATGTGGAGGGAGCTAATGGCCAGGTGGGGAAGGGAGAGCTAAAATGGCAGCTGGCCCCAGGCAAGCCAATTTAGGAGGTCTGGTGTTTCACTTCTCCCTGAGATGCAGCCAGGTTGCAGAGCTGCCCTGGTTAAATTACAAACCAAGGCTGAGTCAAACACATATTGAACACAGTGTCCATGGCTACAACGGGCTCTCCTCAACAGAATGAATTTGTAAAAGCGCATTGTCCCTGCTGCAATAAGTCAAAGAGTAGTCATCAACATGCCCGCTCAGGTTAAGAGCTTGCCCATGGCTCTGTGAAATATTATACAGATATCCTGCAGTCGATGAAATGATACATCAAGCACCAGATTGACATTGACAAAGAGCTTATGACTTGAGGGACTGTTGGATACATCATTTGCAGACCACATTTGTGACTTAGGGAAGGGAGGAAAATGAGCATTGGACCCACCTCTCCTACTTAGCATATTCCCAGTCTGCTGCATTATGAACTACTGTAAGAAACAGATATAAATAGTAATATGGTGCTACCGTATAATGGACTTTAAAAATATTTAGAGGAAGGAAAAGAGCAGGAGCAACGACAAAGCTCATTTGTCTGGAAAGCAGAGAGTAGACTGTCATTAAATGACCCACAGTTTGAAGGTTTCTGATGACTTAAAAGAGATTTAGAACTTACTTTTCTTTTTGAGTCATGATGAACTGCTCTTCGTTAAAAAGCAAATTACCGCTTGCTGTCTAGCTATAATTATTGACATTTTTAAAATGACCCCTATAGGATGGGAATTCAATAACCAAGGTGGCTTACATCTTAACTTTTTTTTAAAACACACACACACACACACACACACACACATAACCCCCCTAACAAACCCAGACAATTAAAAAAGAAGTGAGCACAGCTTAGCACAAAGAAAGTGTAAATACAAACCTAAGAAGAAAAAGGTTTGGTCAAATTCCTCAAAAAAGGTCTTCATGCAGTACCTGAAACTCATTAGATTTGGCACCAGGTGAGCATGCCAGGGTAGAGCATTCCAAAGATGGGGCAGCATAACCGTGAAGGTCCTTCACCATTCCCAATGATCTTCTCTTAACTCTAAGAACGAGGGCACCCAGAGAAGGGCCTCAGAAGACAACCTTATCAAGTGAACAGGTTCATGGGAGATCAGGTGATCCTTTGATCAAGACAGGGAGAACCTTTTTTTGGTTGAGGGCTTCATACCCAGGGTGCATGCCTGAGCAATCATGGGGTGGCCAGGTGTAGTCTTTTACAAAGGATAGTCCTCTATTTGAAGGAGTGCCAGATTACCGTCCTCTATTTGAAAGCATCCTCTATTTGAAAGGTTGTCTTGTTCAATTCCAGTTCAAAGATAGAGAGCCATATACAATACTGGTGCTGTGCTCCCACTCAGTCTGTTGTGGAAGAGGGATCCACCACTCGCAGAAAACAACCAAAGTGCTTGTTTTAGGTGAGGCATTTCCTCCTTTCTGGAAATTCATCAGATGTCACCATATTCTCTGTCCAAGAGTCCCAAGTCAGTTTCAAGTGAAGTTGCAGGGATTTAAAGTAGTGTTCTGTCTTGAAGCCATACACTGTGGTACCTATATTGTATTGGTTCTCCTGGTTTGCCATACCACAAAGTGCCTATGTCAGCTGTCAGGCACATCCTGGTATGGCAAGCCAGGAGGGCCAATATACCATGATACTGTTGAACAGTCCTAAACTATAGTCTGCACCCTGCCTCCACCATCCACCTTGTGTAGCATGCAGACTCATTCAGGCTTCACCTGCCAGGTCTATATTGTTCCTCCTGGTTTGGATCTTGGTAACTTGCCATCCCCCTCAGATACCAAGTCTCACAAATTTTGGGGGCAACGGCCCTGACTTGAAGTCATTGCCAGTGGATGCACTATTAGCAGGGTCACAACATCCATTGCTTACCTCACTCTAGTCTGTATGATTCAACTATGGAACTTCCTGCCATGTGGGATCTGTCTGCCTCCTTTATTTATTTATTTTAGGCATCTGGCAAAAACTGCCCTATTTATCAAGTCTTCTGGTGATTAGCCTGCATTTATTGCTCCCTTTCATATATAGATATATTTCACAAACCTTGGTGCCTGTTGGAACTCGCTTGATATTTTATTTATTTTTAAATTGAACTTTAATGACTTGTTGCTCGGTCCAGTCTATTATGGGAGAAAGGCAGAAAACAAATGTTTTAATAAAAGAAAATAATAAATACACTACATATTGTTCAGTTGTGTGTGTTTGTATTCAGCTATATTATTGACCCCTTCTGGGTCAGAAATCAATTGCAATTTGAGAAACTATACACTAAAACATCAATGACACACAACCTTTCTTTCTTCATTAGGAAGGAATTCAGTGGTGCATTTAGGAATTCATGCTCAGATCATGCTGTCCTTTCCCTCCACATGATATCACAGCAATCACAAAAATGGAGCAACCTTTCAAGCAGGAGGCTGAGCTGACTGGGATGACAGATTGCTCTAGGTTAGCTATCTTCACAGAGGAAAATTTTATTCTGACGCTACCACATTGACACTATATTATCAGAGCAGAACCTGCTGACATCCAGCTGTTCATTTCATTATTGCCTTGTTTTTAATTGGTTTCCCACTGTTTTACTTTTCCTCATGTAATGGATTATTTTAGGTATTTATGCAGAACAATACTTGCCACATAGCAAAATGATTTTGAATCGAAAGGTGACATTCTGTCTCAATGCAAATAGACATTCGGCTATTGGAGAAGCTCTTCAGCTTGTGATAAATATTCCCAGCACACTTGGGTGTCAAACCTGACTCATAAACTAGGTTTTGGCCATACACACCAACCTTGTGAGATATCCATTGTATAGACAGGAAATTGAGATTGAGAGATAATAATTCGTCCAAGGTATCCAGCAAATGTGTAATAATTAAAGTATAATTGTATAATAGTAAAAGTGTTTGCCTGTTGGTTCTTCTCGGTCTTTTGAGATCAATGACCATGACATTTTCTGGGGTATCTTGTTGAGATAGGGTTAGGACATCCCTGGAAGATTTGTTCCAGGAAGTGTTGCTCTACACCATGATTGTTAGCTTCGGTGGTGACTGCTTATTTCCCCTGCAACATTTCTCCACATCACCCTCTGTACTATTTCAGAGGGCCCTACAATCCTCTGGAGCAGCTTTTCAGGGGGCTGTAGGGAGAAAGAGGAATCAACAAAATCATTTAAATATCCCCTAGGGGCAGTTCTGCTCATGAGATCTTTGGATCTTGTGTATGTGTGTGTGTTATTTTTCTATAGTTGCTTTTCATTAAAAGTAGGATTGCCAATTTAAGTTTTCTAAGTGATTAATCAATTTAATTGATCACATCCAAATCAATTTCCACATTATTAAAGCCTCAGTATAATTTTCAGATACCGAGGGATATATTAAGATAATGTAGTACTTAATAATAAGCAAAGTATCACTCATTGTTAAAAGGAAATACCATCTTTAACATTTTCTATTTCATTCCCAATTACAGAACATACCAGAACCAAAATAGCCTAAGAAATAAACAGATGTTCATATTCATTGCAGTCACCTTGATTAAAAAAAAATCATTTGATAAATCTACCATTTAAGACAAGCAGTCCAATTTTTTTTTTAAAAAAAGTTAAAATTTAGATTTAGTGCAAAGAACTTGAAACACAACATAATCGGCAACATATAATAGAAAAGTAAGACAAAGGAGAAGAAGAAAAAATACCACGTATCTCTGGAAGCAGAAAATGACTTTTAAACATAGGAAGTGTCACTATTTAAGAGCTGAATGACAGCCCAGATCAGGGACTGAGCAGAGATGATGACAGAAGTCCAGATGGTGGGCTATGATCCAGAGGTATAGAACATTAACTTGCATTACAAGGTGGTTGCAAGGTGAGAACCAGGGACGTGTTTGCTAAGTAATAGGATTGGATGGAACTCTGGAATGATAATGAGGGCTGATCCCATCTACACATCAGACATACCAGGTGGGAAAGCCTTTGTGTGATGACTTGTCCTTATTTCAGCTGTAACATGGAACATCGATAAATACGTCTCTCCTTTCCTATGGGCAATACCCCTGCCTTTGAAGAACAGGTTGGACCAGAGAAGCCTTAACCCCTTCCAGGTCTGCAATCCAGTTCAATACACTCACCTGAATTGGTGCCTTTCTACTTGTGGTTGAGAAACCATACATGTCTCTGCACTCGCACCAGCTCTATAGCATAGCATGTGACAGGGTTGTGCGCATGGACAATGTGAGCAATCATGCAATCTTTCTTGGGGGGAAAGGGGTGGTGTGAGTCATCTGCTTGCATGTTTTCACTGATAATAGATTGGATCCTGAATTTTTGTTCCACTGGAGGGAGCATCCTGCAGTGATCAGAGCACTCCCACTGGCAGAAAGTGTGTGGCTGAATTCGGACGACACGATAGTCAATGGTGGGGTAATAATCAACTTTACAGTTGTTCATCTAGGGGGCACTCCCCACACAACATGGTAATAAATAATCAACTTTGGTGTGGATTAGGATCAGCTCTGAGTTGACTATGGCAGCATTCGGACGACACGACTGTCAATACAACTGACAATTGTTCCCCCCCCCCCCCCCGTTGCTTATTGTGTCGTCTGAATCCAGCCTCTCTCTCTCTCTCTCTCTGTGTAAAATACAATGTGGTTTTTTTTTTGTAATTTCCCCTCCTTTTGCAGCCCACAACCCAATTTTTTGGGGTTTGTAGCAGTGAAGGCTGATGGCTCCGATGTCAGTAGAGTAGTGAATCCACTCTGGATTTCAGTCAGAACCAATCTAAACTCTAAAGTAGCTATCCAAAAATCATATTTAGAGGATTGGATTCAGCACCTTGGGCAGCTCCTATAGAATTCTTACTGAAACCCAGAGCAGATTCATTGCCCCACTGACATTGGAGCTACTACCACATTTCATGAATTCTAAGACACACTTTGTCTCCCATGTTTACATCTGTAAAAATGGGCTGCATCTTTGAATCGATGGCATCTTGCAATTGTGGGATTTCTCCCACTTTTGCAGAAGGCAGGAGGGCTCTGCATGCCCCCCCCGTGACTTCTAGGGTCATAACCGGGAAAACTGGGGCAATCTAGGCCGACCAGGCCCCAGGAGCAAACCTCCAGGGAAATGGTCACGCTCTCCTCCAGCCCTAAAACACCCCCGCCATTCCCTACCCCCGAAACAAACCCCACCACCAAGCCACCCCCCCAAAAAAACCCAGCCTGGACCTACCGGGTCCTCCACTGCCGCCAATCTCTGCCACTGCCGCATTACCCCCGGAGCCCCCTCACCCTTCTTGCCCTGCTCGTGGGCTCCCTGGAGGTGCCTGAGGAGCCACAGCAGCAGCAGGAGATCCAGCTGCAGGCCCCGTCTGCCGCTTGTTTCCTGCCGCTGTGTGGAACAAGGGGGGGCGAGAGAGAGAAAGGCAGGCAGAGCGAAGCTTGCGGCAGTGGCGGTGGGGTTCCGTGTAAGATGCGTGTGCCTGTGAAGCATCAGAGGCTGCCGCCGCCACCCCCGTGCAGAGAGACGTAAGCGCCGCTCTGCCTGCCTCTCCCCCCCATTCCATGCAGCGGTGGGAAACAAGCAGAAGGGGCCTGCGGCTGGATCTCCTCCTCCTCGTGCTGCTGCTGCTGTGGCACCTCAGGTGCCTCCAGGGAGCCCACAAGCAACAGCAGCAGCAGCAGCAGGAGGAGATCCTGCCACAGGCCACATCTGCAGCGGCAGCGAGGATTGGCATCCGCCCCACCCAACCAACTCATCCTTGCGGGGATTCTGGGGGCCAACAACAACCGGCGACGGCGATGGAGGTGAGTAGGGAGGGGAGGGAGGGAGGAGGGAAGGGGGAGGGGGAGGGGGAGGGAAGGGCCCCCGCAAGTCCCCCCTCCCCCCTCACTAGTCCCCCTTCCCCCTTGCAAGTCCCCTTCTCCACTCACTCTGATTGCTGCTGCCTGGGCCTGGGCAGGCTTCAGTACTGGAAGGAGGCTGAGATCTCGCGAGATTTCCTGAGATCTTGGCCTCTTTCCCAGTACTGAAGCCTTCCCAGACCCAGGCAGCAGCGATCAGGGTGAGTGGGGAGGGGGGACTTGCGAGGGGGGAGGGGGGACTTGCAGGGCTCTAACCCTCCCCCTCCCCCTTCCCTCCATCGCTGTCTCCCATCCTTGCTGCTGCCGCCGCTGCTCCGCACTGCCGCCAGTGCTCGCCTCGGCCTGGCAAGGTGTCGTTACGATGCCTTGCCAGGCTGAGGGGAGCATTGCCAGTGGCGAGGAGCGGCGGCAGCAGCGAGGATGGGCGATGGCAACGCTCCCCTCAGCCTGGCAAGGCGTCGTTAGTGGGAACCAGGCTGAGGCGCCAGCGATCAAAGTAAGAGGGGAGAAGAGGGGAGGGGGGACTTGCGGGGCCCTAACCCTCCCCCCTCCCCTCCATCGCCCATCCTCGCTGCTGCTGCCACTGCTGCCACCGCAGCTGCTCCGCGCCGCTGGAAACACTCACCTTGTTACTGGGAATGACGCCTTGCAAGGCCAAGGCGAGCGTTGTCGGCAGTGGCGAGGACGGGTGATGGAGGTGAGTGGGGAGGGGGGAAGGGGTGCTGAAATTAAGGTACGTCTTAGAATCGATGCAAAGCTTTTTCCCTGATGGTGGCCCTGAAATTTAGGTGTGTCTTACAATCGATGGTGTCTTAGATTCGAGGAAATATGGTATCTTTCACTGGTGTGCAGGGAACTTCAGGGAAAGCGTGTGTGATAGAGCAGGAAGATTATATGAGCTCCTTTATGTATGTGACCCTTTATTCAAAGCCCAGACCAAAATAACTCAATCGTGTTCCAGAATGGTTAGGTCACATGGGAGAGAGAACCCCCTCTTGGTGAAAAACCTCAAACAATTCCCAACCAAATATAGAAGAAAAGCAAATGTTTATTAATCAAAAAGTGTGTACAAAAATGGAAGAGAAAGAAAGGATGCATCAATAAGAATACCAACCGAAACTTTTATATCCTGTTTGAATGCCAGACTTACTCACTCATACCAGTCTCTGGGGAATGCCTCAAAATCCTTCACCACTTTGGTCAGGAGGAGAACCAGAGTCCAGAACATCAGTCCATCCAGCTACCAACAGTCCCTTGATCTGAAGGGATCAAAACCTTGACAGCTTTTTATTAGGGTTAGCCACAAGAGGAGGGCAAAAGATTCCAATGATTACTGCAACAGGATTAAAGGAGACTACGCCAACAGCTTCCAGTTAGTTTCAATCATGAATCAAAGAAGGATTTCGGTGACCCAGTTGGTGTTTCAGTAGTGCCAGTTTCTAAATACGATCAACATCCTCTAGGGGGAACAGCTTCTTAATTAAACAAGAGCTATTAAAGGCTATAAACGTCTGAGACTTTAAGGTCTGTCTGTGTTTACTCCGAGGACGTGAAAAGTATGCAGCTGATGCTGCTAAATATTTGTCAGACCTGTAGTTGCCAGGTTCATTATTAATAGGTTTTCTTCACTTCTTCCAAAATCAATGGTTGCTTTTGTTGGAATTTGATTTTTCATTACAGTCCCTCACCTCCAATAACAAAAGAGTTCTGACTTAGCCATGACATTTGCTAGAACAGCCTAACACCAGGTGATTCAGGGTTCCATTAATGGTCTTTACAATTATTCCCAGGGTGTACTTCTCAATTTTGCTCACCTCATACTGTGTTTGGCCTGATTTTCTATTGAAGAGTGAAATGTTTGCCCCTAGATTCAGTGGAGGCCTTTAAAAACGGAATTGGGAGGGGGGAACTCATTAAGGTCAAAAGCAAGAGTAACGAGTCTGTGACAATGCGAACGTTGGAATCTTTTGCCCTTGAATGCTTGCCAACAGTTTTCTAAAACTGTCTGGTGGTGTGATATTGCTATTTTATTTCTTTAGAGCCCACCCATGCCATTTAGTACAAAAAGTAGGAGAGAGAATGAGGGTAGATCTCTCTCTCTCTCTCTCTCTCTCTCTCTCTCTCTCTCTCTCTCATCTATCTATCTATCATTCATATTCTATCCCACTAAGCAGAGAAGTATGTATTATAAGAAACTAAACTACATGAAAATAATTTTGTAGCTTAGCATTTTAGACTGCATATCACACACAGAAGTATGTTTAGTCTGCCAACTTCATCCAAAACCCAAAACGTCCATTTAGAGCTGAAGTAGAGTTTTGCACTATAGGAAATTTGCTAGAGGCTGATGCCCTGGGTGAAGCTCAAGTGGTGGAGATAGCAAGAAGATGGCTCTGATGGGG
The DNA here is from genome assembly GCA_029215795.1 of Anniella stebbinsi. NCBI lineage: Eukaryota > Metazoa > Chordata > Lepidosauria > Squamata > Anniellidae > Anniella > Anniella stebbinsi. Next base: position 222,258,254 of record JARDYH010000003.1, read on the forward strand.
AGAGGTTGGGAGGTAGAGGGTAGCCTCAGTGGCTGCCCCTATCATTGTGATGGATCAGAGAGAGGCAGATGGTGGTTGAGAGGGCCCCAGGGATATTGTTGCTGTCTTCCTGGGCTCCCAATGCCATGTGCAGCTTGCCATGCATACTTTAAAAGTCCAGTGGGAGAGAGCAATGAGTATGCTTTCCCTTTGGCCTTGCCTGTATCTGAGGCAGGACTGGGAAGAAGGACAAAGCTAAGAGGTGATGGGAACCAGTGGAAGCTGGTGGCTCTAGTTTTTTTGGGGGGGAGGACTGTGAATGCATTCTGGATTTTAGTCAGAAGAACTCTAAAGGACCCACTGAAGGTGCTGCACCTATTTTGGAGAATAGGGTTCAGCACATTGGCTTTTTTGTCTGTCTAGCTGAGATGTTGGGGAGGGGGAGGGAAGGAGGCTGGGGAGGCCTGGGATACAGTGCAGGCCATTCCTTCCCTTCCCTACAGCTCACCCCTTTCCCTTCCCCCCGAGGTCACCTTTGCAATCTTGGAGAGGCAGCTGGTGTGGTTCTGCCTATGCTAGCTGTGAGGGGAAGGGGCGGGGAATGTGGACTCTGAGATCCGAGCGCTGTCTCTGACACTGGATCCAGGAATCTGAAATATTCTTTGGCCCCCCCAGGCTCTGTCCAAGGGTCATAGCAATGATCGCCCCAAGTACTTACAGTCCTCTGTTCTTTGGATTGTTTTTCATGTCTCTTTGTTATATTCAGCCAAAGATGGCTGAATGTAGTCTAACTTGATTGAGGTGCGAGGGGGGGGAGCCTCCTTGTGGGCTTATGAGCCGAAATGCATGTGCATTTTCACTAAATACTGGAAGTGAAAAAAAGGAACTTTGAAGAACTCTTTCTCCACTGCAAAACATTTTGGGAGTTAGCGATTTGCATCAGAGAAGTGTTGAACTTTTCCCTTGCTGATCACAGTTTCCCCTGACAGCTTATACCAACATGGTGTTCTGAACCCATATGTGGAGGTAAAGATGGTTTCAGAACAGTGACGGGGTAAAGGCAGGAGAAGGGGGAATCTACACCAGCCATTTATGGCAGGATTGTATTGAAGTTTTCACTTACAGGCCACATGACATTCACCTGCTCCAGCAGTGATCTCAGGTCCACCCCTCAGTTATTCAGGAATATAGCTGACTGCTTTTGTCATGTTTTTTTGGGCTCTCTCGCTACAAACCCAAAGTCCACTGCTGGTGTTTCCCGTCTTCACGAAGCTGTTGCTGTCCAGTGCAAGTTCCTGGCTCAGCAAACAGCCAACCTGCTGTCAGGAGCATGTCCAGTGGTTTCAGAGGCGTGTGGGAGTGGATCTGGCCGCCATTTTTGCCACATTATGTGTATTGGCATGTTTTTGCATTTAGAGTAAGTAATTTTTTAAAATACAAACTTATCTGTGCGCAGCATCGCATAGTTGATTTACTTCCTATCCACCCCATGTGTTGCTGTGTGTTTCCGTTCATGCACGATCCTCAGCAGTCATAAAAAAAACAGCCCCAAAGCTGCGCCATCTGCATAGCCCCACCCACTTCTCCCGATCCGCATGTGGAAGCGCTGTCATGGGGCACACATCCTCCAGCAATAGCACTCCTGTCATTGTGGGAAACTTCACTCGTGTGCGCCCCATGAGTACCAATTGCGGAAGCGGGAAAACTCACAATCACCCCTCCTCCATTGTGAAAGGGCTGTAGGTGTAGAGAGGGCCAAAATTAAAAGTTTCAGCCCTGTCCTGCACTAGAATCCTCATTAGCTACACGAGTTCTCATGTACTGTGTTGCCAGTGCTGGGAACCTATAAGGCTTAGCCTATATCTGGGTTCAATAACCTTCATTTGTTCTTCTTCTTGACATGGGGATGTTCATCTATGCAGGGCTGGGCTGACTATTATTGGGAGGCAGCTGTTTTTGGGTGTCCTGAAAAAGCAGCAAATTGCTACTTATTCAATATATTATTATTGTATTTTGGGGAGGGGGAGGCACTTTGGCTGCCTCAGGTGCCAAAATAACTTGCATGGTCTTGAGTATTGTGGAACTAGGTAGGAGAGTCGGAGCAGCAGACAGGAAGCATAACTCGGTGATAAGGCTGGAAGGCACAGATTGAGGGAACAACTGTCAGGAAGGGACTCAGCGCAACAGTACAGAGACAGAGCAGGAAGGACACACAGAATGAGGAGTTAGAAACATGCTTGGTTAAACAAGAACACAGTCCTATGCATGTTTAGACAGAATGAAGTCCTACAACTTCCAGCATTCCCCAGCCAGCCATAACTCCTGTCTGAATCTTTAGCGACTGGAAACACCGCTTAAAACACCTTGAGTTGCTGCTCCACCTCAAACATCAATATTTCTTGGGCTGGCCCTGTATCTATGAACATTTTAAAGTCATAGTTCTAGATTATCTTCATATAGTAAGGGTCTATGTTTCTACCTTACCTCTATCTCTGTCTGCCTGCCTGCCTGTCTGTCTGTCTGTCTGTCTGTCTAATACTGCACACATTTTAAGCATGTTTTTGGAATTCTAATAAGATGCCAGATGCTGATATGCATATTCTTCCAAAGACACAAAAGGATCATGCATCATTATGATAATTTGTTGCATTGCAAATTATTGTCATGCAGCAGGCAGTCTTCCCACCTGTTTTGTATCCAGCTTGGTTTCTATTGCTCTAAGGGCTAAAGCTACTGGACCCTTGATTGAAGGGTGGGCATCCATAATGCACTGGTAATAAAGCTCTGCCAAGATGAAGAGACTTTAGCTGCAGTACTCAATCAGTGGCTCAGACTAGAAGGAACGAATCTGAAAGTCATTCTTCCATTGAACTCAGATTTGAAAGAGCTATGTAAATAAAATGACAGATAATATTCAGTTGGGAAGCTTGAATAGGATTTTTTTTAAAAAAATATGAAGCTTAATTTTCCTCTGGCTCTCAGCGTTGGAGAAGTCATTTAAAATAAAAAATGGATGCTATACACTATCCTCATTAGTGTAGGTTTGTCATTTTCAACTGTCAAAAAATGTAAGTTAGTTAGATCCAATTCTATGGAGTGTTTTGATCTTTACAGTGAGTAATACGTTGGTCTGCACTGTGTTAGGAATGTACTCCAGTGATTTTACAGCTATGTACATGAATGGTTTCAGAATGCACAAAGGACATGCTCTGACATAATAAGCCTCCAGGAAATAAAATTTTAACTGAAAATATATATATTATTAAGTAATGCCATGCATCACTATTGTTGCTGAACATGTTGATGAGCTTTTCAGTCTCAACAACAATACAACTTTGAATTATCATCTTAGATTGACCAAGATCCTAGGTTCTGAAACCATGAAATGGCCTTTCTTGTGTGTGTGTGCGGTGTGTGTGTATAAAGCACTTGCAAGGTCACTCAAAATGCTAGGGTCTTAGCTCAATGATATAGCACTTGCTTAGGCTGCAGGAGGCCCCACTTTCTCAACCCCTATTATTAACATATCCAAACAGAGTTGGAGACGGAGGAGAAAACAGCAATAACAACAACAACAACAACAACAACAACAACAACAACAATTTATGGGAAAGGACGTGGAAAGACCTCTGGCTGAAACTTTGGAGATCAATCGGTATCCAAGTAGAAAACCACAGATCTGATTCGAGAATAACCCAGCTTCATATGTTCACACAATTCTGAAAGTGATCACTAATCACTGCTGCCAAAATGCAAGCCACACTTCTCTTCCTTTCCCCTCTCCTGTCATGCCCCAGATACAATCAATGTGGAGCAGAATGAGGTAAGACTCCATCTGTAGGAATTCAGCAAGCAGCAGCTGAAGGAGCCAGCTCAGTACCTGTGCATCGGTGGCAGAGCCTAGATGTGCTAAGTCAGGGTGACCAGACGATCAGAAACCCCCAGACAAGTCTGGAAAATGGCTGCAAAATTGGGGTCTGGGGGAAAATCCTTGTTTTTGCCCCTAAATCTGGAAAGAATTGCCTCCCTCACCGCCCGTCTAGGCTCATGCTGGGTCGCTGCCATCACGATGACCCACCAGGAGCCCAGACCGCCGCTCTGAAGAGGCTAGAAAGGCTTGTCTTGGTACTTCCATGATCAGGCCTTCCTAGCCCTGCCCACGCTTCATACAGGCTCATCGAGGTTCGTCACCATCGCTACGGCCCCCAAGGAGCCCGTATGTAATGTGGGCAGAGCTGCGAAGGCCCGTTTCTGGAAGTGACCGGAACTGCCATTTCCAGCTTCCCCCTCTGCCCGTCTACATGCCTGCGCATCTAGCTGCCAACTGGGCACTTTCCAGAGCCCTGGAGAATACGCAGCCTGCTCCCCCCTACGCACCTTTCCAGGGATGTGGTGAAGAAAAGGAAAGTGAGGAGGCGGAGGTGGTGTGGAGCATCATGGCTGGGACTGGTGTGGTGCGCGGGGGATCAGGACATGGCCTGGAGGGGTTGTGTGGTACCTCCAGGCCCGGCGAGGTGCTCGGGTGTAAGTGGGCTCAGTTATCTCCTTCCCATCCTCTCCCTACCTTCCCCACCCCACAGCACTTATCTGGTGGAATGGCTAAAGTAAAGAGGGCTCCCACTGAAAGGTTCCTTAACACTCCTTGTTCTAGCTGAGGCATGAGCAGGGTGATTTATATCACAAACTATTGTTATGTAGCAGGTAGATATCTTATTTATTAATTAAAATATTTATATACCGCCCTACATTAATTTCCAGGGCAGTGTACAAAATTTGTTAAAACAAACCCAATTGAAATTAAAATCCACAATAAAAGCAAGATATCTCACCTGCTTTGCACCCAGCCTAGTTTCAATCTGATGCAATGGCTACTGGACCATTGATTGCAGTGTGGGCATAGTTAATATTATGATTTTGTTTGTTAGGATGCATTCACAAGGGCATTTTTTCCTACTGCAAGGTGGATTGTGTGTGTGTGTGTCAGGTTCCCTTCAAGGGTATAATTACTTGAGCAGAAAGTAACATGTCTAATGCTTTCTCACTTAAGACTCAGAGGTTCATTAGACAAGCGTTTTATCGCTTGCTCGCTACTGCCCACTTAAGGATCTGCATGCATCCTTTAGATGACATCATCCGTGTCTCACACGCCTCCCTCTCCATCCACTCATTTTTCCACAGCAAAATAGACCCCTTTTAATCTAACTTAAAAAAAACAAACACAGAATGTACTGCAATCTCCTGCTGTGTGCCTCTGAATGGGCCACATGGTCTTTGTTTACTTCCTCTTTCCCCAACAGGACGAATGAGGGAGTGCGGAGAAGTGTAGGAGAAGTCCCCCCCCCCCCCCAATGCTTTGACGCTGTCAGGCTGCATACAATTGAGCTGTTTGAGCAGCTTCAAAGTTGGGATTTAGTCTAGTATCACAACCAAAGCATCGGGGTAACATGATCTGGGAGCCTTATATGGCACTTTCCCCCAGTTGCAGTATATCAGGGCACAGTGCAGATACCAAGGACAGAATGGTGAAATTTCAATGCTCAATCAGTCACCAGTTTTGGCACGCTTCCCAAGACAGGGAGACTGATATTATTTAATCTTTTTAAAAATGTATGTTTGTAAGCATATGTTTAATATCCTTGGCCTTATCATGCAGAACAAAAGATCACAAAATTTTACAAGGAAGTAGCAAACCTGCTTTGGGTATTGAGAGGCGCTCATGATGTTGGAACAACCAGTCAATAGATGTCCTCTGCAGGCATATCCATTACACTGAAAGTCTACAGAAGAGGGCTGGTATGTATGTATGTATGTATGTGTGCGTGTATTTAATACATTTAAGAATCACCCTTCTGTCTAGTAGGTGCTCAAAGCTATATACAAATCAAATAAAACTCAAACCATGAAAAAGTCATATGAAACAGCAACAACAAAACGCATCAGCACCATAAAGAGTGTAGCATTAAAATTGGAGCATAATGTTTAGCACCGTTAAAAGCTCATGGAACAAAATTGACTTCACTGCCCTTATGAAGCACAGTACTGAGGTGCTGTTCTTCCAAGGGAGGATATTTCATAATCATGGTGGCCACTCTGAAAAAGGCCCTTTCTTTAGTCCCTACTAATGCATACCTTCTCTTGGGGGTGGGACATATAACAGGACCTCCAGCGATGATCACAAACAATGGGCAGGTTTGTATGTGAGGCCATCCTTCTGTTATCCTGGCCTAAACCATTCAGGGCTTTGTAGGTAAGAAAGAGAACACTGAATTGTGCATGGAAACAAATTAGAAGTCAGTGAAGTTGGTCCACAACTGGTGTTATATGGTCAGTGAAATGCAGACCTGACAAAAGTCTGGCCACTGTATGTTGCATTAGATGTCATTTTTAGTACATAGATTGTGGGGCGGATGATGATTTAGAAGAACAGAAAAATGGCCTCCACCACTCGTGATTATGTGTTTGTAAATAGCATTAAGCACCAAAATCACAATATAAATAAGAACATAAGAAGAGCAATACTGGATCAGACCAAGGGTCCATCTAGTCCAGCATTTTGTTGTTGTTGTTATTATTATTATTATTATTATTATTATTTATTTATTTATTATTTACATTTATATACGGCCCCATAGCCGAAGCCCATGGGAAACCCAAAAGCAGGACATGAGTGCAACAGGAGCATCCCACCCATGTTCTCCACTACTGGCGTACACAGGCATAATTGCCTCTGATACTGGTACCCATCAGGACTGGTGCCTATGGATAGCTTTAACCTCCAAGAATTTGTCCAACCCCCCTTCTTATACAAGCCTATAATGATTATGCAGCACCAGTTCCTTTTGCACTTTGGCATAAGCCTCCACACAACAACCAAGGCATCGGGATAACATGATCTGGGAGCCTTATATGGCACTTCCCCCCAGTTGTAGTATATCAGGGCACAGCGCAAACCCCAAGGACAGAAGGGTGAAAAGTCAAAACAAGGAAATTATGTTTTCAGGTTCATTTGACTCTTTAAACCAGGCACATTGGATTGTTCAGGTATGGAAAAGTTCAAACAGGATAATGAGGAGCTGAAAAAATGCATGTTGGGGCATTCCATTCCATTTTAAAACAACCTGCGCATAAAGGATGTTAGTTAGTGGGATTTAATTGGTGATGTAATAGGAGCAGTAGTTAGTGCTACAAAGTCTTTATATTTCCCTACCCTCTTTGATCGAAACAGAATCCATATTCCAAGCACATTCGGATCAGTAATCATAATATTATTTGTACTTGTTAGCTCCAGCATTGAAGTCTGCAATCATGTCTATTATTGTTAGAGTATTTGGGGACAGCTAACTAATTGGCAGCCACCTGAAGTAAATTGCTTGATATTGGTCAATGGTAAATTGTGATCATGTTAATTTAATTGCTGTTTTGTCAATGGTGTAATTAGTACCTCTATCAAAGAGATGCATCAGTTTATTGGGGAAAGGCAGAACAGACAAGGAATGATTGCAAGACTAAGTTCTGCAAATTAATTATGATGGTTAAGTCCACCGTGAAGGGAGGCCTCTGCTCTGATGGGAAAACTGACAGCAAGAACAATGGCAGCTTGGCAACAGAAGAATCATCCTTCTTATATTATTAACATAACAAAAGCAAGGCTTGCTACTCTGGTCATAAGGATATAAGAGGTGCCAAATCAATGGGCCATCTTGCTCTGGGTTTGGTCTATGGCAAGGAGCCAACCAAATATTTCAAAGAATACCATAAGCAAGCTTTTCTTTGAGGTTTTTTTTTTTTGGGGGGGGTATAATGATAAGTAGCCAATGGTTGGTCTTTTTAAACCTCCTTAAGGCACTATCAGAGCTGCTGCTGCTGTTGCTCATCATCATCTTCAATCTATTTTTGCTATAAACATGAGGAGCTGATGAATCTCTGTGGAGTCTGTGCTCCTCCTGCATGTGATGAGCCTTTGGATCTACAGGTAACACTGTTCCCTGGACAATTTCGTATTCATAAACATTGACTGAACTCCAGCCCTCTAGCTAGCCATTGCCCCCACCTGACTAAGGAAAGTTTCTGAGTCTAAGTCCTGGCTTTGGACTTATGACTCATGATTCCTAGTTTCTGGCTTGTGTTGCCTGCAAGCCTGACACTGATGTAAATACATAAGAAAGGCTGTGTTGGATTAGAGCAAACGAATATCTAGTCCAGCATTCTTTTCCTACAGCAGCCAACCCTATGTTTCTTGGAAGCCTACAAGCAAGGCATGAGGGCAACAACACCCTCCCCCTTGTATTCCACAGCAATGGCTATTGAGAGACATACTGCCTTTGATAATGGAGGTAACATATAGCCATCATGCCCAGTCTCATTCTCTTTTAAAAATGCCCATTTGTGGCCAGCACTGCATCTTGTGGAAGTGAATTAAATAGTTTAACAATGTACACTGTGAAGAAGTAGTTCCTTTTTCCTGTTCTGAGACTCTGTGGCAATGCGATACATTGGATAATTAGACATTGTGTGAAGAACTAATTCATTTTTATTGGTTTTAAACCTATACATTTCAGTGGATCTGTGTACATTGAAGTTACTTGGACCAAAATTGCGCACTTAAGATTCTTGAAGAAATTCAAACACACCAGAAAAGCTCAGCATTTTTTTTTCTCATAATTTCTTTTTGGCCTCCAGGACTTCATTGGTTGCTGAAATAATATGGGAACTGGTTATATACTTGCATTTGCTCTTCTAATAGCCCCTGAACTACATAAAATAAAATCCATTTTCTTACTCTCCTCTTGCCCTTTAGCTGACATGCAAAGACATGCGTCTAGGACACTAGATTATCCACTGTTCAAAAACTTATAGAAAAAAAAATCACCCATGGGAACAGATACTAATTCATTCTCTTAGCACAAAACTACACTGTCATGAACTTTTTGAATATTGTGTTTTTGCAGGACTCTGCCTTATAGGTAGGGGAAAAAGTTATTTAGAGTTGGATGGAATGGGAGGAACCATAGCCCATCTTCCATCATATAACATTCTGCATTTGTATAGAACTGCTTTCCCCAATCTGATATCCATCAGAAGTTTTGGACTGCAACTGCCATCATTCCTAGCCAGTATAGCCATGCTGACTGGGAAGAATGGAAATTGCAGCTGGTACAGCACTTCCAAGCATCTGAAGCACTTCAATTGCACTATAAATACTTGTCAGAGGTGAAATTTGAAGCAGGGACTTCCTGACTTGTAGTTCATTCTCTTAGGGCATAATCCTATGCATGTTCAGACAGAAAAAAGTCCTACAGTTCCCAGATTCCCTAGCCAGCATGGCTAGCTGGGGAATGCTGGGAGTTGTAGGGCTTTCCAGTCTAAACATGCATAGGATTGTGCCATTAATCACTGCTCCACACTAAACCTGAAAGTGCCAAAGTACTTCATGTTCTCCAAACCAGCATCAATGTGAATTTATTCATCTCAGCAACAGCCATAATTAAGAGTTCTGCATTGTATAGCTTGAGTGATATTGTCTCCAGTCCTCTTTTTGGGATCCTTGCTTTGTTTTGAAGAGGAGAAGGTATGGAGTCTTAATCAAAACTCCATTTTGCAAGACTGGTAACTTGCATTTCTACAACAAACTCACAGTACATTCGCCCCCAAAGATTAACACAACTGCCTGGATATAGGAGAACTACTGTCAGCAGAAGTGACACAGGAACAGATCACCCACTATATTCCAGCCCCCAAACATCTTCCAAAACATACACTAGGGGTCCACATCTTTATTTTATTTATAACCAATACAATTCACAAGGGCTCAGGGGAATTTAAAACGAAAAGCACAGGACAGGAGCCAATGGGATGTTTACCACCCCACTCAATTCCCTTCCACCCTGCTAATTCCCTTACTCAAGCAACGGTTCCTGCCAGTTCCATTGTGTAAGTGGGACCCACCACATACACAAGAGAGATTTAGCTCTTCCTATGGGAAGCCCAGAAATGAGTTGGAAACATTTCTGGAAGGAGGCAGGATGGAGGAGCTCACTACCTCTTTCCAGCAACCAGCATTTATGCTAGTTTCAGGTTGCCCGGAAGTACTAAATTGACATTGTGCAGTGGAAATGGTGGGGCATCAGATAATTAGCAGGGCGTTAGCATCCCATTGGATTCTGCCCTCAGTCATGTTTAGACTTAGACCCACTGAAATCAGTGGAACTTAAGTAAGTCGTTAATTTGTCCCTTTTATTTTAATAGGTCTGCTCTAAAGATGGCTACATCTAGACTAGGCTGACCATATGAAAAGGAGGACAGGGCTCATGTAACTTTAACAGTTGTAGAGAAAAGGGAATTTCAGCCAGGGTCATTTGTATGCAATTAGTTCCTGGTGAAATTCCCTCTTCATCACAACAGTTAAAGTTGCAGGGGCCCTGCCTTTTTTTGTACATGGTCACTCTAGTATAGTGCCTGCAACTTTAACTGTTGTGATGAAGAGAGAATATCACCAGGAACTAACTGCATACAAATGACACTGGCTGAAATTCCCTTTTCTCTACAACTGTTAAAGTTACATGAGCTCTGTCCTCCTTTTCAGATGGTCACTCTAGTCTAGACCCAACCAATATTATGCAATCCAGTGATATATAACATTAGGAAAAGTAGAAGGAAGTAAATTAAGATGAAAGAAGGAAGAGTTAAACAAAATGTGAATATGACGTTTTTCAAAAACAGTGAAATTCGGAAAATTGCATTCAAATAATAACTTTGTTTCTCTCTCTCTCTTCCACTTAAGATGTATATTTCTTTATAGGCATCCATACATTCTTGCAAAGTTTACTTCTGTACCTGTGTATTCCCTCCCCCCCCATGTCACTTCTAGCTTTTCTTCAATCCATCTCTCAGCTACAATCCAAAGCTTACTAACTTGGAAGTAAGTATCAATGAAATCAGTGGGACTCACATATGAATAAACATGATGCAGACTGGGATACCAATTGAGGGTGGCATGCACTTGGGTTTAGAGGCTAAAAATAGCTATTGTTTTGCAAGAAGAAGCACCCTCTGCTGCATAACCAATGACAATATTAAGGCATGCAAGCTGGTATTTGCAACAAAGAACAAGCTCTGGGTTGCTCTAAACTTCTTTAGGATGGCACTTGTGGGGGATGACATAGGTGTCTTAAGGTGAAGGGCACAGATGGAGTGTGAAATGTTGCCATATCCCATGCTGGCAGCTGGGTAGACTTTTTCCAATGACATTGTGTGACACTGTAAGTGCCATATGACTGCTCAACTGCCTCACATGTACTGCTTGTGTGGCACCATTGAAAAGACAGAGATAGGAGGGCAATGAGAAGATCCCAGACTGAGGCCCTCTTATCATGTTCTGATAGGCCCAGATGAGAAGGTTCAAATGGGGATAAGGATAAAGCCAGAATAAGGGAATTGTACTCTACTCTCCATTCTGAGAATTAGGAAGGCGGGAAGAGGTGGATGGCAGCTAGAACCATGATTGCTCCTGAAGTTCTTTAGGTTTTGGGGACCCTCAAGAGGAAGGTAGGGAGTTCTACAGCTTCAGCGCATGTTCCATCATGATCTCCATGACTGACTATGAGAATACTTAAGCATATGTGCCAACTTTTTTGTACTTCAAAACTTCAGAACTCTTTGCCCTTGGCAACGGTCTGAAGTTAAAGTTGAAGATGAGCATCCTTTGGAAGCACTGTAAAATGTCCTTGTTATGCGGGCTGGCTTTTGGAGTTAGAGATAAAAGTCAATTGAATACTACTGCCAAGTTTAGGAACCATTTCATTTTTACCTGTCATAATTGGTTCAAACATGATACATTTGATTTGCCTTGTAAAAAAGATCTATTGCTGAATTGCATGAGCTCTTAGGCTGTTGTAGGTTCTCCACTCCCATAACATAAACAAGCACAACAGCTGTACGAAAGACACAGCTGTGAGTCATATTGCGTTTCTCTTTGCCCAAGATGTGAAAATGAAGTCTCACATTTGCCAAAAGCAAACAGCTGATTTTCTTCCTCACTGATCAAAGGAATCAGCATGACAGCAGGGAAAAAAACATTAATGGCAAAATATTCCAATTTGTAGACAGTCAAAGGCATACAAATAAGGTGTCTCATAATTTGCTCGGAATACATACTGCACTGTGAATTAATTTGCAGAACTGGGAAATACGAGGAGCAGGAATACTGATATTTGTCCTAACCTAACATCCGTTTTGCAATTGAAATAATAAATCTGGGAGGGAGGGAGGGAGAAGGGGAATGGCAAAAAAACAGAGCAAACCAAACCAAACAATGCCTGAGCATATGGTGACGCTGTTGATTTGCAATAGGAGCTGTGCTTTCAGATAGAGAACCAAATCCCATCTGAAACAGCAATGCAATAGGGGAATTGACACTCAGTGGTGTGTACCTACCGGGATTTTTTCTATTGTGAAATAAATGCCGTAAAATATATATTCACTCTGGCTTTATCTGGCTCACAGAATAAAACTGAGGAAGTATATGAAGTCTTGCAGCTTCCCAAAGGAAAACAAACCATTCCCATTATGCACAATCACTGCATAGAGGAGAAGGATGTGGCTTCTACTGCTAGGAAAACTCTATTTGTCAGTTGTTGTTGTTTTTTTGGGGGGTGAAAACATGATAAACTGCTTTTGTCTACGGTTTCATGGAAACAGCAACTGTCAGTGGCATTAGCAACAAATTCATAATCCATAAATTGGCATAGGTGGTTCCAGAAGAAGGCTCTGTGCTAGGTAGGGTCAGGATTTAAAGCAGCTGAGCCCTCATCTTCACGGCGCTGCCATTGCCGCACAGCAGTGGCGCCAGGTGCCCCCCCTGCATTGGCGCTCCTTCTGCCCATCTACAGCAGAAGGAGTGCCATGGCAGGCTTTCCTGCTGCTGCTGTTGCTGCCGTGCCCACGCCTGCCCAGCGGGGCATCAGCGACAGCTGTAGGGGTGGCTGGGAGCATCGCCCCCCCTCTTCAATCGTAAGTTTAATTTTTTTATTTTACTTTTTAAAATGGGAGGGAGGACTGCAGAGGTGCAGAGGTGGTGCAGCGAGCTTATGGCTCGCTGGTCCACACCCTTCCCTGCCCAGTTCATGGTGACCAATCAGTGGTCAGTATAGATTGCGGCAGGCCTCCCAGAAGCTCCGGAGCAAGAGTGACAGACGGCAAATGGTGTTGTCGCCTTGCTCCTAGCAAAAAAAGTCAGGGTAAACACCCAACTTTTTTAGAGCGGAATTTTGGGGCTTTTCCCAGCAGTAGCTTTGGAGTGGTGGCAGCATAATGTAATCCACCTGCTGCCACTCCAAAGCTACTGTGGGGAAAAACGCCTGTCTCGAGATACCCTGAGATTTCTTTCTGCGGAGAAAGAAAATTTAGTCCATTTTCATCTTAGTTTCTCCCCTGCCCAACAATTACCTTCTAATTTAGTTTCTTATCCAACTGTCTCAAAATTGAATGTTGCTGATCTACTCCAATGTACATCGCATTTAAAGCAAGTTCCCTTCCACCCACCTTCCCTTTTGTCAGTTGATTTTTTAAAAAACAAATGCTGACAACAGGGTAATTATCACATGCAATTTCTGTCCTGTGTGGCTTTTAAAATTATTTCATCTACAAGCAGAGCCCATCAACAAAATGCAATGCATCCCTGTGTGTATTTGTGCATGTATTTGTAAGCAACCTGAACAAAAGTTAGTCTCAAATACTGGAATCCCTTCTCTAAGTTGGGTCTTACTTCATGTGCAGTTTTCTCTCCTGGTCCATTGACTTGTGGGGGTGGGGGAGAGCGAGAAAGAGAAAGAGAGAGAGAGAGAGAGAGAGTGACCAGACGTCCGGATCCCCCCGGACATGTCAGGGAAAAGGGGCCAAATTTGAGTCCGGGGGGGAAATTTTAAAATATCCCCCAAAGTCTGGAAAAATTGGGCCTCTCCCGTGCCATCTGGGCCTTGTTCTTGGCTAGCGCGGTTGCGCTGGCCAAGAACAAGGCCCAGATCGGCGAGGGAAGAGGCCAGAATGACGCGCGCCCGCACTTCTGGGTGCGTGTCGTTCCAGCCTCCCCCCTCCCGCCATCCGGGCCTTGTTCTTGGCTAGATTGCGCTGGCCAAGAACAAGGCCCAGATCGGCCGGGGAAGAGGCTGGAACGACGCACACCCGCACTTCCGGGTGCGCGTCATTCTAGCCCCTTCCCCGGGCCGATCAGGGCCTTTTTAGAGCAGAAGCAGCAGCAGGGCCCGGGCTGCTGCGATGAGAGCGGCAACGGCAGAGGAGGAGGAGAAGAAGAAGAAGACAGACAGAGGAGGAGAAGAAGAAGACGACAGACGGAGGAGGAGGAGAAGACGGACGGATGGAGGAGGAGGAGGAGGAGGAGGAGACCCGAGGAGGAGAACCGGTGGCGGTGGCAGCAGCAGCGGAGAATTGGTGGTGGAGAAGCAGCAGAGGAGGACGCTGAAGCAGTGGGGCATGAAGAGAGAAGCGGCAGCGGAGGAGGTAAAGCAGCGGCGGTGCTTGTGGCTCACCTTGCACCTGCCTGGGCCAGTTAGGGCGCCTCCTCCCCATTTTTATGAGCACATGGCGATTTGGTTGCTCTTTGTTCAGCTCCCCTCCGTTTTCAGCCTCCGCGTGCACTGCATGCGGCTCACCCAAACTTGCTCCCGCCGGCGCCTGGGCCTCCAGCCAGCGCCGCCTGCCCCATCCTCCTCCTCGTCTTCCATAGCCGCGCCTTGATTCAGCCGCTGCTCGGGCTTCTTCCCGGCGCTCGGGCCTCCGGCCAGCATGTGAGTTATTACGGCTGCAGCCACTGCCTGGGTTCGCTTCCACCTGGGCCGACGTGGTCCCTCCCTGTTTGCTTAGCCAGGGCCTGGCCAGTGGGGCTGCTGAGGCGGCTGATGGTATTTTATTTTCCTGCTCCCTAGACCTAGAGAGAGGGGGGCTTTACACTGAGGGTGCCTCATCCCCTCCAACCACCAGGTAATACGGTTTGGCTTCAACTGACTTTTTTAACCTAGTGCGCTACCTCAACTTAATCTCCCCCCTTTTTAAAATAGAAGGACTGGCACGTTCCTCCGCTCTGCGCCCACCTGGGAATTGCTGCTCCTGTGTGCGCCTGTGTGTGGTGTGTGTGTGTGTGTTAAAGTAGTGCAGGCCAAATGAACTGTCTCTAGCTGCAATCTAAGTCTAGTGGGGTGTTGGGGGGTAGATTGGATTTTATCTCTGGCTGCAATGATGAAATAAGTTGTTACTGATTTTCTATCCATTCTTTGGGTACTGATTTTGATGAATTAGAGCCTATCTACACACGCAGGATAAAACACTTTGGAAACATTTTGAAAACTGTCTGTGGAGCGTGTCCTGGGCCCCAACAGTTCTCAAAACTGTTATAAACCGTTTTAAACCATTTAAAACTGTTTTATAGCAGTAGTGTAGATAGACTCTTAATTGGGTGAATGTGTGTAGAGAGTGGGTTGCCTTGGGTGAGTTTAAAAACTATTATCAGTTTTGCCATGGGTGAGTATGTTGGTGTGTGGTGGATTTGTATTCTATTTTTAGCCATTATGATTATGATTATGATTATTTTGCCTTGGATGAGTGTGGGGTGGATTTTTATTCTCCCCCCCCCCCCCGGTTAAGTGTGTGTGGGGAGTTTTTTTTAAAATTGTCTTGGGGAAGGGTGGGGTTTCCCCCCACTTTGGGTGGGTATGCAGGGGTATGTAGATTTTATTTTTTATTGCCTTTGGTGACCGTGTGTGAGGTGTGTGTGGATGATGATGATTTTTTTAAAAAAAATGTGGCTCCAAAACTGCTTTTGTGCTGATGCAGGTGATGATGATTATTATACTACATGCGAAGGGATATATGTACTCACAACTTTCAGCTCGGTTCCAGACATTTCTTTTCTGTATGGCTTTGAGATTGTGATTATGATTATTTTACAGTGTGGCTTTGTGGATTCCTCCCTCCCCCCAACCTGGTGAAATTCCCTCTTCATCACAACAATTAAAGTTGCAGGAGCCCTGTCCTCTTTTGTATCTGGTCATTCTGGGAATTGTTCTGTCCCAGCAAGATAATATGTGAGTGCATAGTGTGTCTTGTCTGAATGTGTCTGGATCTCCTAGGCTCTGAAAGCATCTTTCTGGAGAGCACCTGCTGGTTGCATGATCCATGAGGCCAGGTTCTGTGAGTGCACAGCTGTCCTTGACAGAAGGGGCTTGCACTTGCTAGAGAAAGATGCACAGATGTTAAGTGGCTGCAATCCTATATTCATTTATCTGGGAGTAAGCTTCATTGAAATCAATGGGACCTGTTTCTGAGGTTTTTTTGGCCAGTTTTCTTTGGGTCCCTGATTGGAATCTCTGTTCTCTGCACACTGAGGCAGTGTAAATTCAGGAGATATTTGGATAAAAGGAGGGAAGCCGTTAGTCCATTTTGTTCCATGGCTTTTGTTTGCAGGGGGATAGTATTTTATATTCTTTCTGAATGCTAGTTTGTTGTACTCGGTTTTTCTGCACTTATTCAGTGGTAGCAGTATGCTGAATCTGTAAGTATGGATTTGGGAAAGGTGATGGGGAAAGAGTGTTAAATGTTAGGGAAGTTGAGACTATGGTCATCCAGTGAAGGATTTGCAGTCAAAAAGGATACCTGAGGGAAGGGGAGACTGTATCACACAGAGTATAGCAAAAGCTTCAAAGTACAGCAAAAGCTACAAATGTCTTTGAATGTCTCACTTGTTCTTTATTTAAGTGATTTTAACATTAAGATGTTATGTAGTTCAAGTTTGTTTAATTATGTGCTGTGAAATCAGACGTGTGACCAAGGCCATGTTTGGGTGGGCACGCCCCCTTGGAGGGGCGGCCATGTTGTCCTCCTTTTTGGTTTCCAAAATATGGTCACCCGAGAGAGAGAGAGAGAGAGAGAGGCCCTTTCTACACCACAGGGATGTAGAGGGAGAGAGGGAGGGTGATCTCGGAAGTACCTAATACACACCATTGACACACAGGGAGGGAGAGAGGGTGATCTTGGAAGTACCTAATACACACCATCGGCACACAGGGACCAGCTGGGGGCAATCCCAGGCAAACAGCTTGGTGTAGAAATGGCCAGAGAGAACATGGAGAAAGAAAACACATAGGCTGAGAGAGAGAGGAGAGAGCACCCATGCAACTCAATGAAGTTATTTCCTTCACTGCTTGCATGGAAGAAGAAGCTGTTCTCCTGAAAAATGGCTTCTGAATCTGATTGGAAAATGCCCACCCACCATTAAGGTCCATGTTGCCCTGAGGGTCACTGGTGGGAGATGGGCTGTTCCTCCCCTGCCATTTTCAGAGGTGCAGCTTTCTCCCTTCATGCAATTCAATGGAGACATTACTCTATAGACGTACATGCGGAAAAAGAGTTGTGCTTCTCAAAAACTGCTGGTGGAGAGGGAGAAGGCCCACCTCCATCAAGAACCCTCAATCCAGACTTTAAAAGATCCTGTAAACCCACCCCCTCCCAACACACACGCACACTAGGGCACTGATCCAGAATAGGTACCTGTGCCTGCTTTAAAGTAGAAGAAAGTAGGCCCCTGAACTTTCTGTCAAGTTAAAAAGCTATAGATGCTATGTATGGATTTAAAATAATTGGCCCTAAAATGGGGTATGAAGATAAAGTGGAGACAAGGTAGGTGGTAGAAGGTTTGTTTCCCACCAGAGGCAGTGAGCAGGTTTAGTCTAATGTAGGCTGACCATATGAAAAGGAGGACAGGGCTCATGTAACTTTAACAGTTGTAGAGAAAAGGGAATTTCAGCCAGTGTCATTTGTATGCAATTAGTACCTGGTGATATTCCCTCTTCATCACAACAGTTAAAGTTGCAGGCACTATACTAGAGTGACCATATACAAAAGAAGGCAGGGCCCCTGCACCTTTAACTGTTGTGATGAAGAGGGAATTTCACCAGGAACTAATTGCATACAAATGACACTGGCTGAAGTTCCCTTTTCTCTACAACTGTTAAAGTTACATGAGCCCTGTCCTCTTTTTCGTATGGTCAGCCTATCCAATGGTGTGCCCAAGTGTGTCTGTTTACTTTCTCCCTTATAGGAAATGAATGCTTTTCACTCTTATGCAGAAAATAAAGAACTGTACTAGGGTAGGGTGACCATATGGAAAGGAAGACAGGGCTCCTGTATCTTTAACAGCTGTATAGAAAAGGGAATACCAGCAGGTGTCTTTTGTATCTGGTCACTCTAGCTAAAGAGGGCAGGGCTCCTGCAGCTTTAACTGTTGCGATGAAGAGGGAATTTCACCAGGTGCCAAATGCATACAAATAACACCTGCAGAAATGTCCTTTTCTATACAACCGTTAAAGTTACAGGAGCCCTGTCCTCTTTTCCATATGGTCACCCTATACTAGGAAGAATGTTCAAAGTGGGCAAATCTACCAGTACCCTGTGATAGAGTGACCTGAGTCTCACTGGCAACATTTCATGAGGGTGGAATGTGTCTTGGAGCACCAAGAACACATTCCCTGGGATTTCTCCCCCAATATACAGGTCCTCCCTTTATTAACACATTCTGTCGATCATAATGATAGGGTTTTTTTTTAAAACTAGTATTACTTAGAAGAAAATGGAATCTACACAGAAAATAGGAGGGGTTTTGTTTCACATTTTCATATAGTATACAAAAAGAAAAGGTTTTAATTCAAGTTGACATGCATTTCATTTCTCTGCCTCTTTCTGTTATGTTGCTTCCCCTCAGGCATTGTCTAGGATGCTTGTATATATAATTTCTGGGGCATTACGTATTTGCACCCAACTGTTCACTAAAGGTGAAGGGAGATGCATCAGGACCATTTTTTAGATGCTGTCTGTATTTCAAAAAGCTTCTTGGTTGGCTGTGTTCCTTTTTTCTCCAGATATATTTTGAGTAAAAAGCAAAAGAGCTTGATTTCTTCTTAACACAACTGGGGGAAAAGAGCTGCGAAACAAAGTATTTTGTTGTCATAGCAACTCAAATACTGATAGCAAGGGGGCAATAATTAAATAGGGTGCTGTGCAAAGTTGTTATGGCAACTATACATTTAGACAAAGCAACTATACATTTAATCAAGAAAAGAGACCTCAAATACAATTCTGTATTAAAATGTTCTTTGTTAAATTGCTTCAAAATATACCTGTTTTGGGTTAATTATACTGATAAAAAGTACAGAAGGCATTACAGCTCAACTACCTGACCTATTGTGGTTACCACTAGCATAACTACCTTCTTGCATGAATTGTGTCACTGGAGACATAATTATTTTTCCTTGTACGAGCAATGCTAAGGGACATTTCTGACATGTATTTTTCCCCTTCACATGGTGTACCCTGCCTGTGTCCAGGGATGCATTCATGCGGGGAAAGTAACCAATGACCCAGGTTATCTGCAGCTACCTCAAAATAATTTTCACTGTTGGTTGGGCCTGTATGTTAAACCTGCTACAGCACTATGCAACTCGTTGAAATATGTTAGCCATAGTGGGAAGACTGTACCAAGATGGGCATCTCTAGGAATTTCATTAGAGATGGATTTTGTGGGAGGTGGCATGCATTTTGCTATATACCATGTTTGATTTTATACCATCTGCACTGGTTACCAATGTGTTTCCAGGCTAAGTTTAGATGCTGCTTCTTTGCATCCCCAAATGTTCTGAGACCAGACTACCTTAAGAATGAACATTATTATCTTTTTTGACCCCAACTCTTTCATATTTGGGAATGATATCCATGAGCTCAACAAAACAATTGAAAAATATTTTATTTATGATATTGTTATGCCATAGTTCAATATAAATGTCCAAAATATCAAGCTGAAACAAATCAGTAATAAATATATAAAGTATAAAACAATGAAAAACAGAAAATATAATAACAGCAAAATTGATGATGGTGGTGGTGGTGGTGGTGGTGATGATGATGATAAAAAGCATGTTAGCAGACTTCCAAACAGCACCACCCTCTGGTGCTACTTCCCAGAAAAGAGTAGAACCATTGTAGGATCATTGCTCCCAAGTCCTAGCCCAGAAGGTTGGTCCTGAAAGCAACAAAGTTCAGTGGTATCAAGATGGTATCACCAGGGCCGTGCAGAGCTGGTAATATGCCCAGGCCAGATGGGAAGTGTGTGCCTCCCCATTTCAAACTACTCATTAAGTATTTTTAAATATTTTTAATGCCCACCAACGTGTCCGTTCTGCATAACACCTTCATATTAAACCTATTCTACAACACCTCAATGTTGAATCAGAAATTAAGGTTTTTTTAGTTTCTGTACAAATAGAAGCAACAACAATAGAACAGTCCTTCATCATTATCAAACATTATCATCATCATCACCCTCACGGTATCATTATCATCATTAATAACATCATCATCATTACCTCACCCTCCACTCCAGAGATTATATGCCATGGAGAAGATTGAGGAACGAGACGCAGTAAGGACAACCATTGAAACTTAGGCCCTCTGGAGCTTGTAGTCTGACCGTGGTATTCACGACGGATGGCCTCTACACCGTTTCCACTTATGGAAGCAGTAGCGTAATCTGGGGGGACCTCCTCATTGGAGTGTCCCCTCAAAATCATGGGCCCTGGGCCAACTGGCCCCCCTGCCCCCCCCTGCATGGCCTGGGGTATCAATGAGTGGTTCTGGAGACAATAAACTAGGCTATAGTCTCTCCCCTCCACTGCACAGGCCATTCAACAAGAGCAACCATGATACTGGGTTCAGTATCACCAAACCCAGCCAAAATCCAGACTGAAATGGATCTAGGTAATTGGCTTCATCCAAAAGAACATGGGATTGTCTAGCCACCACACACTTGACTACCTGGCTAAAAAAGGAAGTTATAAAAAGGAAGGCCTCCGAATTGCCCAACTGGACAGGATCCGGATATAGTTTCTTGGGGAGGAGACTGATGACTGCCTTTCGGGCAACCTCTTAAAATGTATTAATCACTATCTTGTCCACACTTGCCGTTCTTCACGAGCTAAGATGGTACAAGCTGAGATAACTAGCATCTTGTCTGTGTTCTCAGGTGACATCTCCTGTAGCTTACTCAAGCAACTAGCATTGACAGTAGCTAAGGGGGATCTTAGTACACTTTTTATAACCAATGTGACATCCCAGTCAGAGTGAAAAGATACGAGTGACTGTATCACTCGTATCTATTCCCTGGCTGACCAATGACAGGTTCACGAAGAAGAGGCTGTATAATTCTCCAAACAACCTGGATATATGTGGAGATGTATGTGGCAAAGAAGGAAGATTGTTTTTTCACTACCAATCCTCAAATGGTAGGCTCTCAAATGGTCAAATCCATCCCATGCCTGTCCCCTGTTAGCTAATTGCCATCCTAACCTCTTCATTGCCTGCAGCTCCCTTGAAATCCATGTAATAGTTGATGCTGTTGGCACTTGCAGTAGCAGTGCAACCCCCACCCCCAAATACACACAAAAAAAAAAACCTTAGGGGGAAAAAAAGACAGAAGCTCTATTACAACCCCTTCCAATGGTGAGCCCTAATTCTGAGAAAGTTTTGGAGAAATTCTCTTCCCCCTGGAGAAATTCAGCAAAATTGTCCTTCCGTTTTCTCTGCCCTCAAACAGAGTGGAAGATATCAAGGGGCCATTTGTGCACAGCTTTACTCAAGACCATCACTGTGAGCTCAGTCAAGGAGTCTATTAGACAGCAGCATTTCATTGTTTCCCATGAGAAATTTTTTTTCTGGTCCCTCTGGAAATCTGACACCTCCACAGTACAGTAATTGCTTTTGTTGTTATCGGATTTTTTAAAAAATGATCTATTAATGTAGTTGTGACTCATCTGCACAGGTGTCAGCAGCTTCCTTCTTTCCAAAATTGCCTGAATTCTGGTTACCAAAGAGATGTTTGATTGCAGACAAGGTTTGTTTAATGATGCAGTTTTTGCTTTGAGTGAGGTTGCTAATAATGGACTTCCTTCCTTCCTCCCTCCCCCACCCCCCGACTGAGTGCTCTTTATTACACAGAGCTGGATATAGATGTATGCAATACAAAAGGAACTGTACACCTGCACCTTGTATTTACCTCCTGCCCCTCTTTTCCGTTGTACTGAAAAAAAGATCTTGAATTTGTTGTTTCCATTGCTTTTATTTATTTTTTTACTTTGAAGTCAAAGGACACTTTCACCACAGGAAGGAAGTGAAGCCTTTGCAGTGACAACAAAAGGTGGATTCTCAAGCTGAGTAGCAAGCAAACTGCTGCTATATTTGTTTATTCATTTGTTTATGCTTGTATTTCTTAATCTGGGTCCACAAGAAGACACAAAGTCAGCTAACAATAATGAATTCATAATTAACTGTATTTGCATCAACCTCACAACAAAGCTCTTCTGAAACTCTAGAGAGGGCAGGGTATGTAAGTCTCCTGCATTTATCTAATCCAATATTCTGCAAGGAGGGTGCAACCATCAAAAATACCCCTTTCTTGTTTGCTTTTATTGCATCATAGACTGCCTTATTGTCAATGATGTGGGCTGGATATTTTTGCAGTGCAATATTTTCCCATGGAAAATATATATAAATATCACTGTTTCATAACATTTATTATAAATGCTTATGCACACCGGTTAAATTGGGCAGTTTTCCAAAGTTGTAAACAACTCTTTTTCAAGTCATTATCCCTTTGAGGCATTTATGAATATAGAATAAATATGAATGCAGAGCCGAACCCTTTTCATACGTTTGGGTTAAGAACATAAGAAAAGCCCTGCTGGATCAGACCAAAGGCCACTCTAATCCAGTATCCTGTTTCCCATGGTGACTAAAGACATGTCTATAGGAACCTCACAAGTGGATATGAGGGCAATAGCTGACCCCTGGTCTTGTACCTCAGGAACAGGGCATGCTTCCTTTGATCCTGGAGATGGCATATAGCCATCATGACTAGTAGTCATTGATAGCCACTAAGAATTTGTCTAATCCATCTTCAATGCTATCTAAGCTTGGTGCTGTCACCACATCTTGCAGTGTGAGGAAATACTTGCCTTTTCATGCCCCAAATTTCCAACATTCAGCTTCATTGGTTCTACATAATATATGTTCAAGTATTACAACAGAAGGAGAAATACATCTCCCTATCCAGTGATGCCCATGATAATTTTATACGCTTCTGTCATGTTCCTCCTTACTCACTTTAAACAAACGAACAAAGGAACAAACAAACAAATGAACATTAAACCCAAAAATACCCCAAATGTTGTTATATTTCCTTATCCAGGAGTTGCTCCAGTCTCCTGATCATTTTGGGTCCCTTTTTCTACACCTTTCCCAGCTCTACAATATTATTTTTGAGATGTGATGAGCAGAACTGTACAAGGTATTCCAACTTTGATTGTACTATAGATTACCATAAAGACATTAAATTACTGGCAGTTTTGTTTTCTGAATAATGTAGAATTCGCATTTTTTCACAACTTCTGCACATGGTGGCAATGGCTTCATCGAGCTATCCATTATGAACTGAAGATCTCTTACCTCCGTATATTCAATGAGTTTGCATAATGTGTGGAGGACATCATTGTGGATGATGGTATATACATTCTTTGGCACATTTGCAAGGTATCTATGGCCAGATCTACACCAAGCAGGATATGACACTTTGAAAACGGTTTGAAAACTGTATATGGAGTGTGTCCTGGGCCCCAACAGTTAGCACTACTGTTATAAACCATTTTAAAGCAGTAGTGTAGATCCTGCCTATGTGTGTACAATTGTATGCATGCAGACACATTGCAAACGTGTCAACAAACGCAAGTATAGCTGGAGTCAGAGTCAACTGTTCTCAGCCCTGTACATTCACTGAACATGTCAAGGAGTGGAAATGAAAAAGGCTCAAATCATTCTCTTTTGGAGTTTTAAAAGGTAGCAGCAGGTATGCATAGTGTCAAGGCTGAGCTGTCGAAGTCTATCACAGGTAAACCAGGAGCCTGGAACCAGGAATTGAACTAGAGAGTTAGAGCCAAGGAACATACAAGAACCAGGAAGACTGTTGCTGCTCAGTCAAGGTCCCAGCCCAAACAGGAAGCCTTTTATATTTCTTCCTGTCAGGAGGGCCCAATGGTCAGCCAGAGTAGGCAGGGCTGGGACCTTGCCTGAGCACCACCAGTTTTCCTGCTTCTTGTGTGTTCCTTGGTTCTAACTCTCTAGTCAATTCCTGGTCCTGGCTGGTTTACCTGAGAATACTTCACTGCCAGGAAGATATTCCAGCCTGCAGTTCTGATAGCTTATTGCCACCTGGAACAACCATACACAGAACCAGAAGTTCCTTATTCTAGACCTTACAGCTATTCAAAACAGGAAGTCTGAAACTGAACTAATGGCTATGAACAGGCTTTTCCTAAGCTCAAGGCACACATCTTGTTAGGGACTAGAATCTGGATTGGGTGCATCATGCAACCATTTGTGTTCAAGATTTTTTTGTGGTGAATGGTAGAGATGTGCATGGCCACCAAAATCGTATCTGAATCAGAATTGTAACTTCTGATTCAGACCTGAATTGTATTGGATAAAATTGAACTTGCCCTGTATTGCTTCGGATCTGATTCCGATACGAAAATCGGACCTCTGATTCGAGCATCGGACACCATTTTGAATGATTTTCCTCATAGCCTAGTATTGTGGTAAAAATGCCTATAACTTTTTATTTTTAAAGATAGAAACATGAAACATGGCGACATTGCAGATGGGTTTGAGGTACTTATCTGTGAGAAATTTTAGAAACATAGGTGCAGGCGTTTTGTGGCTTTGACGTTTTGAAAAATGAACCCTGAATGCCTATAACTTCTTTAGTTTTAAAGATCCACATATAAAACTTGGTCACATTGTAGATGGTATGTTGGTACTCATGTGTGTGAAATTTCAGAAACATAGGTGCAGGCGTGTAGTGGCAAGGAATTTTTGAAAAATGGTTTGCATTGGGGGAAAGAAAGTAATGCCTTTAACTTTTTTATTTTTAGAGATAGAAGCATGAAACTTGGCCACATTGGAGATGGCATGTAGGTAGTCATGTGTGAGAAATTGCAGAAACATAGGTGCAGGCATGTAGTGGCAAGGTATTTTTGGAAAAATGAGGAAAGAAATGCCTATTACTCTTCTATTTTTAAAGATAGAAATATGAAACTTGGCCACATTGCAGATGGGTTTGAGGTACTTTAAAAGTTCCAAAAGTTCCAAAATGGTGGGTTTGACAGCTGTCAAACAGCACCCCCTGTCTTCTCCCCCCACTGTTTTGGAACTTTTGGAACTTTTAAAGTAAAAATTCATAGCCAGAAAACACCTGCACCTATGTTTCTGAAATTTCTCACACATATGTACCTCAAACCCATCTACAATGTGGCCAAGTTTCATGTTCCTATCTTTAAAAATAAAATAGTGATAGGCATTTCTTTCCTCATTTTTCCAAAAGTACCTTGCCACTACACGCATGCACCTATGTTTCTGAAATTTCTCACACATGACTACCTACATGCCATCTGCAATATGGCCACATTTCATACTTCTATCTTTAAAATAAAAAAGTTAAAGGCATTACTTTCTTTCCCCCAATGCAACCAAATTTTCAAAAATTCATTGCCACCAAAGGCCTGCAACAATGTTTCTGAAATTTCTCACACATGCCTACCTACATGCCATCTCCAATGTGGCCAAGTTTCATGTTTATACCTTTTAAAATAAAAAAGTTAAACGCATTTATTTCTCCAAGGCAAACCCTTAGGGGAAAACACCTAAAATGGAGGTCCAATTCTCCGATTTTATCTGATTCGAATCGAATAGAAAAAAAACATTTCAGAT
Source organism: Anniella stebbinsi (assembly GCA_029215795.1). Lineage (NCBI taxonomy): Eukaryota > Metazoa > Chordata > Lepidosauria > Squamata > Anniellidae > Anniella > Anniella stebbinsi. The sequence goes on from JARDYH010000003.1 coordinate 222,284,105, forward strand.
AAAATTGGAGCTCCTTGGACCAAAATCGGAATCAGGAATTGGATGTCCGATTTTGCTTGAATCATATCGCAATCAGATATCGGATCCAATTCAATGCACATCCCTTGTGAATGGAATACTGTCTTGTAATTTCTCCCTCCTGCAATTGGCAGACAGTATGAAACCTCTGTACAATCCAGGCTTTCTGTGGGTGTTTCTACACCAGGCTGTTTGCCTGGGATGCCCCCCGGCTGGTCCCTGTGAGTCCAAATAATGCACAGAACTCCAGGGGGTGGGGTGGGGATGGCCACGGGATTTGCAAAGGATAAGGGATCCCTGGAAAATCCCGAATCTTCCATAGTCCCAGGAACTTCCTAAGAAAATGGAAGATGTGGCTGCCCATCCCGGGTGCTGCCATGCTTACTTGTGAGTAAGCACAGCAGCAGAAATGGGCATGGAGCTGCACCATGTGGCTCCATGCCCATCAGGTGAGAGGGTTGCACCAACCTCGCCACCCCCAGGAGGGCAGGGAGGGAGGTGGGGGCCTGATCGCATACATTTCTTTTAAACTTACTTTTTGCAGAGGAGCACTCGTGCACATTCCTCAGGACCCAAAATAAAACAAAATACTGGTTGCGACATGCGATGACCCAGGAGGAAGCCAGGTCATTGCACTTCTGGTTTGTATTAGGGCAACTGTCCTGGAAGCAGGAAGTTCTGGATGTCCCTCCCTCCCTCCCTCCCTCCCTCCCTCCCTCCCTCCCTCCCTCCCTCCCTCTACACCCGTATGGTGTAGAAAGGGCCTGTCTCTGCTGGCCCAAAGAGTGAAAAGAGATTCCTGCTGCACTTGAGATCCCTGTTTACATCTTTTAGCTTGCCATTGATTCCAGTTTTTTACTGTTTCCTTTCCCTTCTGGCTTCTCCAGACCAATTTAGACATGGCCACCTATAGCCCCAGCTGTGTCTTCACACATATATTCTGAACCTGTGTAATCAAATGTGGCTTCAGAGTGGATTGGCTAATGCAGCCTTCTCCAACTTGCTGCCCTCCACATGTGTTGGGTTATGGCCATGCTGGCTGGGGATAATAGAAGTCCAACACATCTAGAGAGCACCAGGTTGGGAAAGGCTGGGCTAATGATTCTCTTTGGTGATGTAGAACAGATGGATTAAAAAAAAAACTATTTTAGAATTTCAACTATTGGGGACATTGTGGCTCATGGAAAGAAAAGAAAAAAGTCCTTAGAAAAGCAGAGCTGTCTTGGGGAATAAAGAAGAGGGTCAGTGCACACAATGTCTCCCCCTTCTCTTTTGTGCTATTATTTAAAGCCTGAGGTTTCTGAATATGAGTAAACCCAAATGTCACTTCCCTGATTCCAAATGTCAAGACTTGTGCACATCTAGGGTTGGCGCCTCTTAAAATGCTATTAAACAACAGTAACATGGGACAAACAATGGCATTTTCAGGACTTTAACCTCAAAATACAAATGTCAGAGTCCAACTATGTTGTTTAGATTTGATACAAAATAAGCAAGTTATGTAGTATCAAGATGCAGAAAGGAAGGTCTTTTTAATCCCTGTCTTATCTTGCTCAAGTTAATGGCTGGGTTCCAGAGGTTTGTATTATCTTGAACCATGCACTGTTATTTTCTCTTTCATCAACTCTTCACAACAAATGCCTTACATTTCTCTAATAAAAGTTGCCTCAAGTTTGAAAAGGAATTTGGGAATTTTAGTATGAGAACTGCAGAAAAAGAAAGCCAATTTTTAAGAAAGCCTCCACTACATGTATGTGAGGCCAGACCTACACCAAGCAGGATATAGCGGTATGAAAGCAGTATATAAAAGGCAAGCGCAACACCAAGCAGAATATAATGGTATATGGCATGTGTCAATGGACCCCAACAGTTATCAGTGCACTTCAATACTGCTGTAAAGCAGTTGTGTGGCTCCTGCCTTTTATATACCACTTTTATACCACTATATCCTGCTTGGTGTAGATCTGGCTTTAATCATAGAATGGTAGAATTGGAAGGGGCTTATAAGTAGGGATGTGCACGGATACCAAAAATCAAATCGGAATCGGAATTTCAGGTTTTGTAAAGTATCGTATCATTAAAATTGGAGGTCCATCTTATTGGATTGGATCTGATAATGATACAAAATCGGAAGTTTTGATTTTGATATTAGATCTCCATTTTAGGTGTTTTCCCGATAGGCTTGCATTGGGGGAAAGAAAGCTTTTCCCCAATGCAAGTCTATGGGGAAAACATCTAAAATGGCCGCCCTCCCCCCACTCACGCTCCTTACCTGCTGCCACCATCTGCTGCTGTCTGCTGCTGCCGTCTGCTGCTAATTAGGCTTAGCGGCCTTGTTCTCAGTAAAGCGACGACATGCCGGGTGACATCATCACCTGTTGCGTCATTGCTCTTCTGAGAACAAGGCCGCTAAGCCTAATTAGCAGGAGATGATGGCAGTGGATGGCAGCAGACAATGGCAGAAGGTAAGGGGGGACCTCCCCCTTCCTCCCCCACTTGCGCTTCTTACCTGCTGCTGCTGTCCACTGCCGTCCGCTGCCATCATCAGTCTCCTGAGAACAAGGCCGCTCGCTAAGCCTAATTAGCAGCAGATTATGGCAGCGGACGGCTCCTCCCCCTCCCTCCCCTCCCCCCACTCATGCTCCTTACCTGCCACCATCATCCGCTGCGCCCGCTGCTTCCGTACTACTGATAAACAGGCCTTGCGGCTTGTTCCACAATAGAGCGACGGCACTCTGGGTGATGACATCACTCGGCGCGCAGTCGCTCTACTGTGGAACATGCCAAAAGGCCTGTTTATCAGTACTACCGAAGCAGTGGGTGGCAGCGAGGAGGCAGCAGGTAAGGAGCGCAAATGTGGGGAAGGAGGAAGGGAGGGAGAGGGAGGTCTCCACTCACCCACCACCATGTTTTCCCCATAGACTTGCATTGGGGAAAGCTTTCTTTCCCCCAATGCAAGCCTATGGCGAAAATCTGTAAAATGGAGGTCCGATTTTCAGATATGTTCTGACATTAACCGGATTGAAAATAATTGGATTGGGAGATATCGGACCTCCTGCGGCCAGCATCGGAATTGGACATTGGATGTCTGATTTCCTCTGATTTGTATCAGTATTGAGTATTGGGTCCAATACAATGCACATCCCTACTTATAAGGCCATCAGCCCAACCCCCTACTCAATGCAGGAATCCACATTAAAGCATACTTGACAGATGGCTGTCCAGCTGCATCTTCAATGCCTCTAGTGTGGGAGAGCCCACTACCTTCCCAGGAAATTGGTTCCATTGCTATACTGCTTTAACAGTCAGGAAGTTTTTTCTGATGTTCCCGATGTTCAGCTGGAATCTGGCTTCCTGAAATTTGAGCCCATTAGTCCATGTCCTGCACTCTAGTGCTGGTACAGGACCCATAAGTACTGGATTGCAATAGTCATTTTGCAGTATCCAAGAGCCTAGGTGCATGCAATGGCATTTGAACTTTCAAACAAGATGAACAGTGGCTTATTGGGATACATGCAATTTGAGTCAATGGTGGTATATAACATTTGCACACTACAATAGGCTTTTAACTGGTAGTGTTTGCAGTTTCCTTCGCTGTGGATGTGGATTTAGCTTAATTCAACTACTGAGGTTTGCATTATATATACACTTAAAACATTTTGCTCATCAATTCAACATTTCTAGGAAAGTTTACAGTAACTCAGGCAACACACAATAAAACATGGCAAAATGGTAAAAAGGCTGCACTAAAATCAATTGCAGTGGAAAAATAACAGTGCTTAAAAGCCTAGGGAAATAAAAAGGTCTGTGCCTTGTGCCTTAACGAGATTCACAGAAGTGCCAGCCAAACCTCCTGGGGGAGGAAGTGCCCCAACACAAGACACTTTAGCTGTTGGTGGCTCCATGGTGTGTGTATTGTGTGCTATGGATTTAATGACAGCTTGGTTCAAGAATCCATTTTGGTTTGTGATAAGCTGTCAGGAGTGGTGTTCAGGCTCTGAACTGCCAAACAGGCATTGGAGCCATAGAATATACTTGCTACCTCCTTGATTAGATGAAGTAGGGTTGTTCCCTGTGGATGCAGATAACATGCAAATTCCTGCCTGATTGCCATGTCATTACCCAGCCAATAAACACACAAGGGTAACTTTGAACTAGCCAATCAAAAGGCCCAGCAGAAAAAATGGCTTAGTCCTGATGCGTTGGTACCTCCCAGACAGGTCAGCAAGGTCACACGCTACCTCAGTACCCTTGATTTACTGTTTATTAATTAATTACATTTCTATCCTAGTTTTCCACCAAAAATGTTGCTCAAGTTGGCTAACAATGGTAAGAGTTTAAAAACAAAATCTTAACTAAACCACAACATAAGAACAAATTAATTAAAAACACAGTTAAAAAGACAGCAATAAAAGAAAGAATGACATCTTTAGTTCCGAATATTTGACTACACTACTGTGCGTAGCTAGTTAGATGTACATTAATTGAGACTTAAGGAACCTCCCTGAGGCTTCTGTTCAGTTGCCTGAATGAAAGTAGTATTCCCTTTGTTTCAGCTCTCAACCCATCCTGGGTCATGCTTCTGAACCATTGAGTTCTTTGTTCTCTTTGTTTTGAATGGTAACTGTCTCAGGGTTCCAGCAGTCAGTTCTCATTTTCTTTCCTTGGGCATCCCACATGCTGGTGTTTCTTGGTTTTGATTGGCTTTATATTGTTCCTTGCTGTGACTCTTCCCCAGCACACACACAACACACAATAAACCATATGAACAACAGGATAATAATAAAACAACCGGGGATAAACAGATCCAGTTCACCTGGATACTGTGTCCCTATTTTCTCCAGGTTCTTTATTCAAGCAATTTGTTATGTCATTGGCCCTGCATTCTTAACCAGTTCTCCAATACCAGCAGTTCTGACACTCTTTCCTCTAGGACTCTGGTCTCCCTGCTTTATTCTTTTAAATTTTTCTCTCTCCCCATCTCCAACTAATCAGGAAGGGAGTTTCTTGTTCATTTCTGGAAACTCAGTTTCTGTTTCCACAGTTAAAACTTTTTTCTCCCTTCCTCTGATCTTCTATTGAACTTTATAATCTGGCTTTTTTTGACCTCTACATTCTAAATAAACATTCTACCTTTGGCTTAAACTGACTAGCACACAAAAAAGAAAAAGATTTAGGGTATAATCCTAGGCATGGTGGCTGGGGAATGCTGGAAATTGTAGAACTTTTTTATTGGAGTTGTAAAACTATCTCACCATGCATAGGATTACATGCTTAATCTCACTATTTATTTATTTATTTGATTTGTACTCACCTTTCTACCAAAAATGACACTCAAGGTGACTTATATAGACACAATTAAAATTGATTAAAACAAGACATTAAAATACAATAAAAACAACAATCACACACACATATAATTAAAAATATAGCCCAACCCAACAGACCCACTTATAGGCCAAAGGCCTTCTTCAATAAAGTGGTCTTTGCCTGCAGTGCCAGCAGTAGGACAATAGAGGAGAAGCAAATGTAGTCTCCCTTGGGAGGGAGTTCACAGAATTATAGAATTGTGGAGTGGGTTTAACTCCACAATTGTGGGCATCTGGAGTGGGTTTAGCATTGGTGAGCATTCACAGGCACTATTGCAATGATGGGTAATGGCTGCGGTTCACAGCTGGGAGTCTTGTGACCCCAGCTGGTGGCATAAGGGTTACCTTTGAGGCCAACTTTCCTCATCCCCTTGGAGCTCTGCGGTCTGAGGGAATGGTGACACCGGAAAGCCTCCCTATCCCAAGAGGGGCAAGCCCATATTCTGCAACTCCAGCTTGCACATGAAGAGGTACATATACTGGTGCATCACCATCAGTGATTTCTTGTAATCTCAGGGGCTTGAGAAAATGCTCTCCATGGCTGCTGGAATTGTTGTAATCAAGTGGAGACAGATATATACATACTTTGGTCACACCATTTTATATCTGTAAAGTTATGGTCATATGAAACACCAAGTCTGATTAAATGCACCCTCATATGTGCAAACTGGCCTTTCCTTAAAGATTGAAGAGCAGCACAATTCAGAATCATAAACTGGCCTTCTGCAAAAGTGGCTATTTGAAACAAAACAAAACAACAAAACCCATTTGTTCCTGCCTAGTTAATTCTGATAAGCTTCAAGATGGTAGTAAAGCAGGGAAATGGATCTTGGAAAAGCTAGAAACTGGGAGGAGTTCTTGGAACAAAGAATTAATTATGTAAAGCCTCCAGAAGAAGAAGAAAATGCTCCTTTATGCTCAGGACACCAATAAAGTGAGCAAAAACAATGAGGAGAAAATTATGGGATGAACTGCAATAAAAGTAAAATGGAAAGGATCTCTATTTTTCTCATTTGTAAAATTCAAACAGTCTGGGTAGCAGCATTTTATAGTACTTTCATGGAAAATTTAATTAATGTTACATTACAGTGGAAGTAACATAAAAATACCAGGCACATATGACATCTGCAGGAACATCACATAAATTCTGAGTATAGCTTGGCAATTAGAATAGAAGCCAAATGGATTTATAATGAAGGGGGACTTGAAATACATTTCATAGCCTTTATATTATCATGGCAATTACCTACGATTGTATTCTCTTTAATGGTGATACTTTGGTGAGAATGCTAACACCTTGTACTGAATGCTTGGCCAAATATGTACCCCAGTGGTAATGCTCATCAACTTTTTAAAAATCATAACCTAATTGTGATGCAGCTTTGAAGTGTTTAAAGATTAAAGTACTCTTAATTATTATGAATGTTCACTTCCGAGCAGCTGAATCAATGGAAGCCTCCGATGTCAGTATATGGTTCCATATACTGGATATCATCAAATTTATTTATTTATGGTACTGTATTATATTATAGCATTATATTGTAGAAGATGTGGTAATGGATGTAACGGTCTTTAACTGCAACCACATTTAACTAATTTAAAATACATTAGGGAATATGCATTAATGGAAACAGATTCTGGAACTCCATCCAAAAATTCCCACATAAAGGGTGAGCAACATGTGGCCCTCCAGATGTTTTTGGAACACAACTCTCATCATTCCTCACCATTAGTTCTGCAGGTATGGATGATGGGAGTTGAAATCCAACACCATTTGGAAGGCCACAAGTTGCCCACCCATGAACCTACATGATGTGATCTCTGTCCACAACTCCTACTTCTTCCTTAACTGCTAAGCGCTAATCCTCAAGTTTAAAAAATATTCACAGGAGATCCTATTTGTAGATCTCTTGCATTGCTCCTACTGTGAACCTCAGTTTAATGAGGTTTTCTGGGAACAGAGCTGCTCCCCCCCCCCAAGTCAAACCAGTGGCCCATTTCACCCAAAATGTGGTAATGGATACCAATTATTAGCATCTGAGGTTGGTTCATTTCCTGTTTCCCGCTAGCCACCTCAAACAGTTTGTGAGTGACCATACTATTTCTTCGGTTCTTTCCTAACTGAGGTTTGAACATAAGCACACTTTCAGGAAGAAACTCAGATCCATTTTCAGTTCGCTTCATGGGATTTTGAACTCTCTTCCAGAAAGCAGATTCTGTTTTGCTCCAGACTTCATAAATGTTCCAGTCCTAATACATTTGCCCTCATTTAATAAATGGGGCTCCACAGTATAACTTATTTCCTAATTAGAAAATGTATAAACTCACTTTAAGATAACAGCTGAATACAGCCTAGTGCAATATGAAAATAAAAGGATAATTATATTGTGGCTCTTTCCATATGTAGCTAGAGGCAAATTGTTATCATTCAATGGAGAAGTGACATGAGAGTGAGAGAGAGAGAGAGAGAGAGAGAGAGAGAGCACCTTAGATATTATATATCAACTGAAAAAGCAAGCAAGAGAAATAATAAAAGATTTTCAGTTGTATTCACTCCTTTCTTTTACCAAACCACTTCGATTTATTTGTAATTTCTGTAAAGTACAAGAACATTCTCTTTTCTCACCAGCCTGTCAGTTTTCTTAGCTGTTTATAGCTTTCTTTCTATTCTAATCCTTCCTCGTCTTCTTTTCTGTCCTTTGTAACACCTGACAGCATAGCAGTTTCCAGTTGATCATTACTTATCTAGATACATTATTTCTTTCTGTTGCTTTCTCGCGCAAACAACATTTATTCCCTCTACCTGTTCTGTGACACTTGACTGCTGTGACTGCTGAGAACTTCGATATTCAAGGATGTCATACGGTTCGGAAAAAAAATCAGGCTAGAGAATTACCCGAAACAACTCTTTCTTAGACTTTGCATGTAACACCAGAAAGTCCTCAGCCAGATGATGCCCAATTCATTTCTTAATTACACAGATTGATCTGTGTAATAATGTGGAAAAAGGGACATGCATTTACTAGGGATGTGCACACCCGAAATTATAGTATTGTATCATTATCGGGATTTTGGACCAAAAAAATTATCGTCTCCGATAATATCATAGGTGGTCCGAATCGTATTGGATTTTCGATAAATATCGGAAATACGATATTATATCGTTTCTACATTTTGCCCTAGAGAGAGTTGCTTTTGAGTCTGAAAGGCCTAAAACTTCTTAATTTTCCAAGTTACAGGTTTGAAACTTTGTCACAGTGCAGACTGAGTGTTGTTAGTCATGTGTGCCAAATTACAGAACAATAGGTGCAAGCGTTACACGGAAGTAAGCTTTCAAATACACTGTTTCAGGTGGTTGAAATATGGTCCTTTTTCAAGAGACGTTGTCCAGTACTCATGGCCATCTCACAGATGGCCTTGAGGGGACTCATCTGTGCCCAATTTCAGATGCACAGCTGCAGGCATTACTTGGAAGTAAACTCTCAACAAGATGCACTGTTTCTATAATGTACTACATGTACATGCTGCTGCTGAGACTTGTAGGTATTATATGAATACATACAATGAATGAACTTTCCAAACTTGTGGATAAACCTACCTAGTAGACAGGCAGTGCCTTCCATATGCAGTCATAAAAGTAAAATGTGTTAATCAGAAGATGGTGAACTGCTGCTGGCTTGTCTCATTGATTAGGCCATGTATGTCAAATGAAATAATGAAAGGATTGGGAGGTAGGGAAATAACACGGGTGTTACAGTTATTTTAGCCAGCCATAGCCTGGCAGGTCCTCATTGGGCCAGGAGAGATACCCCTGCAGTGGGCAACCTGGAGGATCCCAGCAGAAGCATATCATGTGCTGCTTTTACAACTGTGAGGATGCCATCAAGACAACCATCACGCACCACCTTGACCTCATCATGCTTCAAATGACCCAGTCTGCCCACCATCCCTGTGCAGGCAGGTGGGCATTTCTTCATGCCAGAGCTGTGCACAGTGGCTGGAGCAGAGGCAAATAAAAGTCACATTTGGAATAGAGGTAGGCACATTGGCCAATTGATAAGAGTCCCCTTCTGGGTTGGGTAGGCACATTGGCCAATCGATAATATATGAGTCCCCGGCAGACGCATTGACAAATTAATAAGAGTCCCCTTCTGGGCAGGCATAGGCAGGCACATTGCCTGGACCAAATTCTCAAAAAAAACCCCAAAAAACAAAAACAAACCAAATGCGTGAGGGGGATGCTTCTGCAGTCCCTCACTAACGGACTCCATGAGGAGCAGACCCAGGGGACGTAGTGACGAAAAGTAAAAATACAGGAATCTCTCTCAAGGCTCCCTAAAGCAGTCCCTCCAGTCCAAACTGGAACCTTTGGCTGCAGCAGTGTCTTTCAAAACAAAAGAAATAATAAAATGTGTGAGAGGGATGCTGCTTCTGCTTTGCAGTCCCCCTCCCTAAAGCAGTCCCTCCAGTCCAGACTGGAACCATTGCCTGGAGCAGTGTCTTTCAAATAGAAATAAAAAATGTATGAGAGGGAGAGACAGCCACCCCAAAACTGCCCCCAGCAGCAACAGCAGCATCTCTCGTAGACCCAGAGCCACCTCGCCCAAGGCGCATCTTAGAGCCACGTTTCTTACTACTACAAAGTAGAAAATGATTGCAACAAAAAAGTATGCTTTGCCCACAGTTTGTGACTTTGTGTGCTGCTTTGACCACACAGATCCTGTGTAGCAGGCTAGACAGAGCAGCAGCACACTCACAGTCAATCAAGCAAACACACACACACCCAGAGAGAGAGAGGGAGGGAGATAAATATAATTTTTAAAAATATAATATATTTCTGTTTTTTTAAGACAGTTAAACAGGGCAGCGGACAAAACACTCCCCCTCAGTCACAGTACCCCCATTCATGCTAACTCTTCAAATCAATCCAACCGGAAAACGTACTATAAAAATAAAAATTACAACTCAAAGTCTCAAACACACAAGCAGCAACGCACAGCCAAATAACCTGAGACACAAAGATGCAAGAGATTACAATGAATCTCCAACAATTCACCACCAAGACCCAGGAGCCAGGACAGAGCTCTAACAAACCCACCCTTCTCCCCTCAATGCCTAACTCCCAACAGAGCCTGGAACACCAAGTTTGGGGTTTTTATGCGGGGATATCCACCCTCCTCCAACATTGTGATTGGCTCCTGCTGGAATCCTTGCTGCACGATTGGTCACTGAAACTGTCAGTCTCATCAGGCACACCTTACCTTCTAGATCCGTCCATGTGGCGGCAGAAGAGAAAACGCCTTCCGATAACATGATAAAATACGATACTTATCGCTGGAATTTTGATAGTTTCCGATAATTATCGTTGGATTCCTTATTATTTCCTATCATATCGTTATTGTTAAATGGAGACACGATAGAGAGTGTATCGTATCGTTATCAGCGATTTTAACGACACGATACACAACCCTAGCATTTACTCTTGAATCTACTCATCCTGATGGCTATGTGCTACCTCCAGTATCATGGGTGGGAGGGTGCTGTTGCACTCATGTCCTGCTTGTGGGTTTCCTGTGGGCAGCTGGCTGGCCACTGTGTGAACTAGATGGACCCATGCTCTGATCCAGCATCACTCTTCTTATGTTCTGATGTCTTCCTAAGCTTTGGTATGTTCCTGTATCCTTGGCTATTCTTTGGTCCTAGCGTGGCGTGCTCCACAATCCTGTCTCCTGGTTCATCCTTTGGTCCTGTCTTGCTCTTTAGTCCTAACATCTGGCTTGTCCCTTGGTTTCTGGCCTTGGCTTACCTCTAACTGCTGACCTTAGGTCAACCGTATGGCAAGGAACAACTGCAAACTCCGTAAGTTAGCCTGCTGCTATTAGGTGCAAGTCAGAACGCCAATGTGGAAGTAAGATTGAGCTGCCAGGCTGGTTGGCTTCTGTACATGGAATGGGAAGACAGAACCTTGTCAGTCGCCTCAGGCAGCAACATACCTTGGGCCAGCTCTCCTTTCCTAGCCCTGACAGAAACAACAGGATTACCTGCCTTCCATGGAGACTGAAAAAATATATAAAATGCAGCGAGGCTGTGAGGATCTCCTCTGTTGTGAGTGCTTTGAGGTCACTGGAACCTTTCATTTGTTCCTCACAACACATGAGCATTTCTCCCATAGCATGCCAGTGTGCTCAGCATGCCAGTTGGGGAAATGGTGGCTCTATCCTGATTTTTTTGCTGCAGTCTGCCTCCTGTATTCCCAGACCATTAATATTACTGCCTTAAGGGAACCATCTAATTCACAGAAAAATACATAATGGGAGAAAGTTCTGTATGCCTTTTGAACTGCTCAAGCAGAATATATATATATATATATATATATATATATATGGATGAATATGACAACAACCTGGATCAGAACTGTAAGGGGAGAAGCCAAGGCCTGTTATTTGCATTTGTTGTTTAATCATCAGAGTGCAGTGCCAGATGGGGCCTCTAGGGCTCTCTGTTGTTGCATTTTTCGCTGGGTAAGCTTTTGTTGTTTTGTGTGGTTTATGGAACTGGGCCATAGAGTGTGCACTTTGTTCCATAAATGGACTACAAGCCCGGGGAGCAGACGGATATCAAGAAGTATTAATAGAGATGCAGCGATGCAATTCACTTAGAATAGGTATCAGTGCTAACTGCTGTGAATACAAAACTGTTCGCCAGTGTGACAGATTCCACGGTGTTATCGTAATAGAATTTGCCTCATAAAGGAGAAGTGTTCAAAGTCCAGAATTAAGTACAGTAGAAGGAATAAAAGAGGCAATGCTACCTGATGGCATTGTCTTTTGCTATACAAACATGGAAGACAAATGATAATGCGATGGTGAAAATGGTCAAACGAATCAGAGAGGTAATTCACAACCTTTCAGTAATACCATTCAGAAAGCCAAAGGGGGAAAATAATAATCTATTTTCAGAGAAAAGTGCACGAGCAATAACCGATGCAATAAAGTAGAAGCAATCCAATATTAGAACTTGGAAAGAGATTAGAAAAGCATGAATGAGTGACAAAGAAACCAGAGTTGTCTAAAATGCTGTCACTTTCTCGAGCTGTTGCTGAAAATTGTTGGAGCAAAGTACTAAACTAGATAAGCCATGCTGCTTTTGCATGAGTGTTACTTATGTGATAATAAGTAATTCTACCTGGGCATCACTCACCACGGGGAGGCCATTTTAGTGGCTTCCCCATGCAAAACATTAATATGTGCTCTGGTCCAGGGGCAATGGAAGATAGTGCTATTTCATACGGCCTCTGGGTGATATATCCCAGTTGTCCCTACAGCAATTTTGTGGAGCATTTGATGTCTAAGCTGATACATCCTGAGATATAGCTATAGCTTGAGGGCAGCAATGGCCTACAAAGTGCTGCTATGATTGTGGAAATAGCTACCTGGAAGTTGCAGTTGTAACGAAGGACATTATGTATGGAATCCCCATTTGATCATAGGCGTACTCAGGCCATATCATGAAAAAGTAGGGATGGACGAGAATTTTGATTGGTTTGTTTTTGGGGGTAAGAACTTGCCAAATTTTTTAAATTTCTTCTTAAGCTGGATAGCAAGAACTCAATTTTTTAAAAAAATGAATGTGAGAGAAAGCCAGACTGACTGATCTATCCAGACAGAGCACTTTCAGAACTTGGCTTTTAGAAGTCTGAATTTGAATCTCTATTCGAGGTGCTGAGTTAGGTTTGCCACCTCATTTTTCTGACAGGCTCCTCATCTATAACAGAGGGGGTTGGCTGGTTGTCCCTGAGGTACAGCATTCTGATGGTCCTTGTGGTGGCCACTACATATTTTATATGGGTTTTATTTTAAGGTTTTATTATTATATTCTTTTAAATCCAGTTAAGGTATTTTATCAGAATTATTGTATTTATTGCATTTTTGTAAACTGCTGACCTATTTTATTTCATGTACAGTGTATATAAATACTTATTATTATTATTATTATTATTATTATTATTATTATTATTTTTAGCTACATGGCAGGCAGGTATGACATGGTCCGCTCTATGCTGGGGATAGCTGTACTTATTGAATTTGACTGGTGATAATTTTGTTTTGATTGCTTTCTTTTTTAATAAGAATTTACCATAATCCACATTTTTTTTCACAAACAGGATGGAAAGAACTTGAGATCTTAAAGAAATGAATGTGAGAGGAAGAGAAATAGACACATGTGTCCATCCCTAATGAAAAGGCTGTTTGAAAAAGCCCCTATTTTGCAGAAAACATTAGAAACCTCTGTCTATCGGGAGTGCAACCCATAGGATTGTGCCTAGGGATGTCAGAGCATATATGGCTGGGGCTTGAGCTTGGCAATTTGTCACCTGCTTGACCCCCTAGACACCAGTCTATGGAACTCCTTGTTTGCCTGATCTGCTGTGCACCGAGTCAAGCAAATGCAGAGATCCCCGCTTGTCTGCAAACAACCACTTTGTGCAAGAATGGTGGCGCAGCTATTTACAGCCACCATTTGACACAAATGGCAATTTATGTAAATAGCGGAGCCATATTTTCATTAAGCATGTTTGGGATTTAAAAGGAATCTCCTTCCCCCCTCCCCCAATACAGAAACATAAACTCTGTTTAGATTTTAAAATGATATCATTCACTTACTGTGTAATTGATTTGATGCATTGGATATCGATAAATGCCCACCATTTTCTCCATACATTTCATGGTGTAGGCTCACTCTGTCCTATCAGTAGGCTGACCATATGAAAAGGAGGTAAGGGCTCATGTAACTTTAACAGTTGTAGAAAAAAGGGAATTTCAGCCAGTGTCATTTGTATGCAATTCGTTCCTGGTGAAATTCCCTCTTCATCACAACAGTTAAAGTTGCAGGGGCCCTGCCTTCTTTTGTATATGGTCATTCTAGGATAGTGCCTGCAACTTTAACTGTTGTGATGAAGAGGGAATTTCATCAGGAACTAATTGCATACAAATGACACTGGCTGAAATTCCCTTTTCTCTACAACTGTTAAAGTTACATGAGCCCTGTCCTCCTTTTCATATGGTCAGCCTACCTATCAGCCTTTATGGTACAGCATGCAGCATCCCCCACATTGTGTAAAAATGGTGGCTTGCGGGATGGGAGGATGCTGCATGCTGCTCATTGAGCACCTGTAGACCATCTGGTGGCTTGCCAGCATACTGAACAAAGTCGAGTAAGTGGTGGGGTGTGTGTGTCTGGTGAATGGTCATGCGGGATGGGTACGGGGAGAGTCACCCAACCCTAATTATGCCCTTAAGTTACAATGTGCTTGGATTCTTTGCATTTTGGCCCCGCCCCTTTTTCCATTGTTCATGCCCCTTTTGCCTTCAGACCACCCACTATTGGACTGCAGCCCCCAAGAGCTTCTCTAAAATTCAGTTCAGCCCTTGGGCTGAAAGAGGTTCCTGGTCTAAATAGTTCACAATGCCATAAAGTCAGATAGGACAGAGTGAGCCTGCTCTTCTTACAGAACCATGAAATGTATGAAGAAAATGGTGGGCATTCATATACAGAGACTGAGGCATAGTGGAGATGTAAAGAGAACAGAAATCAAAACCAACTCTTCCTTTCCTATGTGGAAGACATGAAACACAGACTGTAGTTACAATAATCTTTATTGACAGTCCATAGACTATTTAACAGTAGGTTAGATATACAGCTATTAAAATGTTCATAGACAAGGGAAAACCTTCAACATACAGAAGCGTGAGCTTCCCTTAATGTTGAGATTACAGTCAGTCTTTATTTACAGTCTACAATCCTTCCAACAGAAAATATATCACACATGAGATTAGTCCTTGTGGGTTTAGACCAACTGGGTTCTACAGCCAATCGCAGAACAAAGAAATTTAGCGACTTGCAGGGTTACATGCTTATTTGTACTCTGGAGGAGATTAATCATTAGGGACTTCCTGGTACAACCCAGGAAACCCTGCAAAATAGGGCGCAGTAAATCATCCCTTGCCTCGTTATAAAATTACAGAAGAACAGTACGTGGTCAATGTCCTCCACATCGGTGTTATTGCACGGACAACATCTACTGGCTACGGGAATTTTTTTGAATCTGCTTTCCAACAATTTATATGGTAATACGTTGAATCTGGCCAGAGTAAAGGCCTTTCTGTATTTTGGTATGGTGAGTTTTTTCAAATATGTCATCTCTGCGTTATGAGCAAATTCTAGGTCCATGTCTAGTGGTCTTTGCTTGATTGTCCGTTTGGCACCTACCAGATCGAGTGTTAGCAGATATACGGCAGAGAGCCCTGTTGAGTTGATTTTCAGTACCAATAATTTGGTCCAGGGGGATTCGTACAGATCAAGGGGGACCTGGGATATCAAAGAGTTGTAAGAAAGCCCACAGACTGTAGTTGATCTATGTGTTTCCCACTGGCCAATGTCAACCACTAAGTCCCACCTCCATCAAAGCCGCAAAGGGATGAATGAATGAACTAACCCATATCTGCAGTGTAAGTGCCTCTAGTCAGATGGTCATGCTATAATTTAAGGGTGACTCTGGAACTTCCTGATGATGCACTTTCTTCCATGCTGCAGCTTACCTTGTTCATTCATAACCATCCTTTTATTAAAGTGTGGCAGTTATAGCTCCGTGAATATTTTTTGGGGAAAAAAGTTGTTAATTGCATGCCGATCAGAATAATGGAAAGGCTAATTATCCTTATTGTGCTTAGTGACATCGAAACCTCTATTATTCTGTGATTGGAGCTGCATAATTGCAGATAATTGCTGCAACTATATTGTCTGTTCAAATTTAGCCTACAATAATTACCGTATTTTAATTAAACATGCTTGGGATTTAAAAGGAATCTACTCTCCCCCCTCCCCCCCAAACTACAACATAAACTCTGTTGAGATTTAAAAATGATATCAGCCACTTACTATGCTGTGGATTTGATTGTGTTGGATATCAATTTAAAAATAAAACAAAATGAACAGGATCTTGCTAGCACAAAGGGACAGTCAAACTGGGGTACAAAATAAATGACCACCTTCACAAAACAAAACTTGTTGTGAGATCTAGGTCAGTTACTTTGACATTTGGATTCTTTCTGAAGGAAAATCTCATTACATTGCCTCCATTTTTTCTTTGTGCAGGTGAATCTATTCCCAGTGGAGCTGAAGTGGAGAAACATGTGCAGTCAAACAGGATGATCAGTTCGTAATTCATACAAACAGCAGAAGAAATAGTACAACTGTATCCAGTAGGGGTGTGCAGAGTGGGTTTTCTCCGCCCCGAAATTTGGGGCGGAGTTCCGATGAGGCGATTCTCCTCTCCAATTTTCGGAGGAGGGGGTCTGTCTCCCTGTACCATTGGTTTACCTGTTGGAAGCCTGTTTCTCAGTAGATTGGACCTGTGGGCAGCAGCGGATGGAAGTGGATGGCCCTGGCAAGTAAGGAGCATGAATGGGGGGGAGGGAGATGGAGGTCCCCACTCACTTGCCCCCATGTTTTTGCCATAGGCTTGCATTGGGGGAAAGCTTTCTTTCCCCCAAAGCCTATGGCGAAAACACCTAAAATGGCATCCGATCCAAAAATCGGACATCCGATTTTCGGATTGGAATCGGATCCGATCCGGATGAAATCCGATCCAATCCGACGCCAAAGTGCCGGTCCCGATCCCGATCCTGATAGAATTTTTTGGGACCGTGCACATCCCTACTTAGCACTATAATAAATAAATTAATAGATGCCACAACAGCAGCATAGCTTGCCCATCTTCAGAGAGGACACTGGATAGGAGCAAAGGCTCACAGCAGGATGAGGAGGAGAAGGAGGTGAGGCATGAATCAAGGCAACAAACAGCTTCCCCCCCTATATGCAAGGCTACAAGGCTTGGGGGAGGAGGAGGGAGGAGGAAGACGAGGAGCCTCCCCCCACTGGACTGGAAGCCCAGCGCCAGCAGCCAGCCAAACACACACACTAGCAGGCTTGGATTTTTAAAAGATTTTTCAGTGGGTAGGGCATAGACTACAGAAACACAGCACACTGGGAGTTTTAACAATTTTAAGAAGGGGAAAGAGCTTAGCTATATTAGAGGACCAAGCTGCCTGACTGGCTGCAAATCTCTCTCTCTCTCTCTCTCTCTCTCTCTCTCGTGCACATTTCTGTCTTACTAGAATGACTACAGAACACTTTAATTGGAGGGGGTACAGAAAGACAAGTGTGGCTAATGGCTATTGGTTAGCCACAGATGTCAATATACCCTCATCCCACTCAGTGTCTTCCAAATATGGAGATATGACACCGACACCCACCCACAGCATTGATGCCTGAAAAACAGGCAGATAATTTTGGAGACGTTTGAAGCTCCTATTGGGCATATCTCCACCCTGAAATGAGTCTATTGGTTTAGAAGCAACCAATCCCCTCACTGGAAGACCAAATGCACCACGGACGTTTGCAGTTATCAGATAATTCCAGGGCGGAGCTCACACCGCTAGTACCCAGACTGTACTACTTTCTACTGCTGCTAGGGGAGGACTGCAATTGAATGCTTCCCCAGGAGGGAAAACAATTTCTGCACATGCAAAACTATTGCTTCTTTTTCACTGGAAGGTGCATATGTGTGAGGCTCACTATGTTATAGCTATTTATCTATGGGGAAATGATGAATATTTTGAGTTTAATATTTATAAGTAGGTGTTGTGGGATATAGCGTTGGTTAAGCAGCTTTTCCTAATGGTTAGGTTGGTGTGCTTAGAGAAATTACCTAGCAGAGCTATGAACAGGAAGAGATATCAAATGAGGCAACATGAATTGCTGTTTGTTCATGTAGGCGGGCTGGGCCTATCTTTTTCATACACTTGGACTTTGACAACTGTGAACTCCTCTCACACTACCTACATAAGGACTGCTCAGTTATTTGCATTCACATTGTGTAAATAAATGTGTGGCTTCTATACCCCTAAGGCTTCCGGTCACTGCAATATATATATATATATATATATATACACATATATATACAATTTTTGACATGGAAAAGTGCTATTTTCACTTCTACATCATGTCTTAAGTATTGGTGGAGCTCAACAAGCTTTCATTCGTTTGCCCCTCGCCTCAGAATTCAGCCTGCTTTCCATTGTGAAGCTCTACTTAGTCTGCAGGGAATTGGGTCAGTATGGGGAATTTCAATGTTTTTTTAATTTGTGCAAATTATGGCTGAATTTTGCACAATATTCAGTAACTTGCACACATCACTATTTGCAGAAATTATGGCTCACTACACACACACACACACACACACACATATATATATATATATATATATATACACACTAGGGGTGTGCACGGACCCCCCGGATCGGATCGGGACCCGGATCGGGACCTCCAATTTTGTCCCGGACCGGTTCGGACAAAATCGGAGGCCCCCCGGACCGGATCGAGTCCGATCCCGACCCAAAAATCGTACATTTTTGGATCGGCCGCCATTTTTTTCCCCATAGACTTGCATTGCAATGCAAGTCTATGAGGAAAAAATGGCGGCGGGTGGGTAAGGGGGGGCCTAACTCCCTCCCCCCCCCCGGGGCCGTCCGCTGTGGACGGCCCCGGCAGGTAAACCCCCTCCCCCGCGCTCCCTACCCCCCCTGGGGCCGCCTGCTTCCATCCGCTGGCGCCCGCGGGCGCCAGCGGATAGAAGCGGACGGCTCCGGGGGGGGGGGTAAGCCCCCTTCCCCGCCACTTACCTTCTCGGCACGTCCGGCGCCGGCGGCTACTACCAGCGGGCTCCGCGGCCTACTCTCGAGTAGCGCGCCGGGTGATGACATCACCCGGCGCGCCACCCTGGAGCAGGCCGCGGAGCCTGCTGGTAGTAGTAGGCGCCGGCGCCGGACGGGAGCCGCCGGGCCGGGCAGGTAAGGGCCCCCCTCCCCCCTCCCCCCTCCGCGCGCCCCCTCCTCCCCTCCACGCACCCCCTCCTTACCTTTCCGGCCTGGCGGCTCCCGTCCGGCGCCGGCGCCTACTACTTCCAGCAGGCTCCGCGGCCTGCTCTAGAGTAGCGCGCCGGGTGATGACATCACCCGGCGCGCCATCCTAGAGCAGGCCGTGGAGCCTGCTGGGAGTAGTAGGCGCCGGCGCCGGACGGGAGCCGCCGGGCCGGAAAGGTAAGGGCCCCCCTCCCCCCTCCGCGCGCCCCCTCCTCCCCTCCACGCACCCCCTCCTTACCTTTCCGGCCCGGCGGCTCCCGTCCGGCGCCGGCGCCTACTACTTCCAGCAGGCTCCGCGGCCTGCTCTAGAGTAGCGCGCCGGGTGATGACATCACCCGGCGCGCCATCCTAGAGCAGGCCGCGGAGCCTGCTGGGAGTAGTAGGCGCCGGCGCCGGACGGGAGCCGCCGGGCCGGAAAGGTAAGGGCCCCCCTCCCCCCTCCGCGCGCCCCCTCCTCCCCTCCACGCACCCCCTCCTTACCTTTCCGGCCCGGCGGCTACCGTCCGGCGCCGGCGCCTACTACTTCCAGCAGGCTCCGCGGCCTGCTCTAGAGTAGCGCGCCGGGTGATGACATCACCCGGCGCGCCATCCTAGAGCAGGCCGCGGAGCCTGCTGGGAATAGTAGGCGCCGGCGCCGGACGGGAGCCGCCGGGCCGGAAAGGTAAGGGCCCCCCTCCCCCCTCCGCGCGCCCCCTCCTCCCCTCCACGCACCCCCTCCTTACCTTTCCGGCCCGGCGGCTCCCGTCCGGCGCCGGCGCCTACTACTTTCAGCAGGCTCCGCGGCCTGCTCTAGAGTAGCGCGCCGGGTGATGACATCACCCGGCGCGCCATCCTAGAGCAGGCCGCGGAGCCTGCTGGGAGTAGTAGGCGCCGGCGCCGGACGGGAGCCGCCGGGCCGGAAAGGTAAGGGCCCCCCTCCCCCCTCCGCGCGCCCCCTCCTCCCCTCCACGCACCCCCTCCTTACCTTTCCGGCCCGGCGGCTCCCGTCCGGCGCCGGCGCCTACTACTTCCAGCAGGCTCCGCGGCCTGCTCTAGAGTAGCGCGCCGGGTGATGACATCACCCGGCGCGCCATCCTAGAGCAGGCCGCGGAGCCTGCTGGGAATAGTAGGCGCCGGCGCCGGACGGGAGCCGCCGGGCCGGAAAGGTAAGGGCCCCCCTCCCCCCTCCGCGCGCCCCCTCCTCCCCTCCACGCACCCCCTCCTTACCTTCCCGGCCCGGTGGCTCCCGTCCGGCGCCGGCGCCTACTACTACCAGCAGGCTCCGCGGCCTGCTCTAGAGAAGCGCGCCGGGTGATGACATCACCCGGCGCGCCACCCTAGAGCAGGCCGCGGAGCCTGCTAGTAGTAGTAGGCGCCGGCGCCGGACGGGAGCCACCGGGCCGAGAAGGTAAGTGCCCCCCTCCTCCCCCCCCCCGCTGTCCACTTTCATCGGCGGGCGCCCGCTGGCGCCCGCCAATGGAAGCGGCGGTGGGCGCCAGTGGGCGCCCGCCGATCCGCCGATCCGCCGAACCGGTTCGGAGCTTTTTCGGACCGGTTCGGATTGGATCGGCCGATCCAGCTGCGGGATCGGAAATCGGATAATTTATCCGATTTCCCACTGGACCGGACTCGGATCGTGGATCGGGTCCGATCCAGTGCACATCCCTAATACACACACACATACATATATATGCAAAACGTTTCTGGACTTTGGGGGAAAAGCTGTGGCTTGGCCTGCAAATACATATTGAGTTGGACATGCTGCAGAATGCCATCATGCAAAAAGAGAAGCAGGTTTCCCTGCTATGGACATTTCTACTCTTACATTTTTGCACATAATACTAACATAGTGAACCCTTAGCTAAAGAGGTCTCTGGAGTTTACTTGGTGGCAGACAAGGGCCACTTTTAAATTTCCCAGAATGCCCTAATGTAGTATTGCTCTAGGGCATCGTAGGATATTTTAAATGGTGAAAGAGCCAACTGCTTAGCCTAGGGGACCTAGGGCAGGTGCTGATGGTTGGCATGCCTTGCTGGGGTGGTGGCAAGTAGCCAAATGCCCGGTGCTAATTTCATGCCAGATCAGTGAGCTTCTTGCTTCTGTTATTTGTGCAGCTGTGAATATTGTCAATGTAGGACTGAAAGCAGAGAAGAGTTGTTTTAAATAAAAATCGCAGTGTAGGTCAGGGGTGCACCACTTTCAGCCTGTGGGCTGAATTCCATTTTGGAGAAGTCTTCAGGGGCTGTACTCCAGTGGTGTGCTGGGCCGAAGGCAAACTGACACAGGGCCAAAGGCAGAAGGGCTGAGGCCCAAAACTGAAGAACTTAGCATGCCAAGAGAACTCAGCATGCTAGAAGCTAAGTCTAGGAAAGGGAACCCCAGAGGGTCAGTTTTGCCCCCCAGACCTGAGGTTTTGCAGCCTTGGCCTATTGCAAATTTTAGACACAGGAAATACAACATTTAAAGTGTTGGTATGGCAGTGTCAGTTCCTGTTGCTGACCTGGTGTAGGAGTGTGCTGCTTTGTCACATCCCTTTAACGCAGGGATGCAGTGTCTCCATGTATTGCCTCTGAGAGGATAATGGGAAATCCGTTGCTGTTCTACCACTGCACACGTGAGCATGGGACCACATCCTTATAAACTCCGTCATTTATAGGCTATAATCTATATTTTAACATGAAAGACAGATAACAACCCAAGAGGTAAGGTAGATAAAGTTACTTTAAATGCAATAGTTTCACATTAAATTTCCATTTCTAAAAAACTTCAATTTGCCAGTACAGAAAAAAGCATTATTTGAAAGCAGAATGAAGATGAGTTTAATGCATATTTTATCCACAGGGATTTTCTTCAAGGAAGGAAATTTATCTGATAGGTGTTTCTTTTTGCTTTTTTATAACTTTGCTACCGTTGGATTAAAAAAATGTATAGTATTATGTGATTGTTGGATGATGTTTTGCTATTAACGCTTTCAGTTATGTAATTAATTTGATTTATTCCTCTGCTCTTTTTGCATGTCTTGCTTAAATCTTTTCAAATTTAATTTTATAAAAACACACATACTAGGGCTATGTACTGCCTTGGCCTGAATCCCCAAATCTGAGCTGAAGCGAGCCAATTTGGTTTGCTTTGGCCTGAAACTGAGGTGATACTGGGTCAGCCCGAGGTGCCCCAATGCCAAAGCAGATTGGTACTGAAGCCTCAGGGTGCCTTACGCCAATTTGGGGTGGTGCTGGGCCACTCCCCGTGCCTGACCACCTGCCTGGAAAAGTTGATGCAAGGCTGGACTCACTGGACTCACTTCCTCTCCCTCCTCATCCTCCCATTACCTTCTGCCACCACCACCTGAGAGCCAAGCCACAATTTAAAGGTAATATCGCGGGGGCTCTTTTTTAAAAAAAATAGCTCTATGGCTGTAAACTATGGCGGCTGTAAAGATCTATTTCTCTTAGTCTGCAGCCATTGAGCTATTTTAAAAAAGAAAGGCCCTGCAATATTACCTTTAAATTGCCACTCAGCTCTCAGGGAAGTGTACGCACATGAAGGTAAGTCCCACAAGTGGCAGTGGTTCTAGGTTTGGGGTGGAGGGGAGGGGGTGGGGGAGGCGGTCAGGTAGGGAATCAGGAGTCCAATGGACTCCCAGTAGACTTGCCCCTGGTTTTCCTTGTTAGGGTTAAGGCCAGTTCTCAGGAACCCACAAATGCCGAACTGCCTCAGGGGGGAGAATCCCACTTTGGCTTCAGTGCTAACATGAGGCAGGCAAGCCCCAGGGTATCCCGAGTTGAATCGGAATGTTTCGGAGTCTCCATAATAGCCTCTGAGGCCAGTTGGGAGAGCTGTGCACAGCCTTAACACATACCCCATAGTACCCAATTCTTCAAGGAGACACGGAATCCTCTTCTTTGGGCTGATGTGTTTCAAGTAGTCTAGTTTAGGGATGTCAGAGAGATCCATTTCGAGGATGGAGTTTGATGAATTTTCTTAAATTCGCCCCTGGACTTGGTTTCGGTTCCTGCTATGGCACTCAACTTTATCTGCAGTGAGTTGGGCCTGTTCATGTTTTTTCTGGGTATTTTTGCAGCAAGTTCTCCAACTTGTGAAAATTTCTGCGCAATTTGTGCAAATTAAGGCCACATTTGTGCAGTTTGGCTGAATTTGTGCAAATTTGGCTGTAATTTGTACAGAAACTTAAGCAAATTGCAGAACATGTGAAAAAAAATGTTCCCAAAAAGTTCCTTTTGGGAAAGTCTATGGCTTGGCTCACAAATGTAAAGTGAGTCGTATACACCGTGGAACTCTGTTAAGTAAAAGAAGAACCAGGTTTTCCAGAAACAGACTTTGGATTGACCATTGACCCTACCATTGATACTGTCTCTGACTAGTTCCCTGGAGCTCTGTCCTTCTACCACTTCAAGTAGGACTGTGCAATGGGCTGGTCAGTGACCAACAGGTGAGGGTGAGGAGGAAGAACATGGTCTAGTTGGTTGTGTAGAGAAACATTCAGTGAGAACAAGACAGAGAAGGCTAGAGGAATGGAGGGGAACTAGTGACAAGGATGAGGAGGCAAAGGAACTGCTGCTGACCTGGCTTGCTGTCCGGGCCTGTGTTTGGGGTAGGCATGCTTTGGTAGTGTTTTCAGGGGACTCAATGACAGCACCATACCAAACTCCAAACATGGACCTGACACTCATTATTCATCTGCTAAATTTCAACTGTGTGGAAGCTTGAATTAAGTTCCATGTCATTGGAACAGGGCTGTTCCTTTCTTGCTGTAGAAGAACCTTGGAAATTGTCTTGATTCCACTCGCTATTAGTAATGATGCCTACAACATATAATTACATCAATAGATGAATTCCAGTTAGTAAGAATGTCTATGACTGTTTTGGTGACAAATTACTGTCTTGTGTGTTTATGTTATGTGTTCCTAGTGACAAATTACACTCTAGTAACTGAAAACGGAGATACTGGCAGCTTGCCCTGAAGTAGCCTCCCAGTAAAAGTTAACTTTTCCAAAGAAAATACAGCACATGCTTACATTTGCTACACTTTAGTATTGTTGTTGATGATTGCTAATGGTTGGAGAAATTTCTGGGTCTTGTAACACCCATGGATCTCTGATGGGAAACAGAATGGTGGACTAGCGAGGGCCCTCCTCTTCTCTAACAAAGTCCCTCTTCTTCACTCTCAGCTCAAAATATGAACTTCACTAACTTATATTGCATGCCTTAAAATGAGCCAAGCATTATGACACCCCAAATTCTTTGATAATTTGTATTTTAATTTGAACTAGAGAAAAACTTCCACCTTCAAGCCACTCTTCCACTCACTTACCTGCTTACCCTGATGCGACAACAGGCAAGGTTGGCTCTCTCCATAGCCCAACACATAGTTCCCTTTATGACAGCTAATTGGGAGTACTGAGGAATATAACGTTCCCAACACTTCTGGCTGTTGAGTCCCTGCTGTAATTAAAATCGAGTGGCATGAAGGAGGAAATAAAGACACATATAGGGATGGGTTGAAAACCCGCTGGGGCCTGTGACCTCACCGGATGCCCTGCACTCAGCCCTCTTGGCCCCCTGTGAGCTTGCCCAGCAGATTTCCACTCCATGGTTCCTTTGTTGACAATGGGGGTGCATGTCTAGTCGGGCATGGGGAAAATACGTAATTTCCTCAACCTTGGGGAAATTGCATTAGTCGTCCCTGCCCCACCGATGGGGGTCTTAAAGTCCCTAAGGCTTTCCTGCCTCCCCATGCCCATTAGGGCCTGAAAGGGCCTTTTAACACAAGCATTAAGAGGCCCTTTCAGACACTGATGGGTGCGGGTGGGGGCGGTAAAGCATGCTTTCTGAGCCTGGAGGAATTTGCACACTTTCCAGAGGCCCAGAAAGTGCACTCTCCCATGCCTCTCCCCCCTCCCTCACCCATTGTGGCCGAAAGTAGGCTGACCATATGAAAAGGAGGACAGGGCTCATGTAACTTTAACAGTTGTAGAGAAAAGGGAATTTCAGCCAGTGTCATTTGTATGCAATTAGTTCCTGGTGAAATTCCCTCTTCATCACAACAGTTAAAGTTGCAGGCACTATACTAGGGTGACCATATACAAAAGAAGGCAGGGCCCCTGCAACTTTAACTGTTGTGATGAAAAGGGAATTTCACCAGGAACTAATTGCATACAAATGACACTGGCTGAAATTCCCTTTTCTCTACAACTGTTAAAGTTACATGAGCCCTGTCCTCCTTTTCATATGGTCAGCCTAGCCGAAAGGGCATCTTAATGCAACAGTTAAGAGGCCCTTTCAGGCCTGGATGGGTGTGGGGGGACTGGAGGGAAAGCACATGTCCGAGGCCTCCAGAAAGTGTGCATTTGCCCCAGCATGCTAATGGTGTGTTAGGTGGAATTGCACACTTTCCAGAGGCCTTGGACACATGCAACACAGAGTGCTCACTGGGCCGGCTGGGACGGAAGAGGGCTGGCCAGGCAGTGCTAGACGAGTATGCAAGGTGAGCTCCCGGGAAGCTCACCATTCACTAGACACAGACATTTCTCACCCTGCTAGAGCAGTAGCAGCCACTACCAAGTAACAAAGTTCAGGGGCAGAAACTTTGGGGGATCCTAACAAGTTGGGGGGAGGGATAGAACCCCTGTTACTCTTCCAGTTGAGGTCACTGGGAATGCAACAGAGCTGGATTTGGCTCGTAATTGAGCTTTGAAATTATTTAGCAATTGATAATATCCCCCCTTTCTTCCACAGAGAACTACCTTTACAGTCTATGATAATATTTAAGACTGTTTTCTACCTCTCTTGCTTATTAAAAGATGGTTAAATTTACTTTTTCACAGGTCACATGAAGGCATTTGTTACCTGCTGTTGTTATTGATTCATAGTCTGCCCTGAAAACTCCCCCACCACCCCCATCACAGCCACTAAGCACAGCAGGGAGCCAAGATCTAGGTTTTAATTGGAGAAGTTCATACAATGAGGCCCTACAGCAATGAGGCTGAACTCTGACAAGTTCACATTAGGGGCAAGACCTGGGTTGAGAGACGAGAAGGAATTGGCAAATTCTGAAAATAACTGTTGTATCCTGTCTGTTTGGTTGTGAGAGTTTAAACAAATAGAAATATAGAGTGAAGGGAAAGGGTGCCAGACATGGTTCTTATTGAGTTTAGTGTGAGGAAGTGCAGGACAAATGGTGAATGGAGGGGAAAGGAGACTAGGTGGACTACAGAAGAGGGTGCCATGTTCTCTTTTACAGAGGACAATCCTCAATTTGAAGGGCTGCCAGAGGACAAATAGAGGATAGCTTTTGAAGGTGTTCCGGGGCTGTCCAATCCAAGTCTGATTTAAGATAATGAGCTGTCAGAAAGAAGAACTGGCCAAGTTGCCCATCAACAGCAGACGGAGCAAGGCAAACAGGCACTTGGTCGCAGTCTTCCACACTATGGTGAGATGTACTGTATTATTTATATTTTAATAATTATTGCTAAATTTGTACCTAAACATATTGATTTGGATGTGGACATTTTATGCAAATCAGTGTCATCTTTTGTCCTCTCTTTCAGTGACGTGTTTTGGGTAATTCATAAGTGGCCACCCTACACCTGGTATTCTTAAGTCATTTCTCCCATCCTATTACTAAGCAATCCTGACCCTGCTTAGCTTCTGAGATCAGAGGAGATCAAGCATACTCATCTTCATAGTTATGCTATGGGCATCAAGTACCTGAAGTGGGAATACTTTCCCAGGTACCATTTCTGTGTATTTTAAAGGAGAAAGGGCGTTTCCCCCTCTCCCCATATGCCCTTTAAAATTTAATTGGGGTTTTGTTTTGTGGGGGTTTTGTTGTTACAGATTTGTGGCCATCACAATGGAAGTTTCTGAGTGCGTTTTATAAACACAGGTATCTATTCTCGACAAACCACCCTCAGATCGATGAGCTGGCAGACTATGTTTATGCAATGTGTGCCAGAAGCTTAATAAGCAAATTAAAAGGCACAATATATGGAGGCACTAACATATAATAAAGCAAAGATTAGTTCTGATGAAATCAAATGGAAACTGGCTTATCAGTAACCATTCATGTTCAGAGAGCAAATGCTTGTAGCGGAATTACATTATGGGCATGAAGGAATTATTTTGGAATTGAAGAGTAACAACATAAGGAAAAACATGGCATGCTTCCAATAACGCAAAACAAAATGGTTGGCTTGTGAGAGTATAAATATGATACAGAGCTTTTTGCTTTTGCTTTGCTAGTTAAAGTCCAATGCAAAATTTACAGCAGCAGTCAAAAATACATTATGATGTCACATGTCATGAGAGCTGGCATGGTACATCCCACTCCAGTTCTGTGCACTTCATACATTGGACTTACCACCTTGTGCTTAAGGGGGACCAAAGACTGATGAGGATGACTGCTATATAGACATGCTATTTTAGTATTCAGTATGGAACAGACCTAAACATAGTGCTATATTAACCTTAGTGATAAGTCTACAAAGATTGCAACCTGACATTGTGAAGTGTAGTCATGTTGGCATGACTGGAATCACCACACTGCATCCTGGGGTAGCTGCTGGTCCCCCATTGCCCTAGGAGGGTCCATCACAGATGCTTGCCTGGGCCTGTTTTAGCACAAGAGAGTTCAGGCCATGGAGCCACTGTTTTAATTCTACACAATGCCCTGAAGTAGCTTTGTTCAGGAGCATTCTGGGAAATTAAAATGGTGGCTGGAAGCCACCTGCCATTGCCACCAGCACCCCAGGTAAGCCTAGGGGGCTCACTGATGTAGGAAGGAACAACACCATATGGCATTTTGGTGAGGGAACATGGGTCTAACCCTGCATGCTGGCTGTCAACCCTGGTCAGCTGGATATTAGGAAGGAACAGAAAAGCCTTTGCCCATCTAGTAGTAGCCTGGGCTCCTAGAAATCCATTCCTCAATCTTTTATTCAGGGTCATGCCCAAGCCCTGTACCATTCAAGGTAGAAAGAGAATTAGGCCAAAGTGAACGCCAATCCTCCAGTCTATGACATGTCTCTTCTATGAATGGATCCATTAATGGATTCTGATTTCCAGTTTACCAAAACCTGGGCCCGAACTACACCAAACAGGATATGACACTTTGAAAATGGTTTGAAAACTATATATGGAGTGTGCCCTGGGCCCCAACAGTTGTCACTACTGTTATAAATTGTTTTAAAGCAGTAATGTAGATCCTGCCTTGATCTGAAAGCTTTGAAAGTTAAATTTGCTCTGTGTATGCTACGGCTACTTTTTAAAAAAATCTTTTTAAAGGCAATCTGATGTACCTGGGTATAGAAGCCTGAGTATCAAATCCATGTGCATTACTTGTGTTCCCTTGAAAATAAGATGGGAAAGAATTAGGGTCCCCCTTGTAAGTTTTTTTTGGGGGGGGATGGGAAAGCCTTCTTTTGAAACATATTTTTCAATGATATGTGATATGATGCTCACATATTTTGCCTCTGTTGTATCTCACAAGTACAAAATATCTTGCAAGCAATAAAGGAAAATTGGTAACTGCAAACAGAGACTTAGTGGCAAGGTGGCTGGAATGTGGTGCCAGAGTTAAAATGCTGGAGATGAATTTGAGAAACTGCTTGGCCATGAGGCTCAGTGATCTTAGTCTCAATCAATCAATCAATCAATCAACCACTCCTGCTATTGAGTGGTATAGAAATGTAATAAATAAATAAATAAATAAATAAATAAATAAATAAATAAAATCTTAGACAAGTCACAACCCTCTACCTAACTAACCTCACACCATGGTTGTAAGGCAAAATTCTTCTCCGAGCTCATCAGAGGAAGGCTGGAGTACATAAATTCCCTATTATTTTCTGGAACTGATAAGTTAAAGCTACAGTTCACATTTACCATGGGGAATATGGATGGGAAGGTGTTGTTGTGGGTTCTTGGCTGAACCTGGCTGGCAACTGTGTGAACAGAGTGCTGGACTAGATGGACCCTTGGTTTGATCCAGAATAGTTCTTCATATGTTCTTATGTTAAGTCCTATTGAACTTAATAGGGCTTATGTCTGATTACACTAGTATAGGATAACACTGTGAGTGATCTCAAAATCCACATGTCCTTGAAGACTGGTGTGAACTCAGACTATAGGAAGGGGCTTGGGCCAGAATTTGTAATGCAATACCTGTAAGAAAGTATGTGCTATGAAAAACTCATATACTAACAGTGAGAGCCAGTGAGGGGTATTGGTTAGGGCATTCAGCTGGGACTGAGGAAATCCAGGTACCAGTCCCCACTTAGCCATGAAGCTCAGGGTGTCTTTGCATCAGTCACTGCTTCTTGGCCTAACCTAACTCACAGGGTTGGTGAGGAGGACAGGAGAGGAGCAGGATTCTATAAGTCACCTTGGGTTCCTTGGAGGAAAAAAAAAAGTGGGATATTAATGCAAGGAACTAATTTTAAAAATGTACATTTTGGCATTCACATCCTACTCAGCATTGCCCAAATACTCTCCCCCACTGCTGTCAAGCTATTTTCATTATACTGCTCTATGACAGTTAAATATACCCTTATTCAGTAATAAATAAGGCAGACCTTCCAAGCAGTTAGCAAAGACATCTTAAGGAAACCAAAATATTTGTGGTCTCAGATAGAGTTCCGTTTCCTCTTACAACTAAATGATGAATAGAGAAGTCAGGCCTGCTGTTGTATCATGAGGGTTGACTCCACACTGCATTTCTCATCACAAATGCATCTGTAGATGTAGAAATAAAATGGCACCCCCTTCCTACCTCAGACAATGGTGTGAGGTGATGCATCAGCATTTGCACCAATGCTTAGCTGAAACTACCCCTTGTTTACTTGGTTTGATGTCATTCATTCTTAGTATGCAGGCTTAGTAAGTCGGAGCAACATTCCCAGCAAGAAGGGAAATGTGTTCAGAATAAATGCAGTGAAAAAGAACTTTGCTACGTGATAACATTTAGAAACGCAACTCCTTGTGTTTCGTTCCTTTCCCAAAACAAATATAGGAATCTCATTGATTACAAGTAGGGATGGATAAATCTTATAATTTTGGTTTTTCTCCATTTCTCATTTTTTAAATCTTTAAATTAGCTCATCCTGTACTTTGAGAACTTCTCCAATCTTAAATTTGGATCATCCCAAACTATGTTTTTTTCTAAAGTTCATATGAAAAGTCATACAATTTTTGTGCATCTCTCTGCTAATATATGTATTTTTGTAGACAGTTTTGTGTAATACAGTTTTTGCAAATAATTTCCCTAATATAATGCATTTCAATGATATTTCCATGAATATATACATTTTTGCATGCATTCCCCTAATGTGCACATTTTCCTATTTGGAAGGATAAGTGATTGGAGAACTTTAATAATAATAATAATAATAATAATAATAATAATAATAATTTATTTCTTACCCGCCTCTCTGTCTGGATCGAGGCGGGGAACAACAACATAATAAAATACATAAAACAGATTAAAACATGACACATATGATTAAAACTGCATTAAAACATCCTAAAACATCCTTAAAACATCCTTAAAACATTCTAAAATTCCACTGGATATGCCTGCCGGAAGAGAACAGTCTTTATAGCTTTCTTAAATTCTAAAAGACGGTTAAGTTGACGAGTCTCCTCCGGCAGGTCATTCCACAGTCTGGGAGCGGCAGGTCCTCTGGGTAACGGTTGTCAGCCTAGTCTTGGCTGACTGCAGTAAGTACTTCCCAGAGGACCTGAGCGTGCGGGGCGGATTGTATGGGAGAAGGCGATCCCGCAGGTAACCTGGACCCAAACCATGTAGGGCTTTAAAGGTAATAACCAACACTTTATACTTCGCCTGGAAACTAATTGGCAGCCAGAGGAGTGATTTTAAAGCTGGTGTAATATGGTCACTCCTAGATGTACCGGTGACCAACCTGGCTGCCATATTTTGAACAAGTTGAAGTTTCCGGACTAGGCACAGAGGTAGCCCTATGTACAGCGCATTGCAGAAGTCGAGCCTCGAAGTTACCAGTGCATGCACCACCATCTTTAGGTCTTCCAACTCTAGGAAGGGGTGCAGCTGGCGTATCAGCCGAAGCTGATAGTAGGCACTCCTGGCCGTCGCATCTATCTGGGCTGTCATTTGGAGCAACGGATCCAGGACCCCCAAGCTGCGAACACAGTCTTTCAGGGGGAGTGTAACCCCATCCAGAACCGGTTGACACACCTCCAAACCCAGGTTGCGGCCTTTGACAGCAAGCACCTCCGTCTTGTCTGGATTCAGCTTCAGTTTGTTTTTCCTCATCCAGCCCATTACCGCCTCCAAGCATTCATTCAGAGGAGACACACTATCCTTAGCTGGCGCTGTTATCAAAGGCATAGAGAAATATATTTGGATTTGCAAAAATCAGAGAAGGGCAACGGGATGAACTGGGGATGACCCCGGATAACCCCAGGATAGCAGAAATGGGGAATATCTCAGTTTTTCTGCTATCCCTGGATATGAAATGGGCACGGAGCTGTTTGGGGTAGCTTCGTGCCCATGGGGGTGGATGGGAAAAGCAATTCCACCATCCTCAGGATGGCAGGGTGGGGTGGGGGTTCCTTACTTTTTCTGCTGCACTCCCGCTGCTCCTTAAAAAAGATGGTGCCTGTGATTGGTGCGATGTCCTTGTTCCCTTCGACATCATGCTTCCTTTTTGGACTCCCAGGGAGGATTGCAGAAGCCGGTAAGTCTGCGATTTTCCCCCTCCCTCCCTCTACACCCTTAGGTGTATAAAGGGCCTGGGTGTGTGTGTGTGTGTGGGGGGGTATATAGACCAAAATGTAAACATATGGAGGGGGTCCTTATGAAGTAAAACATTGGTGGCATTTAGAGTTTTGGGAAAATTAGTTTGGGAAGCGCACCCTACAGTACAAGATACATGTAAGAAGTGTAGCATAGTGGATACAGTATCGGGCTTGGAGTGGAAAGACCTGGTTTCAAATCCCCACTCAAGGAAGAACTCCATATGATTTTGGAAAATATATGTCTCATTAAGGAAGGGCCTTAGCTTGGTGGCAGAGTACATGCAGAAAGTTCTTTGGAATATCCGAAGCTTAAGGGATCAGCTCTGGAAAGCAGCCACCTTTCAACAGTAGGCAATACTAGCCTATATGTCCCAATGGTCTGAATCAATATAAGGCAGCTTCATATGATAACTCAGATTTCCCCAGGTAAAATGAGTGTTCAGGGAAAGTGTCTGTAAGAAAGAATAAAAAAAGAGCTGCTTTACCCTTTTGGTGTCCATGGAGTATACCCTGTAAATGGCATCCTACACAACCCCCCTGCCCCCAACAGCTCTGCTTGTTCTGTTCTCAGAGGTCAGATAGAGGGGAAAAAAGAGAACAAAACTTTCCCAGTGCCCTCCAGAAATTGCAGGGAAGCAGATTTCAGCTGAATATGAGAGTCAGTGTGGTGTAGTGGCTAAAGTGTTGGACTGGGAGTCAGGAGATCCGGGTTCTAGTCCCCAATTGGCCATGGAAACCCACTGGTAATTTTGGGCCAGTCACAGACTTTCAGCCCAATCTACCTAACAGGGTTGTTTTTGTGAGGATAAAATGGAGATGAGGATGATTATGTTCACCGTCTTGGGTTCCTTGAAAAAAAAAAGGCAGGATATGAATGCAATAATAAATAATATAAATAAATAATAAATAAAATAAAAAAATAGGAGAAACATCCTAACTTCAAGATCTGTCCAACAGCGGGACAGTGGTAGGCTATAGTTTGGTGGAGCTATTTTAGTGGAGCCTGGGCAGTCATCTATCAGATATGTTGTGGTTAGGGATCAATGGATCTATCAATTTCAGTTTCTCTTAGCCTCACTTACCCCCTCCCACCCAATTTTAAGTTCATTTACTCCCACTTCCACATCACTGTGCAATTGTTTTTTTAAAAAATCCTCATATTTCATGTACATTTCTCCTGATGTATGCACTTTAGTATGTCATTTTGTGTAACATGCACCTTTTTTGCATGTACTTTCCTGATACAATGCGTTTTTATGTCAATCTTTGTAGACATTTTCTCACTGGAGAACTGCATTGCAACATTCGTAAGACTGAAACTATCAGTGGAGAACAGCATTTCAGCTCGTGGTTTGTTGCAGACAACTTGAATTAGGTAGGTTTGCAATGACGCTGTGAACCAAATAAAATTTTCCTCATCCCTAACTGTAATTGTATCCTGCCTTGCAGATCATGCTTTGAGCAGGGAATTTGACTAGAATACCCCCAGTCTCTACGTTACTGTGATTCTCTGAACCCCTTCAAGGAATTATTGCAGTCACTCCATGTTCTTTCTGCACTGTCTACCTGCTAATGGTCGCTCTTTCTCAGCACAGCCCCTGCTCCTCATGGCCCAGCCCCACTTCCCCAAAACACGAGGCTCAGGAATTAAGCCACGAAAGCACTCAAGGACCCTATATCAATCCTTTAAAAATGTTTATCTTCTCCGAACCTGAAGGTAGCAATTTTCCATCCAGAGATTTAAATTCTCAAATATTAGTTATAACTGTTTTATGCTGGCTTAATCTGTCCCTGCTGTGATTTAGCAATAGGAAGCACATATCCAAAGCCTTAATGAAACCTTCAAAGGCCAGGGAGGTATCACACATGGCAGCAATAGAGCTTCATGCCATGTCTGGGCAGGAGCTGCATTCAGCCTTGAGCAAGTGTGCATATTACTTAGTTGGGATAGAAGGCAATCACATTGTTGCTAACAAGAAGCACTGATACAAGTCTGACAGAAACCACCGTTAGCCCTGCACCCACCCAGACAGCTCTCTGTCTTTGTTCAAACAAGTGATAAATCTCATGGTATCTGAGAGAACAATCCAGTGCCATCCCACTGTGGAAAGGAGAGCGTGTAGCCATATTTTCTCGAAAGACTAGCAGCCGTGCATGCCGGGAGGTCAATAGTTTATGTAAGAACAAAACAACTGCAAGAAACAAAGCCAGATAGAAGTTCAGGTGGGAAGAGAATAATTTTGGTCTGGGTCATGGAAGGTCAGTGCACTCTAAAGGCATAGCCTTCAGCCTTTCAGAACACTGAACCTACCTCCAACATGAGTTCCAGTGTTCATTTTTTTCCTATCCATTTCTTATTTACCCTTCTCTGGACATTTGGATGTAACACTAAACTATAGTTTTTAGAGCTACCTGAACAATTGTCCAATTCCTGCACTCCCCTCTTTTTTCCTCCAACATGGGGGGCAGGGAGGAGATTGGAAGCATCCCTTCTCTTTCCAACTAATCACAGTTTGTTTTTCTTCCAATCCAGGACAAATTGTGGATGGTTTAAACTGTGATTTGTCTAAACAAGCCAAGATCAAGCTGTGCTTTCTGATCCTGGCATGCTTGGTTAAACTCTTCTTCAAACCAATGAAGGTTCCTGGTTTGGACAAAATGTCGAGCTCTGTTTAATTGAAAATGGAAGTGGGTACTTCTGATCTCTTCCTCACAGCTGCTTTGGAGGAGGGGGAAAGCAGGCTTGGGTTCATAACACTAAACTGTGGTTTAGCATTACATCCGAACCAGGTCTATGTTTCTGGATCTCTCTTTCACCTACTCTCTCTCTCCTTCTCTTTAAAACAAACAACGTGAACAACATAAAGTGCTGGTGATGCTACACATGTGACCTAACATTACACAAATATAATACTGCAACCTACGCTAGGACTTTGCATGAACCTCTGCTGGCTTTGAGCAAGGAACTGGGGCAAAGGCTTAAGGGAGCTGTTAATCTAGCAAAGGACTGGGAGAAGGTTGAGGGCTTATATACATACTCTCAGTTACCTCTTTTCTTGGTTCAGCAATTGCAGTTGAATCGTCTTCCTCATTGTCTGCAATGGGACTTTCCCCTTCTCACAAGTAGAGCCTTCCTCCTGGCTAGATCTTGGGCAAAAGAGTCTTCTGAATGGCCAGACTTTCAGTATTCCTTCTGTCACCCCCACATGCTCTAGAGAGTCATGAGATGAGGGAGGAAAGTTGGGTACCAGGGCAGGGTTCAGGATGGAGTTGAAGAGATTTGGGGGGGGGGGGCTCAGGTGAGGCATTTGAATGACTGGGCTCCTCAGGCTCCTCCACATCATTTATTTATTTATTTATTTCTCTGTTGCCCAATAGCCGAAGCTCTCTGGGCAGTT
Source organism: Anniella stebbinsi (assembly GCA_029215795.1). Lineage (NCBI taxonomy): Eukaryota > Metazoa > Chordata > Lepidosauria > Squamata > Anniellidae > Anniella > Anniella stebbinsi. Next base: position 222,319,646 of record JARDYH010000003.1, read on the forward strand.
CACAAAAACTGTCACCTTGGAAGTGGGCTTTGCTGTGGGATCCCAATCCTCCTCTGAAGAGGTCTCCCCTGGGCTCATGTCAGCTGGGGACCTGACAAGCAGCCACTTTCATTGGACCATCATCCCTTGTGAAGGTGGTGAGAATTTTTGTCACCCTTGGGGAAGGGACATGAAAATTGTATCACCTTTATGGGAAGGGGCAAGTTACAATTACAAATCTGTCTGGGGGCTTCCCCCCAATTCCTCCTTTTTTGCACACTTTAACAAAAGCCAAATTCCATCAGAAAAGATGTGACCACATGGGGTGGAAGCAATCAGCACAATGCTTCCAACTCAGGGCCAGGTCAGTATCACCTTCACTTAGGCAGTAGGGAGATCGCAATGTCTCCCTGTCTTAGATGGGGTTCCCACAGAATTACCTGTAATTGTTGTAGATTTTCTTGTTCTGTTAAGCATCAATAACTATTATGACCATAGTACACCAATGACAAGTCCCTTTCCTTTTGATTCTAGGTGAGGGCACAAGTCCATCTCTCTCTTTGAGCACCTTCTGAAACTTAGGGATATTTACATGGGCGTATTGTAATAGCATTCATTATACTGTCCTTTATTTAATCTTCTTGTTTAGTCCAAGGTGACCGACCAGGATTGGTTTTATCTTTAGCATGGTTTGTTATCTTTAACATGGAGCACAAAACATCTCCAGAGTTAATTGTTCATTCACCTTCCAGACCTTTTCCAGCTAATCAACGCTGGAGTGGCTTTCATTATCAAGTCTAATGTCACCCTTCACTGGTCTCATCATGTCTGAAGATGGGTTGAATCAGGCTCTTTATCTGAAAAAAAGAAAAGAAACTAAATAAGAAACATACTCTCGAAAGAATGACAAATTGTGGTATAGTCTATTGTTCTTTATTAAAATCTGTGAAATTAACTAATTTAAATTCCATATGGTCCAGTGCTTCAGGTAGCATGATCGGCTCTTTTTATTATCACAATTTTGTTGAACATCGGGTCAATTAACAAGACCCATATTAAAAAGTGATTTTGTGAGGCGTACTGGGCTTGAATTTCATATCTGTCAAAATAGTTATAAATTCCTCATGCTTTTATATTCCTTTTTTATTGTCTCCATTGCTGAGCTGTGTTGATGGACGATAAAGCACTGAATGGTAAGCCCATGTTCACACCGTCGGGTTTTGCTCCCATTTGTGGTGTTTTCCAGGTTTTTCATTTTAGCTTGGGCTCTTGTAAATTGATGAGTTGAATTGAAGAAAGAACTTGCCTCATCACAGTAGTGTGAGGCAGCAAACCCAAAGAGGACATGAAGAACCCAGTGGCTATATAATGTAGAAAGACACAGTGGTTTTATTAGTTCATTTATGTAATAGTTGATTTTATATCTTACTCCTCAATTTACCAGAATTCCCAGAGTGGCTCACAAATGAAAACATACATCCTCATCATCATTTCATACAGCAACATTAAAACACACACACAGAGCACCCAACCACAAATAATATTGATAACGGGAGAATGGCATCTAAATAATCATAAAGATGGCACTACACAAACCTCTTGGGGAGGGCATTCCACAACTGGGGTGCCACCCCTGAGAAGGCACATTCCCCGATAGCCATTCACCTAATCTCAACACGGGACACCTTTAGTAGACCATGCTCAGCTGACTTTAACATTTCAGCAGGAACAAAAGAATATAAGCGCATAATAAGAGAGCCCTGCTAGATAAGATCAAAGATCTATCTATTCCAGCATTTATTTCCCACAGTGGCCAACCAAATGTGTATTGGCAATGTTGTAATGGAGCCCAGGCTCAAAGAGTGTACCATTCATGTCCCCCAGCAACAACTATTCAGAGACATACTGCCTGTGATACTGGAGGTAATGCACTTTATGACTAGGTACCTCCAAGGTACCTGCTGGAGGACTCCTCTTCAGATGCTCTGAGCCTCTTGAGCCAGCTGTCCCCAGGGAACACAATGCTTCAGGGGATCCCAGGGCAGACCAAGATGGTTCTGGCTCCTCAGGAAAGAGGGCTTCCAATCAAAGGTGGAAAGCTCTGCTTCCAAGTCAGAGGGAGATACTGAACCACCACCCAACCCCCAAGAATAGGCTGGCCATATGAAAAGAAGGACAAGGCTCATGTAACTTTAACTAGGCTGACCATATGAAATTCCCTCTTCATCACAAAGTTAAAGCTGCAGAAGCCCTGCCCTCTTTTGTACATGGTCAAGACACAGGGCTCCTGCAGCTTTAACTGTTGTGATGAAGAGGGAATTTCATCAGGTTATGTATGCATACAAACAACACCTGCTGAAATTCCCTGTCCTTTGCAACTGTTAAAGATACAGGAGCCCTGTCCTCCTTTTCATATGGCCAGCCTACTTTAACAGTTGTAGAGAAAAGGGAATTTCAGCCAGAGTCATTTGTATGTAATTAGTACCTGGTGAAATCCCCTCTTCATCACAACAATTAAAGTTGCAGGCACTATATTAGAGTGACCAGATACAAAAGAGGGCAGGGCCCCTGCAGCTTTAACTGTTGTAATGAAGAGGAAATTTCACCAGGTACTAATAGCATAGAAATGACGCCAGCTGAAATTCCCTTTTCTCTGCAACTTTTAAAATTACATGAGCCCTGTCCTTCTTTTCATATGGTCAGCCTACCCAAGAACATCAGTGCCTGAAGGTACAGGCTCAGACCCCATGGCCAGGTGAAGGAGGGTCCACTTGTAGAACAGGCCTCCTCATGAGCAAGGCCCTCCTCATGAGTAGGACTTTGCAAGAGGGCCTGTAATGAAGTGCAGCTGAGCCCTGGGTGGGGTTCAGGAAGCTCTGGCAATATAAGCATAAATCTAGCCATTGTAGGCAACAATGTTTTCTACCAGCTCCAGTGCCTTGTGACCTTGCTCTGTGATGGAGTCTTCATGCTAGTGACCTTGGATACTTGCTTCACTCTGCTTCTTGGACTGCATGTTGTGTCTGACTGCTTATCTGTTTTTGGACCTTGACTGCTCCTCAGACCTGTCTTTTGGAACTCTCTTTCTCTTGTCTGTGACCATTGTCTGTTTATTGACTTGTATTTGGATTGCCTCTTAGTATAAGCCAATGCTGAGTCTGATCCAGCCACAGCAGAATAGTGTCAGAGTTTGTGATGCACTGCACTCTCTGAGCATGTACAGAGTGCAAGCACACAGCAGCGGAATAACAGCAGAGCTCACTGGTAGCAGACAGATGTCCTGGTAGTCAGTAAATACTCAGACACAGCAGTGTTTTAAACTACTATACTAAGTTTACTTTACAAGTATTTACATAGAACAAAACATTCCTCTAATATCTTCAGCAATACTTCCAACCAACCATAACCTACCACTAACATTCACCATCATCATCACCCACACTGTTTCTCCACATGCTGTACATTTATAGCACTGTGGACCTATCACAGCGTTGGCTGCATATCTCCCCATGTGTTGCTATGCCTCACAGCACACAGGGAAGAAACCAAATGACCTTGGTCTTTAGGTGCTTACCAGCTGCACTTGATTTGGCAACTGTACAGAGTACTTGAGATATCAAGTCATCTCATGTCTCTCTTTTCTTCTTAGTAACAGAAAAAATACCTTTGCTTTTACATTTAAACAAATAAAATCTTAACACCCCTCCTTTTTTCTGTAACTAACAAACATTTTCATTCTGTCTGACATTCTAGCATTCCAAGCTGTTTTGACAATTGTTCATGTCTTTGTACATTCAAAGGTTTTGTGAATACATCAGCCACATTTACCTCGGTGTTACAATACACAAGTTCAATCAATCCATCATGTACAGCTTGTCTTACGTTGCAGTAACGAATATCAACATGTTTACTCCTTGCGTTCACCCTTTCTGACTTTGCCATATGAATGCAAGTCTGATTGTCTTCAAAAACTTTAATTGGAGTTTTCACTTGCAATTTCATATCTTTCAGCAACTGGATGAACCAAATTATTTCTGTACAAGCCTCAGACAATGCTGAAAACTCAGCCTCTGAGGTAGACAGGGCAATTAACCGTTGTTTTCTGGATTTCCACCCCACTAAACTGTTGCCCAGTTTTATTACAATTCCCGAGGTGGATTTCCTGTCTTGACTGTCACCAGCCCAGTCACTGTCTGTGTAACATTCGAGTGATAATGTGTCCAATGGTCTCAATTCTAAAGACACATCAATAGTCCCTTTTAAGTACCTGAGTACTCTTTTAACTGCTTGCCAGGCACTATTCGTTGGTTTGGACACAAATCTGCTCAATATGCCAACTGCATTAGCCAAATCTGGCCTAGACCATTGAGCTAAATAGAGTAGACTTCCTATTGCTGACTGGTATAGGTCTCTGTCACAAAATTCTGTGTCACTGTCATTACATTGAAAACCAGCCACCATGGGAGTTTTAACACTTTTACATTCCTCCATGTGGAATTTTGCAAGCAGATTTTTGATTTTCTGTTTTTGACTTAACACATAAGCCCCTTTTTGCTTTGTGACTTCCACTCCTAGGTAGTCATGGATTGGACCCAAATCCTTTAATTCAAAATGTTTACTCAGTTGCTCTGCAAATTCTTTAACCTGAGTTTTTGTTTTTGAAATTAAACATATATCATCCACAAAAGATAACAACCACATTTGTTCACTGTTGACACCTTTTGTATATAAACATGGGTCAGCCATTCCATTTTTGAAACCCATTGACTCCAATGCTTCATGCAAACACTGGTTCCAATTCCTTGCTGACTGCTTCAAACCATAGATAGCTCTGTTTAATTTGTACACAGAGCCTGGCACATTTGACTCATAACCAGGAATTTGAGCCATGTAAATCTCTTCCTGTAATGGTGCATTCAAATATGCTGTCTTTATATCAAAATGATTCACCTGACAATCATATTTTGCAGCTAGAGTTAGCATTACTCTCATTGACTCAGCCTTCACAGTAGGTGCAAAGGTTTCATCATAGTGCACATTCTTTTCCTGTGTGAACCCTTTTGCCACAAGTCTAGCCTTATACATTGTCTCTCCTGACATCAGCAATTTCTTTTTGAACACCCACCTACAACCAACCACTTTTTTACCTTTTGGTAGCATTGTAGGGGTAAACACATTGTATTTTGCCATGGCTTCCATTTCCTCATCCATAGCCTCATACCATAGATTTTTCTCTGGATTTGACAATCTTTGAACATCTGCATAGTTCTCTGGTTCATAAGATATTTGACACACTCGTACTTCATTGGCCGTATATCTCTCAGGAGGTATTCCCTTTGTACTTCTTTCTGACCGTCTGGGAATAAAAACATTTCTGTTCTCTCCCTCCTCCTCCTCTTCCTCCTCCTTCTTAGGACTTGAAAGAGTTGTGGAACTGTTTGTTTGTCTCTCTACTGGCTGTGGTGATCTGCCTATGTTTTCCTGTATAGGCAAACACACTTCACTGCCGTGCAAACGTTCCCAGTCACATTGCTCCTGAAAACTTGCTGATCTAGAAATTACTATGTTTCCATTTCCAGCATAAAACCTGTATGCTTTTGAACCAGGTGCATAGCCTAGGAATTTCATTTTCCTGGCTTTTGGCTGCCCTTTCCTCCTAGCTACCTTGGGGATGTTCACCCAGGCATCACTCCCAAAAACTCTGAGATGAGCCAGGGATGGCTTCTTCCCAAACATGAGGAAATATGGAGTGTTATCTATTGCTGAGCTCCAAAGCCTATTAGCAATGTAATTAGCTGTTAGCATTGCTTCTCCCCAAAAATGAGCATGCAACCCAGAGTCTGTCAACATGGCATCTTTCATTGTTTGCAGAACCCCATTCCTTCTTTCTGCAACGCCATTTTGCCATGGTGAGTGTGGAGCAGTTCGTCTTGCTGAAATTCCTTTCTGCCTAAGCCATTTTTGGAACGTTTCAGCCATAAACTCCCCCCCTCTGTCTGTTTGCAATTGCTTTACTTTGGTAGAGAATTTCCGCTCCACCCAACTCAGCCAATCTTTGAAAACAGTAAACGTTTCACTTTTGTTTTTCATCACATAACAAAAACCATATCTAGTGTAATCATCCACCAGAATTAAAGCATACTTTGCCCCTCCTAATGTTGCAGTCATAGGACCAATTAAATCTGCATGTATTATCTCAAATGCTGCCGTGGCAACTCTGTTACTCTTCTTACAGATTGGAGCAACCTTGGATTTAGCCACCTTACATGCAGTACAGTCTAGATATTTGTCACAGGCTTTTACATTCAGTCCTACACACATTTCAGGCATTTTTTTCAGTATTTGGAACCCAACATGTGCAAGTCTCCTATGCAGCAAATGCACACAATCATTATGCAAAGGTGTGTTATTCATAACAGAATTTACATTTCTAGATGTTTCTAGACCTTTAGGCAACATTTCATAAAGATTGTTCCTAAGTACACCTAAAGCTACAACATTGTTTTGTTTGCTCACTTCACACTTGCTGTTTGAGAATGATATACAATATCCTTCCTTATCCAAACAAGATACACTTAACAAATTGTGTTCCAAACTTGGCACACACAGAACCTTGCTTACAGTTTTATCAATACATGGCACATATACACAACCTTCTGCAGTCACAGCTGAAGATTTGCCATCTGCTAATGTAACATGGTCCCGGCTAGCAGAATGTAGACTTGTAAACAAACTCTGGTTGTTCACAATATGCTGACTGGAACCACTGTCCATCAACCAGGTACATTCTGGGTTGTTCTCTGCAGCTTTAACTACGGAGACCTTCGGTTTAGCAGATTTTTTCTTGCTTGTTGCTGCTTTCTCCTTCGTTTGGTTGGGACAATCTCTCCGCAGATGCCCGGGCAAACCACAACGAAAACAGCGCCGAACTGCAAACACTTTCTCCTTATCTTCACAAGCTGCTTGTTTAACGTGGGTGTCTCTAGGCTTGGCAGTCTGCCTCTCTTGCCTCTTCTTTTCTTCTTCCAGCAATCGGCCGGTCAGAAAACGAAGCGTGAGCTCGGATTCTTGCATTGCTTCCAGGCTCAAAACAAGATTGTCCCACGAATCATCCAGGGAGCTGAGAACGACGTACACTTTGTGGGATTCAGTGAAAGACATGCCGTGCTCCTCCAGATCCGCAAACAGTTGCCTCATCATGCTTAAATGTGCAGATATGCTGGCTCCTGGTTCAAGTTGTGCTCTGTACAATTTTCTTGTTAGCATAACTTTGCTGGCTGCCGTTTCTCTCACATAAATCTCTCTGAGAGTTTTCCAGCATTCCTGCGCGGACACCAGCCTCCTTACATAAACAAGTTGGTTATCTTCTAAACACAAGATAATGCTTGCCAAAGCTTTCTCTATGTTTCTCTGCTCGTCTTCATCTGGCTGAGCTGGAGGATCACAGACAACCGTCCATAAACCTTCCCTCCTTAGATATTGTTCCATCTTAATGCTCCAAGCCAGATAATTGTTTTCATTTAGACGATTGAGTGGTAGATTAGCTGCCGACATACTTGCTGCCATCTCAAATTACTGCACACAGATGTCTTGCTTGCTTTTCAGCTTTCAGCCCCTCCAAGGCACTCAGCAACGACACTCACCGGACTGCAGATTTGAGAAGTCACTCTTCACTTCCAGGATTCTCACAACGCTCTGCCACCACGCAGGGAGTCCTCTAGGCTGTCTGGACACTCTGGACACCTTGGGTAGCCTTGCAGCTCTAGTAGCCCTAGCAGCCCTAGCAGCCCTAGCAGGCTGGGCCCATAACCTGTCAGAGTTTGTGATGCACTGCACTCTCTGAGCATGTACAGAGTGCAAGCACACAGCAGCGGAATAACAGCAGAGCTCACTGGTAGCAGACAGATGTCCTGGTAGTCAGTAAATACTCAGACACAGCAGTGTTTTAAACTACTATACTAAGTTTACTTTACAAGTATTTACATAGAACAAAACATTCCTCTAATATCTTCAGCAATACTTCCAACCAACCATAACCTACCACTAACATTCACCATCATCATCACCCACACTGTTTCTCCACATGCTGTACATTTATAGCACTGTGGACCTATCACAGCGTTGGCTGCATATCTCCCCATGTGTTGCTATGCCTCACAGCACACAGGGAAGAAACCAAATGACCTTGGTCTTTAGGTGCTTACCAGCTGCACTTGATTTGGCAACTGTACAGAGTACTTGAGATATCAAGTCATCTCATGTCTCTCTTTTCTTCTTAGTAACAGAAAAAATACCTTTGCTTTTACATTTAAACAAATAAAATCTTAACAAATAGTACCTATTGCTAGACAAATGGAGACATGCAGTTGAGATAATCTGGGCCCAAACCATTAAGGGCTTTGTTAGTTAAAACCAACACTTTGAATTGGCTCCTAATCCCAATCTGCTTCTGAGCCCAAATGCAGTTGTTTCCATGGTATAACATGTGCTAACCTCACTGTCCCAATCAGCACACTTGCCATTGTTTCCATGCAGGCTTCCAGTAATAAGCAAATTTGGGATTTGAGTAATAGTAGAATGGGATTAGTCCTTACCTTACACACTGCAGTGTCCCGATTACCTGATCAGGTTGCAATGTTCTAGAGACAAGAATATGAAAAAAGAAAAAGTGGGAATTCTGGAGCTAATAATAATGAACTGATGCCAATAGGCATGCTGCAAACACAGAACACCTTGTCATGGAAACCACCATTTACAACAAAAGCCGAGGAAACAGGATGTAGCAGTCATCTGGAAATCAATACAAAAAAAGCCATTACTAATAGGATTTTAAAAACTGACATGAATTGCTTAAGGGCTTTGTAATACACCAATATACACAGGTGCAAAACCTAAGTAAGTCAGATTGTATTTGTTCAGAAATGAGTACTTATTTCACATGTAATTTTGGAGCCAAAGGGTTACACGAGTAAGCATTCATTCTGTTGCTCAACAATGATTTTAAAGACCACATTTAACTCTTCTGAACAATGGGCACAATCCACCAGGATCATCCTCTCCATCCCTTCCTGCAGCTAGTCCCTGTGTGAATTTTCCTTCCAACAATCTTTTCATTTTCTTTACAAGAACTGTACTTATTTCTTCCTTTCAGTAACTGCTACCCTCCATTCACCACAGCAGAAGCCAATGGCTCACAGGTAGTCATATAGGTGACAACTGGACTTTGAGTAACATTGCAATTGGTTCTCCTCTGCAAACAGCTCTTTATCAGTAAGATCTCTTTTTTATAGCTGTCCCTGAAATGATTCTTACAAATACAGAATGTGAAAGAAGATGGAGAAAATAAAACAGATAGGTAATTCACTGCATGATATCCTGACCCTTCTCAAATCCATGGAACTCATTCAGTTGAATTCAATGAGGCCAGTACTGAACACCATTTGGAACAGAATGTACTGACATATGTTTTGTGTGTAGAATAAAAGCAGCCTCTAACATATATTAATCGTTCCTAAGAGGAAAAGTAATGCATGATCAGGTTTGTGACCTCCTATTGCAGGAGGTCCAGCTGCCTTTTGAATGCCTCTAGTGTAGGAGAGCCCACTACCTCCCTAGGTAATTGGTTCCATTGTTGTACTGCTCTGAAAATCAGGAAGTTTTTCTTGATGTACAGTCAGAAGCTGGCATCCTGTAACATGTGCTCATTATTCCGTGTCTTGCACTCTGGGTTGATTGAGAAGAGATCCTGGCCCTCCTCTGTGTGACAACCTTTCAAGTATCTGAAGAGTGCTATCATGTCTCTCCTCAATCTTCTCTTCTCCAGGCTAAACATGCCCAATTCTTTCAGTCTCTCCTCATAGGGCTTTGTTTCCAGATCCTTGATCATCCTCGTTGCCCTCCTCTGAACGCCCTCCAGCTTGTCTGCATCTTTCTTGAAGTGTGGTGGCCAGAACTGGACTCAATACTCAAGATGATGCCTAACCAGTGCCAAATAGAGGGGAACCAGTACCTCACGCAATTTGGAAGCTATACTTTTATTAATGCAGTCCAAAATAGCATTTGCTTTTTTTGCAGCCACATCACACTGTTGGCTCATATTCAGCGTGTGATCTACAACAGTTCCAAGATCCTTCTCACTTGTAGTACTGCTAAGTAGGGATGTGCACTGGATCGGACCAGATCCACGATCCGAGTCCGGTCCAGTGGGAAATCGGATAAATTATCCGATTTCCGATCCCGCAGCTGGATCGGCCGATCCAATCCGAACCGGTCCGAAAAGGCTCCGAACCGGTTCGGCGGATCGGCGGATCAGCGGATCGGCGGGCACCCACTGGCGCCCACCGCCGCTTTCATTGGCGGGCGCCAGCGGGCGCCCGCCGATGAAAGTGGACAGCGGGGGGGGGAGGAGGGGGGCGCTTACCTTCCCGGCCCGGCCGCTCCCGTCCGGCACCGGCGACTACTACTACCAGCAGGCTCCGCGGCCTGCTCTAGGGTGGCGCGCCGGGTGATGTCATCACCCGGCGCGCTACTCTAGAGCAGGCCGCGGAGCCTGCTGGTAGTAGCCGCCGGCCCCGGACGGGAGCGGACGGGCCGAGAAGGTAAGCAGGGGGTGCGTGGAGGGGAGGAGGGGGCGCGCGGAGGGGGGGAGGGGGCCCTTACCTTCCCGGCCCGGCCGCTCCCGTCCGGCGACTACAACTACCAGCAGGCTCCGCGGCCTGCTCTAGGGTGGCGCGCCGGGTGATGTCATGACCCGGCGCGCTACTCTAGAGCAGGCCGCGGAGCCTGCTGGTAGTAGCCGCCGGCCCCGGACGGGAGCAGACGGGCCGAGAAGGTAAGCAGGGAGTGCGTGGAGGGGAGGAGGGGGCGCGCGGAGGGGGGGAGGGGGCCCTTACCTTCCCGGCCCGGCCGCTCCCGTCCGGCGACTACAACTACCAGCAGGCTCCGCGGCCTGCTCTAGGGTGGCGCGCCGGGTGATGTCATGACCCGGCGCGCTACTCTAGAGCAGGCCGCGGAGCCTGCTGGTAGTAGCCGCCGGCCCCGGACGGGAGCAGACGGGCCGAGAAGGTAAGCAGGGAGTGCGTGGAGGGGAGGAGGGGGCGCGCGGAGGGGGGGAGGGGGCCCTTACCTTCCCGGCCCGGCCGCTCCCGTCCGGCGACTACAACTACCAGCAGGCTCCGCGGCCTGCTCTAGGGTGGCGCGCCGGGTGATGTCATGACCCGGCGCGCTACTCTAGAGCAGGCCGCGGAGCCTGCTGGTAGTAGCCGCCGGCCCCGGACGGGAGCAGACGGGCCGAGAAGGTAAGCAGGGAGTGCGTGGAGGGGAGGAGGGGGCGCGCGGAGGGGGGGAGGGGGCCCTTACCTTCCCGGCCCGGCCGCTCCCGTCCGGCGCCGGCGACTACAACTACCAGCAGGCTCCGCGGCCTGCTCTAGGGTGGCGCGCCGGGTGATGTCATCACCCGGCGCGCTACTCTAGAGCAGGCCGCGGAGCCTGCTGGTAGTAGCCGCCGGCCCCGGACGGGAGCGGACGGGCCGAGAAGGTAAGCAGGGGGTGCGTGGAGGGGAGGAGGGGGCGCGCGGAGGGGGGAGGGGGCCCTTACCTTCCCGGCCCGTCCGCTCCCGTCCGGCGCCGGCGACTACAACTACCAGCAGGCTCCGCGGCCTGCTCTAGGGTGGCGCGCCGGGTGATGTCATCACCCGGCGCGCTACTCTAGAGCAGGCCGCGGAGCCTGCTGGTAGTAGCCGCCGGCCCCGGACGGGAGCGGACGGGCCGAGAAGGTAAGCAGGGGGTGCGTGGAGGGGAGGAGGGGGCGCGCGGAGGGGGGAGGGGGCCCTTACCTTCCCGGCCCGTCCGCTCCCGTCCGGCGCCGGCGACTACAACTACCAGCAGGCTCCGCGGCCTGCTCTAGGGTGGCGCGCCGGGTGATGTCATCACCCGGCGCGCTACTCTAGAGCAGGCCGCGGAGCCTGCTGGTAGTAGCCGCCGGCCCCGGACGGGAGCGGACGGGCCGAGAAGGTAAGCAGGGGGTGCGTGGAGGGGAGGAGGGGGCGCGCGGAGGGGGGGGAGGGGGCCCTTACCTTGCCGGCCCGGCCGCTCCCGTCCAGCGCCGGCGACTACTACCAGCAGGCTCCGCGGCCTACTCCAGGGTGGCGCGCCGGGTGATGTCATCACCCGGCGCGCTACTCGAGAGTAGGCCGCGGAGCCCGCTGGTAGTAGCCGACGGCGCTGGATGGGAGCGGACGGGCCGAGAAGGTAAGCAGTGGCGGGGAAGGGGGCGTACCCCCCCCCGGAGCCGTCCGCTTCTATCCGCTGGTGCCCGCGGGCGCCAGCGGATGGAAGCGGACGGCCCCAGGGGGGGTAGGGAGTGCGGGGGAGGGGGCTTACCTGCCGGGGCCGTCCACAGCGGACGGCCCCGGGGGGGGAGGGAGTTAGGCCCCCCCTCACCCACCCGCCGCCATTTTTTCCTCATAGACTTGCATTGCAATGCAAGTCTATGGGGGAAAAAATGGCGGCCGATCCAAAAATTTACGATTTTTGGGTCGGGATTGGACTCGATCCGGTCCGGGGGGCCTCCGATTTTGTCCGAACCGGTCCGTGACAAAATTGGAGGTCCCGATCCGGGTCCCGATCCGATCCGGGGGGTCCGTGCACACCCCTACTGCTAAGCCAAGTAGCCCACATCTTGTAACTGTGCATTTGGTTTCTTTTTCCTAGGTGTAGAACTTGACATTTATCCCTATTAAGTTGCATTCTGTTGTTTTCAGCCCAGGGTCCCTGCCTATCAAGATCACTTTGAAGTTTGTTTCTGTCTTCCAGGGTATTTGCTATCCCACCCAATTTTGTATCATCTGCAGATTTGATAAGCATTCCCTGCACTTCCTCATCCAGATCTTTAATAAAAATGCTGAAGAGCCCTGAGCCCTGCAGTACCCCGCTAGTTACCTCCCCCCAGTTTGAAAGGTACCATTGATAAGCACTCTTTGAGTCTGATTCTGTAGCCAATTGTGGATCCAACTAATAGTTGTTCCATCTATCTCACTTTTAACTAGTTTATGAATCAGAATGTCATGGGGCACTTTGTCAAAAGCTCTGCTGAAGTCAAGATATATTATGTCCACAGCATTCCCACAGTCCACAAGGATGCACAGCTTGATCTAGTGGATGCTTTTGCTAAGGGAAGAGGAAGGAAGAATTGCTCAGGGTAGTATGGTCACAGGTAGGAGGGAGGCAATTTCCTCTGATTCCACCTTCCACACTGTTCTTCATAACCTGCCAGAACATATAGGGGAGGGAGGGGCACAGGTGTCTGGAACAGGAAAAGGGAATCTGACAAAGTGAACTCCCCTCCTCTTACTTTAGTCAAGTCACCCACTAGATCAGGGGTGGGCAACTTGTTGTGGCCTTCCAGATGCTTTGACCTATAATTCCCATTAGCCCTAGTCAGCATAGCCATTGCTGAGGGCTGATGGGAGTTGTAGTTCTGGCCCAAGCATCAGAGAGAGCCTTAACACTGAGGAGTCTGATTCTGATTCCAAATCAGAGAGGATGATTTTGGGTCCAGTATTGTATTGGGAATCTTAAGGCTGGGGAACCAGGAACAGCTTGACTCTGCAACTGATTCCGTCACAACGAGGATTGTGGCTTCAGAGCTGAGCCAGCTGCAAGATAAGGCATCATGTCACATCCCTGATTTAGTGCCTCAGGTGGTGGGAACTGGAGAACGAGAGCCTTCTGAAGTGGAGAGGGGGGGGGATTGGAGGTCTCACCCAGGGTGAGATGTCAAATCAAGAGGGATGAGCAGTGAGGCCCCTGTGGCATTCTCTGTGTTTATGGGCTAAAAGTTCAGGCCAGGAATGGTAGTCAAAAGAGGGGAGTTAACTAGGCCTACCCTGGTATGCAAAGTAAGCCCTTACTGATGATGGGGCCTCATGGAAATCAATATCTTTAACTCTTGAATATCTACTGGTCTGAATTCTTTTAGTAACTCTATGTACTCTTGTTTAAGATAATTTGGTGTTGAGTATGACAACCTTTGCTGGGAGCTATGATGCTAAAATGATTTTAGCTGAAGAATGCTTTTCCTGAGAAACCCTTGCTGTGAAGAAGCTAATGGGTTGTGGTGGGGAGTTTAAGGGCTGCAAGCTATTTCACAAGACTTTGGAATGCATATCTGTGTAGCCTGATGTATGGAAATAAAAGCCTGAATGCAAAAAGGGCTCTCCTGTTGAATTGCCTGAGGAGCCAGGTAAGCTTGCTGCAACAAAGTCAAAATATCTGGAGGGTCACAAGTTGCACACCGCTGTGCTAGATCAAAAGCTAAGACCTTAGTCATCTCCTACTCAAGTTGCCTATGGTGCTATGCACTGTTTTCTCAGGGGAAAAACATTTAAAAAACATTTGACCACAGTTTTGTGTTGACGCTCCTTGCACAGGAATTCTTTTTGTACAACAAAATTTTGGCTGCAGAATTTTGGTCAAAACCCCCAATCGCTGCTGACAGTATTCACTCAAAGCCAAAGGTGCTGGGTTGCATTTAGATGCTGGATTGTCCCAAAAAGAAAGTGATCCTTCTGGTTGCAGAAGGGCCTAAGATCCAGAGGAAACTCCCACTGGAGGAAGGGGGAGATGATATTTCCAATTCCCCCAGTGTGAACTTTCACGTTGATTTAGGGGGTCCCCTGACACAGGAACATGGAGGGGGGAGAGAAGGAGAAATCATGGAAAAGCACCTCACTTTCTCCAGTGGGCATTGATTGTCATTATTATTATCTCTTTCTCGCTTGTGGCAGTTTTCGGTTTTTCCATGGACATAACGAGCTTTGCCAAGTCATGCTATCTTTTACTGATTCAGGAATTTCCTGACTATTGAGCATGTTTTGAGTATGTCTGATTTCTGAATAATTGTGACCTTTTGCTGTTGCCATAGTTCTTTAATTTCCATGACCAGTGGTGCATTTCCTCCCCCCCCCCCCACTTTTCCTCTTTCTACAGTTTTGTTGTTGTTAGGTATTGCTATGTCAGTGAGGTAAATGTGTTTTTCTTTTTTTGTCTATAACTGTTGTGTCTGGTCGGTTTCAAGGTATTGCCTTGTTTGTATGAATTGTTCTGCCCCAGTATATTTTATGATCTGCATTTTCCAAGATTGTTTCGGGTGAGTATGTATAGTATAGTGTAGATTGTTTGATGAGGTTGAATTTGATGGCCAGTTGTTGGTGAATTATTTTTGCAGCTGTATTGTGTATTATTATTATTATTATTATTATTATTATTATTATTTCTAACCTATTCTTCTGCTCAATGAATACCCAGAGCAGTTTATGAAGAACACAAACAATACAATACAATGTAACAGTAAAATACAACATTACTAAAATTACAAGTTTAAAACTGACAGTCTTTAAAAGCAGAAATCAACAAAAGTAACAGCCGAGCATTAAAATGCAGAATGAATTAAAATACAGGATAATAGCATTTCCAACTTCTGTCTAAAAGACAACATAGATACAGTCTGGAGAATCTTCATGGGGAGGGTGTTTAATAGCCTTGGTTCCACCACCGAGAAGGCCATGTCTCTTGTTTATATTTGTCTAACAATTTGTGTCAATGGCATAGAGAGCAGGGGCTTCTGAGTCAGGTCTTAAAGCCCCAGCAGGTTTTCATGTGAGCAGACAATTCTTCAGATAACCAGGCCCAAGAGCTTTTAGGATGTAAAAGACCAGTTCCAGTAATTTACATTAAGAGTGGAAAGCGATCATGTCCATGCCAGTGGAGGGAGAGATCATATCTTCTTGGCCCATCCCTTGGTGTTCTTTTGAACATAAAGAACCTATGTGGTTCGTTCAGCGCTTCAGATGAATGCATAGAAGTTAGGGTGGGGCCGTTGCTATGTTGCATAAATACCGCTATAATAGAGAAGACCTGAAAAGAGGGTGCTCCCATGCAGTCAAGAGTTCTGACTTTGGATGACTTACCACACACCTAGCAGTGTTTTGGCTGATTTTTGCCCTCCTGGCATTTCATTCTATCAGCATACCAGGCAGTAGATGATTTTAAATGTTCGTTCTTTATTGTTTTACTGTATTTTGATACCACCTAATAGCTGAAGTTCTCGAAGAAGCAATAACCACTGCTGGGTTTTTGTGTTCACTTGTTGTTTTGCTCATTTTAGAGAGTTAGCAATCCCACTCATCAAGCATGTAAATAACCCTTCTGGATAACCTTTCAACTGGAAAAAATATTATTGCAGATTTTAGCGCCAAAGAAACTGAATATCAGTGAGACTCATACAGGAGAATAAAGCAATATGACTACAGCTCAGATAACATTATTCTCCCTTAAACATTCTACTATGATTTGCGCTGCCCAATTTTTGTATTTTATGTGCTCTTATTTAAAAGCAAAGGGACTTGGGTCCTTATTATATGGGCATATTGGAAGTGACAGTGTCATTCTTCATTATGTATTACTAGTTCCGTGAGAGATAAGTGCATGATTTCTATTATATCATCAGCTTTGAGGTATGTTTTAAGAGGCTTGGAAGTGAGTCCATTAATATGATAGGCTCTGCAGTGAAGTACATTTTCTATCTCACCAAAGTATCAGTCAGTTTGATAGATTCCTATTCAAAACATTCACCAAATTCTTCAGCAGATTAATCACTGTAATAGCCCTCTGAAGTATTCAAAAAATCTCAGTCATTTAGTATTGCCAAAACCTTTCCCTCCAGATCTTCTGTTCTCCTCTCTCTGCCTTTCTCCCTCAAAATCACTCCTCCCTAAAAACACACCCACATCCCCAAAATGAAGAAAAAGACATGGTTCATGGGTTTAATTATGGGGCACACATTTATTTAATTATACATCTGATCTGCACATAACTGGTTAAGAACATAAGAACCACACTGGATCAGAACACAGGTCCATCTACCCGAGCATTCTGCTCACACAGCTGCCAGTAGGAAGCCTACACATAAGACATGAGTACAATGGCACCATCCCACAGATGTTCTCTAACAAATGGTATAGAAGTGCATATTTCCTCTGATACTGGAGATGCCCTTGGGTAACTGTCCATAGAGAACAACTATGATAAATAAAAATAATGAACTATAAAGTCCCCAAATCAAGCTCTAGACAAACACCACTATCGAATGCAGCAACTCATGGTCCCTGATGCCCATGCCAATGTACATTGAAAGGCATATCCAGTCAGATGGATGCATCAAAGCCAGCTTTTGCATATAAACCTCCCTTGCTGGATTGCAGTAAAAGTCTTTGCTTATGTATCCACACAATTCAATCAAGCTTTAAAATGTTCTTCCTGCTTCGATGAAATCTCTGTCTTGCAAGCCTTTTAAAAAAGTGAATAAAGGTAGCAAAATTGTATTTTAAAATCTTATAAACACCCCAAAACGAGCATCGGTGGAAACTTTGTGCATCACAGATATGTCAGACCCCAAACAAAGACAGCGCTTTCTCAACATGATTTCTCCTACTACTGTTGCTATGAAAAGGCTTCAGTTCCGACGCTTGCATTTTTACAAATCTCAAGCTGGGACAACCAGCAAGTACACCAGTAAGGTGCATCTGCTATCCTGTGGAGAAAATGTCAATTTCTGTTAGCCTTTATTTGTGTGTGAATGTAGCCACATGATGAAAAACAAGAGATGTGAGTAGCTACTACAGCTTGGGAATAAAGAATGCACTGTGGTAGAATTGGCATTTCCATCACTTGAGTAGAAGGGTACCTCACGGAGGAGCCTCCAACCTGGTTTCTTCCCAATGTTTTGGAGTACAACTTCTAGCATTCCTGACTGGAGTTGTAGTCCAAAATGTCTGGAGGGCACCAGGTTGGGGAAGGCTGTCATGGGGGGTCAGAAGCTGATGCCCAAGTCCTGGCAATTGCTTGGAGCAGAGAGGCAGGCATCAGTCTGTCAAGAGTCACAGTGGGGTAGGTTGGGTGGCCTCTCTTAGCAACAGGTTGCGCAGAATGAGGGAGGGCAGCACATCTGGAAGCTTTCTGGCGGGCAGTAGCATAGGATGGGTTTTCTAGGGTCTAGAGAGACCTTTCCATCAAGCAGGCTTTTGGCATGTAAGCAGGTCTGTTCAGTTGTGTGCTGTTTTTATTGTGTTTTGTTGTTTTTAATTGTGCTTTTAATGTATTTGTTTTATGATGGTTTTAGTTAAGTTTTTATTTATATATGTAAGCTGCCTTGAGAGTGCCATTTTCTTCATAGAAAGGTGAGATATGAATCCAATAAACGTTTTTTCCTCCCTGCATTCATTTCAGAATGAATATGGTCGATTTGGTTCAAATTTTCATTTGTTCCCAGATGAATGCATATCCCCAACCTGAAGTTCCCACTCCGGGCAGCAGCTGCTCAAGTGACACTGGGAATAAAGAATCAGTGCCTAACCACAGTGTTTGCCACTAGATCTGATGCTATTCTTAGGATTCTCATGCAAAAGATTGCAGGTATGTAACTAAAATTTCAATATTTCAGTTACATGACATCTACCAAAATGGTTTTGAAACCACGATGAGACAGAGAAAGAGTCAAAATAATAGCAATCTAGTAAATGTGAAACTGCAGCTCCAAAGGAGTGATAATTGAGGATGGTGCTGCACAATTTTGGCCTAAGAAGCCAGAGAGAAATTATGGTACCGTTATGGGAACTTTGTGGGTACTCCAGGAGTTTTCACTGAAGAGTAAAAAGCAGTGCATCTTTGTATTTTATAGGCCTGCTTCCCCTTATAGATGATCAAAACTTCACACTAAAATTGGAATCCATAAATCTGTACTATAAAGTTTAACAGTCAATGATGTCAAATGCTCCTGCTGTTCCTACAACAATAAGAGGTTGAGCCCACAGCAAACTCAATTCCTCTCTCAGATCCAATTATATGGATCTGAATATATTCCTTCCAATTGGCGGTGAGAAGGGAAAAAAAATACAGAGGCTATAGAGATAGTCAGACTCACATGAATCCAATTCATGTTTGTTGCATGTATGGCAGACTAATTAGCAATCTGATGTGTAATTCTGAAATCTATTTCCTGTCCAGAATGATGGTGCATGCTCTAGGTTCATGAATGTGGATGATGCATTGTGGATACACGTTCTTCCATAGCATACTGTGAACTGTGAGATTGATCTTACACATGTATACACATGCAGATCGTGTCTTTACTGTATAATGAGTGGTATATACTAGGGATGTGCACTGGATCGGATCCGATCCACAATCCGAATCTGATCCAGGGGGAAATCGGATAAATTATCCGATTTCTGATCTCACCGCTGGATCGGCTGATCCAATCCGAACCGATCCGAAAATGTTCCAATCTGGTTCGGATGGATTGGCGGATCGGCGGGCGCCCGCTGGCGCCCGCCACCACTTCCATTGGCAGGTGCCAGCAGGCGCCCGCCGATGGAAGTGGACAGTGGGGGGGGGGGCTTCCCTAGTAGGGCTGTCCGCGGCGCACTTACTTTCCAGGGACGTCCGCTCCTGTCCGGCGCCGGCTGCTACTGCGAGTGGGCTTCGCGGCGTGCTCCAGGGTGGCGCGCCGGGTGATGTCATCACCCGGCGCGCCACCCTGGAGCAGGCCGCGAAGTCCGCTCGCAGTAGCAGCCGGCGCCGGACGGTAGCGGACGTCCCTGTAAGGTAAGCAGTGGCAGGGGGGAGGGGGCTTACCCCCCGGGGCCATCCGCTTCCATCCACTGCCGCCCGTGGGCTCCAGCGGATGGAAGCGGACAGCCCCGGGGGGGTAGGGAGCGCGGGGGAGGGGGCTTACCTGCCGGGGCCATCCACAGCGTTAGGCCCCCCCTCACCCACCCGCCGCCATTTTTTCCTCATAGACTTGCATTGCAATGCAAGTCTATGGGGAAAAAAATGGCGGCCGATCCAAAAAGTTTCGATTTTTGGATTGGGATTGGACTTGATCTGGTCCGGGGGGCCTCCGATTTTGTCCGATCCAATCTGTGACAAAATTGGAGGTCCCAATCTGGGTCCTGATCTGATCCGGGGGGTCCGTGCACACCCCTAGTATATACCAAGTGATAACCCTTAATTGGAAGTATCAGTAATCAAATCTTGTCCTTGGGCAGGCAAAGCATTTATTGTTGCTTTCAAGATAGAATTGAACTTAGTACCTATGCGATTACCCTTATAATATGATTCCCTCATCACCCTTCATATCCTAGTCAATTCACACCATCTTTACACTTGGGTTGAGTCCACTTGTTTGCATTTTTGTCAATTTATACAGCCAGCACTCCCAGGAAATGGTCTCTGTGCTTGTGCTTGTGACCCACTCAGGACTATGTGGACATGACAACTAGGGTTGGGCAAAAGAGAGATGTTTGAAATGGGTAGGATTCCCTAAACATCATTTCATCACTTGTCTTGTGCCTGATTCCTGGCCACAATTGTGATTGCTGCTTTCTCTGAGCAAATGGGAACCTTTGAACAGCGCTTAAATAGGAGATTTGAGCAATTTTTCTCAAATTTGTGCAAATATCCTAACTTGTGCATAGACTAAAATGGGGCTGAGTTTATGAAGGAAATTTGCACAAATCAGGAAATCTGCACAAATCAAGCTTGGAATCCAGAATGAGGCAAATCAAGCTAGGAATCCGGAATCAGACACGTGCTTGTGGTTCATTTGGAGCTTCGGAAGGGGCATGCTTCTGTGGTCTGCATACAAAATTGCAGTCCTCATACATCCCTAATGTCAACTGTATGAATCATCACCCTATATTAGGGTGGGGGTGGGGAGGATACACAGCCACTGCAATCTGTACAGTCAGGGATCCCCTTATTCAAGTTCTTATGATTGTTCATGCCTCTATGCAATCCTATCCAGGTCACACGCTCACTGGTGTCCTGTCTTCTCTTGACCAGTGATGGTACTAGCTCCATAGGTACTTGTAGTGAACCTGGTGCATATTCCATTACAATCACAACTCTATACACTCTTTAAAAAACTGCCTAGGGAAAGTTGGGCATGTCGTAATGAAATATCATGACCTCTGCTCATAATGAATCTTCTCACACCATCAGAATACTTCAACCACATTTTGAGTCTGGGCTAAGTGCATGTCTTGTGTGAATTGACCCCCAGGTACTTAGGGATGGGTGAGATTTTTGTTTCAGTTTGTTTTTTCATAAGAATTTATCAAAATCCTTAAAGTTCACTACATTCAAAATGCAAATAAATTGAGATTTTTAAGAATAATAACAGAGAAACAAATATGGAAAGATTTGTTCATCCAGGTTCAGGACTTTGAATACTGAGCTCTTAAAAGTCTGGGCTTGATTCCTTGTGTATTCAGTCATGGTTGTGCTCTTTTTTCTGACTGGTGCCTCATTCCTAACAACTATTTGGTACATCACGGTTCTCTCCATTCTGGGAATAGCTGGACCTCTTGCATTTGGCTGGTGCAGATGGGTGAGAATTTCATTTTGGTTCATTTTTGGTATTTACCCAAATTCACAAAAATTGTGATATTTGGGAGAGAAACAATTTGAGATTTAAATCTTTGAATGCAGTAAAACTGAAAGATTCACCCACCCCTTCAGATACTACACATCTCATCCCACCCCTTCTTCTCTGTGGATTTTCTCAACTATCTGGAAGGAGATTTCATTTGTTTTCCTGCATTTTTTCTCTCATAAATCTATTATGAGCAAGATTCGTGAGAAGCAGAACATGATTGGCTGGTTTACATTAAAAAGAACGCCATAACTGAACATGCAATCAAAGGATACATATGAAATCTCTATTAGCCTGTAGTGACAGCCACTGAAAACTGGAACTTTTTACTGGCTCTTAGTTTTCTGTGTCTCTAAGTAGCAAGAAAAACAAACTGAAGACAGTTGAGTGGTACCAACATTTTTATCTTTTTGGTGCCAGATCAAGACTTTTCTCTTCCACCAGGCATTTAACAGCATAAGTTCAGAGTTGTTGTTTTTTGGACCCAGAATAGTTGGGGGTGCTCCTGGATCTGTCACTCCAAATGACAGCTCAGGTAGATGCAACGGCCAGGAGTGCCTATTATCAGCTTTGGCTGATATGCCAGCTGCGCCCCTTCCTAGAGTTGGAAGACTTAAAGATGGTAGTGCACATGCTGGTAACTTCGAGGCTCGACTTCTGCAATGCGCTGTACATAGGACTACCTCTGTGCCTAGTCTGGAAACTTCAACTAGTTAAAAATATGGCAGCCAGGTTGGTCACTGGTACACCTAGGGGTGACCATATGACACCAGCTTTAAAATTACTCCACTGGCTGCCGATTAGTTTCTGGGCGAAGTACAAAGTGTTGGTCAGTACCTTTAAAGCCCTACATGGTTTGGGTCCAGGTTACCTGTGGGATCACCTTCTCCTATACAATCCGCCCCACAGGCTCAGGTCCTCTGGGAAGAATTTACTAGAATCAGTCAAAACTAAACTGACAACCGTTACCAAGAGGACCTTCTCTTCTGCCGCTCCCAGACTATGGAATGGCCTGCTGGGAGAGATCTGCCAACTTCACAGTCTTGCAGAAATTAAGAAAGAAAGACTGATCTCTTCTGGCAGGCCAACCCAGTTGAATTTTAAGAGTTTTAATAATGTTTTAATTGTATATGTTTTTAAACAGTTTTATGTATTTTATATCATTCATGTTTGACGTTGTTCCCTGCCTCAATCCGGAGGGAGTGGCGAGTAATAATAATAATAATAATAATAATAATAATAACAATTTATTTCTTACCTGCCTCTCCGTCTGGATCGAGGCGGGGAACAACAACATGATAAAATACATAAAACTGATTAAAACATAACACATATTAAAACTGCATAAAAAATCCTAAAACATCCTAAAAACACCCTTAAAACAATAAAAGATAAAAAATTAAAAAAAGATTATTATTATTTTTAATGGATATTGCATTTGTACTCTGCTTTTATGCTTTTTAAATTTTGTATATCGGGTTTTAATGTTCAATGTTTTTAATCTTTGTAAACAGCCCAGAGAGCTTCGGCTATGGGGCGGTATATAAATGCAATAACTAATTAATTAATAATAATACCTTTCCCCAACGAGATAGCCTGACATTAATGGTACCAAATTGGGGGCATGGAATCTTCCTTCATAAAGAATGATGGAAGCTCAGACTTTGCTGCCTTTGAGATGTTTCTGAATATTTATTTATGAAAAAAATGATCAATTTTTTTAAAAAATGTTAAATGAAGGTTCGTTTTTTTCCCCAAAGTTTTTTTTTTAAAATGTTTGGACTGAAATTAGTGCAGATGTTAATGGAGAGGGAAATGATGATCCTCATTGCCTCGAGAAAATTCAAATAGGGAGAAATACCTATTACGAAGAAAAATAAAAAGGTTCAGAAATGAAAAACAATTCAAAAATACATAGCTTGAAGCAATGTTCCCCTTATGGCTAACAATTTTGGTTATTTCCTTAGGAATGACTGATAGACTGATGTGTCTAAAAGAACTGGAGATGACAAAGCATGGTACTTTCAGAGTGTCAGATGTCATTGTAAAATGAAGTGAGCTTATAGATCATCTGCAAGAAAATCCTATTACTTCTTTATGAGGAAGGATACCGCCAAAACACAGCTTTCTAATATATATATATATATATATATATATATATATATATAATCAGTTTTCTGATGGAAAGTCTCCCTCCCCTCACAGGACTGGTTGCCATACAGCTATAAAATCAGAGTGGCATAATTAGGCAAACCAGGCCAGCATAGATGAGATAAGGTGGGCCAAGGATGGAACCATGAGATGGCCCATGAGATGCCACCACTATACTTTACTATGAAAAAGTCTTAAACTCATTTTCAAGCATTATAACTTCTTAGCTCCTGAACCTATTCTTCTGAAACTCTGCAAGGAGTTTTGTTGTTGTTGTTGTTGCTTGGGGACACCTCTATGAAGTGTGTCATTTTCACATCAATTTATTTATTTATTATTGTATTTTTAACCTGCCTTTTTTCCTCCAAGGAACCAAAGGTAGCATACATAATCCTCCCAATCTCCATTTTATCATCACAACCCCAACAACCCCATGAAGTAGGTTGGGCTGAGAGTCTATGACAGGTCCAAAGTCACCCAGTGAGCTTCTATAGCTGAGTGGGGAATAGAACCTGGATCTCCTGACTCCCAGTCCAATACTCTAGCCACTAAACCACGCTGGCTCTCTGTTGCCCAAAACCCATGTGAGGAAGGAAGGAGAAGTGAATCACCCCCAAAACCCAATTTGAAAACTTCCCTTACTGCTGCAGCCATCTTTCTGAAACTTGGTGTCATGATCAGGCCTGTTCCCCTTAGTGTGGGGGAAGGGGTTTCAGGCTATCAATCGGAATCAGATTCTGAAGCAGAAGAAACAGGACTAAAAATGTACCAGCTTACACAGAAAGTGGGGAGGAGATTCTCCCAGGCTTTTCATTAGCCACGGATGAATCGTCACCAGACATTATCAATGAAAACGTTAACAACTCAGAGTCTGTGGGAATTTAGCAATCCTCAGAGGGGGAAGGGACTTCAGAGTTGACCAACCCCAGAGTCTGCCGCAGATTCAAATGGGCAGAGCTAAAAGAAGGCAAAAGGCAAGCTAGTTTCTTGCCAAAGGCATCTTCAGAGGAATTCTCCCTGAAGTTAAAGGGGCTCAGGGAAATGACCTTCCCTTTTGTTGAAAGGACAATTGCCACTTAGATAGCCAAGTTTTAGCCTACAGGAACGTTCCTAGTGTCTAAACTTTCTTCAGGTGTGAAGAGATGTTTATTTGCAGAATTTCCTCCTCATGGGCTACTACATCTGCACATTTAATTAATTCTGATAAAGAGAAAAAAAGTTATAGCCTTTAAAAAATATTTCCCATGGCAGTCAATGGGAGGCATGAAGTCTTAGATTTCTGGATCTCATCACAGATTTGGTACCTGAGTTGAAGCGGATGCACTCCAAATCAGACCAAGTTGAGTTGGGTCATTTTCCAAAGTGCTGAGCTGGGGACTGAATCAAATCTCGTGGTTGCTGGACACCTCTAGCACCAATGTCCCGCACTTGTTAGGATTGCAGATCTTGTTATATTAATCTACTGGGTCCCTAATTTATTCAATCTACTCTTGCCTCGTCTCTTTTTTCTGATGTGCAATTAAAACACTATGAAGGACAGAATCAGAATTATGTGGATATTCCGTGATGTGTTTAATTGCAATCATATATGCTAACAGCAGAGGATCTCTACTTATTGGCAGAGGTCTTCAATGGAGTAAGAGAACTATGCTGAAATATTTTATGCTAAAGGGAGATGGAATCTTAATATGACAGATCAGTAGGCTACAATGATATGTGTTGTAGAAGTTAAATAGCAAATACTGCTAAGTTGTTTGGGAAGCTCAAGTGTCCCCAAGTCACATGAGCTTCCCAAACAACTTAGCTGTATTTGCTATTTATCTTTTACAAGTCACATGCTGGTGCCAATAGGTACAATGTCAAGGAAATAGCAACAGCCACAAGAGATCCCATTTTAAGTTGTTTATTTGTAGTCTCTGCCAAGAACAAGCCAGTCATGGGGGAAAAAGTGTTCTCTTGATGATTTGCCAGTCCTGAAATACTAGCATACTGTGAGAAATTCATGAAGAATTAAAGTGCTCTTCAATCTCTCCCCATTCCATAACCAAATGCAGTAGAGCTATTGAGTGACAACAATATTTAATTTTAATTTGTGGAAAATTGCTTGTGTTTTAGCAGAAATAATAGAAACAAGAGGAAGGTAGATATTAAGCTAGAGACATGTGTTGCAGGGGATAACAGATTCCAAAGAGGCTTCCATACTGACTGCTTTCAGATGGAAGAGCTGTGGCCAGAGGTATGGCTGGTTAGCATTAAATTAATGTGTGAAGTTGACACAGCCTCTCATTGACCCCTTTGGGGAAGGACAGGACAAAATAAGTGGGCTCCCTTGACCGGAGGCCTCTCATTCCCAGTCATCATAAGGTAGGGTGCTGGCAGCATAGGGACACAGATTGTATTTTTTGGGAGGGTCTTGAACTGCAAAACCCATGATCCCACAGAGGAAAGACATGCTATTAGCATGCTATCACTATTAGTGTTTTTGGTTTTTTTAATTATTTATTTATTTATTTATTTTGCTGGCTAGGAGGGAGGACATGTACCTCCGAGAGAAGGATGAATCTATCAACTTTAGTTCCTCTGTTTCTCATTTTTTCCATTGTCATCATCTATTTGTACGCTGCTTTTCAACAAAATTGTGCCCAAAGCAGCTCACACCATAACAGAAGAACAGCAGTAAATATAATTTACAACAACATCTCAAACAGCAGTAAATAGAACAAATAAAAATACAATTGAAACAATTACAAAGAGCCATAATGTTGGTAGAGAAATACATAATAGAAATACCAAT
This sequence comes from Anniella stebbinsi, assembly GCA_029215795.1. Taxonomy (NCBI): domain Eukaryota; kingdom Metazoa; phylum Chordata; class Lepidosauria; order Squamata; family Anniellidae; genus Anniella; species Anniella stebbinsi. The sequence continues at coordinate 222,346,063 of JARDYH010000003.1, forward strand.
GCATGTAATATCCAATAAAACAGTACAAATAAACTAACCTAATCCATCAGCGGAGCACTAAGCAGGAGAGAGAATAAAGTATAAGACTGAAATATAAGACACACTATCGACAAGGATAGATATATTTCCATTCCTCATAGGGTTCTCCACAATTATCCTACAAACACTCATTGACAGCAACCTCTCTCCTTCCTGCTCTCACCTGGGTTTTCTCTCACGGCCCCTTGCCTATCTCTTACTTGGGGAGGTAAAGCTTGCCACTTCTCCTTCAAGCCCCACATACCTTCAACTTTTTAACATTACCCAGTCTCTCTCCAACAAAATTTCTTCCATCACTTAAATGGTGGGGTGCAGCAAGTGGACATGCACAACCCCGGGATGTTAGTCTCTCTCCACCAAGCAGTTTTAAGTTTGGTTTGTCCTGAATGCTAAGAACTTTTTTAAAAAAAATCCCAAGCATGTTTGTGCACATTTCTCCAAATACTTGCATTTTTTGTATTGATTTTGCCTAACATGCATTTTTTTTGCAAGCAATTTTCCAAATAGACATGGGTGTGCACAAGGGGTGTGCTGGGTGTGTGCAGGCACATCCTAAGTCTCAAGCAATAAGCACCAAATTGAGGGAGCCAATGAGCAGAGATGCAGAAGGTGATCCAGATGCAGCAGGAATGGTCCTCCGGCTGCCCTCTGGCTACTCCACTGCCTCCGTCCCTGGCAGCAGGAGCGAAAAAGAATCACTCTGATGGGAGCCTTTTTTTCCCGGGAGCCACACTTCAAAGAGGCCAGGAGGAGGGCCCCCAAAGGCTAATATCACTTCTTAAGCTCCTCCTCCAGCCAGTGTCACCATAAAGCCCTACCAATGCTGGGGCTTGAGGAGAGTCTCCTCACCTGCAACAACCCTCCTGTGGTTAGGCAAGCTGAATGCGGAGCAGGGAAATAGTGTCTACAGTGTTTAATAAATAAATGAATAAAAATAATGTCCTTTATGATTGAGTGTTCAATAAAGGGTTGCCTTTAAAAACATTTTTTTTTAAAAAAATATTCCTGGGTACACACCCTAGCAAAATGTGCTGCTCTTTGCAAATAGATTGCATCATTTCACCTGTATATACATTTTTGTATGCATTGTATTGATTGGAGAATGCCATTACAAAATTTGGAGAAGTCTGAATTTTCGGAAGGTAACTGAGTTTTGGTTCGCATAGTGGTCCAAATGTGTGAAATTCATTGAGTAAACCAATTTCTCCTCTCTCCCTAGTTCCTCCTCCTCTGCTAGCATAAGGAAAGGGCACCGCTAGCATAGGGATGCTCCTGGTGTGTTTTCCCATCAGGAATCATGGAGGTTAGCATCCAATAAGCAAGCTACACTATTTGAAGAGTGAGAGAATTCTCCATTGCAGTGCCTGGGCTATTAATTAGCCTATTGCTTCAGTTTCCATACAGCATTATCATGTAGAGGCCTGGAGTAAGGCCCCTTTGTGAGGAATGAAAAGTCATTCCACGCAAGGTGTGGTAGGCTGTATGCAAATTGAACCGAGTTGCTGCAGCCTGGAGAATCCTAAAGGACACTAATTTAATGTACAACAAGCTCCAGTTTCACTGGAACAGAAAGTGCAATCAATTAGTGGTGAAATATGCAGTTTCATGAGGGACCATTCAAAGGCCTAATGGAAATGGAGATGAGCAGAAGGGACCAACCAAGGCTACAGAGAGTGAGTTAAAGCTTGCAAGGAAAAGATAAGGGAAACAAATTACAGAATGAGAAATTGCTGTCTGCAAGCACTAAAGGAGAAAGTCTTTACCAATTATGCAAGGGGAAATGGGGTAGGGTGGGGGGAGAGGGAAGGACAAATTCCCAGCTCACATACAGGTATGCAGCTTTCGTTCCATCAACAGGAATTGTATCAGTCTGGGCACATGCTGAATTTTGTCCTTTATCTAAGCATTCCATGGTACTGTAGGTTTATTCTTTTGCAGGAAATGGTGCAGATTCCTTCTATTAATATAAAATGGCACAGGGAAAAGCCCTGGAGAGCACACTCTGAAAGAAGATAACAGCAAAAGATCCAGATTATTGGCAGTGTTCATTTGGGTTTATCTCTGAGAAAGGATATTAAGGTATCCTCCCTCCCCCCCAACACTGAGACTATGCCAAAATTGGAATTAATAGACATGTAGGCATGATCCACTGGGACATTCTCCTACCTAAACCCCATTAAAAGAAACAAATATTTTGGGCAAAAACAAAATAACAAAATCCTGTTCCCAAATGTGTTAGGGAGTATGGCCATTTCACACAAAACGTTTGCATGTGTATCCATTCTTGGGAAGAAAGTAACATTTTGCTAGACTTCCTAATCTACTGCATTTTTCCCTTTCAGGGGGTTATATCGAATTTACTGCCACTGTGCTAGCCGGAATATCTGCTAGTGCACTTGCTAGTGCAATTGGAATCTACCCAAAACTGCTAGTTTCTAGTAGTTTCTTGGGGTGTGCTAGTATTTTCCTGTTGTGCTAGCAGACAGACATGTTTGGACCTGGCAAATTGCCAGCACTGGATACTGCTCACTGTCTGCACAAATAATTAGATAGATAGATAGATAGATAGATAGGATACCCCAGCACACTTTCTTGTCTGAAATGGGAAGCAACCCAGCAATTTCAAAGAAAAACTACTTTTCCATCATAAAACAAAGAGATCAATATATTGGAGAATCAGTACAACGGTATCCCCTGATGTATGTAACTTGTTGCTGGCTACAACAGTGATAAAAAAATGTTAGTTTCACGAGATGACTGAAAACAGAGGTCTTTGCTGTCTGTTTTGATCTGAACATATCACACTGCTTGTACAGCATCAGGAAAAAAAGATCAGGCCAAAATGACATCATAATCTAGTTCATCAGCCAATTGACAAGCATTATTGGTGGCAAACAACAGCAGGCAGTTTCCACTGGAACTTCAGAGACTGCTTTCTAGTGTGCTAATCTTACTCATTCACAGGGATCTTTTATGGTGAGTGGCACAGAACCCTGCTCTTATATTATCTGCCTATAATGCAATGTGTGTGTATGTGTGTGTTTGTGTGTTTCCAAATTTGCGTTTCTGTTAGTATAGTCACCAAGGAACAGCACATGCTGGGTGTGTAATTAGAAAGCTGAAAGCAATTGAGGCTTGTAATTTTGAAGCAGGACAAAATTCACAATGCAGAATCAGTGACAGTTTGGAAAAGGGGAACAGGAAGATATAAAGGCATATACCATTACTTGGCTGCATCAAATATATTATTATTATTATTATTATTATTATTATTATCATCATCATTATTGTTATTAATGTCATCATTTCAATATATGAGTTGAAAGTCTCAGAGCAACATACGGAATAAAAGCAGATACAATACTAATAAAAAAGAACTCAATGCATTAATATATTTTAAAAGCTTTAAAAGCTGCAACAATAATTTAAATTTTTTTTTAAGAGGTCAATCTTCAGGGAGCTAAAAGATAGAAAAACAAACTTCAAATGTAGCATTAAACATAATATTAAAATAACATAAGAAGCAGTTAAAATTCTTTGAAAAAAACTGAGAGAATAGGCAGGCCTTTGGTGCCAAAAAGTTCCACAAATTCCACAGTTTAGGTGGGTGTGTGGGACACCACAGAAAAGGCCTGCTCAGGAGTTGCCACCCACCAAATCTCAGAATATGGACGCATTTAGAGCAGGATCTTGCAGCGGGACCTCAGACGATGATCTTAGAGCCTGTGCAGGAACATATAGGAAGAGGAAATCCTTTTAATAATGTGGCCCCAAGCTGTGAAGGGCTTTATAGATTAACACCAGCATCTTTAGTTGGGCCCTGAAGCCAACTGGAAACCAGTGAAAATAGTGATGACCATATTGATAAGTCTAGGGTAAAATCCAACATATAGAATTGAATTAAGCCCCTAATGAATTAGGTTCTACTCTAAGTAGGACTTACGTTGAAGCAAGGGTAGCACTCTATTCTGCTTTAGTCAGGCCTCACTTGGAATACTGTGTCTAGTTCTGGGTACTGCCGTTTAAGTAGGATATTGACAAACTGGGATGTGTCCAGGCGAAGGTGAGGGGGCTTGAAATCAAGTCCTAGGAAGAAACATGGAAGGAGCTGGGTATGTTCAGTTGGAGATCAGACAACAGTCATCTTCAAATATTCAAAGTGCTGTTCATATAGATGATGGAGCAAATTTGTTTTCTGTTGCTCCAGAGTTTAGGAAACCAATCCATGGATTCAAATTCTAAGAAAGGTCACTTTTGATGGTACAAACTGTTTGATGGTGGAAGAGACTGCTTAAAGAGTGGTAGAGTCTCTTAGAAGATTTTAAGCAGAAGCTTATAATTAGCAGATTTCCTGCATCAGTAGGGAGGAAGCTGGAATAGATGATATTTGGTATATTTTGCAATATGTGTGTCTATGTCTGTGTGCAGTGGAAGCTGATGGCTTCGATTTTGGTCGGGCTGTAGATACATTTTGGGTTTCAGTCAGAACAAGCCAGAACTCCAAAGGAGCTTTCCAAGATGCTGAGGCCATTTTGGGGCTAGGTTCAGCATTCTGGATAGCTCCTTTAGAGTTCTGGTTGGTTCTGATTGAAACCCAGAATGGATCCATAGCCCCACCGCAATCAAAGCTGACAGCTGTGTGTGTGTGTGTAGAGAGATAGGGAGAGTCTCTCTCTCAACACCCACTTTTAAATAAGAGTTTGGGGCTGAATAAGGTTTGGGCCATATTGTGGAAAAAGAGGCTAATCCTTTTTCTCCCCTCTGGAGTCCTGATGAAATGACCCCAGCAGGGAGGCTGCTCTTGATGTCATTGGTTGGTACTTCTGATCAGGACTGCATTGCAGGGAGAAAGCATTAAATTCATGCCTGTGTACTATGGACCTGATCCTGATTGTGGCCCATTCAGAGAGATGTGAAATATGACAACACATTTGACATACCGTGGACGTTGTCCCATAGATGTTTCTCTTTGACCAAACAGCTTCACATGACAGGCTGTTTCACCATAGTGCCTCCCTGCCTGTAGCATGTAGCAATCTCCCTTCCCCACAAAAACGTGGCCCCAGCTGACATGATAGCTGAGATAGCATTTTTCTTTGCATGGTGATGGAGCAGTTGTGCTCTGGTAGATAAACAGTCTCATTTACAAATCAAGAGCCCAGTTCACTTGGTTCCTTTCTTTTCTGATTGGCTAGTGAAGCTACTTGAATGTAGCAGGGAGTGGTTTAGAAAATGAAAGGCCTCAAGATGGAGCCAATTACAGGAACCAGTGCATGCTGGGATGGGACTGAAAAGTCAAACAGTGCAGTGTTTCATCATCCAGGCTGCAAAGCTAAGACCATTCCAGGCCACTTGTTTCTTAAGTAGAAGGATTTATAGTTCCACTTGTTCTCTGCAAAGGAGTAACCTTTAAATCCAATGTCTTTGTATATCTTATCTTTTGATAACTCCCAACTTGGCTAAGTTGGCTTTTAGTTTTAAGCAGATAATTTGTTTCATTATTTCTTATTATCAGAATTGGCCTATGTACTCCTAATTAGAGTTGGAAGGTCATTCAATAGAGTTAGCCATTACTCTTTTTTTCAATTACTTGTGCAAATTTAAAGTAATTTGAAAAATGAGCGTTCTAAAACAAGTGTTACAGACCTGGTGATTGTTTTGCCCAAAATTAACATTTTGAAATGTGGCTATAGAATCCATGCTGTGAAAATCATTCTATATACATTTCAGTTGAGAGAGATGTGGGACTGGCTCAGTTTGCAAATAGTTCCATGGGGAGCAGTTCTATGTGGAGGATGTAAGAACATAGTAACATAAGAAGAGCCCTGCTGGATCAGACCAGGGGTCCGTCAAGTCCAGCACTCTGTTCACACAGTGGCCAACCAATTGTCAACCAGGGACCCACAAGCAGGACATGAGTGCAACAGTATCCTACTGCCTATGCTCCCCAACAACTGGTGTACATAGGCTTACTGCCACTGCTACTGGAGACAGCACAAAGCCATAATGACTAGTAGCCATTGATAGCCTTCTCCTCCAGGAATTTGTCCAACCCCCTTTTAAAGCCATCCAAATTGGTGGCCATCACTACATCTTGTGGTAGTGAATTCCATAGTTTAACTATGCACTCTGTGAAGAAGTACTTCATTTTATCTGTCCAATAAAAGTAATGTTTGACCCAACACATCCACCGATACAACCACAGGTTCCCAGCAGCAATGTGTGTGAGCACAATCTGCTGGAAAACAACAACAATGCCTATAGACAAACTGAGTCTGATGTAGTAATGGGCGAACTCCTGAGCTTCCTCAGTGAGCAGGAAAATACAGAGGCCTGTTTTCCAAGACTTGTCTTCCAATTTATAGCCTTGGTGTATGTACACTAATGTTACCATGTGCTGCTGTGAATGTACCTTATCATATTACCCTCTGGCAATTAGAGTTCCTAGGACTGGCTATGGTAGAAACTTGTTTGGAAATTCAGTCACTCCGTCTCAAACCAAACACGTTCAGAAACAACAGAAGGTTTTAGGTCTGTACAGAGAATGACAATCACATTTTCAAGAGACCGTTGAGAGAATTAAACCCTCCCCAAATGAAGACGCTAACCAAATAAAAGGCTGTTTAGTCATGTCGTCTGATCATGTGATTCACAGCAATAAGGGGGAGCTTTGGCAAGAGTAAGGGATTTAACGCTATAGAATTTTCATTCATAGGAACATAGGAAGCTACCTCAGACTGATCCAGGCTATTGGTCCATCTAGCCCAGTATCGTTGACACTGACTGGGAGCAGCACTTCAAGTTTTCAGGCAGGATTTTTTCCAGCCCCACCTGAGGATGCTGGGGATTAAACTGGGGACCTTCTGCATGCCAAGTACATGCTCTACAACTGAGCCACAGCCCTTTCATTAATTTCATGTGTCTTCAGAGCATTCTACATTCATGTGTCTACAGAAATGAAGTCAGCGTTCACAGAGACATTGGTGGAGGGTTGTGCTTATGTAACCTTGCTCTGCTTCTTGACTTCCCAGGGTGAAGAAGTTGTAGGGTGACCATATGTCAAGAAAAACCAGGACATGTTGGGATTCTTGGTAACAAATCCGGGGGGGGGGGGGGCGAAATTATGAAATTTGAAGAAAAATCTGGATTTTCCCATCCTCCCCCCACCCAAAGGGCAGCTCTACTTTATAGTCAATGGGAATGAACAAAAATGCTTACAGCTCTGCCATTTTTAAAGATAAAGAGATGACACTTGCCACCATGATATCCCTTATGTATGGCTTTAGCCATGCCAAATTTTAAGCAGATCCGTTGATTTATAGGATTTGTTTTTAAGTTTGGAGGTTTTAAAATTATTATTTTTTTAAAAAATGTCATTTTTAAAGATAAAGAGATGAAACTTGGTACTTCGATAGCTTTTAAGTAAGGCTTTGATCCACTGATTTTAGGATTTTTAAAAAAAAATTAAGGTTTTACAATTATTTTTTTATAAAAACACAATTTTTTAAAGATGAGATGAAACTTGGCATCATGATAGCTCTTAAGTAGGGCTTTAGCCATACCAAGTTTGAAGCAGATCTGTTCAGCCATTGATTTTTAGCTTTTTTTTTTTCAAATTTGAGGTTTTAAAATTATTTTTTTACAAAATACTGGAGCCATAACCTTCAAACTCAGGCTGTCAAACCTCCTCTCTGGGGTCTTGCACCTTGAGCAGTTTCAGCCCTTAGCATCAAGGAAATCTCAAGTTTTTAGCTAAGAAGTGCTGGGCGAGCATGGCACCTTTCCTGCTGCTGATGTGATGGGCAGTCGGGCACCTGGAGCTCAGCAGAGGTGAGGCATCCAAAGATCAAAATGTGGGAAAGGAGAGGTCAGTCAAAGCAGCCCACAGGGCAAAACAGAATGGGCCAGAGGCCTTTTTCTCAGATTTCCACATCATGGGTGACGAAGGGTCATCCTTAGAGAAAAACTCTCATGACTAACAGTGAGGTGCCAGTTGAGAGAGTGGCTCTCATCTTTGCAGATGCCCTGTTGCTGTGGATGTTGTAACTTGGCATGTCATTGCTTTGCTACTTCTTCCTTTCCACTTCACTTTGTTCACTTGTGAGCTAGTCTCTGTCTGCACTGCTGGCATGTGTGTCAGAGAAAAAGAGATTTGTGGCTTTGGCTGGCTGGCATATCTGTTAGAGACAGAATTAGACTGAAGACGCAACTCAGAGATGGTTGTAGCTGAGCCCTGAGAGGCTGGTGTGCCACACAGAGCCTTTTAAGAGCGCCTCAGAGTCCAGTGGTAGTGCAGGCAGAGGTGGCTGGCGGCGGAGGTGGTTCTTAAAGTAAGAGTCACCAGACATGACCAGGCAATAAGCTGGTACCCTTCCCCCTGGCCACAGGGTCCAAGAGCGCAGCCTGACTGGACCGTTGGGAGACTTTGGAAGAGGGAGATCGATTATTTGAGGATGGAGGCTTTGGTTTGGGTGCCATGACTTAGAGAACGAGACAACAGAGGCTGCACAGACAACCCAGAGACTTGTTTTAACTTAGCCCCACAGTGCTGTCATGCAACACAGGCCATTAGAAAGAGGGTGTCAGAGTCACATGTTTGTGCAGGAAGTAGACAGGAGTTCAAAGTCAGGATGTGAAAAGTGGTGCCAATGCAAAAGCCTTGAGAAGCTAAGTGAGAAGTGTGAAAGGGCAAAGTAGTGTCTGCCGCCCACAACACCCATCCTAATGTTAGTGTAGAGAAACTTGTGACAATCATACACAAGTTTCCAAAAAAATTGAACTTAAAAATAAAGAAGCCAGCCGGCAGCAAGCACTGTGAAGCAGCAGCAGCTTGCAGTGGAGTGAGGATACAATCAGAAAAGATATTCGAGAGAAAGGGAAAATTTATCACACAGAGTACAGCAACAAAGTACAGCAAAAGCTACAAAAGTAGGAGTGAGTGAAGTTAATTTCAGATACGTTGGATGTCTCACTTGTTATTTCAGCTGATTTTAACATTAAGATGTTATGTAGGACAGATTTGTCTTAATTGTGTGCTGTAAAATCAGACATGTGACTAAGGCTATGTTCAGGTGGGCACATCCCCTTGGTGCTGGACTGCCCCCCCTGGGGGCAGACATGTTGGTGGGGATGCCCCCTTGGGGGCCAACCATGTTGTCCTCCTTTCTGGTTTCCAAAATATGGTCACCCTAGTCATGGCCCATGAGTGGAAGGGAGACCAAGCGAAATAGAGTGCTGATACCACTCTTTATTCTTTATTTTCCCACTAAATAAAGCCTCCACCAAACAGCCTTAAAACCTGTTTGGTTGTCAGGTTCTGCTTTTAGGCCAAACCCCAGGACCAACAAAAAAATCAGAGAATGATAATGGCCCATTTGATGAGGCTGTTACTGGAAGTCCTGCTCTGGGTGGCAAATGGAGACAAGGCCTTTCTGTGAAGAAGTTTCTTCAGACATTTTCTGAGATTTCACTAAGCCTCATTATCATCCCATTTAATTCTCACAACAACCCAGTGAGGTTGGCTAGGCTGAGAGTACTGACTGACCCAAGGTCATCCAGTGAATTTCATGGCTCAGTGGGGATTTCAGCCGGGGTCTCCCCAATCCTAGACAATCACTCCAACCCAGTCTTCCCCAAGCCATTAACCATGCAGGCTGGGGATAATGAGAACTGTAGTCGTATATGTCTGGAGGTGGTTGGAGAAGTCTGCTCTAAGTACCCTGATAGATTTAATGGTGTTGCTGTTGCAAGGAACATTTGAGATGACTCTTTCGTTTTATTATTATTTCATATCATATTCTTTTTCTAACTTGAGATTCTGAGCCATCTTGAGGGCACTGCATAGGTCCAAAAGGCAGGGTAAACAAATGGTTTTATGAATAAATTTCAAAATAAATTAATAACTTGTATGAGTCTGGTTCTAGCAGAAAAAAGGCTTTTTGGGAGCTTATTCGTATTTTATGAATCATACAAGGTCAACGGTCAAAAAACATGATTGTGCTGCCTCCTGCACACCAATAATCCAAGCAAGCCTTATTTGGCATTTCTTTTTCCTGTTCAGGCACAGCGTACAAATATCCCTCTTCCTTTCCTTTATTGTAGATTTCAAGTTAGTTTTCTGACAAGGTAGTAAATCTGATGGGACAAAAGGCATTAAAAATATATCACTCCATGAAACGAAATTATTTTATTTCCAGCACCATGCGACACTTTGAAGGTGAACCCTATTTCACTTTCTGATTATTTTCCTCCCTCCCCCTCTCTCTCTATTTTTTTTCTTAAAAAGCTTTGTGCAAGAAGGGACAAAGAAAAGGGATTTATTTGCTTCAGATGTAGCAACAGAAAGTAAAAATATACTACAGACAGTACATTTGACAGAATGGTTATTGTTCTATAAGAAAAAGTAATGTTCTATTATGTAGGGAGGGTGTGGGGCATGTGGTAAGCTGTGTAAAGGACTTCCTTTTATCTGTCCTGAATCTCCTGCCATTCAACTTCATGGGATGACTCCAGATTCTAATAATATGAGGAGAAAAAACACTATCCCCTTTTTCCACACCATGGATAATTTTATAAATAATCTTTCTTACCTCCTCTTACTTGCCTTTTTCCTAAACTAAAAAGTACCAAACGTTCTAAGTTTTCCTCATAGGGGAGTTGTAGACCCCTGATCCTTTTAGTTGCCCCTTTCTGCCCCTTTCCTAGCTCTGCAATATCCTTTTTGAGGGGCAGCAACCAGAACTGTACACGGTATTCCAACTGTAGTCACACCATGGATTTGTATGGAGGTATTATGTCACTGGCTGCTTTAGTTTTGATCCTTTTCCTAACATGATTTATTCAATCCCTTTATTGTTTCTTGCAATAACGGTCCATTTCTGGACTGTGTGCTCCATGCATGATTGGTCATGGACTCAGGAGCTGTAATACTTATGTGCAACCAATTGAATTTTTTTAATGCATCCGTATGTTAATTAATACAGAAGCTAGCTACTAATACTTCTGATCCCTAGATATGGTCTGAAGGCACATGAAGCAGTCATCTTGCTGAAATAAAGCAGGGCAGGATCTACACGTCGTACTCGATGCGCCCTCCCTGTGCCACAAGCCACTTCAGAGCACTTCACCCTGCCTGGTGTGGCTCAAGCCTTGAAGGCTCTGACTGCGCCCGCGCCGCCACACACGCCACCCTTTCATCCAGGCCGGTCCCGGGGAGAGGAGGGAGGGGGAGGGTTGTAAACAAAAGCCAGCGATTGGGAGAGGGGTTTCCAATTGCTAGCTTTTGTTTACAACCCTCCCTCCTCCCTCCCTGGGACTGGCCAGGATGAAAGGGCGTGTCGTATTTCAACAGTCTTTTGTCTGGGAAGCCAGCCAACCCCCTTATCAAAGAATGTCCGGGAAGGACGCCAGCACTTATTTGTTTGAAGGTTTTTTATTTATATCCAAAAAGTCCATTTACCAAAGCCAGGGGTCACGCCAGAGATTCAATCAGTCCAAATGTCGAAGCCGAAGGTCAAACCAGGTATTAGAGCAGTCCAGGGTCCAGAGCAAACAGTCAAGCCGGGTGTTCAGTCCACAGGTTCCAAGCCAGAAGTACACAGGGTGTCAAGAGCCGAATACGTTGGTTGTTCTCAACGAATCTCTGCTTACGCCTTCACCCTTTTTATCCTGTGTCCTATTCCTTCGCAATCTTATTTAAGGCTTGCGTCAGCTGTGCTCTGTTTTTGTAATCTCATGCTGCGTCTTGTGGGACGAGCTTGCTCCGCTCGCTTGAGTCGTCGCCTCTGCTGGGGAGTTACCAGACAAACCCCTTCAGGCCCAGAATCTTCCTCGTTAGAAACAGGGGGTGGGAGAGGGTGGCTTTCCTGGGGATCTTCTGAGGAACCTCCCTGCCATTCCTCCTCCTCCGGTAAGTCCTGGGGAATGGGTGAAGCTGCAGTCTCTGCCACTTCTTCCTCTTCAGAGGAAGATTCTCCAGACTGCCTCATGATAGGATGGCAGCGGCGGCAGCGAGAGCACGAGCAGAGCCTCCGAGGCTTGAGCCACACTAGACGAAGTGCAGCGCTCCAAAGCGGCTTGTGGCGCAGGGAGGGCGCATCGAGGACGACATGTAGATCTGGCCCAGGTCTGGGTCTGGTCAGTGCTTGGAATCATATGTAGCCATCTTGAGTAGGGTGACCAGATTTTGGACACCAAAATCCCGGTCCCCCCGCCACCCTCCCACCCAAAACAACCCCCCCAACAAGCCACTCACCCCCCCAAAAAACCAGCCTGGACCTACCAGTCCCTCTGACGCCACCGGGCTTGTGCCGCCGCCGGGCTCACGCCACCACCGGCGGCGCTGCAGGGCTCATGCCAGAGGCTGCAAGGAAGAGGGCCGATTCTGGAAGTGATGTATTCGGCCTCTCCCGCCTCTTCTGCGTGGGCATCCAGGTTCCTCGGGGCTCATCGTCATTGTGACAAACCCTGAGGAGGCCAGAGGCCACACAGAAGAGGCAGGAGAGGGCCAATTTCATCATTTACGGAATCGGCCCTCTTCCTCACAGCCTCTGGCACGAGCCCTGCAACGGCACTGGTGGCGGCACGAGTCCGGCAGTGGCGGCAGCAGCGCGAGCCCGGTGGCGTCGGCGTGAGCCCGGCGGTGGCATGAGCGCAGCGGCGGCAGAGGGCCCGGTAGGTCCACCCGAAACCCCACCACCAAGCCACCCATCCCCCTCAAAACCCAGCCCGGACCTACCGGGTCTACCACCGCTCGCCGCCGCCGCGTGACCCCCCCCAGCCCCAGTTTGCCCCCGCTGCATCCCGGTTGGCCCGGATCGCCCCTGGTTTCCCGGTTAGGACCGGGAAACTCCAAGTGATCTGGTCACCCTAATCTTGAGTTCCACAATGGAATAAGAATATAAATGTAATAAATACATTACTGCTGCTGGTGGTATTAGAAATGCAGTTGTTCTTGAGAAAAGGGAAACTGCATGGAATCAGGGTGCAGGCATTCATTACCTCTCCAGATTCATTTGCCTCATCAGATCACATTAGACAGACACCCTGCATAGAATCATTTCAAGGGCAAGCAAAGGAAAAATCAGTGTCAAAGAGCACACACACCCTCTTATGAAAGCATAAGCCTGTTACATACAGCAGACAGTCCTATCCCTACTCCTTTATTTAACTATGGTATTTGTAAGTCTGAATGCCACCATCCCCCTTTTTTTCAGAGCCTTGTCAGGGGTCAGCATTGTTGGGCACCTGCTGAGGCCCACAACCCTGCAGGGGCCCTCACCACATCCCTGGAGTCTCATAGCCCTGGTCTTCCTCGTTCTACCTGTTGTTGCTCTTTTACCTCCCTCCTCTGATTGAGCAGTGAGAGGAGCAAAGAGAAGGAGCAGTAACCTTTGCACACCTTGTCCTCCCTTGGATGGAGAAAGAGAGTCAAGTGAACATGGAGTAGCAAAAGTGATGAGAAATCAATCAGCTTTACCCAAAAGTGCCCTGAAATCTGGAACCAGCACTGTCTTCTGTAGGCCTCCCTTCCTCTTTTCCAGCTCAGTGTTCTGCTTCCTCTGAATACAAAAGCAGAGCAATTCAACACAAAGGCTGAGTGACTCATCATCAATCAGTTTTCATAGGATTTCTATTCCATAACTTGAAATGAAATCTAGGCGTCTTCAGTCAGACGTTAGAAGGAGATGCATGGTATTAAATGGTGCCAAAGGGGTACAATATGATAAAGATGGTAGCAAGGATGAGATGGAACCAGCTGAACCAGATTCAGCCTGTGGGGTCTTTAATATGGGGATTACTGACCCAAACAAAGCAATTCTTATACATTCCTATGCTCCAGATTCAGCATAGCTGCATAGAAGTCCTCATCTGCAGAGCTGGAGGACAGCACATTCTGGCAATACCAGCAATAACCTCATGGCCAGGGGGAGAAAAACTGGCTCTGTACATCAGACAGAATAGCAGCTTTCCTCTTCCTTCCTCTTTCTGTTTCCTTTTGTATAATTTCTATTAGATTGTGAGACCACAGACAGGAATTGTCTTATCTTTCAGTATCTTGGAAATGCTTAGGCACTTTATAAGTTTTAACATTTTTTTAAACAGCAACAGCAGCAGACTGATAAGTAGTCCATGAACTGGAGATGCTTATGTTTGAAGAACCTCAACTAATTCTTACTTGAGTGTAAAGAGGCTTTAGTTTCATGGAAATGGACAGATTTTAACATTTTCTTCCCACACAAAAAAAGTGAATTTAACTTTTAAACCTGCTCTTCTGATGACAAAAGTCTAAATTGTCCAATACAGTACAGCATGTGACTTAGGGCTGATCTACACACTAGGTTTGTAACGTTTCATAAGGGTAATGAAAACTCTTTGGGCCACATGACGCACTCCCTTTAACGATGTATACCTGAGGTTTTTTAAAACTCACTTCAGCAATATACAATGGTTTTTACTTTTAATAAATCATTTTAAGTAAAAGAATGTGTCCTTCCTTACCGTTTGTGATTCGTGGGGGGCAGTGCTTCATTGACCAGAGCCCAAATGCTTAGCAGTTGATTGGTGGGGAAGAAAGAGGAAGTGGGTGACTGAACTTCAACACCCACAATGCCTAGCCCTATACTCATTGAAAGCTAGTGAATAAAAGGAGAACTAAGGAGGAAGTGGATGACTGAACTACAACTCCCACAATTTTTTGCCCTAAACTCATTGTAAAAACGAAAGAGAAAGAGATGGACAGAAGAGTGTGTGAGACCTCCCACACTGCTTTGAAGACTGAAGATTTTTCCTCCTGTAACATGAGTACTCGTTAATGTGGCCTAAGACGTTTTAGAACGCACCTATTTGGAACGTTTTAAAATACAATTTAAAACGTTCCAAGGTACTGTGTAGATAGGCCCTTAGTCACTACATTTGATTTCCCTCCACTCTCAGCTGTTGCATTTCATACCTGCTCTTCTTTATGGATCCTGAAAGAAAATTAATGGGCTGCTTATTCAGTATTGCAGAGTTTCAGGTAACAAAATGCATGACAGCTATTTAACCAATACCTGGGTAGCCAGCCGGTAAGGGTGGCATTAATGATTTTGGAGAAAGTTAACTAAGTACATCTATCACTTTGTCATGTATGGTAAAAGAAAGCATCAATCAAAGGATAAGAAGGTAGCACATTTTAGCTTCACTTTGCAGGTAGCAGTGAAATCTGTTACAAAAATCAATAGAACTGGAGTAGTGAGCTGATTTTTTGTTGATTAAATAGAACATTGGAGTAGGAAGAGAAAGGTTGAAGATAAACCACCTGTAGTCAAGTGATAGGAAGTTACTAAGAACAAGGAAAACATGTGTGACTTTTTGAAGAGCTGGTAGATGTCCTTCCCAACCTACACCAGCAAGCCTAAAACTTAACCCTGGACAGTAAGAGGCAAAGTGAGGAAAGGGCCACTGTTACATACCTGTCACCAAACAACAGTGCAACAGAATGATCAGGTATCACCTGTTGTTTGGTGACAGGTGATACCTGAAGCCTTCCGTTGAGGGTTCCGCGGCCCCAGTGGGGGGATAAGGGGATAAGGGAACCTGTTAGGCCAACTCTCGTCACTCCAACCGGTGTTATGAGGCCCAGGGGGTGAGTGGCATGGGTCGGTCTACCCTCCCCAAAAGGGGTATGGCCTGGGTGTGGTGATCATCTGACGCCACTCGCCAGACATAGAATGCTTCACCCAATATAAAATGCCTAGCGAGTTGCTGGCGTAGTTTAGGGCCCATCCAGTTTCCCTTTGCAGATCTTCAATTAATGTTGCCCGAGTTTGATACCATATACAGTTGTCTCGTCTTGTTATTTCCTCCTTCTGCCTGCAATTTCTTTTATGCCAGTGTCATTGAGATCCTATGTATCTTTTGAAGGATGAGACATTGCTCCCATAGAGCATGTAACATGCTTTTATGGCCACTGGGTAATATTATCTGACCATACCTGAAGTGAGGTTAGACCAGTTCTAAACTTTTACTCACAGATTTATACATGTAATGAATTTATATGCTGCTTATCATATGTAAAAAAAAATCTAAGTGGTTTGCAAAATCAAGAAAATTAAAATAAAATTAAAATCATAAATACAAAAACTAATCACAGTACAACAGGTACTAAACAAACTCACTAAGCAGCACAAACATCAAGAGAATTCTTGGTTAAAGAGATGGGTCTTTGACCGATGCTGAAAGTACACCACACTTGTTGCCTCTTGAATGCCAGGAAGGGAGGGCATTTTGCAAGGTGTGCACCACCACAGACAAAGCCTGCTTCCAGGTTGCTGTGAGATGGCAATCTCCAGGTTGCAGCAAGGCCTCCTGTGTTTATCTTAGAAACTGAGATCAAACAAAACTAGAGAACATCCAAAAATTCTCGATAGAATCAGTTAGAGGAGTCATCTTGGAGACAATCTTTTTTCTGAGATCTCTGCAGGCACTTTTAGATTCCTGAAGAAGGGTCATATTCAGGAATCTAAAAGGGCCTGCAGAGAACTAGAAAAAGACAGTCTTCAAGATGTATACAAGAAGGTACTGCATATATATTAGTCAGGGCCAAAACACATAGAACTACTCCTCACAATAAAACAACATATTTTCCCAACTTCCTGAGTCTTTGTCTCTTTATTCCATTGATCTTAGTGGACGAACATATTTGCTGAGGGTGTAGAGGGGGAGCAGAATCAAAATTTACTAGTGCCCTATATGAAAGCTATTGTTAGTTTCCTGGTTTTGGCTCTGGGAATTTGTGTACCAGTCACAGGGGAATTGCTTACCAAGGAAAGTTTTATATATATGTGTAAAGCAGGTGGGCACAAGTTGTGACAGGTGAGCTCCACCAATGAGCAATGAAGGGCCATGCAGAAGGGGGTTGATAACCTTCCTTAGGGTGACCATATGAAAAGGAGGACAGGGCTCCTGTATCTTTAACAGTTGCAGAGAAAAGGGAATTTCAGCAGGCGTCATTTGTATGCAATTAGTACCTGGTGAAATCCTCTCCTCATCACAACAATTAAAGTTGCAGGCACTATACTAGAGTGACCAGATACAAGAGAGGACAGGGCTCCTGCAGCTTTAACTGTTGTAATGAAGAGGGAATTTCACCAGGTACGAATTGCATACAAATGATGCTGGCTGAAATTGCCTTTTCTCTACAACTGTTAAAGTTACATGAGGCCTGTCCTCCTTTTCATCTGGTCAGCCTACCTTCCTTTATTTAAGCCTGCCAAGCTACAGAAATAGGAGTGGGTGAGGGTCAGGCATCTGGAAAGCCATAATATAAAATCACAGATATGTGAATTTAAACAAAAATATCAAAACTTAAATTTGAATTGTTTAAAATAAAAATGAATTCAAACTTTGATTTTAAATCCAAAGTAAATCCAAGATATTCAGCTTGAATCTTCCTAGCAACAAGGGCACATGGCTGAAATCCTTTTATTAATTTCACTCTCCAACATCCTACGTCAGGGGCACCATTTCAATTTTTAGTAAAGACAGATTATGAAATAATGTAAATAGAAAATTCAACACAGAAAATAAGCATTTATATTATACAGTAAAGCACACACACCACATTTTTTTTCTTCAAGCTGCTTCGGTATTTTCTATCTTCAAAGTGTGAGATTGCTCTAAAAACATGTTATATCACCTGAAGTTAAAGGTGTACTCTTCACTTCAAACAAGCCAATAAATCAAAAGGTATAAGCTTATACAGCTTTTGTATCACCAACTCCAATGCAAACTGCCGGATACTGCTGCATTTGAAAAATAACCAACACCATTTCCCCCCTTTCCCCTCCCTTCCAGTCTTAACCGTGGATGCCTGGCAGGCTTTTCACATTTACAAGTGAATTTCTTGCTAATTATTATTCGCACATGACTCCAATCCTACGTACTCTTTCCTGGCAGTAAACCCCACTAAACCCAAAGACACTTAGCTTGCAGTAGACACACAAAGGAGTATTCTATAACTAGCAGTATTTACCTATTTGGCCAGTTTCCAGTAAGAAATCTGAGGGTCTGGGGATGAAGTATCAGAACAATCACATTCAGACAGGATGACCCAAAAGTGCATAAGGGGGTATACAGCCATACAGACTCAGAGGGGCATGAGAGTTAACCTCTCCTCCTTGTTTGGGGGAAGAAGAGGACTCAAGAGGGCATGAGAAAGGGAAAAAGCAGGGTACATGATGTCCCCAAACATAAGATCAACAGCCCAAGATTCTCTGGAAATTTCTTCGCTCAACACAAGGGAAAAATGGTTCCTCTCAAAGTCAACAAACCAGGAGCTGTTTTCAGTTTCACAAAGAGCAGGTCTTTTGTAAAGTGAATGGGTCTTCTTCATTGCCTATTCAAGGCTGAGCCACCCTAACATACTTTTGCATTACAGTAGGCATAGCTCACAACAACGTATTGTTGCTGGGGAGATGCATTTTCACCCCGGCCTCTGTGCGGATTGTATATCTGTGAGCTCAGAGAAAACAGCGAAGGCCAGGGACCTGGAGATGACATGCCCATCATCCCTTCCTTAAAAGAGGTCTGGGTATTTTGGCTCCATGACACTGATGAATCACAATACCATAAAGTACAATATAAATACAGTTTAAAAGCACAATAATGTACATTCAAATTCAACAAAGCAGAGACCACAGATGAAATAGCATTTACATAAAGCAGCATTTTTTTTGTGGGCAAAACTTGAGGGGGAAAAAAGTCTCCCTAGTTGGCGAAAGGTAGCAAGAAAGAGGGCCATCTATGCTTCACAGGGAAAGGTGTTCTGAAATATTGGTCTGCTGTAACATTGTGCACCAGTATTATAACATGTCATAATTATTTTCTTATTTTGTGTGTGGGGGGTGGGGGGTGGGGTGGGGGGTGGCATGTAGTAAACCACAAGGTATTTGATGATACTCTTGTGTATAAAGTTAAAAGGTTGGAGCAATCTCACAAGCAATGGTGAAAGGTGGATTAGGATACCATGGAAATGTGTTTTAGGGAGGAATGGAAGAGAAACAATTATTCCATTCCCTCTTTTTCCAATGTTCAGGCGTGTGTGAGAGCAAAAATGGCCCCACCCATGTTCAACAGGGAGGTATTTATTTATTACATTTGTATACCGCCCCATAGCCGAAGCTCTCTGGGCGGTTTACATAGGATTAAAAACAATTTAAAACAATATATAAAAATTAAAACAGCAAAAACATACAACATACACACAATCTGTACGTTTAAAAACCACTTCAACACTTCAAAAAGCTATAAAAACAAAACAAAACAAACCCAGGCTCCTCAGATATTGCCAAACGCCTGAGAGAAGAGGAAAGTCTTGACCTGGCGCCGAAAAGATCACAATGTTGGCGCCAAGCGGGCCTCGTCAGGGAGATCGTTCCACAATTGGGAAGCCACCACAGAGAAGGCCCTCTCTCTTGTTGCCGACCTCCGAACTTCCCTCTGAGGAGGCACTCGGAGGAGGGCCTTAGATGTTGAACGTAGTGTTCGGGTAGGTTCATGTCGGGAAAGGCATTCCATCAGGTATTGTGGTCCCAAGCTGTGTATGGCTTTATAGGTTAAAACCAGCACCTTGAACCGGGCTCGGAAACATACAGGCAGCCAATGCAAGCGGGCCAGAGTAGGTCTTATATGTTCGAACCTACTGGTTCCGGTTATCAATCTGGCCGCTGCATTTTGCACAAGCTGCAGCTTCCGAACCACCTTCAAAGGCAGCCCCACATAGAGTGCATTGCAGTAATCTAACTTGGAGGTTACCAGAGCATGGACAACTGAAGCCAGGTTATCCCTGCCCAGATAGGGACGTAGCTGGGCCACCAACCGAAGTTGGTAGAAGGCACTCCGTGCCACTGAGGCCACCTGCGCCTCAAGTGACAGAGATGGTTCTAGGAGAACCCCCAGACTCAGGGGAATACTAAGGTTTGCAGATGTACAAAAGCTCTTTAGAAAAGAAAACCTAAAGAGGGGGAAACTGAGAACAAACCAGTGGTCTGAGCATGCTCAGTGGCTATGGAATGCTGGCTGACTATTTGGTGGAAAGCTGGGTGAGGGAGGGAATATAAGATTGTGGAGGACAGAATAGCTGACTGACTGGAAGAGTGAATAGGAGGGGCATTCCATGCTGTAACATTTTGTTGAAGGCCCCACTGGTTTCCTCTTCCATTCCTCCCACCATTCCATGGTATCCTAATCCACCTTTCCACTAGATATGCTGGAAGAGACATTTATTTATTTATTTACTTATTTATTTATTTATTTGTTATGGGAAGAGACATTTATTTATTTCATTTCTATACCACCCAGTAGGCCAAAGGTTAGGCATCAATAGCTGTAGCACCAAGTATATCAGAAATGATCAGTAAAACTCGACTACATTATAATTTATTGAAAAGAAAACAGCAAAGAAAGAGAAAAAGTTGAACACTGTACAATTTAAAGCCTTCCATGGGGATGTTTAACTCCAGAGCAATTCAGAGCCTGAAAAGCAAAACCAAAATGGCTTCAGTTGATTCAGAATGCGGCTACAATTTGTTGTATATCTCAATTTTGTCCATAGAGAACCACTTCAATTTGAAATTGCCATGGAGAAACCATTTACATATATGCTCTGAATGCAGGCAATTTCCAATGCTTTATGGAGATCAAATTGCCAGAGGTTTATCTTGAATTAATCTGACTGGAGTACAGGACACTGGAAGCACCTCCTCCAGTTTGCTCGCAGTGAAATCCTGCCAGGTTCTTTTATCCATAAGGCCATTTCTGTTAACACTATTGTACCATGTCAGGTATCTGCTACACTCTCTGTCAAGGAATGAACAGGAGTTATCTGGATCTTTCCATCCTGTCAAAAGGGAACGGGGATGGTGACTCACACATGATTGAAGAGGATGCACTTGGTACCTCTGTCAACAGAAATGATTGAATGCTGGAAGAGTATATCGGCTTGGAGTTGAAGGAAAGGAGCTCAGCCAATTTTTTAAAGGAGGTCTTTTTTTGAAAAACTTCCTGAGATTTTTCCCCACTCTAGAAAGAGAAATCCGCTTTGCAGATATTTTTTCAGAATATTCTACATCACAGTTTTGTGTCAGAGGCTAATCCAGGCGCAACCCAAATCAAGTGGAAATGTTGTTTCTGTAATGCGGCAGGCTGGTGGAGCTCACTGCCCAAGAAAAATGAGTTAAAAACATTGATAAAACACACAACAATTTTTTAAAAAAAGAATTTAAAAGCAGCAACAACAATATTTTTAAATAATTTTTAAAGGAACCAGCTAAAAATGAAAAAGGGTAATTTTAAAAAGCAGCTTTAAACATATTGTTAAAATAAAACATAAAAAGCAACAATTAAATTTGTTTTAAAGCCCTGCTGCCCCAAACTCAACCAAATAGGCACTGGGCAGACCTCTCTAGGATGGGCATTCCAGAATTTGGGGGCCACCAAAAGAAAGGCCTACTCACAATTGGCCACCCACCAAATCCCATTATGTGGGTGCACTTGAGCAGGGCCTCAGATAATGATCTCAGGGCATGGGCAGCAGTATTGTATCAAAATTCCAAATGAGTCCACAAGGGCAGTGTATGCCCCCATGTCTGGCCTTCATGGGCCCAGTTGAACCTACTCAGTGCTAGGACAGGCCCGTACCTGACTGCTCTTGAGCCTTCGAGAGTGGTTGGGCAATTTCCTTGGGGAAATTGCATGTTTCTCTCCCCCCTGCCAATGGAGGCCTTAGGGAAATCATGTGTTTTCCCCCTCCCCCTGGAGGCAATTGGGGCCTTAAGGCCCTCTTTCACAAGGTAGCCTAGCATAAGAGGGCCTTCAAGGCCCCATTGGCATGGGGAGGGGGATGACAAAGCACGCTCTCTGGGGCCTCTGGAAACTGTGCACTTCCCAGAAGTCCCAAAAAGCCCACTTTGTTGAGGACTCCTGAGGCTTGCGCAGCCTCCTAAGTGCTCAGCAAATGCTCGTGCAGCCTGCCTCCATGAAGCAGAACTGTGCGATCAGGACTCATCGTACTCATGGGGCGGCCCCCCCTCAACTTCTGAACATATGGAAAGAGGCAGTCTTCAGATACTGTGGCCCCAAGCCATGATGAGCTTCATAGATTAATACCAACACTTTGAATAGGGGTGGAAATGAACTGAGAATGAAGCTGGTACAATACTGGCATAATATGGTCATAACACCCAGTTCCAGTCTGTTTCCTAGCTTCCATATTTGTATGAACTGAATTTTCGGGAATCATTTTAACAGCAGCCACATATACACTGCACTGCAGTAATCTAACCAGGAGGCTGCCAGGGCATTGATAACTGAAGCCAGGCTACGTCTATCCAGATAGGGTCATAGCTGCATACCAGTCTAAGCTGGTAAAAGGTGTTTCATGCCACAGAAGATATCTGTGCCACTCCTGACAAGAACCCTAAGCTATGAATTTGATCCTGTAGGAGAAGTTCAACTCCATCCAGAACAGGTTGAGTACCACTCACCCAGACAGATGAACCACCTACCAACAGTACCTCCATTTTTTTCTGGACTGAGCTTCAGTTTATTGTCATCCAATCCATTACAGTATACAGTCACTAATGAAGCACCTCCACTGCCTCACCTGGATCTGATGAAAGAGAGGGAGAGAGTGAGACAGCGAGCGCAGTATGACATCAGCATACTGATAACACTACCTCTAAATCTCTGAATTGCCTCATTCAGCGCTTCCATGTAAATTTTAAATAGCATGGAGGATAAGATGGAACCTTGCAAGATCCTGAAGCATAAATACCATGGGTCTGAGCAGATGTCCCCCCCAGCACCACCTTCTGAAAATGAACCCTGGCAATTTAGTTTTTAATTCCTTTTAACTAGAGAATTGTAACCTTCGTATGCAGGAAATTGTCCCAACAGAAGCGCGCACACACACACACACGAAATAAATTAATAATAATCAGATGGTGTCAGTTTTTCCTTTCACGTTGTGTTTCCACAACATCCAAATCTATTGTAACATCCACAAGTTAAACAGTTGCAGTCAATTCAATGACAACTGTAAACACAGGACAGTAGCAGAATGAACAATTGTCATACTGCCAATAAAGAATAGCTGGGCCAACGTGTACATTGCAGAGTCTTTTTATCCTCCGTAGGCAGGCTTTGCTGAGATCAGACTTAGTTGAGAGCAGACAGTGAGCAGCAGGAATAAGACTCTTCATCCATTTTGCATAGTCTCCACCCAGCAGTTCTCAATGCAACAAAGAACGTAAGAAACTTGACATTGACACCTATGGAAGCTGCACTCACTAGCTGCCAAATCTGCACCAGTGCCAGGGAACTGGTATTATGAGGTCCATGAAAGTCTTGCTTTCATTGTGCGTGCCATTGTCAGAGCATGCTTCCTGCTTAGTGTACTTACAGCCAATCCTATCAGACTTCTTTTTTAAAAAATTGCTTTTACAGCTAGCCAAAGGACCAATCAGCTTGTCTTTGAAGAAAATGAAAGTGAAGGTTCTAAGGTAGGCTGATCATATGAAAAGGAGGACAGGGCTCATATAACTTTAACAGTTGCAGAGAAAAGGGAATTTCAGCCAGTGTCATTTGTATGCAATTAGTTCCTGGTGAAATTCCCTCTTCATCACAACAGTTAAAGTTGCAGGGGCCCTGCCTTCGTTTGTATATGGTCACTCCAGTATAGTGCATGCACCTTTAACTGTTGTGATGAAGAGGGAATTTCACCAGGAACTAATTGCATACAAATGGCACTGGCTGAAATTCCCTTTTCTCTACAACTGTTAAAGTTACATGAGCCCCGTCCTCCTTTTCATATGGTCAGCCTATTCTAAGGGAGTATAACAAGTCACAGACACTGTTCTTCAAATGGGAGATAATTTGTGGTCTGACCACAAAACACTTGAAAGCCTACACCCATCTGGAAATTAATTTTCATGGTAAAATCAAAACCAAGTAATAATCTGCTTTCTTTAATCCACAAAAGGGACTAATAGTCCGCACAATTCATGGTGCTTACTTGTGATCAATAGGGAGACGTTTTACTCATTAACCTTTGCCTCCTCAACTGGACCAGGGCCTTCATGATGTTGGCAACTACCACAATGACACACAGTACAGTAGTACCTCTACTCAGGGCTGGATTAAGACATACAGAGGCCCTAAAATAGGGTGACAGTATGAAAAGGAGGACAGTGCTCCTGTATCTTTAAACAGTTGTGTGGAAAAGGGAATTTCAGCCGGTGTCATTTGTATTGATGAAATTCCCTCTTCATCACAACAGTTAAAGCTCCAGGAGCTGTGACCTCTTTTTGTATCTGCTAGTATAGCTCCTGCAGCTTGAACTGCTGTGATGAATTTCACCAGGTGCTGCATGCCTACAAATGACACCTGCTGAAATCACATTTTCTATACAACTGTTAAAGATACAGGAGCCCTGTCTTCCTTTTCATATGGTCACCCTACCTAAGACATATCAAGATTCAGAGGCCCCATACCATGAAAATAAAGACAAAAAAGTGTATTACATTATAATAGGAAGGGTAATGAAAAGGTACCACCCAGCCTTAGGGGGTGCTTGTAGTTAAACAGTGTTAGATGGCTTTCTCTGAAGATGTGTATAAAAGGACTAATAAAGTAAGTTGATTTGAACTTATTTTAAACTGGGGCTAGATCTACACTACTGCTTCACTGTGGTATTGATGTGCACTGATAATGGTTGGGGCACATTCCACATTCCATGAACCTCTTTCATAGAGTTGTTTCTGGCTTTTTGTTTCATATTATCCCAAATACTGCAACAAATATCATTGTGTGTCTTGCAAGATATAAATCCGCAAAAGGGATATAGTGTTACCATAATGGGATCATAATGATTTGGCACAAGGTGTAGATCTGACTCTAGTTTGTGCTTATTGCCTCCAATACTAAATGCTGCATTGCCACACTTTCTCTATATAAGGCAACTCACACCAGACCTTCCAACACACCAGACCTTCTAACATATTTAAGCCAAAGCAATTTCATCTTAGCTATCTTATATCTTAGTTATCTTCAAGGTATTTTGGGCCCCTCGTAACATGAGGCCCTAAGACATAGTTTACTTGGCTTGTTCCTAAATCCAGCACTGTCTCTACTCCCCCACTACAAAAGTCAGCCATATAAGTACCACACACACTTCCATCATGTGGGTTTCAGATGGTGTAGTACAAATTGTGGTGATCATCATGATATTGTTTCCCCAGCCTGTAGCTTGAGAGCTTCAGAGCCATCTATCATGATTAGAACCAGATGAAGTAAGCACTTGTCCACAAAGGCTCAAGCCATAATCCATTTGTTAATCTCCTATAAGATGTGTTCCAGTTGCAGCAGACATAACATGTTTTTCTTCTATGATTAAGCTGCTCTATAGATGGTCTAGAACATGGGAAGGCAATGTGGTGCCTGTAGGCCACCAATGCACCCCCATAAATGTTTCTTGATGCCCACCAACATGCTTTACCTCTCTCACTTAAAAAAAATAACAACACTGTTTTGTTTTTTACTGGCAGTTGGATTGCTGTGAAATAGGTGGGTTCAAAGGAGTTGTTTAGTGTGTTGGGGCTCAGACCCCACCTCTGCCTTATGCTCAGTCTTTTGGGCAGGTCACGTGTGCTTTCCCCAAACTTCTCATGGTAGCCATTTTGTGATGGTGCCCAAGATAATTTCTCAAATTGTCATATGTGCCCATGGTCCAAGAAGATTGCCTACTCCAGACTAGGGAGCATTATTATTGCTTTCCTAGTGTGCACTTTGAAGTGTACGCGGCAAATAGATCAGCAAAAAGAACTGTCATAAGCACCACACGATGAACGTGTGCAGTGCTATACACAATCCTCCTTTGTGTACTTGTGATATTTTATTTATTTATTTATTTATTTATTACATTTGTATACCGCCCCATAGCCGAAGCTCTCTGGGCGGTTTACATAGGATTAAAAACAATTAAAAACAATATACAAAAATTAAAACAGCAAAAA
Source organism: Anniella stebbinsi (assembly GCA_029215795.1). Taxonomy (NCBI): domain Eukaryota; kingdom Metazoa; phylum Chordata; class Lepidosauria; order Squamata; family Anniellidae; genus Anniella; species Anniella stebbinsi. The sequence goes on from JARDYH010000003.1 coordinate 222,372,153, forward strand.
CATACAACATACACACAATCTGTACATTTAAAAACCACTTCAACACTTCAAAAAACTACAAAAACAAAACAAAACAAACCCAGGCTCCTCAGATATTGCCAAATGCCTGAGAGAAGAGGAAAGTCTTGACCTGGCGCCGAAAAGATAACAATGTTGGCGCCCGGCGGGCCTCGTCGGGGAGATCGTTCCACAATTGGGGAGCCACCACAGAGAAGGCCCTCTCTCTTGTTGCCGACCTCCAAGCTTCCTTCGGAGGAGGCACTCGGAGGAGGGCCTTAGATGTTGAACGTAGTGTTCGGGTAGGTTCATGTCGGGAAAGGCATTCCATCAGGTATTGTGGTCCCAAGCGTGTAAGGCTTTATAGGTTAAAACCAGCACCTTGAACCGGGCTCGGAAACATACAGGCAGCCAATGCAAGCGGGCCAGAGTAGGTCTTATATGTTCGAACCTACTGGTTCCAGTTATCAATCTGGCCACTGCATTTTGCACAAGCTGCAGCTTCTGAACCACCTTCAAAGGCAGCCCCACGTAGAGTGCATTGCAGTAATCTAACTTGGAGGTTACCAGAGCATGGACAACTGAAGCCAGGTTATCCCTGTCCAGATAGGGACATAGCTGGGCCACCAACCGAAGTTGGTAGAAGGCACTCCGTGCCACTGAGGCCACCTGCGCCTCAAGTGACAGAGATGGTTCTAGGAGAACCCCCAAGCTACGAACCCGCTCCTTCAAGGGGAGTGCAACCCCATCCAGAACAGGTTGAACACCCTCCATCCGGTCAGCAGAACCACCCACTAACAGCGTCTCAGTCTTGTCTGGATTGAGTTTCAGTTTATTAGCCCTCATCCAGTCCATTGTCGCAGCCAGGCACTGGGTCAGCACAACCACAGCCTCACCTGATGAAGATGAAAAGGAGAAATAGAGCTGCGTGTCATCAGCGTACTGATGACAACACACTCCAAAACTCCAGATGACTGCACTCAACGATTTCATGTAGATGTTGAACAGCATGGGGGACAGAACTGACCCCTGCGGAACCCCATACTGGAGAATCCATGGAGCCGAGCAATGTTCCCCAAGCACCACCTTCTGGAGCCGACCCACCAAGTAGGAGCGGAACCACTGCAATGCAGTGCCTCCCACTCCCAACTCAGCCAGTCGTCCCAGAAGGATACCATGGTCGATGGTATTGAAAGCCGCTGAGAGATCAAGGAGAATCAACAGAGTCACACTCCCCCTGTCTTTCTCCCGACATAGGTCATCATACAGGGTGACCAAGGCTGTTTCCGTACCAAAACCAGGCTTGAAACCCGACTGAAATGGATCCAGATAATCAGTCTCATCCAAGAGTGCTTGGAGCTGGCTTGCAACCACCCGCTCCAGGACCTTGCCCAGGAATGGAACATTTGCTACTGGCCTGTAGTTATTAAAATTTTCAGGGTCCAGGGAAGATTTCTTTAGGAGTGGTCTCACTGCCGCCTGTTTCAGGAGGCCTGGGACCACTCCCTCTTGCAAAGAGGCATTAATCACTTCCCTGGCCCAGCCAGTTGTTCCATCCCTGCTAGCTTTTATTAGCCAAGAGGGGCAAGGATCCAATATGGAAGTGGTTGCACGAACCTGATAAGCAATCCAGAAGAAATGATTCAACATGAGCTGAACAAAACTGACTCAACCACAGTTGGTTGTGATAACAGACTCTCAAAGATGCCAAAAAAACTAGAATTAAAGGTTAACTTACTTATGCAACCATCTTATGTATTAAATTCTCTCTGCTAAGGTATGATTCTTTTTCCTTAATTGCTTTTGCTGTTTCAACAGGTACAGTGAGCTTTCTCCAGAGCTCTCTCCCCCACCTCCTCCCCCACAAACCTTTGAGGAGAATGTATTCATCATCCATTTCATGTGAATATGAAGATTTAGGGTGCAATCCTAGGCATGTTTAGACAGAAAACATCCCTACAACTCCCAAAATGCCCCAGCCAGCCATGGTATCGAAGACTTTTTTTCGGTCTAAAAATGCATAGGCTTGTGTGCCCTTACTGATCAATCCTATACATGTCTAATCAAAAGAAAGTCCCATTGATTCAATAGGGTTTACTCCAAGATGAGTGGGCAAAGTGTGAAATCTGACACAGAACAGCTGTGATTCCTCCGAGACTCGTAGTGTAAAACCAGATGGAATGGAAAACATTCTGACCCAGTAATTGCATAGTTGGTCACCAAATAAACAAAGTGCATCAGTGCACAGAGGGGCAAGATGTAATCAATATTGTATTTTGATGTGTGTCTGTCTGATAAAAATAAGATAAATATCACTAGAGTGTCTGTGTAGTCTGCTTAGGATGTAAAAATCTGAGAAAATATTTACAAGTTTATTTTATTTTTGTGCTTTTCTTTATCCTTTCCCCCATTGTCTTGGGTCTTTCCACAATTCAAGAAAATGGCTAGATACATTTCTATCTGGAGCCAATTAAACAGGCAGAGTTCTCTGCAGTCAGCAAATTCCGGCTTCTCTTTCTCTCTCTCTCTCTCTCTCTCTCTCTCTCTCTCTCTCTCGTGATTTAAACACAGTTGTGCCCAAGACTTCAATTTGCCAGCTGTTCAAGGTTGAACAAAGTCACCATCATGAGAAATTGCTTTTCCTCGATACCAAAATAACCTCAAATCAAAACACAAAATCCACTCCATCCTTACCTGCAGATGAGGTTATTAAAATACAGCTGCAGAAAAACATTGAACCTGTTGAGAAAATGTTAAAGCGCTACCTTTTCTGCAACCTAGTATTTGAAGCAGTGAGGGCCTAATACACCTCCACCCATTCCAGGGCTCTTGACTTAACTCGGGTCAATGGACAATGAATGTATCACCAGCAACAATCACTTCTAGCAATGAATGGCCTACCATTCCAAGCTGGTCACAAAGCAATGCAAACTTCTCAGCTCATTGCTTGTTAAATAAGGTCCCCTTCACATACCTACATTTTATTTATTATTTATTACATTTCTAGCTTGCTTTTCCACCAAAAGCTGTGCTCAAGGCATCTACCAGTAATAACAATAAAATGAAGATTACAATAGAGCCTTAACTAAAACATATAAATAATAATAATAATAATAATAATAATAATAATAATAATAATTCTGCTTGCTAAAGGTTGGAAGGTTAATCAAGCAGAAGCCCCATAGCTGTGAAATAACAGGGGGAAGGCATAGTATTTACTCACTGACACAGCATACTTCACTCATTCAGACCTTTCCATATAATTCTAGCTTCAACTCTGTTCTTCATTTCCTGTTTTACCTTTTAGTCCTGTCCAACTGCTGAGCAGACAGGAGTTTTGTCAGAGATAACCATTCGAGAGACACTGGAAATGAGTCAGGTTTCTAGAAATTAGGGATTCAAGATAGAAGAGACACATGGCATTAGGTAGTCTATCATCAACTTGACAATGCAAAATTGCTCTGTAAAGTTCATTTATAACTCCAGGATCCTATCTCCTTGCTAATTTTTAACAGGTAAGACCAGAGTCAGCATTTAATTGGCAAAATGAAAGATGCTTGGAGGAAACTGGAGAGTAGGGAAACTTTTAAAAATAACTCAAATCATTTGTTGTCAGGTGGTTTGGCTGCAACCTCAATGCCCCATGGCCATCACCTACTTGCTTCGAACAACACACCAAAGCCTATCAAGAAATCGAATCGTTCAAGACAACGTGAAGAGATGTTAAGATGTCTTTCTTAAAAGGAGTCATTATAAATGATTTCTGGGGTTTGGAACTGAGGTTTTAAATGGATCTACTAGGAATGAGGAGGAATAATGCAACAAATCCTGGGATTCAAGGACTTTCATGTTTCAGTAATAATTGAGAGAACAATGCATGATTCTGCAATAATAGATTTGACTAGCACAGAAGCAGCCAAATGCGTGACCGTGGCTGGTTACCATATGAAAAGCTAACAGGTTTTACATCACCCTTAGGTTTCTTCAAAAACAAACACAAAATAGTTTTTGCCAACTTTTTTTCTTTTGGCAAGAAGGGTTGCCCTTGTGTCCCAGACTACATGCGATTATTCCTCAGTAGTGTTATTCCTTTGGCCAATCCATTGATTTTATACACTGATCAACTACTTCTATTAAGCTGTTAAATGTGGGGATACTTATGCATCACCAAAAAAGAGGACAAATTCATGGAGGAGAAGACTGTCAATGGCTACTAGTCCTAGGGATGTTAATTGCTGGAAAATCCAGTTCTTTGGGGGCTTACTGGAAATCCATGGTATATATGGTTCACTTTGTATCTGTGGGCCAAGCTGTGGGATATTCCCCAAACTCCGGGAACCATTTTACACATTTTTTGGGGGGGGGGGGAAGGTTCTGCAATTTGTGCAAATTTCTCAGCAATATGCACAACTCATGGCTGAATTTGCACAAAATAAGGCTGAAGTTGCATGAATTCTGCCATGATTTGAATAAATTCGACCATAGTTTACATTAATTGCTCAGAAATTTGCACAAATTGTAGAACTTTAAATAAAACCATGCAAAATTCCCACAAAATCCGCAAAGTGGCCTGACTAACTGCAGATTGAATCAGGCATGGAGCAGTAATTGAAATAAAGTCAGGAAGGGGGTGCTGAGCCTTGGGAAACTCAGCAAACATCCCCCACAGGCTTTTTCTGACATTCCTAGTTCTGATGGCTATATGCTACCACCAGTATCAGAGGCAGTGTGCCTATGTACAGCAGTTGCTGGGGAACATGGGTGAGAGGGTGCTGTTGCACTCATGTCCTACTTGTGGGCAGGTCATTGGTCACACTGTGAACAGAATTTTGGACTAAGTGGCCCTTTGGTCTGATCCAGCATGCCTCTTCATATGTCCTAAGACACAAAGAGGACACACTTTTGCCTAAAATCTGCACTTGTCCATTTATGTGTAGATACAAGTTTAGAAAGAATTGCTATCATTGAAATAGAAATAAATACATCTTACCATAGTGGGGAAAACTATGAGCCTCATGCCTGCTCAGTGTGCTATCCTAGTGCTAACTATTAATGGCCAACTTCAAGGCTCCTACTCTCCCTTTATATGTGAGACAGACTTGGATTTGACAGCCCTTTGAATTAATAGAGAATACCTTCAAATACAAGACTGTCTTCTGACAGATCTTCAAATAGAGGACAGCCCTCAATAATGTAGGATTCATGGCCACCCATACTAGGTAATATTTTGTATTAAAGAAAAGGCCAACTGTTTATCCTGTTTTCATATTGCTGAATACAGTTATTGTGAAATCTATTAATGCAGGCTTTTAAAATCCATGGATTTTGAAAGTGTCTCTGAGCAGGGTTTTGGATTTTGCTGAATGTCAGCATCATTCTTGGCCTCCTTTACTGAAATGAGGCTCAGGTAACCACATATGAATCGCCCAAAAAGAGTTCAAAAGAAGGTAGCGATCTCTGTAAAATTTCCGTATGCCAATTTATATGAACAGATGCAAATGTAGAAATAATAATTATAATTGTAATAGAATTATAGAACATCTCCCCATAATGTGTAAATCTGTGAGCAGGTGACCTGTGTGGTTGCTCATTATTTATTTACTGCAATAATTATAATTGTAATAGAATTATAGAACATCTCCCCATAATGTGGAAATCTGTAAGCAGGTGACCTGTGTGTTTGCTTGTTATTTATTTATTTACTGCATTCTATACCGCCCAATAGCCGGAGCTCTTGTTCAGATGCTGCTTAGGTGCTAATTGATTATAGTCAACTGTTCTTATAATTCATTATTTTTAAACCAGAATTGAACAGAACAGCCCTTCTAGAAGAGACTGGCCCTCTAGGAATCATTCAAATAGAGGATTGCCCTCTATCAAAGAGGACACATGGCCACCCTGTTGAGCAAATGGTAATGTACTGTGAATGTTGTGAAATGTGCTTTATGCATGATTACTAATGTTACTGTTTAACATTAGTTAGCTGCAAGTCAGGAGGAAATCTAAGGCAGAAAGGTTTGGTTCCTGAATTTCTGCCTGTCACCTAAGAAGCATAACAGAATGGTGGAAATAATGCTATCTCTGGTGGAGGTGCAGATTGTTCTGGGTTCGTTGTTGGGCTGGGACTGGGAGGGGGCTAGAACCCGTACCCCCAACAGGATTGTACTAGCTGTTTAAGGAAGCCGATGAAACATGGTTGCTTCTTTGCTGTTTTCAGAATCACACTCACCCTGCTGAAGTCTATTTTGCTTTTAAACCCCATGACTTGGCACTAAACATAAATTAGCTGCTCTTGGATGGGAAAATGAACCCCTCTGGCGCATGAGGAGGAAACGACAGTAATAATTTGTGGGCGATGTCAGTCTGTTTGCAGTTTTCTCCAATTTCCTTTTTTGTTTGACAAGACAGAATGCATCCCACATCTAAATAAAATAGATAGGTTAAAGCCATGTTAGTGAATTATTTGCCTGCATATGGGCTTTTAAAAAGTGCATTTTTCAAGTTCTGTTTTGATCTGACCTGGGTTTTGAGAACCATTTAAGGGAAAACATCTCACTTCTTATAATTACTGCTGAAACTGAACTGATTTAATGCTTTGTGAAATGCTGTGGTTGCAGTTAAAGCTAGGATGAAAGTAGCAAGAAAATGTTGTTAAGACCTCTTTGTATTGTCAACTAATCTCATTTTTTTTTCTTACATAACTCTTCTGTGGGTAAGGTTTTACTTGCAACTGAAGATTTTACTTGCAACCTATATCAAAAGATGAAGCAAATGTGGTCCATCCATGCTGAAAACTCTTGAGGAATGTTTAAGAGAGGCCAGATTTTTTTAAATAAGGCCAGCAGAATTTCTCAATGAAGACAAATTTCTCAGCTACATAAGGTGTATTTGCATGTTGTGTAAAAAAATTAATTAGAAGCTACTGTAAGGGTTTTTCTTCAGGCAATGTAAGTGAGAAATTTCATAGGCAGGCAATGAATTTCAGTAGGATTAGCAATATTAGTTAGTGTTTCATACATGCCTTTAGAACCAAACACTTTGAGGGAAGCTTCAGGGCTATAAAGGTTCAAATACAAATCTTGGGGTGGCCAATTACACATCACCAAGAGAGAGGACAAAGTATAGGGTGACTATATGGAAAGGAAGACAGGGCTCCTGTATCTTTAACAGATATCTGGTCAAGAGGTCAGGACTCCTGCAGTTTTAACTGCTGTGATGAAGAGGGAGTTTCACCAGGTGCTGCCTGCATATAAATGACACCTGCTGAAATTCCCCTTTCAATACAACTGTTAAAGATACAGGAGCCCTGTCCTCCTTTCCATATGATCACCTAGAAAAGCGGACACAGGTCTGTGTAAAATCTGAGTTTTCTAGCTTATAGGTATAGATGAAAATTTGGAAATAATTACTAATTTAACTAAAATACAATACCTCTCACCACAGTGGGAAAAAGTGCGACCAGGTCACCAATGAAGTTCTGCACCCACAGTTAGTGCTGTCCATGCACTAACTGTGGATGGGCACCTTCAAGGTGCTCACTCTCCTTTCCTGTGATTCTTTATCTTCATACCAGACTTGAACTGGACAGTCTTTCGAATGGAGGATGCTTTCAGGCAGAGGACTAGGGATGTCGGAGAAATTGGCAACAGTATCAAATGAGTTTTCCCCAAGTCTCATGGATTCTGTGGACTTGAAGACCATTTTTTAAACATATTGGAATTTGGCGCAATTTGAGTAATGCAAAACACATAAAATAAAGAGAAAAAACCCACCACCATGTGCATTGTGTTTTTGGCTTTTATTTTGCTCATTTGGGGGGAATATTGTGCATTGGCACAAGTATAAATTTGGGCAAATGCAAATTTGGCAACTTGAAAAAATCAGATTCTGTCAATGAGTGGATGAGAGAATAAGAGGATGACAGAATGACAGATTTTGCACAATCCATACATCCCTAACTTCGACAGCCTCTGAAATAGCCAATTGCTAACCAAATGAATTTGTACATGTCTATCAAAATATAGCTGATCGGCTCTGACCAAATGTGTGGAACCTCATGGAAGCGCAGCAGAATCTTAGTTCACTTAAATTCAAAAAATGGGTGTGTGCTATTTTTGATCCCACATTCATCTTTCGTCATCATATAAGGCTGCCTTCTTGTTAGTAGCCTTCTACCAACAGATCAAGTATTATTTGTTTACCAAGGCAAGCAATCTGTTAACAGAAGCAGCTGAATAAAGCAAACTAAATCCAGAAAGTGAAAGATTTGGCAAACTTAACAAGTCATAAACAGATGATCCCCTGTATAAGCAGCCAGCAGTACAAAACGTCAGAGCAAATCAGGCCAGGCTTCTACCGGAATGAAGCCACTACTACCACTACACATACTGAACATACTAGTCCTTTTATACACAAGAAACTCAGGCTAAAAGAAATTTTATTTGACTCCGTCCAGCTCTCACACAGACACTTGTGACCCTGTTTGCATGCAAAGATACAAACCAGGGTCACAAGTGTGTAATAAGTGTGTCACGAGGGATCACAATTGTTTGCACCCAAGGGTGTTAGTGAGTGAATCTTGTGATTGTGCCTACTCACTGCTTTAAAACTCTGAGGGAAAATGAACCCGCAGTTTGTACCCTTTGGGAGAGGTGATTGTCTACCAGCGCTATTCCAAGACAGTCATGATCAAAGAGGCTGATGGTGGAATGCTGCCACAGTGCCACCTATGGGGGAGGAGGGCAGATCTAGGGAATGTGCTGGATGTGTGCCAGGGGGAGGCACAGCTGTATGGACATTTCATACCCTTTCATGGTCCCCACCAAACTCACCTAAACAGGGAATGTGTCTCTCAAGGCAAGGGAATTTTGCAAGATGTGCTTCCCTGTTTAAGTGTAGCACTAAAAAAGAATGCTATGCTATGGTCGGCCTTGGCCAAAGAGAGCGAGATGTTGGGGAAAGCACTCTCTTGCACTTTTAAACCTTCTTTATTTGACAGCTTTCTTATTGTGAGAGTATAAACTATTAGCTCAAGCCAGTAAAAATAATGCTCTTGTTAAAAGTACAGCCACTTCTTGAGACACAAAGGTCTATGATAGATAGATAGATAGATAGATAGATAGATAGATAGATAGATGATAGATAGATAGATAGATAGATAGATATTAAAGAGGAAAAATGTCTCTTTCAGCTGGAACAACTGAGTTCAAGAGTCATTTTACTAGTTATTTGAGTGGGGACCAAGAAGGCTTTAAAAGGCCTAAAACACCGCTACAATGAATGCCATAAACTGCAGAGATGGTTGACAGTCATAAGGGTATGTTATTGGTCCCTCACACACCTGGCTAACATGTATAACTGCAGAGTAATGCTTGTCTGTTTGTCTTTTGATTTATTTATTTAGTGTACAATTTACAAGTTATGGTACCAGATGTTAATGTTTAGGTGATCGTGTACATTCAGTGGTCTATCTCCGTATTTTCAGACATTAATCACAGGAATGAGGTTTGCTCCTTCTCTCTTCACATCATCATTGACAGAGATGTTGGAGGGTCTACGATTTCCATCTCAGTTTTCTTCATCCCCATTCCCAAATGTGAGCTATTTTGTTGTTTTTGTTTGAACAGGAAAAGTACACATAAGGGGGGATATTTATTAAAAGTGTACACCCAAATGTGTACTTCCCCCAGTGACCAAAGCATGAACATGCATATGATATATATTATCCAAAATACAGATTTTTAAAGTACATATTTTTCTAACCCACACATTTTTTTGAATGTGATCACAAGCTAGGGATTTATTTATTACATATTTATAGTGCCCAACAGCCAAGGCTGTCTGGGCACTTTACAATTAAAACAATTAAACTACAATATACAGAGGTCAGAATGTAAAACTTTAATTTTTATTTAAAAAATGTCATATAAACCCTGGAAAAGTTATAATCAAGGGAAGGATTTGTCGAAAAAGATGTGTTTTCAGGAGGGGTTTGAAAGATGTTTTCTGCCTCCTGGACCACACGAGGGAGGGTTTTCCAGAGGGTGGGTGCTGCTACAGAGAAGGCCTGTCGTTGAGGTTTTTGTGATGACATTCTGTTCATCTTGGAATGACAAGGAGGGCCTCCTCTCACAATTGTAAGTGTCATTTGGGCATGTATAAGGGATGGTGGTCTGCTAAGTATCCTGGTCCCAAGTTGTTTAGGGCTTTATAGGATAACATAACCTTGTACATGGCTCAGTAGCTAACAGGCAGTTGTGCCATTTAAATTAGAGTGTGTAGAGGAAATGTACCTCACTTGAATATCTCACCTAAAGCAGCCCTCAATAACCCAAATAATAGCACCATCACACATATGAAGACCCCAGATGGCTCAGACTAAGTTTCATCAAAATGCCTGCTAACAATTTAGTCCAGCTTTTCTATCCCAGCCCAATCAGGACCATTTCCAGAAAGCAGTGCATGAAGGAAGGCTGTTGGAGAAATCTGCAACAGAATCAAATGAGTTCAGATTTCTAAGGATCTGGCCTGCAGTTTCAAAAGTGGACCAGGTTTTCTTAAGTTTCATGGATTCTGTGGACTTGTAGACCATTAAAAAAAACTTCTTGGAATTTTATGCGAATTTAGCTGTAGAAAAATCATAAAATAAAAAAGACACCAGCTGAAAATGCACATTTTCCCCATAGGGTAAAGCATGAAAATCTGCATTTGGGAGTGGGATTTGCACATTTTCACTGATTCGGGGAAATATCTGATCCCACCAATGAGCAGATGATTGAAGGAAAGGTACCTGACAATCCGCGAAATGCAAATGGAACAGAGTTTACACAATCCTGGTGTGAAAGAAGTAGCCCTCCTCCATTATTTATCCCCTAGAAACTAGTATTCAGGCATGCACTGCCCTTGAACATAGAGGTTCCATTTATATTTCTATAGCCATTGATATACCTGTCCTCCAAGAATTTATCTAGTTCTCCCTCTGATGCTGAAAATGGGACATTATCTCTAATAATAAAAGAGGATGTGTGTTTGTTTGTCTGTATGCAAATGCCCTAGTGCTACGACTAAGACCTAGATACTTGAAACTTGGCATGAATACTAGGGGGACTCTAGAGGGTGCATCTGAGGGATATTTCATTTTTAAAATGCATCATTTAATTTTAATTAATTTAAATGTGTCCATGTAGTTGAAGCCTGCAGTAACATCTTTAGTCACTAGGGACACAGTTATGTGCTAACATAACTTTGCAGTCCATGCAGTTTGAAGCCATAAAGGATTAGCAGGGCCATGGCTAGGGGTGCCAATAGGCCTGGCTTTACTCAGACAGGGTGGGCATAATGTGTTCACCAGTGGCAGCTGTGTAAGTTTGCTTGAAGACTTTTCCGTATTCCAACCCATGCAAAGCTGGATCTGTTCACTAGTTTATAAAAATGGACAAGTTGGGGAATTTTCTGTGTTCTTCTTTTGTGTGTTGTGTGACTGTGTTACATACCACACACAGAGAATTAGAGTAGTACTTGGCGCACACTATAAAACCGTAACTGCTTGTAAAGTCCTCAGAGTACCACTCAGTCAAGAATAGAGGCTATTTGGGCCCTTCTTGCTCCCCCTTTTGCAGTTCAGATGCTTGGCTCATAATCGTGGCTTTATTTTAACAGGATCTGGGTTTTGAACCATCAACAGCAGCATTCTCCCATCAGTGCAGGCCTCCTCCTCTCCTACTACTTTACTTCCTGCTCACACCTGACAGACCCAGAAACACCAAGTGTCATGTTGGGAGTGCTATCTGGCAGAACAGGTGGAGGATGTGTCATATGACTATTCGGCCTTCTTGGCAATCTGTAGCCAGGTCTGGGAGGACCTGCCAAGGCTGCCCAGGGATACCTATCTTACCCACCAACCAGAGTTTCAAGGGTCAGGAGTGAATTGCAAAGGGCAGAACCTGATTTACGAAGTGGACAGACTGGGTGGATATGATTTCTTAGTTAGTGGTAATTACCAAGCTATTTTTGGAGCCACAGAGTCCCTGAGAGCTGGTGTTGTTTTCAGAGACCAATGCAGTCACAGCGAATAGCTTTTGATATATTCCCTTAATGTCCATCCTAAAAGCAATGTGACTGGAAAGCACTGGAAAACTCATTCCCTGTTTGGAAACTAGAGCTGTTGATCACAAAACTACAGCACATCCTCTACCTCTTACCTTGAGTTTTCCTTGAATAAAGAGCTTGCAATGCTCATTTGGGCTGTTTGCAGCACTCCCAACTCACCTTGGAGGTTGTTTCAGAGGATCCAAAATGGCCCTGATTTGTCTCGGGCTGCTTCGGGGCTTGCCTGCTTCACTTTGGTACTGAAGCAGCTTGGCCTTTGTGAGATTCCTGGGTGCCAGCCACACAGCTGCACGGCAAGCAACCCAGGAAAGCTAGGCGCAAGGCCTATTGGGAGTCCATTGGACTCCCAACTCTCTCCCTGTCTTCCTTCCTGCCCTTCCTTCCAGCCTGCCCTCCAAACCCAGAACCACTGCCAGTGGGACTTACCTTCCCATGCATCCTCTTCCGTGAGAGCCAAGCCACGATATAAAGGTAAGATCAAGGGGGCTCTCTCTCTTTCAAATAGCTTTATGGTCACAGACTAAGGGAAATGATCCTTTACAACCACCATAGTTTGCTGTCATAGAGCTATTAAAAAAAGAGCCCTCGTGATGTTACCTTTCAATTGTGGCTCAGCTCTCAGGGAAGAGGATGCATGGGAAGGTAAGTCCCAGCAGCAGTGGGAAGAAATCACGGAGGGTGGGGAGGTAGAGGGAGATGAGTCCAATGAACTCACCTGGACTCACATCCAGCCTTCTGCCAGCTTTCCTGAGCAGGTGGGCAAGGGCCCTGCAGTAACCTGAGGCTTCAGTACCAATCTGTTTTGGTCTCAAGGTGCCTTGGGCTGTCCTGGTACCACCTTGGATTCAGGCCAAGGCAGGCAATATTGGATTTAGGGATTTGGCCCAAGCAGTGCACAGCCTTAATGCTTATAGGAAGTGCAAATTTGTGTCAAATTGGGCTTACAAAATTCAAAGCCATCCCTTGAAGCTTCAAGGTGGGTCCGAAGTTTTGGGACGAGCCCACTTCAGTTTGGACTACTTTGGACCAAGGTCATCTGGAGGTGTTCCAATATCTCCAAAGTGGGTCACTTTGCCTCAGAATTTGTGCTTCACCTGAAGACATTTTCCCGCCCCGCTTGCTGGGCGGGTAGAGGAGGTTGCGGGCGGAGATGGGGTGAGGAGACGTGGAACCCCGCAGTTGGTGGGCTCCTGGTGGCGCCACTGGGGAGAGGAGGGGTCTCAGGCTATTTAAGCCAAAGAGACCCCTCCAAACCTCGACAGTTTGCTGCGCGGCTCGGCAGCTAGGAGAGCTGAAATCCAGCTGCAAGAGCTCAAGCAGCAGCAAACTTGAGCCGCGGCGGCGGCTGAATGAGCGGCGCGAAAGGAGGTGGCTGGAAGAGCTGGTGGAGCCCGGCGTTTTAAAAGCCACAACAGGGACCGTGCGAGGGGCCATAGCTCAAAGAGGTAGAGCACCTGCTTTGCATGAAAAATGCCCCCAGTTTGATCCCCGGCTTCTCCAGATAAGGCAAGGAAAGAGTCTTTGCTGAAACCCTGGAGAGCCATTGCTGCCAGCTTTCTTTAACGGAGGGCAACAAAGCCTTGCTATTTACTCGCAGCAGATTGAGAGTGGTCATAGCTAGAGGCAAACAGCCTTTGTGGCCACAACCCCGGTTTACAAACCCTTTAACAATCAGAGTGGGGGCAGAGCTGTGCAGGAGCCCAACCCCCCCCCCCAAAAGAAATCTTGGTAGTAATCTTCCAGGGAGGTGGGATAGCTGCCTTTAAACCTGGGCCCTGACCTGTTTTTGTTGCAAATTATTTTCACCACAAGGCAAAGGGCTATTACTTGAAGGATTTGTTTTCCTTTGTTCCAATCAGAAGGATTGTGCATTTTCTAGTCTTTTAGCAGCAGCTATGGCTCACTGTGATAGGGCAGCTGCTTTGCATGCAGAAGGTTGCAGGTTTGATCCCTGGAAAACTCCTGCCTGGAACCCTGGTTGCCCATCAGTGGGCCAAGGGTCTGGCTCTGTATCAGGGAGCTTCTGATAGAGCAGCATTTTTGATTCATAACTACTGGGTGCACGTGTAAGCTAATAATGCCGCCAAAGAAAGGGATAGAGAGAAAGAGAGGCAAAGGAAAGCCCCAGCTCAGTCCAAATGAAGAGGCCCGTGGAGAATTCTTCCTCTGAGGAGGAATGAGACCCCAATATCTCCAACCTTCTGGTTAGGCTGCAGAACTTAGAAAAAGAAAAGGGCATTCAAGTTCCCCCTTCATCTGCCATGCCACATTCACATTCTAGCAGCAGGGTGACCAGAAAGGAAAAACACAATGAGTTATTAGATTCTATCTCAGCCAGATTAAAGCGGTAGAGGCATCCTCCAGCGGCTCCGCAGGAGACATGCATACTCTCGACGCAAGCCCCAATCCTGTCATCCACGCCTTCTCGGGACAACGTCCATGGAGCAGTGGCAGCTTCAGAACCAGTCCTGCCGGCCGAGGTACTACCACATGGAGCGGCAACCTTTGTGCAAGGTGAGCAACAAGCACAACACAGCATGACACAACCCCAGGTTCCTAACACTGGGGGGATTATGTGGATATATTTCCCCGTTTGTTTCGCAAACAAGAGTGTTCAGACAAAGTGAGGGGTGGGGACAAAGAAGCGGAGAAGATTAAAAGAAACGGGTTGTCTGCACTTGGGCTAATTGGTTGCCCGGTTCTCTTATTTACATGGGGGTTGTACTTCAGCGCTCCCCCAGGAAAGGAGTTATACTGGCAAAATACCTCGATATGACATATCGAGCGCATTCAGAATATGAGGGCGGGGCTTGCTTGGCCTTTGACAAATCATTCCGTCATAGAGCCGCTTTCGACCACGCCCTTCGTTGGGACATTAAGGATCATGATCTGTGGTTACAGTTCATGACTCCAGCCCGGCCTGGTTTTGGGGATAGGAAGGATAGTGGCCATATTTTAGCCAAACAGCAACCCGCTTTCACCTGTAAAGGGAACGCGGGTCAGGCGGTTCAACACCGTCCGCTCAGTTGGGATTTCAACAAGGGTATTAGCATTCGCAACCCATGCAAATACCGGCACGAGTGCAATGCATGCTCTGGACATCATTCCGCCACAATTTGCTTACAAACCGGGGTGGAAAAGGACCCATTGAGGAAGGACTGCATGCTGGACGTCCCGGGGGGCAGCAACCTCCTTCCAAAGGGACCCAGCCCGGTCAAAACTGAACCTCTTAACAAATTGCTCGCATTATATCCCAAGCGGAAGGAAGCAATATATCTCAGGGCTAGCTTTCAGGAAGGTATTCCGTATCCCTTTCCAGGAGACCAGGCAGGGGTCATTGTCCCGGAACCAAAATCGATCGGCCTATTTCAGCACATTGCCAGGGAAACGGTGCTTGGTCCATTCCCTGCCCCCCCCAATCCCTCATTTATGGGTATCACACCTGGGTATAGTCCCAAAAGCGCCAGGGGAGTCCGGGTTATATATAACCTTTCCCTCCCAAAGGGAGCCTCTGTCAATAACCAATCCTGGTAGGCTCGAGCTCTGTCAGATATGCTTCCTTCGATTCTGCTGTTGGCAGGGTGCAGAAGAATGGCATTGGAGCCCCGATGGGATAACGCGATTTAAAGCTGCCTTTCACAATTTTACCCATCCACCCAAAGATTTTGAATTGTTAGGGTTTTGTTTTCAAGGACAATTCCAGGTTGATAAGGCCTTGCCAATGGGATGCTCTATTTCATGCAGGTGTTTTCAGAGCAATATGCGAAGAGCAGGGCGTTCCGCTGGTGCACGACAAAATGGAGGGCCCTACAGCGGCGCTCAAATTTTAGACATAGGATTAGATTCTATACAGCAATGTTGCCGCTTACCTACGGACAAGTTAAGCACACTACACGCAAAATTATAGAGCATCTTGCGTGAGGAAAAGATTTCTCTTAGGCAGTTACAAGAAACGGTGGGTCATTTGAACTTCGCATGCAGAGTAATAACCCCAGGGCACACCTTTTGCGTCGCTTATGCTCTGCCATGTCGGGTTTTACATAGGCCACACCACAGAACTAGCATTATTAGTGATAATGCGAGCAGATATGTAAGTATTTGAACTATTGAACAGATATGTAAGTATATGAACTATTCGACAGCGTATCCTTTTGGAGGCGCGAGCTTATGGTGGAAGCAGAATTACAGATTCATTTGGATACCTCTGGCTCTTGGGGCTTTGGTGTCATTTGGAGGAACAGGTGGTGCGCTGAACGCTGGCCCACGGAGTGAGTCACCAGGGGCCTGTGCAGGGACCTTACGTTTCTGGAGTTGTGCCCTATAATTGGGGCAGTGCATTTATGGGTGGCCGACATGAAGAATTCCACGGTATTGTTCTGGTGAGACAATCAGGCTACTGGGCAGGTCATTAACTCCCTGTCCTTGCGTAATCTGTGAGTGATGAACCTATTGAGGGCTTTTACCCTGCATTGCTTGAACCACAATAGTCTGTTTAACTGTTTAAACAGTGATATAGCAGATGCTTGGTCACGACATCAAGTACAGAGATTCCAGGCACTGGTTCCCCGGGCTCTACCAAGGTCGGAGATCAGGTCTCCAACTAATTGGTTTATTGGAAGGACGAAGTAAATCAGGCCATATGGCAGTCCTTGGCGCCTAGCAACAGGTCAGCCTAGCAAAGCTGGTAGGGAGTTCCAGGAGTTTAGTTCTGCTAATCATCCTCAGTCTCTTTGGCCCATACCGGTGGTGCATCTCCTCCAATTCTGCGATAATGCCAGGAAACGTGGTTTTGCAACGTGCACAACATTGCTTAAGTTAGCTGCGTTGGCTTTTATTTCAAAAGCACAGGGCATGACGGATTGCACATCCAATTCTTGCATTCGCAGGGCCTTGAACGGTTGGGAGAAGGAAACACCGCACGTTCCTGATGCTAGGCGCCCAGTGTCCCCCGATATTCTTATCGGATTACAGGCTCACTGGCCAATCTTTTGCCATTCGCAGTTTGAATCTACACTGTTCCATGCTGCTGCATTAACAACCTTTACGGTGCATTCCGCATACAAGAGGTGTTGGCATCTTCAAAGCGGAATGGGTCTTCCAGAGCTTTCCAGTTTTATGACTTGCGTCTTGATGCACGCAAGGTTCAGGCAATCTAAAACAGATCAGTGAATAAGGGATATTGGGTTAGTCTTTTTCCCGCGGCCAACTCTGAGCTATGCTCTGTAAGAGCCTTGTCAGCTTCATGGCACTGCGAAGGTCCTCTGCAGGTTTCCTATTTTGCCACGCAAACGCTTCCACACTAGTTAAGTACCAATTTTGGGCTATCTCGAGACATGCTCTCGAGGCCCTAGGCTTGCCTTCAGCCACATCTGGCACGCACCCCTTCCGCATAGGGGCAGCTTCCACCGCAACTTCTCTTGGTTTCTCTCCTCCACAGATCCAGACGCTGGGCAGATGGCGCTCTTTGGCAGTTAAACCTTACGCAAGAAAATGGGCGAAATAGGGCCTTTGCTGCATGTGCTAACGTCTTTATGTTTGTTTTAGATCTGCCAGTGGCTTCACCCATGTGGGTCTCTATACGTGGCCACAGCATGATCTTTTGGGCTGGCAAACGGGTGTCCAGCTCCAGCTTCGGATCTCAGTTTGGCTTGAGTCAACACACTACCATCCGTTGGCACGGGAAGCGTGGTATGCGGTAGGAGAATCTGGTACCCACCTTGCTTCAGCATCAACCTGCTTCGTTCCCCCTGCAGATTTTGCTTATCCCCTTTGGGGAATGATTTGGGCCTCTTGAAAGGCAAAGCGCTTATATTGCAAGCTGTGGCTGATTTCCAGCAATTTTGCTGACTGTGGCCAGGCTTAAGGATCATATGGTCCTGCATTCTGCCCCGCTTATATTGGAGAGTCAGTGGTGACCCTCTAGCTTTGGTGAGAACTCGGAAGCAGGTCATTACTGAGATTCTCAAATCGCTGCTGCTGCACAGGAACGTTAGTATTCAGCATCCTAACATTCACCGCTCTCGGAGGGAGCTGCATAGGCGTGATGGGGTACACCTGTCACAGTTAGGTAACGATTTGTTTTCAACAGATCTGCTGGGGGGCCTCCACAAAGTTATTCTTCAAGGGGGAGTGGGAGTGGGAGACTAAGCTAAGGCTTGTCCCCCCCCTGTGGCGGTAGGTGCGGGCATTGCTTAATTTTGTTAATGGTGAGCATTCACTGGCACTGTTCGGGTGACTGGTAAAGCCTGAGGCCAACCACTGAGAGCCCTGCGGCATCAGTTGGGGGGATAGGGCTTACCTCTGGGGTCAACCCTTCTCGTCTACTCGGAGCCCTGCGGCACGAGGGGAGATGACACCGGCTGACCTCCCACCTCGTATCGAGGGAGCTCGGAGGGCGGCGAAAATGCAGGCGCCGCTTCCCGGCCTGTGAATGCCTCGCCCGATCCCCATAATGGCCTAGTTGGCCATAGCTAATGCCCACTTAGGTTCTCCTCCCCCTTTTGCTTAACTGCTGAACAATAAAGTGGCCCATGTTTAAATCCCAATTTTGGTGTCGTCTCTTCATTTCTCATCTCTCGCCTCGCAATCAAATGCAACCTTCGGCTGCCTCTATAAGAGGCATTTAAAGCTCTTTCAAGGCGCATTAAAAAAATTACCTCTACAAGAACGGAGCGCAAATTGGGCGTAGAGGCGCTTTAAACATCCGATTATGCGCATTATCGAATGTGCATTAAATAGCGAGTTTTATTTTGCTCCAGCCGTTAAAGCGCATTTTGACTATGTGAACAAGCGATTTTCCGCATTAACTACTTGTAAAGCGCATTTGAAACAACCGGTAAGGTCACCCGTTGAGTGCTCAATTACCTCCTGCATACAAGCATTTACGATAAAGCGCTTCAGCGATTATGCGCATAATCGGCTAACCAGGCGTAAAGCCAAATTCTTGTAGATGAGGCCTTCTTCTTTTTTACAGACACAGTTTGAATGGTAAAGAAATAATTTCCTGGGAAATTGTTTTTTTCAGTAGAGCAGCTGAAGAAATATCCAATATTCTTATTAAGTACATCTTTATTACTCTTTGTAACCTATGTTTTTGTCTTCTGGTATTGCTTTTGTTTAGTAACTGTCAGTTTTTCAAGCTGATGAATATAAAGAATTTGAGACTGCTAGAGATTGAATTGACAAGGTATCATTTGCCCGTATTATTCCACAGGCAAGGCCAAATCAGTGTTCTGTCATTTTCCTGTCACTTTATTATCTCTGGCTGATGTAACTATGCCTGTCTACTGCCATAGAGATAACCATCAAGTTTACAAGTATCTCGTGATAA
This sequence comes from Anniella stebbinsi, assembly GCA_029215795.1. Classification (NCBI taxonomy): domain Eukaryota; kingdom Metazoa; phylum Chordata; class Lepidosauria; order Squamata; family Anniellidae; genus Anniella; species Anniella stebbinsi. The sequence goes on from JARDYH010000003.1 coordinate 222,391,588, forward strand.
AGATATTGGCTGCTGTCCATGGCCCCAAAAATGTAATTATTGTTTCCTTCTACATATATACAGTGTACCTATGACAATATAAGTAAATGTATCTACTAGGGCACACAAAAAGTCCTTGGCAACATTAATGTTATGTTACTAACAATGAGTCAAGATGCTGACAGAAATCCAGCTAAAGAAATCTGAGTATCAATGTAAGAAAATGTATTGCTTCCAAAAATGTGTTCTGAATAGTAACTACCAGTTTGAAACATGCCATAGATCAGGCATAGTATTGTTTTAGGCCCATCTAGTCCAGCACTCTGTTCACACAGTGGCCATAAGTAAGACACAGGTGCAACAGCACCCTACCACCCATGTTCCCCAGCAATAGGTTTGCTTCCTTAGATACTGGAGGCAGCACATAGCCATCAGGACTAGTAGCCATTGATAGCCTTCTCCTTCAGGAATGTATCCAACTCCCTTTTAAAGCCATCCAATCATTATGGCTTGTGGTAGTGAATTCCATAGTTTGATTATATTATACTTTATATTATACTTCCTTTAATCTGTCCTGAATTATTATTATTATTATTATTATTATTATTATTATTATTATTATATATAGCACCATCAATGTACATGGTGCTGTACACAGTAAAACAATAAAATCTCCCACCAATCAGCTTGATGGGATGAACCTGGGTTCTGGTATTATGGGAGATGGAGAAAAATGTCTCCCTATCCACATTCTCCATACCATGCATGATTGACCGACACCAAGAGTGAAAAAAAGAAAAAGAAAAGAAAAGGGGGAATATAAAAGGGCAGGGCAATTTAACAAAACAGTATGAAATCACAGTAATAAAGACAAGTCTGTGAGAAGGACTTCGAGAGAATAATACCAAACAGTCTGACCACATAGGCAAGTCTTTATTTCTGAGGAGAAAGGTTTGAAAGTAACAGTTCATTAATGGAGTAGGAAAACACTGGCAAGTTTTGCTTCAATATACATGGTGGCATCATAGGAACCTGAGAGGTTATGGTGATCCTGGTTATATCTCACCTCTAAAAGTGGCACCGGCTCTGACTTGTGGCCATTGATTGTAGTGAACCTTGGGTAGAAGTAGTCATTTGGGAGGAAGTCGAAGGGGAGTGAGGGTGGCTGGCAACTGAGAAGATGGAAGAGAATGCAGGGGAGGGGGAGCTATGCTAGTTTGAGTGAGCAGCTGGAAACAAGGGAGAAACAATTGTGAGAGGCTTGGGGGAGTTGGAAGCTATGTTATTGATTCTACTGTGGGTATATGAATTATTTATGCTGCTGTTTTTCTTATGCTGAGTTGTTTTTATATTCTGTGCTCACCTGAATTATTCTGATCCTATTAACAGTGAAATAAACCCAATATCTCTGTTTGAGAAAAGTCCAAACTGCACTGTTTCTAGATAGAACCCAGGTAGGTAGGGTTTGTAAAACAACAACAACAACAACAACAACAACAAACAACCCACTTCCTTGGGAAATATTTATTTTACACATACTTATATCACAGCTGTTGGACAGCTCAAGAGGAAAGGGCCGATTTTCATGTTTGAAGAATCATTTAATATACATGTCGAGATTCAGACTCACCATGAAAAGCTTTGAAACTTGTTGAGCATCTGTCTTCAGGTATTTCAGGTTAGTGGTTTTGATTTTATCTCATTGCCATTCTTGTTGGCTAGCATGCTGAACAGACTGGGTTTTCTATCCAGTGGTTCAAAAAAGTACAGCTCTTGTTAACAAGTCTCTGCTCAACAAAGGTGGTGTACCAATTTTTATTTTAGCAGTCCTCTCTGTAGAAATTATCAACTGACCCTTTTGTTTGCAGTGACCATGCTGCCAATAACAACAAGGCCTTCGGTTTTCAAGAATTGATTTTGAAATGCTCCAAAGCTATCCCTCAATGCATGCGGTTTCCCCTGGAAGAACTTAACTTAGAGTGTTTTGTATTTGTTTTGGTGATAATTGGGATCTTTCTCTGTTACTGCCACTATCAAACTCCTTAATTAGTAGTTTTACCTGTGGGCTGCCAAGCATTCGGTGTCTCAGTGTTGAAGGATTCTCTTGTCAGCCACACTCTTATACATTTATTTGGCCAGCTGTCAGGACCCTGTGCCACTGACAGCCCCCACGCCAACTTTTTCTGCCTCCCCCAATTTTTACAAACAAATAATTACATTCATTACAGAGATCTTTAGAAAGCCAGCAGGAAAGCCTTTATTTTTCTTGTTGAAGGTACAGATGCAATTATTTTGGGGCAGTGTTATGGTAGAATCTGTCCACATATTCCTAATTAGGGATGTGCACTGGATCGGACCCGATCCACGATCCGAGTCCGGTCCAGTGGGAAATCGGATAAATTATCCGATTTCCGATCCCGCAGCTGGATCGGCCGATCCAATCCGAACCGGTCCGAAAAAGCTCCGAACCGGTTCGGCGGATCGGCGGATCGGCGGGCGCCCACTGGCGCCCACCGCCGCTTCCATTGGCGGGCGCCAGCGGGCGCCCGCCGATGAAAGTGGACAGCGGGGGGGGGGGAGGAGGGGGGCACTTACCTTCTCGGCCCGGTGGCTCCCGTCCGGCGCCGGCGCCTACTACTACTAGCAGGCTCCGCGGCCTGCTCTAGGGTGGCGCGCCGGGTGATGTCATCACCCGGCGCGCTACTCTAGAGCAGGCCGCGGAGCCTGCTGGTAGTAGTAGGCGCCGGCGCCGGACGGGAGCCACCGGGCCGGGAAGGTAAGGAGGGGGTGCGTGGAGGGGAGGAGGGGGCGCGCGGAGGGGGGAGGGGGGCCCTTACCTTTCCGGCCCGGCGGCTCCCGTCCGGCGCCGGCGCCTACTATTCCCAGCAGGCTCCGCGGCCTGCTCTAGGATGGCGCGCCGGGTGATGTCATCACCCGGCGCGCTACTCTAGAGCAGGCCGCGGAGCCTGCTGGTAGTAGTAGGCGCCGGCGCCGGACGGGAGCCGCCGGGCCGGAAAGGTAAGGAGGGGGTGCGTGGAGGGGAGGAGGGGGCGCGCGGAGGGGGGAGGGAGGCCCTTACCTTTCCGGCCCGGCGGCTCCCGTCCGGCGCCGGCGCCTACTACTCCCAGCAGGCTCCGCGGCCTGCTCTAGGATGGCGCGCCGGGTGATGTCATCACCCGGCGCGCTACTCTAGAGCAGGCCGCGGAGCCTGCTGAAAGTAGTAGGCGCCGGCGCCGGACGGGAGCCGCCGGGCCGGAAAGGTAAGGAGGGGGTGCGTGGAGGGGAGGAGGGGGCGCGCGGAGGGGGGAGGGGGGCCCTTACCTTTCCGGCCCGGCGGCTCCCGTCCGGCGCCGGCGCCTACTATTCCCAGCAGGCTCCGCGGCCTGCTCTAGGATGGCGCGCCGGGTGATGTCATCACCCGGCGCGCTACTCTAGAGCAGGCCGCGGAGCCTGCTGGAAGTAGTAGGCGCCGGCGCCGGACGGGAGCCGCCGGGCCGGAAAGGTAAGGAGGGGGTGCGTGGAGGGGAGGAGGGGGCGCGCGGAGGGGGGAGGGGGGCCCTTACCTTTCCGGCCCGGCGGCTCCCGTCCGGCGCCGGCGCCTACTACTCCCAGCAGGCTCCGCGGCCTGCTCTAGGATGGCGCGCCGGGTGATGTCATCACCCGGCGCGCTACTCTAGAGCAGGCCGCGGAGCCTGCTGGAAGTAGTAGGCGCCGGCGCCGGACGGGAGCCGCCGGGCCGGAAAGGTAAGGAGGGGGTGCGTGGAGGGGAGGAGGGGGCGCGCGGAGGGGGGAGGGGGGAGGGGGGCCCTTACCTGCCCGGCCCGGCGGCTCCCGTCCGGCGCCGGCGCCTACTACTACCAGCAGGCTCCGCGGCCTGCTCCAGGGTGGCGCGCCGGGTGATGTCATCACCCGGCGCGCTACTCGAGAGTAGGCCGCGGAGCCCGCTGGTAGTAGCCGCCGGCGCCGGACGTGCCGAGAAGGTAAGTGGCGGGGAAGGGGGCTTACCCCCCCCCCGGAGCCGTCCGCTTCTATCCGCTGGCGCCCGCGGGCGCCAGCGGATGGAAGCAGGCGGCCCCAGGGGGGGTAGGGAGCGCGGGGGAGGGGGTTTACCTGCCGGGGCCGTCCACAGCGGACGGCCCCGGGGGGGGGAGGGAGTTAGGCCCCCCCTTACCCACCCGCCGCCATTTTTTCCTCATAGACTTGCATTGCAATGCAAGTCTATGGGGAAAAAAATGGCGGCCGATCCAAAAATGTACGATTTTTGGGTCGGGATCGGACTCGATCCGGTCCGGGGGGCCTCCGATTTTGTCCGAACCGGTCCGGGACAAAATTGGAGGTCCCGATCCGGGTCCCGATCCGATCCGGGGGGTCCGTGCACACCCCTATTCCTAATAGTACATGAAATTGAGGCTATGCCTGAGATGAAGGAATATTTTGATTTATGTGAAGAGTTGTACATATTTTTTTAAAGAAGGAGCATGTTTCTCAGATTTATAAAGCCAGTTGGATTACTTGGATTTGACACTCCTCATCTACACCAAGCAGGATATAGCACTATGAAAGTGCTATATATATAAGTATATAAGAGGCAGGAGCCACACTACTGTTGAACTTTCCTCCAAGGAGCAGAAGTTGCAGGCATTATTTGCTTTCCCCAAATTTACCCTCACAACAATCCTGTGAGGTGGGTTAGATAGGGCAAGAAAGAGTAGACAAAGGTCATGGCTATGCAGGGATTTGAACCTGTCTCTCTCTAGCTCAAATTTGGCATTCTAACTTCTACACCCCACTGGCCTTTTTACATAATGCTTTTTACCATCTAGCAACCCAAATGCATGCATAGTTTAAGGTTTGCCCAACTCATTCAGGTATTGGCTTTCTAATTTATTACCATTTAGAAAAAATGACAAACAACCCAGACACAACATCCATTTGAAATCAAGAGAGTTTTACTGCTCACAAGATTTTATTTATGACCTCTATTTTATATTGCCCATTTATAATAAATTAGGGAAAACACAGAATGCAGGCATTCCCCTCTGGCTTCTAAAATTTGATTTCAAAATCAAATCACCAAATATCGTGGCATGGATTATTAAACAAATTGCTATGTCAAGTTGTTTACTTGGAAATGTCCTAAAGCAAGGAAAATATTTTTACAGCATGTTTGACAAACAGAAAGTGGCAGTGTATGGGAGAAAACTGAAGTATAGATTTGTAGACAAATGAAAGTGAAAATAAAATAAATCCAGAAAAAATGACAATGGTTCTAGTTTCCTTTTCTTGTGACATTTCTGTTTATTTGTACATTTTATGTGTGCAAATGTGTATTAAATAATAATTTGAATTAACCCCCCGATATGACTTTTCAATTAAAATTGTATTTACATATTGCTATTATTTGTAGGGATGTGCACTGACCCCCCGGATCGGATTGCAGATCGGAATCGGACCTGGTGGACCAGATTGGATCAGATTGGATCAGAGTTTGGGTGGATCAGATCGGATCCGATTCCGATCCGAAAATCGGATGTCCGATTTTCGGATCGGACGCCATTTTGAATGCATTTCCCCATAGCCTAGTATTGTGTTACAAAAACACCTATAACATTTTCATTTTCAAAGATATAAGGATGAAACTTGGGAATTTTGTAGATGGGTTAGGGGTAGTTATCTGTGAGAAATTACAGAAAGATTGGTGGAGGCATTTTGTGGCAATTAATTTTTTAATAAATAACCAGGAATGCCTATATATTTTTCATTTTTAATGTTCCACACATGAAACTTTGCCACATTGCAGGTGGTACATTGGGAATCATGTGTGTGAAATTTCAGAAACATAGGTTCTTGCCTTGTGTGGCAATTAATTTTAGAAAAATGGGTAGTAGTGGGGTAAATACAGTTATGCCTCCAACTTTTTTTATTTTTAAAGATACAAACAAGAAACTTGGGCACATTACAGGTACCACTTTGCTTGATATTTGTGTGAAATTTCAGAAAGATAGGTCCAGGCATTTGATGGCTATGGATTTTTTAGATTAAAAGTTACAAAAGTTTTTCCACAGAGGCTTGGGCTGTCAATTGCACCCCCTCCCCCTCCCTCTTTTATCTGTCAAAACTCTGTGTTGTTGTCACTTTTAATCTAAAAAAATAGTAGCCACCAAATGCCTGGACCTATCTTTCTGAAATTTCTGACAGGTAACTACCCCTAACCCATCTACAAAGTGAGCAACTTTCAGACTTCTAACTTTTAAAATAAAAAAAAGTTATAGGCATTCTCTTCCTCATATTTCGACAATTAATTGCCACATAAAGCAAGCACCTATGTTTCTGAAATTTCGCACACATAGGTCCCAATATACCAACTATAATGTGGCAAAGTTTCATGTGTGGAACCTTAAAAATGAAAAAGTTATAGGCATTCCTGGTTATTTATTAAAAAGTTAATTGCCACAAAATGCCTACACCAATCTTTCTATACTTTCTCATAGATAACTACCCCTAACCCATCTACAAAGTGCCCAAGTTTCATCCTTCTATCTTTAAAAATGAAAAAGGTATAGGCATTTTGGTAACACAATACTAGGCTATGGGGAAAAGCATTCAAAATGGCGTCCAATTTTCTGTTTTTTTCCGATCCGGATTGGGTCCCTTCGGATCAGATTGGATCAGATCGGATGGTTGGTGGATTGGATCAGATCATTTTTATCTGATTTTTGGGCAGATCGGATTCGGATCGTGGATAGGATCCGATCCGCTGCACATCCCTAATTATTTGCTCAGTCAATATCCTCACTGTCAGATGCTATTTTTAACAACTTTGAAATTTTGATTATATTTCCAAGCATTTTAAAATCGAAAGGAACTCAGTAGTCTTCAAAGAGATTTGCGTGTGCTTGAAAGTTGCGCTGTGCACCACCTCAGGCCAAGCCCCTGGATCCAAGGTGAGTCAGGCTGATTCTGCCTTACTTGGCCCAAATATGAGGCAGTACTGGCCCCGGCCCAAGGCGCCCTGAAGCAAAGTGGCTTGGTTTTGAAGCACCTCGGGCTGATTTGGGGCGGTGGTGGCTGGCTTCCCCTGCCTGCATGCAAAATCTGGTATGATACTGACCATGAGTCCATTGGATTCACATCCATCCATCCTCCCCTCCTCTCTTCCCCCCTCCCCTCCGCTCCCTCCCTACTCACCCCTCAGAACCTGGAGCCACCAATGCCACCGCCCATAGGACTTACCTTTGCTGTCTCTCATTTGCATAGATCTACAGCCATGCTTTGTATTTTTTAATTTCCATTCCTGTAGTTTGCAGCCCTAAATCTATGAAAACAAGAGAGCCCCCATCATACTTTTAAATTGACAATGGCAAAGAGAAGTCCCATGGGCAGTGGTGGCGGTGGCTCTGGGTTTGGGGGTTGAGCAAGGGGAGGAGGGAGGGGGCAAGTGAGCAGACAGTCCAATAGATCCTGTAGCTGGAGGAAGAAGGGTTGGGATGGCATCGACTAGGGATGTCTGAGAATTTTGCTTTTGCTCACAAAACACGTGAAAATGCCCTGTTCACAGCCCCAGTTGCAAGGGTAAGCCTGTATCTACCGAAAATATTTGCGAACTGTTGAACAAGTGCTCACATTTGTCTTGTTTCCGATTCCCAGTTAAATTTGCAGAAATTTCCTCAGTAGATTGAATCAACCCCATTTTAATCTATAGAGGAAATTTGCACAAATTTATTTATTTATTACGTTTATATACCGCTCCATAGCTGAAGCTGTCTGAGCTGTTTACAGAAATTAAAACTTTGAACATCAAAATTCTATACAAAAAATTTAAAAACACAAAACAGACAACATTTAAAACAACTGTGAAATCTCAGCCAGGCCTAAATATAGTTCTTGGGTCAATTAAAAACTCACCATATGCTGTTAAATGCCTGGGAGAAGAGGAAAGTCTTGACCTGGTGCCGAAAAGATAACAATGTTGGCTCCAGGTGGGCCTCATCGGGGAGATCATTCCATAATTGGGGGGCACTGCAAAGAAGGCCCTCTCCCTTGTTGCCATCCTCCGAGTTTCCCTCAGAGTAGGCACCCGGAGGATGGCTTTAGATGTTGAGTGTAGTGTACGGGTAGGTTCATGTCGGGAGAGGCGTTCCATCAGGTATTGTGGTCCTAAGCAGTGTAAGGCTTTATAGGTTTAAACCAGCACCTTGAATTTGGCTTGGAAACATACAGGCAGCCAATGCAAGCAGGTCAGAGTAGGTTTCATATATTCGAACCTCTTGGTCTGGGTTATTAATCTGGCTGCTGCATTTTGCAGAAGCTAGTGTTTCTGAACCGTCTTCAAAGGCAGCCCTATTTAGAGTGCATTGCAGTGATCTAACTTGGAGGTTACCAGAGCATGAACAACTGAAGCCAGGTTATCCCTGTCCAGATAGGGGCATAACTGGGCCACCAACCAAAGCTGGTAGAAGGCACTCCATGCCACCGAGGCCACCTGAACCTCAAGTGACAGAGATGGTCCTAGGAAAACTCCCAAGCTACGAATTTGCTCCTTCAGGGGGAGTGCAACCCCATCCAGAACAGGTTGAAGACCCTCCATCCAGTCAGCAGAACCATCCACTAACAGCATCTCAGTTTTGTCTCGATTGAGTTTCAGTTTATTAGCCTTCATCCAGTCCATTGTAGCAGCCAGGCACCAGTTCAGCACATCCACCGCCTCACCTGATGAAGATGAGAAGTAGAAAGAGAGCTGCATGTCATCAGCATACTGATGACAACACACTCCAAAACTCCAGATGACCGCACCCAATGGTTTCATGTAGATGTTGAACAACATGAGGGGACAAGACTGACCTGTACGGAACCCCACACAGGAGAATCCATGGGGCTGAGCGATGTTCCCCAAGTACCACCTTATGGAGACGATGCACCAAGTAGGAGCAGAACCACTGCAATGCAGTGCCTCCCACTCCCAACTCAGCCAGTTGTCCCAGAAGGATACCATGGTCGATGGTATCGAAAGCCGCTGAGAGATCAAGGAGAATCAACAGAGTCACACTCCCCCTGTCTTTCTCCTGACATAGGTCATCATACAGGGTGACCAAGGCTGTTTCCATACCAAAGCCAGGCCTGAAACTCGACAAAAATGGATCCAGATAATCAGTCTCATGAAAGAGTGTCTGGCCCGCAACCACTCGATCAAGGACCTTGCCCAGGAATGGATAATTTGCCACTGGCATTTTAGTTATTAAGATTTGGAGAGATTTATGCAAATGTCCCGTATGATCACTGCTCAATTAAAAAAATAAAATAAAAGCCTGGCCTGACCCTACTTACAATGGCTCTGCAACTTATGTCCTACCCAGCATTTTTGAATCTGAACATTGGCAGACTTCTAGCATTACCTCTGCCTCCCCCCCTCTTCATCCTCAGCTTCCTCCACACATTGAGGCAGATTGTCTACAGCTGGGATCCTCTGTGCAGTTTAGAACCCTGGAAAATGAACCTCCAAAGAAATAAAAGAAGGAAATTCTCAGTAACCAAGGTCAAAGGGGCATATACGCTTTAAAGCACCAAAGGAACAACTATAAGTACGGGGCAGGGGGGAAGGATAATTTAACCAGCTTTTATTTCCATCTTTGCTCATGAACTTTCGAAACAGATTTTCCCTCTTTGCTTATGTTGTATTTTTAGTAGAAGCATGTACTCACTTATTTCTTCTGTTTTATTCTAAAGAGAACTCCATCTCCTGTGCTGTTATGTATTCTGATGTCCATGCATCACTATTTCTAAAGAGCAAGTAGTGAGAAAAATAAACCCTTGGTTATTGTAATTATTTTAGTTTAGCAGAGTTGGATCTTTCACCCACAGTCACATTGGGAATACATCCCAGGGGAGAAAACCAAAGGCTTTAGAGATTCCCTTGTCTCATAGGAGATGGCTAAAGGAGTAAAACATTTGGCTGCAAGGACCCCTTGTCTTTATGCTTCTGCTGTTGGTAGTGAGAATACACAAGCTACTTCTAGAAGTGAGGGAACTAGGGCAATCTAGCAAGATGGGGTTTCAATCATATTCCCCTCACCAGACAACATTGGGTGTGAACCATTTTTATGTGTGCCTATGGGTATAGTAGGAGATAAGAGAAAACCAGCAAATTTTAAGCTGTTAAGAAAACATGCAAATCCATGCTGGTTGAAGAAAATTTCACATATTCGTTCTGCAGCTCTCCACCAATTACAGTTACCCAACCTCTATTTCAGGAATCCCATCACAAAAGGCAACAGCAAACATGACTCTCTCAACCAGCTACGTATCGAACAATATGTGAATATTCCTCAGGAGCACCCAAATTCCTGGCCATCTGCACAGTACCACTGCCAATGTTTGAAATCAAGCCTTCCGGTACCTGGGTGTGGGGTAGAGTCCACTGGGTCAAGGGGTGTGGGGACAAGTCTGGTGGTGGACCCAGGAGGAAGTGCCCAGTAGTTTTTCGTAGGTCCAGAGGCAGAGCACAGGCATTTTTGGTGGCTTTGGTGGCAGGGCCTGACTTATGAGCCTGCCCATCCCCTGAGGTCTTCAGGGAAGGCCCTTCTCTCTGTCCCACTACCATCATAGGCACACCTGGTGGGAACACAGGAGAGGGCCTTCTCGGTGGCTGCCCTGGGGCTCTGGAACTCCATTCCCAGGGAAGCTAGTCTGGCTCCCTTCTTGGTATGCTTTCGGAAGCAGGCTAAAACTTTTCTGTTTCAGCAAGCCTTTGGGGAGTAGTTGAGACCTCTGCGGATGTGCTGCTTATAGTTTGGATTTTTAAAAAAAAGTTATTTGTATTTAAAATGTTTTAAAAGTTTTAAGTATTTTAAAATTGTACTATGTTTGATTATATATATATATATATATATATTATTGTGAATTTCAAAAAATACAGAACAATAAAAACAAAAAGATATAGTGAAAAAAGAAAAAAAACTTTACATATGCAGTGATGTCAGGACTGACCCCTGTGGGACCCCATACTGAAGAATCCACAGGGCCAAGCAATGTTCCCCAAGCACCACCTTCTGGAGCCAACCTGTCAAGTAGGAGCGGAATCACTGCAATGCAGTGTCTCCCACTCCCAACTCAGCCAGTCGTCCCAGAAGGATACCACGGTCGATGTTATCGAAAGCCGCTGAGAGATCAAGGAGAATCAACAGAGTTACACTCCCCCTGTCCTTCTCCCGACATAGGCCATCATACAGGGCAACCAAGGCTGTTTCTGTGCAAAAACCAGGCCTGAAACCCGACTGAAATGGATCCTTTTATCCTTCCAATATATTTATCCTTCCAATATATTAGTATTAAGGGAGGCACAGCAGTGCCTCCCTTGTTAAGGGCCGTCAGTAAAAAACACGTTCCACCATGTTAAAGTGATAATTGGGGAGGGGTCATTCTAACAGCCATAAAATCGAAAATGTTTCACTAATCTCTCTGAAATTTACAGGTGCCAGAAAGAAATGTTTGTTTTACATTACCTGAAAATTTCAAGAAGATTGGTGAAAGACTGAGGGAAAGAGAGCAGTTTAAAGTAAAAAGATTAAAGAATCCCCTGAATCTGAAACCAAAAATTGAACTCAGGGGTTGTGACTATTTTTGCGAGCTGTCCTTACCTTCAGGAAGCCTTATTAATTAATCCAATGGCAGGGTCTACTTCCTCCTGTTCTAATGTAGGTGGAACTGCTTTTCTTTTTTAAAAATTTGCTTAAGTGGATTTTATTAAATTTAAACTGTGCCTTTTTAAAAAATCTGGCGGCCATTTTGATTATGGCTCACGTTCAGTAGAGTCTCTCCCCCCTCCCTCCTGTGTCAGCTACAATGGCTGCTTCCTCTAGCAAATACAGTGCTGTAGTCTCTTCTCGGAAGTAAGTTCCATTGACTGAATGCAATGGTCTTACTCCCAGGTAAGCGTGTAGAAGATTGTAGCCTTTATTTTAAAAAAATGTCTGGAACCTTCGAAGGCGGAGAGGGAGAGATGTGAGTGAGAATTCCTTCTCCTTTACAATTAACTCTACAATTAATAACTTGCTTGCATGCTTTGCATGTGTTTATGTTCATTTGATTATGGCTGCTGATCATTAATTTTCATATCAATTCAATCCAAGGCATGTCTACTCAGAAGTAAGTTCCACTGAGTGCAATGAGTCTCATTCTCCATGCATTAGCTTGAAGGGGTGTGTGGATTTGGTTGTACTTCTTTTTGAGAGCTCTGTGTATATTTAAGGACCAAGGCTTTTCGTAAGAGAAGGGGTTAAGCTCTCCCCTCTTATTCTTTTTTTTTTAAAAAAATCCATGTATTTGATTTTTAAAGAATTATTCCTTCATTGTTATTATAATTAATAATAATTAGTAGAAGTACTAATACGTTTATTAGTGTTACATTTATATCCTGCCTTTTTTCCCTCTTGCAAGGAACCTAAGATGACTTACACAATCCTCCTCCATTTTATCAGCACAACAACCCTGTAGGGCAGAAGAGTCAGTGACATTCTGAATTCTCTTAGCTTTTCTAATATTTTTTTATCAGGTTGAACAAAACTATTGTGTATTATCTCCAGTACCAACATCTTTGACAGGCTTAATATAGGATTTATTGATCACAGGCTATTTTTAGAGCAAAAATAAAAATAAAAAAATAAAAATCCAAACTTGGATAGATTAAAATTAAATTGAGCAATATTTCTAAACACCCACATGGCTATTTTTGGTGCTGGGTCAGATGTAGTGATATAAGAGGATGTTCAGACTCCATTTAGTTGATCAGTTGCAAAGAAGCTTCTCTAGTAAGGAGGAAGGGGAAAGCCCTAGACTGATCATTCTTTCAAGTGCCATATCTCCCCCCACAAAAACCCATGAGGTAGGTTAGGCTAAGAGTTTATGACTGGCCCAAAACCATCTAGTGAGTTTCTTCTGCTGCTCACTTTCACAGAAATGTAAAACAGATGTTTGGTAATGTTTGGGTGTATGGCATGTGCTACTTTTACCCTCACAACAACCCTGTAAGATAGGTTAGGCTGGAAATTTAGGCCTGGCCCACTGTCTATCTATGTCTGTGTGCCTGCCTCTTTCATATATACACACAGAAAGGCATCCTTGGGTTTGTTCTTTACTTACTATATATATATCATAAACTACGTGTGAAGTCTGTCACAAATGATGCAATACACTCACTTTTCACACTTCCTAATACATTTGTTTCCCAACTAACTTACCACTAATACAGTCATGAATCTAATACTATAGTAAGATTAAAGAATCCACATTAGTGTTCAAGAATTAGGATTCTTTTCCTAATTACACCTTACACGGAGGTTGCCTTTTTCACAGCAGCCGGATCAACATTTTCATCAAGCTGTCCACCTCCCCTGCTCCAAACTCTTTCTTGGTCAGTCACCTCTAATTAGCTCAGATCCTGTTAGTGTATATGTGAAATTGTGATCCCCCAATGTGCATCACTTTACACTTGCTTACATTGAACAGCATTTGCCCTTTTCATGGCCATTCTCTCGGTATACAGAGATCTTTATGGAGCTCCTCACAATCCTCCATTGTTTTAGCAAGACTAAATAATTTGGTATCATCACCAAACGTGGCTACGTCACTGCTCACTTCCACCCTCATTCTAATATTATGAGAAAGGGAGAAACTGCCTCCCTATCCACTTTCTTCACAACATGCATCTAGGAGTGAGCAGTGAGATGGCCAGATTTGCTGCTGACCTCAAAATATTTAGGGTTTTTAAAATGAAGTGAGATTACCAAGAGCTCCAAAAGAATCTCTCCATAGTGGGAAAATGGGCATCAAAATGGCAACGACAGTTCTACATAAGCATTTGTAAAGTGATGCACACTGGAGCAAAGCATCCCAACATCACATATACACTGATGGGATCTGAGCCTGCAGTGACTAAACAAGAAAAAAAAACTTGGGAATGTGGTTGACAGCTCAGTGAAAATGTCAACCCAGTGTGTGACAGCTGTAAAGACAGCAAACTCCATGTTAGGCATTATAAGAAAAGTAATTGAGAATAAAACTGCCAGTCTCATACTGCCTTTATACAAATCTATGGTGTGACCACACTTAGAATACTGTGTACAGTTCTGCTTAACTATAGAATTTAGTATCACAAGATGTTGTGCTGGCCACCATTTTGGATGGCTTGTCCTCCTTTCCATGTGGTCACCCCATAACATGACACTATTCCCCCTTCTGAAGAGGTCTGGACCTCAGACTACTAAAGACAAAGTGGCAGACCATAATAACAGTGTTCATATGCCCATTGCTTTATGAGGCTTCTGCAGGCTACCAAACAGAGAACTATCAGGCCATAAAGTTGCCTAAATGGGTCTGCCAGAAACCTGGCCTCTGTTCCTGTTAGGTCCATGTCCTACAGCAAATGCTCTCAGCTGAACGTGATGGAATCCCATCCTTCATCCCTTGGTTTAATTTACTGACCTCCCTTGGCTGGGCCTTGCAGGGAACAATAGGGTAGACGGAGCAGGCATACATAGCACACGCAGAGTGCTGAGAGTGGCAAATCTGAAAGCAAATATGTTGCTTTTAAAGAACCAAGGAAATTCAATGGGTCTTTTAAGTAAATATCTATGGATGGAAATGCAGCCTATGCAGACTTGAAATTTGACCACAAACATGATCACAATCTGCTACTTTCAGATGCAAACAGGAAGAAAAAGCATGTAGCATAAAATGAGCTATAATAATTAATATAGTGAACTGTAACTTATCATAATTTAGGATATTTTCCTGTATCATCTTGTGTGCTTCCAGAATTAATCAGGGAGTTTTTAGTCCAGTATTTTTTTTTCAGGTTCTCTCCAAATACAGACACAAAACATGAAATGCTTCTTTTCATGAGTCAGTCATAGAAAGCTTTTATTTCTGGACATTGGCTATTGAAAAATTCAAATGAGACCCCCTCAGATTTCAAGTGAGAGAGCATAACTTCTGGGGTTCATTTATTATTTTGAAAAGTGGGTGCAACACATATCACTAGCTTTGATTTTATATTGGATGTCAAAATGGTGTAACATCCTAGCTGATGCTGGCTGCTTGTCAAAATCCGTTACACAAAGCCATGAAATTCATTAAACAAAAAACCTACGGTTTACAAAAACAACATTAAGGCTCCACAGTTTCCAACCAAGCACCAAAAAGTAGGGAAATTGGGAGTTAAGGCTCCCAAGCCTTAACACCACATCCTCCCTAAGGAGGCAGAAAGTGCAAGTGAAATTCTCATTCTCCCAAAGCAGATAAACCATGAGGACAGGATGGAGAATATGATATGCAGAGGTGACTGTGGGGTTGTGGAAAACTGATCACGAACAACCTAGGGCCACCTACTTCTCTTTTTTTGTTTAGAGCAGCCCTTCCCCAACCTGGTGCCCTCCAAAGGTGTTGGACTACAATTCCCATCATTGCAAGTCAGTATGTCCCATGGTCAGGAATGCTGGGACTTGTCATCTCAAAAATCTAGATATGCAATTTGATCTGCAGAGGTGACTGTGGGGTTGTGGGAAATGATGATGAACAACTTAGGACCAGCTACTTCTAATTTCTTAGCGCATCTCATGTTAAGAGTTGCAACCCAACACATCTGACAGGCACCAGGTTGGCGAATGTTGTTCAAGAACAAGGGAAGGCAGAATGTAGATCTCCAGATGTTTTGGAATTCAACTTGTAAAAGCCCCTATCAGCATGGGCAGTTGTCAGGATAGATCTATTTTCTGCCCACATCTGTACTAAAGTATGATGTTTTCCAGCATTAAGATATGTGATCAATCAAGGAACTACAAAAGAGCTGCATCATTTTAAATAAACTGTATAAACCAAATGAAACAACAATGAATGAATCTTGAATACCTACGGTAATCTGGATAGCCCTTCAGACGTCAACATTAGTTTTCAACACATGGCATAGGATGTCTGTTTCTTGAATATCAGATAAAGGATTTCCCTTACTTGTTCAGCAGTGTGAGATCAAAGGCAGAGCTACCACCTAATAATTTCATGCATCAGTATTATTTTAAAATTAAGTATGAAATGATTTTTGTCTTCCCCATAACACATGAGAGTTAAAGTGCAACACATCTGGAGAGCACCAAGCTGGAGAAGGTTGACTCATATACTTGTCTTCTCAGAAGCCAGTGCCACTGAATTCACTAGGGCTTACTCCCAAAAGGTATAGGATTGCAAACTAATCTCATCTGAAAGATGTTCAAGACAGCCAAACTAAACCTCTTCTGCTCCTCTGTCGCTTTGATGAGATGATGTATTGTGCAGGGATTGTGGGGAGTGAACAGTATATTTTGTTTAAATACATTTTTAAGAAAAAAAAATTGGTTCTTTGAAGGGCAGGATATTGACCAAAAGTTGGACGTGCCTGGCACATGCTCTGGTTCTAGATCTGTAATGAATAGTGCCCCTTTTGTTATCAAGCGTGCTGCTCTATGCGAGATGTGTTTGAGAGATGTGTTTGAGACCCTGTATTTGGTAAGGATATGGAACAGCATTCCCCATCTTGTTGCCCTCCAGGTGTTTGAGATGACAAGTCCCAGCATTCCTGACCATGGGAGTTGTAGTCCAACACCTTTGGAGGGCACCAGGTTGGGGAAGGGCTGCTCTAAACAAAAAAAGAGAAGTAGGTGGCCCTAAGTTGTTCGTGATCAGTTTTCCACAACCCCACAGTCACCTCTGCATATCATATTCTCCATCCTGTCCTCATGGTTTATCTGCTTTGGGAGAATGAGAATTTCACTTGCACTTTTTGCTTCCTTAGGGAGGATGTGGCGTTAAGGCTTGGGAGCCTTAACTCCCAATTTCCCTACTTTTTGGTGCTTGGTTGGAAACTGTGGAGCCTTAACGTTGTTTTTGTAACCGTAGGTTTTTTGTTTAATGATAAGTATTTTAGGTGTCATGAGGGCTCTGAAAATCCATTTGCGCTGACCCTGTGTTAGTTTCCAAGAAACCGGCAGGTAGTTTAGAAGGGCATGCACATCCTTCCATATTAAAGATTGATTCAGGACAAGATTTATCCTTATTTTAACCTCCTCCCAAAAGGAGGAGACTACTCAGCATTGCCAAAACATTTGAGTTAAAGAAGCATTAGGTGCATTACATCTCCAACAATTATGTAAATTAGAGAGACCCTTGTTGAAAAGACATTGTGGGGTCCAATAGACCCAAAACAGGATTCTTTTGCTAAATAAGATGTAGCCTAAGATCCATAGAAACTTCAGATACACTCTCTAAGGCAACAGTCAATTTTTAACTTTTGCATATCTCTATTTGATTTAACTGTACATGTTTTAATTTGTAAGCCACCTTGAGTCCCAGTATTGGGGAAAAAGTGAGATATAAATAAATAGAATAATAATAATAATAATAATAATAATAATAATAATAATAATAACGTGTTCAATTGTCAGGAAATTCCTGAATCTGTAAAAGACAGCATGACTTGGCAAAGCCTGTCTAGAAAAACCGCCACGAGCGAGAAAGAGAGGAAATAATAATAATAATAATAATAACTGTTGATTCACCTTATATTGATCAAAGTTGAGTCACTACCGTAAACTCTTAGCATAAACCAGGGAAGGCAAACATTTATTTTATTTAAAACATTTCTTAGCCGCTTTTCAGAGCAAAAGCCTTCCCAAGGCCGCTTACAGCCATACATAAAACAGTATAAACATTAAAAGCAATAAAAACATAGAGAGTAAAATATCAGTTCAAAACAATAAAAGCTAACGTTAAAAACTAACAACAAAAACAACAAGGGCTATAGCAGCAAAACAGTATTTATGAGAAGGCCATAGTAAAATAAAACATTTTTAAAGCCTTCTTTAAAGCCTGTAAGGATGGTGCATGGCGGATCATCAGTGGGAGTTTGTTCCACAGGTGTGAGGCCACTGCTGAGGAGGCCCTCTTCCCTGTGGTCTAATCCAGCATGGCTCTTCTTAAACTCTTATGTTTTTCAAGCATGATTTCTTTTCACAAGCATGATTCTTTTAAAAGCTTGTTTCAATGATAGCAAACATAAGAAATTCTGTATGAATATATTTGATTTGGCAATCTATTTAATCAATATACCTGTAAGACTGAAATTCCACTATACATATAGAAAATGTCTTTTCTAATCTTATCATACCAATATGTGTTATTTCTATTATGAATCCTATAGATTTTATCTAGTAATAAATACCAGAGTTTCTAGTCCTCCACAATATTTCATCACATTATCCACAGATATTGTCAATTATAAATCTTTCCCATTTTGGACAGTAATTGATCGTAGCCATTTATCGTGCAAGCCTATGCACGTTTAGACAGAAAAATGTCCCACAACTCCCAGCATTCCGGAGCCAACATGACTGACTGAGGAATAGTAGGAGCTGTTGGACGTTTGTTTGTCTAAACACACATATGATTGTACCCTCAGGTTGCACTCCTGAGTCCACTTACCTGGGAGCAAGTCCCATTAAATTCAATAGGATTTACTTCTGACTAAATATGCATAGGATTGCATTGGCAATCTTGAATACATCCCTAAGTGGTCCTTTATACCATGGTGAGAATCTCTCTCTTTCTTCCTCACTCACACATATTGAAATCTGAAATAGTGCTCCAGCTGTCTTTATTCCAGAAGAATTGCTTAGGAACTCAGCATCAGCTCCATTGAAACCGCTTGCTGGATTGCCGCTGTTGTAAAGACACAGCAAACAAAAGTGCTATTGGAAGTGAATGCCTGTGCAAGAACAATGACTAAAATAAAAGGCTGTTTCTAGTGACTGGAGTAATTTATAGGGTATCAATTTGGATAATGCATCCACTGCAGTCAACTTTCATTTAGTTCTTTATTGTTTGTAATCTTCTGTATTCATTCCTCTCAATATCAACTTTGGAGGGGGGATTTCTATATCCATGCCTCCTTTCCCCCTTTATTATTTAATCTCCTTCTCCCTTTATCTTCATGGGCCATTAAATGTGATATATTGTTTATCAAATAGCAGTCTGGTTCAATTCTGTTTGACAAATGCTAATACCAGGGCACTTTTCTACTAAGTCTTTAAATTCATGGTATCACAGCATGACAATATGAAAAGAAAGAGCTGCCTCGGTGGTTTCACTGGCAGGACCCAAACAATGGCTGAAATTCTGGCTTCCCTACACTCAGTGGCAAAATGCTCATGGATTTAATGAAGCCAACATTCCTTATTGTCCTTATTCATCTGAATCTCTGTAACACCCCATACTTTGTGCAATTGCTGCACTCTGAGAATCATCCAAGTACATCAAATGGAAGTTGGCAAACTGTGGAGCTTAGCGGTGGCAATCTCTGTTATCTGTGAGGCTCCAAAATGGATGCTTCCCTGGCAGAGGTTCACAAGCAACTATGGGCATATCTACACCAGCCATTTATCCCAGGGTCATCCCGAGGTCATCCCTGTGTGTCCAAATGATGCACAGCTGATTCCGGGGTCAACCAGGGATGACCTCTCAATTGTCCTAGGATAAATGGCACTGGATACATCCTGATTTTTCCTGTGGACCCAGGACAACCCTGCAGGTGGTGTGGTGCCTGCTCCTGGGTCTCCCTTCTCCCCACGAGTTGAGAGCCTCAGCAAATGGACACGGAACTATCGGGGGGGGGGCTCCATGCCCGGGGGGGAAAAACATTTTTGCCATCCCTTAGGCTGCTGAGTTTTGAGAGTTCCCCCCCTTTTTAAACTTATTTTGGTGCATGATCGCGCCCGCGTCACTGCGCAAACGTCTCCAGTTTGGGGGGGAACCCGCCATGCCGGAACATCCCTCCTCACTTCCAGGACGAAGCGCAGGCATGTGCATGCTGAGAGACAATCCCAGAAGTGGTAAAGCCCGGGATCATCCCCCTCTTCCCAGAAAGACAATAGGTGAAGATGAGCCCTAAGTTGGGGAAAAATGGGAAAGTGGCCTCAGTTCATTAGGTATGCTTTCCCGTCCCTTTGTTTCTTTGTAACATTCCCACATAATGACATGTGATTGACTGCATTGCACCATGACATAATCACATTCATGATGTGATCCCTGATTGGCTAGATTGACTTCAGAAAGAAAAAAGAGCCCTAACAAACACAGAAACCACACATTTTTTTTTTTAAAAAATGACAAAACAACAACAACCCCCAACTCCAGGAAAGAGGAGGAAACACAGAGCTGCAAACAGTTTTTTTTAAAGTGACCATTTGAAATCCATTTCAGAAGGAAAAAATAAAATGGTTGAAGATTCAGTACAAATCCTAGATATAAACAAGTTGGGAGAGATTAAAACATTCAGTGGGGACATGACATAGGGTAGCACCAATTCAGATTGAATGAGGAGTCTCATTTGTTTGAATGAGGCCCCTCATTAGAATGTCTCCATCTCCAAAAGGCTTCTAACAAAAGCCTTCTTCAGTTGTCCTAAGTGCATGTCATCTCTACAGGCGAGGAGGGAGGATGAACATGCTAGTGCTGCATTCCCTGCCCCACCTCGTCATTATTCTCCTCACTCTCCTTGTGTAGAGAGCAACTATATGCTGCTGTAGATAGACTACCTCTGTTCCATGGAAACTTTCTACTCAGTTTAGAAACCTGGAAAATCAGATTTCTAAATTGCACAAAAAGCATCCACGGATAGAAGTTCTCTGCTAAAGATGAGACATTTCTATGCATGGAGAGTGAGGAAAATGTTGACAGTGTGTGTTGGGGGGTTGGTATTTCCTCCCCCCTCCTCATGTGTAGAGACTACATGCACTTAGAGTGGCTGAAGAGGGCTCTGGCCTTCTTGTTCTGTAAGTCTTCAGATGCAAGGAGATTTTGATATGATACTGCTTTCAAAGATCCAATATCTTCCATGTATTCAGAGGTCTGTTACCACCTAGAGAAATTCAGTGGGGAACATAGGAGAGTTACAGGCCGGCCTCAGGCATCCAAATTTCACTGCAGGACCAGGGAGATTATTTTAATCATAGGCCATTGTTAAAATATTGGTCCATATCACTGTTGTGTCTTTTCCCCAGTATCAATAAAAGAGCACAATATTGATAGGTTAGCACTGACAGGTACTGGAAAGAACTATTTATGATTATAACAGAGGATGGAAAATAATTTGATACTTTGTTTTTCCTAGCAAAGGACAAATGATGCAGACAGCTATTGAACAAACAACCAAAATATGTGTTGTACATCGTTTAGCAGCAGGAAGGGAAGAGATGCAAAAATTGTCATGAGGGAAGTCATAAAGATTATTTGCAGTAGCAGGAGCCAACAGCAGAATTCTCATTTGATAACAGAACTAGGAAATACAGTCCATAAATATTTGATGTGATGTTTTATAGACTCCCCCCACCACTGTGTTGCGATTATGGTCTTGACTATTGTTGGAACCAGAGCTGTAATTTTTCAAAGGTGCTTAATCTGTTTTGCAGAGTAAATAAAAGAAATGAAGGAAACATGAATGTTCATTTAGGAATGTTGTCAGCAAATGCTAATGTGTGTGACCTCTTCCGTGTGTGTGTGTGTGTGTGTGGTGGATGGTGGGGAGGGGATGAATCCTTTCTGCACAGTTTGAACTTCTGAAACTACACTTCCTGCATCTTGATGCTACTGGGACAGCTAGAACAGATAATCAGCCAGTGTGGTGGGGAAATTGGACAGTGTGGTGAGTGTTGGACTAGGCCTGGAGAGATCCAGGTTCAAACCCCACTCGCTCGGAATAGTTTGAAGCAGACTCCAGAGAAAGCATTAGCAGGATTTTGCAGGATATGCATGGAAAAAGTTGAGAGGCCCCTGAGGAAGGAAATACATTTCCAAAATATGTTGGGCTTAATCAAGCTTTTTTTTCTGGCAACTGAGAGCATTTTCTCTTCAATTTTCAGAGCCTAACTTACCTCAAAGGCCTGTTGTGAGGCCAAGAGCTGGTGAGTCATGTATGCTGTCCAGAGCTTCTTGGAAGATTTCAACCAATGCTAAAAGTTTGGGTATCATTTGGATTTTCTTTTAAGGCATTTATTTTTTCTTTCCTTTGCTACCTTTGAAATGGAACATTTGGGAAGAAGAAGTTTGATGCAAGTGTGGAAGCTAGGAGGTTTCTTCCTGCCTCCTTGCTGGCCTTCCCTTACTTCTTTGAGGAATTGATGCAAGACGAAGGGACCAAGCTCAATGTAGGGATGGGTGAACTTGTCCACTTATCTTTCTCCTGCATTAGAACTTTTTAAAATCTTAAGTTCTTTCTCTCTCAAATACGAACTTTGCAAACTTTAGTAATTTCTTATCAAAAACAAACCAAAATACAATTCTCATCCATCCGCACGAGCCATCTTAAACAGGCACAATCAGTTCCAGCACTGGACCATGTTGTTCCTGCCACCATTCAATGTTAATGATGAGAAGACCGTCAGAAAAAGAGGCGGCTACCCTTAATTCAGCGTGAACAAGGCTGAATACACAGGGATTAAGATTTTTGATTGCTAAGCACTCAAAGCCCTGGTCGAGGGTGGACAAATCTGTCCATTTTTATTTATCCCACATTTTCGTATTTGCTGACTTTAACATCTACCTTAGTAGATTTTCTTTGTTGTTTTTATCTTTGTATTTCATTTTAATTATTCTTTTAATACACTTTGTACATCAGATAATGAAGGGCAGTATATAAATGTTTTAAATGAAGGAAATAAATTGCATGGCAGCCCCTAAATGCCAACTAGAGAGATCTTTCATAGGGAAATATGGCCCTTTTGGGGCTTTCCGGATTCCCCCAGTGTCCCCAGCTTGGCTTGCATGTGTGAGCGAGCGAGTTGCAAGCTTTTCCCCTAAATCTGGGAACTTTTCTTGGGTTTTTTTTGTAAATAGCAATTTGCAGCTGTAATTTGCGGAAATTGCTCTTTATGAACACACACACACACACACACATGCAAAAAATGAAAATCTGCAAGCTGGCCCGACTCAGTGTGATTGAATCAGGCCAGCTCATGAGGAAGCAAGCTGAAGTCTGGATCACTGGGCCACTGAAAGCTCAGTAGACTTTACCCCCAAGATGGATTTTTTCAACATTGCTATTGCCAATATAGGATATCTTTGTGTTGGCATATTTTAAGGGAATAGGAAACCTCTATGAATAATTCTATTAATGCTGCTGGTATGAGCATATGCTATGCTGTCTAATGCCTAAGATTGTATGCATGACTTTTATTTTATTTTGCATACAATTTAACCCCTCTACACTTCCCACTCATTTTCAATTCCCCATCTAGGGATACAGTGAAATGGCCAATGGCAGGAGGCAATCCATTGCGCTTGCATGTAATGCCAACATAACCCCAGCAATTGTATGGAATCCGGTAGGTTAATGATATGCATGTTCCTTCAGGTGAAACCTAAATAATCCTGAATCCAGCTGTTTTGAATCTCGGTTATGAAGCTACTAAGCTGATTAGCAAATATGTCTGAGCTTCTTACCAGTGGCATTTTCCTAAATGAACCCTGCTGAGTGGCACTTCACATTTAAATTGGTGAGTGAGTTAACCCCGTCTACAGTGGAGAGCTAGTAAGACAAAGGAAGAAAACAATGGCAGTCTTTGTATTCTGAGGAGCAGTGATGCAATGCTCAGGACAGTCAGATAATTGGGGACAATGACCAGATTCAGCTGACACACCATAGCTCATCGTGGCTAATTTAACCCAGGATAAGTCACAGTGCCTGCAGCTACCATGTTGCATATGCATAGGGTGACCATATGGAAAGGAGGACGGGGCTCCTGTATCTTCAACAGTTGTATAGAAAAGGGAATTTCAGCAGCTGTCATTTGTATGCATGCAGCACCTGGTGAAATTCTCTCTTCATCACAACAGTCAAAGCTGCAGGAGCCCTGCCTGGAGTGACCAGATGCAAAAGAGGGCTGGGCTCCTGCAGCTTTAACTGTTGAGGTAGTTTCACCAGGTGCTGCATGCATACAAATGACACCTGCTGAAGTTCCCTTTTCTATACAACTGTTAAAGATACAGGAGCCCTGTCCTCCTTTCCATATGGTCACCCTACATATGCAACCCCTAGTTGGGGCTTTTCGTGTTGTGCAAACCCAGCAAGTGAGAGTTATGCAAGGGCTGTTTAACTCTTGCATAACCCACACTCACAGCCTGGGTTTGCATGAAATTACAATTCCCAAGCGGGGGTTGCATATTCAAAATGGTGGCTGCAGGCACCGCAGCCTCACCAGAGCCTGTTTCTGATATCATGCAAACAGCCCCAATGAGATTGGGAGAGATAGAAAGTGATTGCTGAAATGGGGGCTAACCATAGAAAGATGATGAGAGGAAGATCTGGGAAGTAGCAATGTGTCGTGGTCAGTATGTTATGAAGTGTGACTTACACAAGCATTTACAGATTTCCCCCTTTCCCTTCGCTCAACTTCTTCTTTCCTTTTGTCTGATGACTTTTTATGATAGTGGGCATAAAGGCAGTGTTTTTCTGTTTTTGTACATTGCCTAATGTGTATTATAAACTTTATGTCATAATAATGTTGATATTTTAGTTATCCCTTTAGAAACCTGCCTCAATCATGCACAGGTTTAATAGTTATTCTATCAATAGTGAATCACATTCCCTACAAGTCCACCATACCATCAAACTCACAGCACACCCCAATATACTGTATATAAGCTCCAATTTGTATCATTTTAAGGTGGACACAAATCATTAGGTATTCTTTGGTATTGCTAGGTATATTTATTTGTTTTAGGAGAAATTGTAATTCCGTTGTTCGGATTGTCTCCATATAGAAAGTGAGTATAAATGGAGAAAATATATGCTAGTTGCCATAACTATTCTTATAGGTGGGAGCCAGTTAAGAATTCTGTCTCTCTACTACAGCCAGCTCTATATCTTTTTGTTTGTTTGTTTGTTTGTTTTCCAGCAGGGATTGAAGAATCAGTTTTGATTTGTTGAGGTTCTACAAGTTCCACCTCAAAGCCGTAATAGTCCCATTCCTGTTTCTGAATACAAGGTAGTGGTGGTAGTTGTCTGAATGTGCATTTGAACTTTTGTATTCTTTAAAAGTTCACATTTTAAAGTATGCTTTCTTCTGATGGAGGCATTTTGTGAATCTAGCCACAAGCTTGGGAATTTGCAAGCTCTTCTCAAAAAATCTCGTGTTCAAGGTACAAATGGGAAAAGTTCTGTTGTTAAACAAACTGAACTGAGATTCTCATATATATAACCCTAGTTTTAAGAAGGTAAAATAGGCTGGTTCAGGCATAATACCAAATCATGCTTTGTTTAGTTAAAACATGGCTTATTTTAATGTCTGAACCTGAAGCAACCCATAAACTGGGGCCAACAAACCAGGTTCTGAAACTACCATTTGAAGTTTGTTCTAACAGTGGCTTGATGTTACAGCTGAATTCCCCATTCATTGACAAGCCCCAGTTAGGATCATTGCTCTTAGGCCTCATCTACAAGAATTCGGCTTTACGCCTTGTTAGCCGATTATGTGCATCTTCTCGGAAGCGCTTTATGGTAAATGCTTGTATGCAGGAGGTAATTGAGCACTCAACAGGTGACCTTACCGGTTGTTTCAAATGTGCTTTACAAGTAGTTAATGTGGAGAATCACTTGTTCACATAGTCAAAATGCGCTTTAACGGCCGGAGCAAAATAAAACTCGCTATTTAACGCGCATTCGATAATGCGCATAATCAGATGTTTAAAGCGCCTCTACGCCCGATTTGCGCTCCGTTCTTGTAGAGGTAATTTTTTTAATGCGCCTTGAAAGAGCTTTAAATGCCTCTTGTAGAGGCAGCCTTAGCTGCCCACACACGCACACAGCTCCCATTAAACAAACCAAACCAAGATTGCTAACAAGCTTTCATTGATTCATCATGGATACTAACAGTGACAATGTATTCACTGAACAGATCTTTTGTTGGCACAGCAATGGATGTGGTAGTGGATGTGGTTTTCTGTCTTTACTGTGGTCATGCTCCTTTCCAAAGTCTTAGTGCTATGACTTGCTGCAATACTGTAATCATTAGCAACTCTTTTAGATTTTGCTCACGTTGATGTGCTCTTGTTGCAACCTTCTGCAGGGTGTCTTCTCTCTATCTGTCAATAATGCCAGGTTTGTTTTCTAACAAACCATATGTTAAACCCTCAGGGTAGTTAAAGGCTGCAACTAAGCTGCCTGTGGAATCCAATGGTATTCTAAATTGCACAGCTGGATCCTGCTAATTAAAAGAGAGGGGAAGGGAGCTGAGGGGAGAAACGGCTACTTTGGAACAAGCATTGCAAATGATCTTAAAGGTTTAATGATCTGCAAGCACCCCAGGCAGAGAACACACCTGCAGAAGATTCCCATGGAATTCAATCACCCTTCTTTCTCTTCACCTACTTGTGTTTACAGCCAGGCAAATAGGAAGCATGACAAGGAGTCAGGGATATCATGCTCTCCTGATTTTCTGGGGTGGTGAGAGGTCCCATGCGCAGTGCTCTCAGGGTGTATTGCGGACAGGCATGCACTGTCTTTACCTTCTGCTGCCAAGCCCGCCTGAATCTCCATGCCAGTAAACGCATGGGGCTTATGGGTCGGACTGTGCCCGATCCAGCCCTGTTGGGCTGAACTTTCAGACAGCTGCTGCCCAACTTGGCTTAAAGCCATAGCTCTGGTGGCAAATGGTGCAGGGAAAGGTGAAGTGGGGATGCAGAGCAGCTAAACTGTATTTCCAGGGCCAGCCACATACATGGGCCTTCTGTCAGCAGGATGGGGGGGCAGGAGAAGGAGGCAGGGAAGAAAACCACCAAGTGCGCAACACTGAGAAAGCAGGAAGCCAGGGAGGGGACAGCGAAGATCTGCAGGAACAACAAGTGGCTTGAAGAAGCAGGTCTGTGTCTCCAGGACTCACTCCCTGTGGACCCCTTCTGCTCAGAAGGCCTCCATCAAGTCCCAACTAAAACTGCAGAGCAGAAATCTGAGAAGGCTTCCCTAACCTGGACTCATCTTCTTACTTTTTAAATACCGTTTTTGCCATCGTCATCATCATCATCATCATCATCACCACCACCACCATCGCTTTCCCACACAATGTATCCTAAGTGGTTCACAGCACAAGAACAGCAACACAAAAACTAGACCGCATATGCATCAGTTGCAATCACACATTGCCAATTAATTATAATATAGTCAATATCAACCATTAAGACACAATATCAATTTATATTAATGCATAATCCAAAGAGAAGTACACAAAAAAAATCAACGCACCAAGGCATTGAGAAAAACACAACCAATAACCACTCCCCCACCGCAAAGTGTCAACTGCAGGCAATAGCAAACAGGTTTCACTGACCTCTCTCGTCCTGCCGTAGGTCTTAGGGCTCCAGCAGAGACAAGAGGGATGGAGTTTAATTTCTTCCCCTGTGCTTCAGATGACAGTTAAAATATGAAAGGATGTTTAAAATCCATGGAGAAGAAAGCTGTCAATGGCTACTAGTCATAGTGGCTGGCTATCACCTGGTGCTTTTGCCATTATGCCCTACTTGTGGGTTTTCTATAGGCAGCTGGATGGCTGTTGTGCTGGACTACCTAGGCCTTTGGTCTGATTCAGCATGGCTTTCCTTATGTCCTTATGTTAATTTCCTCTGTAAAGAAGCAGACTCCAAGGGAAAAATAATAAAGAAGCATAGACATTTCGCAGACATTTTTATGATCAACTTCAATTCTTTTTTAAAAAAGCAGGAGAAAAAGAGAAAAAACAAAACTGTCACTCGGAGTAGAAATATACCTTGCAGGCACCATAAAGAATGACCTTTTTGCATCACCCGGATTCTTTCCCCTATGCTGTTTGGTGATGTACAGTGCACACATGAGATCACAATACGGCAGATGAGGAAATGAAAAATTAAACACCTAAGCAGATTCTCATGGATGGAGGCAGTGAGCCTAAAAGTTGGTTAAGAAATTCCAGTTATCTGGTAGGACATGTAGCCTGCAAGGCTTAATTTTTAGAAGAAAATGTGAAATATGCTGATGACACGCAGCACTATTTCGCCTTTTCATCTTCTTCAGATGAGGCTGTGGGTGTGCTAGATCGATGCCTGGCTGCGTCAATGGACTAGATGAGGGCTAACAAACTGAAACTCAACCCAGATAAGACTGATATGCTGTTAGTGGATGGCTCTCCTGACCAGATGCAGGGGGGAAGGGCTCAACCTGTTCTGGATGGGATTGGCACTACCCCTGAAGGAGCAAGTTCATAGCACTGGGGTCCTCCCTGGAGCCATCTCTGTCACTTGATGCTCAAATAGCCTCAGTGGCACAGAGTGCCCCCTACCAACTTTGATTGGTGGCCAACTATGCCCCTTTCTGAACAGAAATAACCTGGGGCGGATCTACACTGTTGCTTTAAAGCTCTTTAAAGAGCTTTATAACAGTAGTGACAACTGTTTTGGAGTATGTCCTGGGCCCCAACAGTTGTCACTACTGTTTTAAAGTGCTTTAAAGTGGTTTATAACAGTACTGACAACAGTTGGAGCCCAGGACAGACTCCAAAACAGTTGTTACTACTGTTATAAAGCGCTTTAAAACAGCAGTGTAGATCCTGCCCTGGTCTGAGTTGTCTATGCAATGATATCGTCCAAGTTAGAATACTGCAATGCACTTTATGTGGGACTGCATCTGAAGACAGTTCAGAAGCTGCAGCTTATTCATAATGCAACAGCCAGATTGATAATAGGAATGAGGTGCAAATATATCAGACCAATTCTTATACTGGCTTCTTCTATGTTTCTGAGCCCAATTCAAGGTGATACATGAACTGACCCACACACTCCATTCAGCATCCAAGGCTCTCCTCCAGGTGCCTCCTCCAAAGGATGCTTGGAGGGTTGCAACAAAAGAGAGGGCCGTCTCGGTCAGCTCCACAATTATTGAACGTTCTTCAGTGAGGCCCACGTGGTGCCAACACTGCCATTTTTTTGTGCCAGGTAAAAACTTCCCTCTTCTCCCAGGCATTTCGCAGCATATTATGAACATAGAACTTGGACTGTCTTTGGCTGATTGTTTAAAAATGTGTGTGTGTGTATAATATATATATATATATATATATATATATATATATATGCTGTCCATGTATATGTTTTTATGCAAATGCTTCTTTGTACTTTGTGTAAAGTATTTTAAGGGTTTTTAATTTTTGTGTACCGCCCAGAGAGCTTCAGCTATGGGGCAGTATAAAAATATAATAAATGTATAGAAATAAATGTATAAAAATATAATAAATGAATAAGAAGAGGAGAGAGCCAGAATCAAAGAGATCTACAAGCCACATTAGAAGCTCCTCTCCTTAGCCCTAAATATGTGGTTATCATTTGTGAGGTAGATGCACACTACACTGACTCCGAGGCACAGTCTTCCTAAGTGCTACAGCTAAAAACAGTCCTAACATGTTTGTGGAACACACTGACAACTGGGGTCACAGACCCCAATCATTACAGGCTTTTAGAATGCATAAGGGTGTGATCCTATGCATGTTTAGACAGAAAAAAAACCCTACATGGCTGGCTGGGGAATTCTTGGAGTTGTAAGACTTTTTTTCTATGTAAACATGCGTTTGAGCCCTTAAAAGACCCATCAGTTTTCTGTGGCTTTTTTATCAGATAGATTTTATTGGGCTGGTGCTGGTTTTAGCTGCAATTATTTATTGGACGTTAGTATTTTTCTGAGCTGGATGTTTTTCTTCTTTTTTCTGGTTCTTAATATTAACCTTTTGAAGTTTATTGTTATTTGTATTTTATTCTGGAAGCCAACCATGAGAGAGTTTTTTTCACCCTGAAGTGCAACCTATAAATATTTAAATAAAGGGATAAAGTAATAACCTAGAGAGCTTCTTTCCGCATAAGCTTTTCTGCATTGTGTTTAGAGTTTTCACACTATTGCCATCCACAAGCAGGAGCGTTCATTAACAGTGTTAAGAAGCACCAATGAAGGGCAGGGAAAATATGCCAAATGATGTGCGATGAATTGATGAGTTGGCTTCTCCTGTTATGGCCACTGCATGGAACTCAGTGTATACCTGTCCCAAGGCCTGATGTTACAAAGATGTCCCAGGTATAAATTCTAGTGACTCTTAGATGAAATTAAGCCTTGTGATCCTGATTCAGACACTGGTGAAATCAGTGGAACCTGGAAGAAACTGTTTTGAAAATGATGGGCTTTCACACACAGACACTTTGAGTTTCTATTTGCAGCCACGAAGAAATTATTGCCTGCATAAATGAAACAAGCAGAAATTCCTCAGGGGCCTGAGGTGTTGGCAGCTCTTTAAGTGGTTACAATTACTCACCTCTTAGCTTTTAGTAAATGTATTTCCATGAGCCATTAGTTACTGCCAGCTTAAAAGCACTACATTAGTCTCCATTTCAGCTGAAAAATCAAATTCTCGATTAATGAAATTGAGTAAATAATTTTTGGAGGAAAAATGAAGCACCTAAGACAGAAATGTTAGCATTGCATTTGGAAACTGAATACCATTGGTGAGTGGGAAAAGAGGGATCTGCAAAACGATGGTTGCTCGTTTTCTGGCTTGTAAACAACAACTGGAGGAAAACCATGGACTTTCTAAGATGGAAGAAAGTTTAGCCTATTGCACTCACACACTAGGTTCTTTTTCTGTGTGAATAATCTGCTACAGCTGTTTCCTGACTTATCTCTTAGTGTGGTGAACTGAGAAATAGCCTACCCTTCACAGCTGGGAGAATTCTCCCCTTTGTTGTCTTATTTTTGTACTCCATGCCTGTGTACGCTCTGGGACCTTGCTCTCCATGCTCACAATAGTAGGCTGATTACACCTGTATATATGAAGGTTTAAGGGGTGGGGAGGATTGGAAGGCCAGTGATATAAGCGCAGCTCCCTGAACATCTGGAGTCCCCCTTGAATTGTAGCTATGGATTGTCCTTAGGCTCATGGCTATGGGAGCTGAGATGATGAGCTCCGGCAATTCAGAAATTACCACTAAACCACATGAAATGATCCGTCCACTCTGAGCAGGGAAGGGAGGGAGCTGCTGACCAGATAAAATCCAGGTCAGGGCTCCTGTAACTTTAACAGTTGTAGAGCAAAGGGAATTTCAGCCGGTGTCATTTGTATGCAATTAGTTCCTGGTGAAATTCCCTCTTCATCACAACAGTTAAAGTTGCAGGGGCCCTGTCCTCCTTTTGTATATGGTCCCTCTAATATAGTGCCTGCAACTTTAACTGTTGTGATGAAGAGGGAATTTCACCAGGGACTAATTGCATACAAATGACACTGGCTGAAATTCCCTTTGCTCCACAACTGTTAAAGTTACAGGAGCCCTGACCTGGATTTTATCTGGTCACTCTAGTTAAGAGGTACAGCGATGACTTGAGAAAGGAGATAAAAACCAAAGCGGGCTGGGTGTGTGTATGTGTGTGTGTGTGTGTGGGAGAATCAGTGCAACAGAAAAGAAACACATCCACAAACCCTAACGTATTCAGTATGCGATGTTAAATCTTAAATCTGCATTAACACACACAGACAGAGCTGGAGGATGGGATCACCCCCGATCTTTGGAGAAATTAGTGAGATTATTCTATATACAGCTGGATGTGTAACCTCCTCCCTTAAGATTAACAGTCACCAGCCATTATGCAGAATGTGGCGTGCATTTTCATTCTGTAGGCTTTATCGGGTCAGATGCGATAAGAGAAATTAATCCTCATACAACTTTCCTTGGTGTTTTTAAGCTGCTCTAAAATTACTCAGCTGTCAATAAAATGATGGCTTGGTGAGATGGGTGAAGGAGTCTTAAAGCAGCTGGAAGCAGGAATTGACTGAATTGGTTCATGTTAGCTAAAGCCTAGGTTAAAAACTCTATTTTTGCTCCAGACTTTCATCCTGACCTTTTCAATCCCAGTTCTTTAAAGGCTGCTCATCTCTTCCAATCATTTCCATTGATTTCAATAGCAGTACTGCAAAGTTGAGGGTTTATGACTTTATAAGGTGCCATCTCCCAGGAAATTATCCCACTTAAACCCCATTGAAATCAATGGGAGGAAAGTAAATATTAGAAGGTGCCAATACTTAGTACATTTTCATAGCTGAGGCTTAAATCACATCTAGTTGTTAATGCCAGAGAAGCAAAAGCTTCTTTAGATTAAGGGGAAATAATGTTTCCTTACCAGGGCTTTGCTTCCTGCTTCTCTTGCCCAATAGTAATGGGGCTGCATTACATAGCCAGAGAGAGGCAACCATGTGGTCTGTAACGGAAAACTTCCCCTCCTCTCACTGCTCATAGCCCTGAACGGGACAGCACCCTCTAGTGGGTGCTATGTAGCGCAACTTTCCCTGTACATGCCAGGAAATCCCGAGATACTCCAGCAGAATAGGGATATTACAGTTTTTTTAAAACACACACACACACAACCAGAATTACTGGGGGAAGGTGCGGAAGATGTACAGGAGGTTGCCGATGTCATCGAAAGGACTCATGAACCTCTGTGAGTGGCCGGTCGTGAGCATGCCTTATTTCACTTGAGTGAAGAAGCCTATAGAGTCAAATTTGCATTGCAAAACATTTTCTTGTTGTCACTGCAATAACTACTATGTCTCAAGTGTGAAGACATCATTAGGAATGAGACTATGGATTCAGCTCTCTAAATACAGCTAGGACTGAGCTAAAGGCAGCAAACGTTTTGTGAATATTTTCACCAATGGAAAGCATTTGCAGGGCTCTTATCAAAAGTGGGTGAAAATGTTCACTCATATAGTGTGAGGGCAATGGCATGTAGAAAAGATTGCTCTCACTCTGAATTGGCTTGTATGTTATCAATGATGTTATCACATACACATAGTCCTTGGAATTGTGTTATCTGTGCACTCACTCCATGATCCCTGATAGGTTAGAATCACTCCAGGAAGGAAAGAAAAAAGCTCTTAACAATAATGCCGAAGCAGTAGCAGCAGCAGCAACAGAAACCAAGAGCTCTGAAAAGTACCAATAAAAGGCAAAATTATGTTTTCTTTTTCAGGGACTATTTTCATCTTCGCAATGGGTGGCTTTCATTAGAAACATGTTTGTGGGCAAATATGCAGTACAGGCTCTGGATTTGGATCATTTATGCATTTGCAGCCTTGTCTGCAAATCTTCCTTCATATATGAGGGGTGGGGGGAAAGCCCTGTAAAAATTGGCACCTCCCTCTATTTGGAAGAAACATAAATCTTTGTATATATTCTGGCTTTTCTTATCAGCTTCATTCCTTAAAACAGGGGTGGGGAAGCTCTCTCTCCACATATTATTGGACTGCAGTTTTCACCATCCTTGACCACTGGCCATGCTAGCTGTCACTGATGTGAGTCAGAGTCCAACAGCATCGGGAGGGTCATAGGTTTCCCACCCTTGCCTTAGAAGCTAGGGGTCTTTCCAATGCAACCTTCTTCAACTTGGTGCCCTCGAGCTGTTTAGACTACAATTCCCAGCATTCCTGACCATATTGGCTGGGCTTGATGGGAGTTCAAGTGTAAAAAATCTGTTCTGGTGCTTCAAATTTTAAAAAGTTGAATCGGAAAGATCATGTATAATAATAAAAAATTCCACTTGGAATGAGCTGGCTTATGTAAATATACATTTTGAACTGGGCATTGTACTTCACATGCACATCTTTGGATAAAGCGCCTTTTAAACCATTGTTGAATTTTACATGAGCTGGAGAATCTTTAACTTATGAGCCCTATATGTAAAGGAAGTCATAAAGAGTGCAGATTGGTGTAAGAAATATAATAACCAGTTTTTCCTCCCCAGGGAAGTGTTTTACTTGTTCTGTGGGTGATTCTTTTTTTATGGGCAGCTTATTTTAAAACAAAACAAAACAAAAACTTGAAACAGCATGTTGCTAAAGTACCACAGCAGCTGTTACTTTCAGACATGCTGAGAATATAATACTATTGAATGTGGTGGTTTAGTTGACGCTTTGCATTGCAAATGGACTCAAAGGTTACTCTCAGCATTCCCATGTTTCAGAAGCATGAAAAATGATATCTTAGTATTCTGGTTATATGACATGGACATGAACTAAGGTCTAGTGCAGTATCCATTCATCATGTCATGCATAGGTTGGCTGTACAACTTTCCGTTCCCTATTCTGGAGGATGAGGATCATGGGGCCCTTATGAGACATCAAAGGGCTCTTTGTTCCCTTGGGTGGGAAGTGGTGGTGGTGGGCGAAGAGGACTCAGCTAAGGTATTTTGTTCTGAAAGGGATGGAGATGCTTTTAGATTATTCTGAACTTTTTCACCACAAAAATGGAAAAAACAAAAAGACAAAAGAACCATCGGATTCTGACCTGACTACTCTTTAATCAATGAAGTAGTCCAAGTGAGGTGAGGACTGGCATTAAGCACCTTGGGAATCCTTGGGCAGCTGTCAATGTCCCAGTACTCTGACAGGGTCCATTGCTGTCTACGCTGCCCCGTTTATCTGATCCAGCATTCCAGCCCTTAAGCAGTGCCAGGTTGATGGGTCTAATTTCCTATATATTCATTCATGCATGCATTCATTCAAATAAATAAATAAATAAATAAATAAATAAATAAATGCATTTATTTTAAAATAAATACATATTCATAAATATTTATAATATTGAACAACCCATCTAAAAACAGCACAAGACACGAACACCATTAAAAACACAACTCTTCAGTTACAAATGCACAATAAAATACAACAAGACCATTGCTACAGCACCAGAAAACAGAGAAAGCATGTGCCTATGTGCCCCACCCAAGCTAGTGCAAATAAATAATATGTCTTTAACTGGCACTTGAATGACAACCGTGTGGGAAAAGGGCAAATCTCTACTGGAAGGGAGTTCCATAGTGGGGTGCCATGACTAAGAATGCTCTTGACTTGGCATTGCTCTGTGTCATGCCTCTCTTGGATCCTTCCAAGAATGAAGAGGAAGGGCAGGTTGCAGATCTGGGTGAGGGTCCCAGCACAGAGATAGCTCCAGAGCCCTCACTGCCAGATAATGGCCAATGCCCTGCTGCAGCCCCTCTGTCTGATTCAGAGGACCAAGTTCCATTGACCCCTGCAGAGCGAAGGAGGCTTAATGTAGGAGAGCAACGGAGCTGAGTGTTGGCCCATTTAAGGAAAAAAGCCTGCCAGGAGACTGGGGACTAATAACCAGCAGCTGCTTCAGGACGCTGGAGATAAAGCTGCTGGAATTCCACAGGTCGGCACTGAAGTGCAATTTCAGATCAACATGCCGGCTCTCCTCTGCCTGTTTCTGGACCCTGAACCTTGCCGCACCGGGACACCTTGACTTCCCCAGATTTTGGCCCCTAGACTGGAAAAGGACTCTTCTCTGCCTCAGTGAATTGGCTTCAAAGAACCAGTAACCTCCCAAGCCCTGCTTTGTCTCATCGCGCCCTCCCTTCTTCCCTGGCCTTGACGGGGTTTATTGCTGGTTATATGTGGGAGATTTATGGCCATTCCTTGTAAGTCAGCATTGGTCAGCCAGCAAAGCCTGACACTCTGGGACATTGTGGTTAAAGTCAAGTGGCCAGATCCAGTACTGCTTGGGTCCAGGAGTGGGGAGAAATTTGTGCAGTTCACGTTTAATGCATCTTAATGCAGACTTACCTATTTATGCACATTCAAATCACCATGCAAACCAAAAATTAGTTATCCGTTGAAATTCATACTTCCCCAATTTTTTTTGCAATGTTCTCCAATCCGAAAAAGATTAGGGGAAATAATGTTCATTACAAAATTCATTATATTAGGAAAATTGTATGTATGTTAGCTAAAATGCATACACAAATGTACCTATTAAGAGAAATGTGCACACACGTGCTCAATAATTTTTGTACAAACTTCGGCAGAAAAAAAATTCTTGGCATTCAGGATGAACTGAATTTAAGATTGGAGAGGTTCTCAAACTTCAAGATGAACTGAAGAGAAGATTGGAAAAATGAGAAACGGAAAGAAATCGAAACTGACAGATATGTCCATCCGTCCTTGGAGTGCATCCACCACAGTCAGGTATGCCTACCAGGGGGTGGGGGGAAGAGGAGGAGGCCCACCAGATTACACTTGGCCCAGGAAGCTGGTGAAAGTGGCCAATTCTACATCTCCAGAGCTGTCATCTTGTACAACACACATACTACTTCAGGTGGAGGGTCATATGTTTGAATTCTCTCCCAAATAAACAGAAGCACATCAGAAAAACCTTTCTGGATCAGCCCAAAAAGTCCTTTTAGGCCAGCATCCAGTTTCATACAATGGCCAATTGGATTTATTTGGGAAGCCCAAGGGAGGACATGAAGGCAACAGCTCTCTCTGTTGTTAGTTTCCAGCTGGTATCTGAACCTGAAGAGTGCATATAGCAATGCCTACACGTAGAATAAAAAACAAGCCAAAACTCCAGGCATATAGAAAACTAGCCTTACAAGGACAACTCTAGGATAAAACTCTCCCTGACATGCCTGGCTTTAAAGCAAAAAAGCGCCTTTTAAAAAATAAATAAATAAATAAATAAAATCTATTTCTCTGTATAAAATTATTTCTTGGCCACCTTTGAGAGTAGGACCCTTTCAAAATATGGCAAAGCATTCAGACCTGCATTCCTTACTTGCAGCTGGAAGTACAGGGACAGAGATGGATCAATTCTACTGAGCAAGGATTAGAACTGGGAATCCCCACTTCCAAAAGGACTGCAGCAAGCCAATGCCCTAACTGCATAATACTCCAAGTCCACACAAGGATGGCCAAATCTGTCCGTTTAACTTCCTCCTCCATTCAGATTTCTAAAATCTCAAATTCTTTCTCCCCTGAATATTAATAATGTTGCGAATTTTGATAAATGCATATAAAAATGGTCTGGAACCAAATTCTCACCCATCTGCACCAGCCAAATTCAACTGGCACAGCTATTATATTCCCAGTGTGGAGAAGTCCATGAAGTGCCTGCCTGCCTGCCATACAGGTGTTAAAGATGAGGAGCGTGTCAGAAAAAAAAAGTGGTGGCAAGCCAAATTCAGCACTAACATGGTTGAATATGCAGGGATTAAAACCCAGATTTTTAAGAGCTAAACTCCCCATGCCCTGGGTCAGCAAACCTTTCTGTTTTGGTTTCTTCCACATAAAGTCTTTTTAATCTCAAATTCTTTTACTTTTTTTTTAGATTTATATGGATAACTTGGCAAATTTTGGTAAACTCTTACTAAACCTGAACTGAAACAAAATTCTTACCCAGCCCCAAGCCCATTTCCCCTGTTCCACCCCTTCATTCTGCCCTGGGTTCAAACTGCTCTATGTTCCACTCCTGCTAGGAACATTTCTAAAATCATTTCTGGAATTGAACTGCACACAATTTCATGTAGCTTTCAATTCCTGCAGTTTGTTTGCATCTCACATGTGAACGGTGCATGAGATTTCTGATAAAATACCAGTTTTGATGACATCATAGAAACAATCTCATCAAGATTGGTTTTTTTGGGGGGGTGATTTATCAATGTGCACATGGACTCCTGCTTGTAAGTAAAACACTACATAGCAAGAATCTTGATTCAATGATTTATTCAATCACATCAAGTTTGCTTCCACTCATCCCCTGGCATTTTGTCATTGCATGTGCGCATGAGTAAAACAGCACACAACAAGAATCTCACTTGAATAACATGTGCAATATACTACTAGATTTCTTTTCTATAGTGTTTTATGAGCATATGCACATTAGTAAAGTGAGAAATGGGGAAGACACAAATGAATTGAAAGAACTTAGAGTTGTAGCAAATTGGATATCTATAATACAAAAGCCAGTTTTTAAAAAAAATATTGAAATAGAATATGGAAGGTTTTAATCCTACAGTTTCACTTTAGAGGGGAAATAGTCAGGTCATTTGGAATATCCAAAATATTGGGAACAATTCAGATGAGGAGAATTTGGGTTGTACTGGAACATCTCATCAGGACTAAAATAGACATTACTTTAAATGTGTGTCTAGAGGCTTCTTTTCATTTTTACTCTAAAGTAGGTCCAGCAGGCCTGATTCAGATCTTAGAAGTGCTCTACATTGAGCCAGTTCAGACAACACACTAAGCCATGGTTAGGCTGATAACCCTTTTCCAGCAAATGGTTAGTGTGTTTAAACTGTGGTTATGTAGCCATCATGGTTAGAAATGATTCACACAACATGCTATGTCATGGTTCACATGATACGTTAAGCCATAATGTTTAGCTCAAAGTGCTTACTCACCATGGCTTAGTGTGTCATCTGAACAGGGTCAATAAGTTCCAAATCCAGATTGGGGTCTAGTACCTACTCTACAGTAAAAATGGGGGGGGGGAGTTTTTGTTCCAGACACACATTTTGGTTCTTAGGGACTGTGTGGCCCTGAAGGATGGAAGCTGGAAAAAGCTCAAAGTCCTCTGGGTGTAGCCAGGGAGTTCAGCAAAGCTAAAGCCCAGCCTGGCTTTACATTTTCAACATCTTGTTTATGTGGTTTTTAAGGCTATACCAGGACAAGGACAATTACTTCCAAAACTGAATGGAAGTCATTCTGTATCAAGGACAAGGTTATATGATCTTTTCTACTTGCTGGATGACAAAACAATACAATGTAGAGCTGTGTTGAAAATTTCTTCCACATTTTTTTTTTACCATTCTCATTTGATTTGATAGAAAAGAAATTGCTTTCAAACAGAAATTCAAAAGAGAAGACTTTGGTGGGGGCATCTCATGGGTTGGGTTCAGGGTTCTTGTGTATGCTTTACTTATGAGGTGGCCAAGGAATATGCATGAAGGCCTTGTCTTTCATTGGCCGGATCTACACGTCGTCCTCGATGCACCCTCCCTGTGCCACAAGCCGCTTTGGAGCGCTGCACTTTGTCTAGTGTGGTTCAAGCCTTGGAGGCTCTGCTCGCGCTCTCGCTGCCACCGCCGCCCTTTCATCCCGGCCGGTCCCAGAGAAGGAGGAGGGAGGGTTGTAAACAAAAGCTAGCAATTGGAAATCCCTCTCCCAATCACTGGCTTTTGTTTACAACCCTCCCCCTTCCCTCCCCGGGACCGGCCTGGATGAAAGGGCGGTGGCTGCGGCGGTGCGGCCGCGGGCAGAGCCTCTGAGGCTTGAGCCACACTAGGCGGGGTGAAGCGCTCCAAAGCAGCTTGTGGCGCAGGGAGGGCACATTGAGGATGACGTGTAGATCCTGCCATTGTATAATCATTTCTCTGGCAGCCTATAGCCTCCTTAGTTTCCTGCACTTCAATTAAAGCCCAGGGGAAGGTAATTCCTCCCAAAGGGCAGTTTTTTTCAGATCAGAAAGTGCAGGTAGCTTGAGAGCAACTCAGGGATTTATTTATTGATTGATTTATTTTCAATACCACCTATAAAATCCAGGTCAGGGCTCATGTAACTTTAACAGTTGTAGAGAAAAGGGAATTTCAGCCAGTGTCATTTGTATGCAATTAGTTCCTGGTGATATTCCCTCTTCATCACAACAGTTAAAGGGGCATGCACTATACAAAAGTGACCATATACCAAAAAAGGCAGGCCTCTGCAACTTTAACAGTTATGATGAAGAGGGAATATCACCTGGAACTAATTGCATACAAATGACACTGGCTGAAATTCCCTTTTCTCTACAACTGTTAAAGTTACATGAGCCCTGACCTGGATTTTATCTGGTCACTCTAACCTAATAGCCAAAGCTCTCTGGGTAGGGTGACCATATAGAAAGGAGAACAGGGCTCCTGTATCTTCAACAGTTGCATAGAAAAGGGAATCTGTCGTAAATCACCAGCGTTAAACTTGACAAGCAGGAGGGAAATGTCAACAAACAGTCAGTGGTCGAAAGGCAAAGTATCCGTCAGAAACTGGGTCAAACAATATGGGGTCAGGAATGCATCAAAGGGCAGTCAGGGTCCGGTCCAATGTCAGGCTATGTCCAGGCAAGATCAAGGAGCTGGTATGCAAGTGAAGAAGGCAAGGCACCAAGAACAATAGTTGCTTCCAGCATCGCTTCTGGGTTCTGGCATGTCTTTTATGGGGATGGTGGTGATTGGGAATTGCTGTCAGCTGCATTGGCCTTCAGCTAGCTTCTGCATGTTCCGTGAAGGGCCACTCCCCAAACACTCCCAGGCTCAGGTGGTCCTCCTTTCTGCTTAATCCCTTAAACTGAAGCACAACAGAATCTGGTAAGGAGGGCAGGGCTCTTGCAGCTTTAACTGTTGTGATGAAGAGGAAATTTCACCAGGTGCTGCATGCATACAAAGGACATCTGCTAAAATTTCCTTTTTTATACACCTGTTAAAGATACAGAAGCTCTGTCCTCCTTTCCATATGGTCACCTGATCTCTGGGTGGTTCACAAAAAATTAAAACCACAAGGATATAATATAATATGATATGAAAGCCTAAAACTCCAATATAAAACCAAAATA
Organism: Anniella stebbinsi; assembly: GCA_029215795.1. NCBI lineage: Eukaryota > Metazoa > Chordata > Lepidosauria > Squamata > Anniellidae > Anniella > Anniella stebbinsi. The sequence continues at coordinate 222,432,073 of JARDYH010000003.1, forward strand.
CAAAAATACAACCAGAATAAAACTGAGCAGCATCGCAGAGATTTAAATTACAGATTTAAAATGCAGATTTAAAACAGCAGAGTTAAAAGAGTAGGATAGCAAATTGCTAAAATACTGGGAAAATAAAAAGGTCTTCACCTGATGCTGGAAAGAATACAACGTAGCTGCCAGACAAACCTCTCTAGGGATCTTATTCCACAGGTGGGGTGCAACAGCAGAAAAGGCCCTCTTTCTACTAGCTACCTGCCTCACTTCCTTTGGCAGGAGCTCATGGAGAAGGACCCCTGAGGATGATCTTAGGGCCCAGGCAGATGCATAACAGAATGACAAAACACATTCAACACCCTTGGCAACCTTGCATTAATTAGGTAAGCTAAAAAAATTCCATCAAAAATATATTAAAAATAATTTATGAAATGCCCTGAGAATGTAGCAGAAAAATGTAAGGCTCTTTGAAGAGGGAGCAAAACTTTCAGGAAACTGGAGGACATATTTTAGCAGAGCAATAGCTCCATCTCTTCCCTAGAGCTGTACACAATACTATCCCCCTCACAACTGCATTTTGTTGGATGCCAAATGGTGTGTGTGTGTGTGTGTGTGTGTGTCTCAACACAGTGGATGCTGTTGTCACTTGTATTGACAGAACAAAAAAAACCCTTAGGAAAGAAGCAAGAAGCTGTACTTAGGGCTGTATGAGATATTGGTTTCTCTTCATTTTTTATCTGGATTTTGCCCAGTTCACACGTTCTGAACTGAACATGGACCTGGACAAAATCTGTGATTGTGATGTGAATCGTGAATCAAAAGAAGAAGACAAAGAAGAGGAAGAAGAAGAGGAAGAAGAGAACAAATATGTTTAAATCAATGGGAAAAGGTGAACATTTACCAAACGCACACAATTGATGAGTTCGCTTAGAAAAATACGCATAAAAATAGACACGGATTCTCTTGCAAAAAGACAACAAAGCTCGTAATCTGATACGGACTTGAGTTGGAACAAGCTTCAAGATGGAATTCGGAGATCTTTGGTGAGCTCAGGCTTTGCTGATTTGTATATCCTTAAAGGCCAGATCTACACCTCGTGTCAAATCATTACGAATGCCAAATGAAAAGCAGAAAAAAACACTATGAAAGCAGCATATGGAATGTGGATTGTGCATCAACAGTTATCAGTGCACTTCAATACTTCTATAAAGCAGTAGTGTAGATCTAGCTTAAGTCTGTACTACAAACCCTGCTGATGGTGGCCCCTCACTGTGAGAAACTGTTGGGAGATGTCTCCTCCCCCTGGAGATATTTGGCGAGATTCAGGAGTCTATTTGTGCCCAGCTCTCTAATACAACTGTTAAATTCTTCTTTTCATCTTACTATATGCTTTTTAAAACTCACTGTGTCATATGCTTCCCTTGAATCACCATGGACTGGCCATATCCACACATTGTCATTCTTTCTAGGCACCGGTGTGTGTGTGTTGTGTGGAAAGGATAGTGCTAGAGACAGTAATGCTTCACTATAATGCTTCACTATAATGCTTCACTTTAGCTAATGGTGCTATTTTGATTTGTAGCAGATGAAGAACAGAACAAAGTAATCGCCATGCTGAGTTAGATTAATGATCCATTCATCTCAGCACTTTGTCTGGGAGAGACAGATGCTTCGGGGAGGTTCACAAAGATGGTGTGATGGCGAGATCCATTGCCTGTTGTTAATCCCCATCTTCTGCTAGTCAGAGGTATACTGCTTCTGCATTCGAAGATGAGCCCTTTTGGCACTCATGCCTTATTGTACACGGACATGGGAATGAAGAGCAGAGACACAAATTCTTGGATTAAACAAGGCCCAGAACTGTATTAATACATTCAGCGATTTTCTCCAGGTTAAATTTTTTGCTTAATTTGTATTCAACTCCAAACTCCATTGAAGATATCTAAATCTCACGGGATGAGAATCTATCTACACCAGCGGCTACCTGCTTGCAGCCCTCCAGATGCTGCTGGACCACATTTCCCACTCTCTGGCCATTGGCCATGTGATTTAGATACCTTCATTGGTACAACGACATTTGGAAGGCCATGCGTGCCCCATCACAGTTCTACATGATCCTCGTTCCCATATTGTGGTGCCCCCACCTTGGTTTAGAGCCCTGGAATAGTGACCAGTTCACCTACAATGAGAGGGGATGAGAGCAGAAAAGTAATCTTATAGATGCTATCCCAAAATTATATGGTAAGGAAGGAGTCCTATAAGAAGATATACATTGCATAAAGAAGTACTGCTGGATTTTGCATTCAACAGATGCCTCTTGGTTTGATTGTAACAGAGTGAGTGAATAACTTTTCCCAGTTCACTCTTTCTATCTCACCCATAATTTTATAAGCTTATATAATATACTATCAGCTTTTCTTCTGGTTGAAAAGCATCATGTGATTTAAATAATTAAGAATCCTGTGCCTCAAAATTCTAGGAATATGAGAAAGACATCCACTTTGAACTTGTGCCTCTTCTGTCTTATTTTTATGACTGCTAGACAAAATGGTGATTCATCCTCTTGAAAGAGAAAATTGCCAGCACATGGATGAATGTGCTTGTATGTGCTCTTTCATGTGTCACTCCACCTGTGGCCCTTCAAGAGAGCATTTCATGGATACAAGTCCAGTGCAGTAGTAACAAAAGCCCAGTGTAAACTAGCTAGAAGTATACAAAATGTCAGTACACCGGTCTTGTCAATTACCTGGTCAGTTTCACTCCAAACCCTATGGAAAAATTGGTTCTTTAAAAAGAAGAATTTTATAATGGAAGAAGGAATCTCTTGAATTCTTTGCTACAGAATTTGTGAAAATTCACAGTCACTATGATAAACTCATGAAGACTATATTTATATGCCTGATATTACTCAATCCCAATACTAGAAGTTTAGTATTTAGGGGTGCAATCAATATTATTCAGATTTCAGTAGAGTAATAATAATGATAATAACAATAAATTTATGTATTTATTAATATATTTATTTCTTACCCACCTCTCCCTCTGGATCGAGGCAGGGAACAACATCAAATACAAGTGATATAAAATACATAAAACTGATTAAAAGCATATAAAACTAATACATTATTAAAATACCAAGTCCCTTGCTCTCATAGTCCATGAGAACCTACACAGAGAAAGATGGGGACAGGAATGAAAATGAGTTCCACTTCTTGTAAGTCTAAGAGTAAATTAACATGTGCATGCTTACGACTGGATAACAGCAACATCAAATGATGAACTATGTCTGTCATCACAAAACAAAGACGACAGCCATAGCTTTGATATTACCCCACTTATAATGCTCTGAGCTAGTATGTACATTCAGGGCAAGTCATCAAGCAATGTTTATATGCATGTGTGAACTAGCTTTTGATTTGACTTCTTTACAATTTTTTTTGTATGCGTGTGCAGGAATTTTGTAAAAGCTTTGATTTGCTGATTCATCCAATCCGATCCTCTCTCTCTCTCTCTCTCTCTCTCCCTCCCTCCACCCCCCTCTCTCTGTGTGTGTCTGTTTGTTTGAATTTTGCTTTCTGCAGCTCTTATTTAGTGCTGGAGTGTCAATCCTTCAACATGATACATTTATTTTATTTTATTTGCAACATTTATATAATGCTGAATATAATAGAATCTCTTAGTGGCTCACAAGATTTAGGATGTTGTACAAATTTAAGGGGGGGTGATAGAAAGAAATCTAGATAATGTGGTAGTATGGCAGATTTTCTCTCCCAGCACTGCCACCACCTATGGATTTTCTTATTTATAGCAAATGCTTATATTTATGGTCCTAAAGAACTCTCTGCCACTGTAACCCTGGCTGCATTCCGACAACATGCTAACCCACACTCAATGACTGAGTGTGGGTTGGTTTTGCTGCCTGCTTGTAGAACCTTGTACTGGCAAGATCTTAGGGTAGCCTCCTGGCACAACATAGCCACATATAGTTATCCCCCAGAGAAAGAATAGCTTAATATTCCTTCCTTAGTTATTCACTTTCTCCTCAGCTATCTCCCAGTCCTTCTAAAACATACATAACAACCAGCAGACTCTCCACAGACTGGCTTGCCCAACAATCAACTTCTGAAGTGTCATTTCCCAACCTCTCTTTTCTATATAGTTAGAATCCTCAGCCTAGCAGAATTGAATTTACCTGATCTAGGCCCTATCTACAATATTCAAAGTGATTGTCACTGTCTCTGCTTTCCCACAAGCCTTTGACAGTAAGAAAGCAAGGCTTCAGATCTGCTCAGATTTATTATTATTATTATTATTATTATTATTATTATTATTATTATTATTACATTTTTATATACCGCCCCATAGCCGAAGCTCTCTGGGCGGTTTACAAAGATTAAAAACATTGAACATTTTAAAAAACAATATAGAAAATTGAAAACCATAAAAAGCCTAAAAATAAACTACATAGCATCACATTTCATCACAAGAGATAATTAAATTAGAAAGATAGAAGATATGCCAGCAATGGAGAAAATAAAATGTGTCATTCTTTTGGGTTTGTTTCATATGCTTTTTCACTGGATGGGGATTATGGGAACTGTCTAACACGTCTAGAGGACACCAAGCTGGGTAAGGCTGCTGTATCCATTTCTGAAACCACTTAAGTCATCAAGTGTCATCATGAATCTCATCTCCCAAATATATAGTTACCTAAGCCTGATTGATTTTATTTTTATTGATGCAAAGGGTGTCCCAAGCGAATAAGTACAGTGATGACAAAAAAAAAAAAAAGGAAACATTTTAGCAATGCATGCTGCAGTGGGATTTGTAATGGTAGAATATTTTTTGACATCTGCTTTGCTGGTCTCCAAAGAGGTAAAACCTTCAAGGACAAAAGCAAACCAAGTAATACCAGAGAACACTAAAGTAACCCCTGCTTTGTAAATATGACTCTGTAGTGGGTTGTATGTATGCTGCCTGACAACACCTTAGTCCTATTTCTAGCGGCCACAAAGCTCAATCCTATTAGCTAAACTCTCCAAACATGATCCTAGATTACAGACAAGTGCCATCCCTGAACCAAGTACTTAAGGCTACCTAATCCATTTTCCCATATCCGGCATTAGGATAGGTGAGGCTCGTGTTTTTGTTTCTGCCCATGTCGTCTTTCCTCTAGGATCCATGCCATTACCCTATTCCCTTCACAATGTAGCTCAGATTCCCCTGCATGCCATAAGGCAGACAGTAGATATTCATGGTTCATGGCTCATTAGGGTAAGCCTACACACAGTTACCAAAAAGCCGAGCGGACATGATTTCATCCCTTAGTGAAAAACATCATTGGGAAAGATGTCATTTGCAGATGACTTACTCTGGAATAATCCTGCAATGGTCAATTTTATTTCAACAAGGCAACTAATGCTTTGGGTTGACAGAAGACTTCCATATTATGAGAAACTAGCTAATGCACTAATCCAAGTTCCCATCACATTACATTTGAATATCTCTTAGTGAAGCTAACAGTTGCTCGGCATAAATTGGCTTAGAACAGAAGACTGTGTCCTAAAATTAGTGCTGTGCCGAAAATTTTGAATCTGTCATTTTTGGCAATTCATGGGGCAGGGCATTAGGGATGAAATAAATATTCCAGCAAAAAAAGCAGGGGAGGGGTAGAATTTTGAAGTATTTTCTAGTTTCGGAGAAGGAGAGGGGTTCCATTTAACTTTCACTTGTAGGAGGTGGCCAAAGAGTCTTCTTTCTGTTATTTTTAACTTTAAAAAAGCCCTGTGTGCCACTAGCACAGCATTAATTTTAGCCAGCAATGCTTTCTATAATGTTCAGGAGACCATGTGATGTGTCATGCAGTCTCCTAAGCATTCAGGAGTTGCTGCCTGGCTGAAAGCCTCTGTGCTTAGAGCTTCGCAAGAAAAGGGCTATCATAACTTCCCCTTAAACCTCTATTTTAACCCTGAGCTCTTAATAATCTGGGAGATGAGAGCAGTCATTTCTGACATTCAGCTTTGGCCTGTAGATGCTCAAATTAAGTCCTGTTTACTCACCCTCTCGCTTCCGCCACACTGTGGCACTCCCTCCAAAGCAATCTTTTTATATACTCCTTTCTTGGAATAATGCAGGCAGCATTTGGACAACACTTCAGTCAATGGTGGGGGGAGGAGTCAACTCACAGTTGGTTTTTTTGTGGGTACTCCTCACACAACATAATGCCACACCCTCATGGAGCGGTTAAGGCTTGCGTGAAGTGGATTACTACTCAACTTTTTGGCTAGCACAAAAAAAAGGACAGAGATTTATTTTTCTTTTGGATTTTTATTTATTATTATTTTACTAGACTGCTAAGTGACTACTAATAAAACAATTTTCATGCTAAAACTTGTCCACTTCATGATCTGAAAACCACTTTCATTCAAAATTCCAGTCAATTTCATGTGAAAGAGACCATGAGCCTATCTACACTACTGCTTTAAAACGATTTAAACGGTTTATAATAGTTTTGAGAACTGTTGGGGCCCAGGACACAGTCCATATACAGTTTTCAAAACATTTTCAAAATGTTTTATCCTGCGTGTGTAGATAGGCTCCATGTCTCTCTGCTTAAGGCAATTCCCAGAAATTGCAGCAAGTGGAGAGGGTGTGTTAATCTAAAGCGAATATCCCCATTGGCAGGGTGAAGGGGAATCTTGAGCATCTTTTATTGGGCACCATGGGGATTCAACCTCAGGCTGAAAACTCATTGCCATGATGAGAAAAAATAAAGGTCAGTTTTAGCATTGTTGTGAATATTACTGATGGGCAACATGCCTGCATCTTCCATTGCCCACCAAAATTGTAAAGAAAATAAAATACATTAAAACAACTTTTACTCTCTGGCCACGTTCAGAAGACACCTTGAACCATGGCTTTAATCACTGTGAATAAGGCTTTTTTCTTTCTTCACTGTGATTAGCCGTGGTTTAAGGTGTCTTCTGAACACGGCCCGGCTTTCTGGCTTAACCACCATGGTTAAAGCCATGGTTTAAGGTGTCTTCTGAATGGGGCCTTTGAGCGTTCCGTAGCTATAATAGAACACCAAATGAGTCAACATTAGTTGAAAAATGTGCCTACCCAGTCGAATTTTAAGAGTTTATTGATTTTAATAATGTATTAATTTTATATAATTTTAATCAGTTTTATGTATTTTATATTGTTTGTATTGATGTTGTTCCCTGCCTCAATCTGGAGGGAGAGGCGGGTAATAAATAAATAAATAAATATATTATTATTATTATTATTAACCTGGCATTTGACTGACACAGCCTCCACCCCTCTCCCCGCCCTCCCTCCTCCCTCAGTCCTCCCGATGTTATCTCAGCAGCCATTGTGAGTTCTGGCAGCTATAGCAGAGCGGCCGACTTGGTTTTGGCCACTCTTGGGTGGAAACTCTGTAGCCAGGCAAAAACATCAACTCAACGGGTCGAAAAACTCTATTGGCTCAGTTTGGACAACAGAATAACCACTGGTTGTGCGACTAGTCAACCCTGCAGCCGGTTGTGTTTCTCCAGTGGTTTTTTTTGAGGAAAAAGTCAACCGTGGGGTAGATTTTGCCCAACAGATGCTGCAAATACCAACCAGTGACCACTCAACTGGCAGTTGACTACTAAAACCACCATAGTCCTAGGCCTCTTTGGGAGAATTTACCTCAGGGTTGCAGGACCTTGGGCCTGGGTGAGAAATGTGGACTTCCTAGAGTCCCCAATCTGGCCCTCCGGTGTTTCCTTCTCCAGGCACCACCCCCTTTCTCTTAGTCACCAATCATTTTGTGGCTTCCCAGCTTTTTTGCACTCCCTGCCCCTATTCTAGAAGGTTGAAATGCGTCTCCTAAGGTTTAGTTACTGGCAGTAAGAGCTTGAAACTACAATATGCTAGTATTTTGGACCCCCCCTTTTGATTTCAACTCCAATGACCAGTGGAATGTCACCACCGAGAGCTTCTCCAAAATGCAATTCAGTCATCAGGCTGAAATAGGTTCAACACTGCTGGTTTACATGTTCTCTCATCCCCATTTTGGTTCTCCCTCTTACACTGATTTGAAAGTTCCTGCAGGAGTTGTCTGTTGCTGAGACAGAAACTTTCTGGGTGGCAAACTGTACTAGATGCTAGTGCAAAGCAAGGAATTGTCTCACAAAAGGGTCTTGTTTGCCATGGAGGTATGTACCCCCCCCCTCGGCTTCTCTAAATGTAGGGTGACCATATAAAAAGGAGGACAGGGTTCCTGTATCTTTAGCAGTTGTATTGAAAAGGGAATTTCAGCAGGTGTTATTTGTATGCATGCAGTACCTGATGAAACTCCCTCCTCGTCACAACAGTTAAAGCTGCAGGAGCCCTGCCCTCTTTTGCATCTGGTCACTCTAGGCAGGGATCTAAATAAGCTATTTATAGCACACTTGTTTCTGGCCACTTACAGAAATTCCTGGGTCAGTTAAATAATACTGTAAACAAACAGGATGTCTGCCGTGGTCCCCCTCCACTCCCATTCTGTTTTAAAATAGATCAGAGTAAAGCTGGAATAAACCCTTAATGGCATGAAATTGGCAGCATGTAAAACTGGCATTGTGCTCTGAAGTTGCTGAGGAAGGACTTTAAATGGAGGGAGAAGAGGGTAAAATGCCTTCCTGCAACAAAGAGAGACAGATCTGCTCCCCATGTGTCTACTCAGAAGTAACTCCCATTGTGTTCAATGGGGCTTACTCTCACCTAAGCATGCCAAGGGTTGCATACTTACAGTGCAATCTTACTTCTACTCAGAAATAAGTCCTGGCTTCCCTGGGGGCTGCGATTAAACAGACAAACCAAAGACAAACCCACTCCTTTGCACACATGCCAGGGAGGGAGCAAAGGAAGTGCTCCCTCGATTCAACTGTGTCTGCCATTGAAAGGAGCCCTGGGAAGCAGCAGGATCTTCCACTTTCTCGACCCTCTCAAGGAAGCACAACAGCACTGGGTATACAATGTGGTTTCCCTTAATGTAGAGAGACTCTCTCTCTCTCTCTCTCTCTGGCCATGTTTACACTAGTGATTTTCCCCGGGGTCATCCCTGGGTTGTCCCTGTGCATCTAAATGATGTGCAGGGGATCCCAGGGGCAACCGGGGATGACCCAGGGATGACCCCAGGAAAACCCCAGGATAGAAGAAACTAGGGGATGTGAAATGGGCACAGAGCCATGCAGGGTGGCTCCATGCCCATGGGGGAGCAATTCCACCATCCCCAGGATGGTGGGGGTGGGTGGGTGCATAGGGGGTTCCCTACCTTTTTTTGCTGTGCTCTCGCTGTTCTCTGCTCCTTTAAAGACTGTAAAAAAAAAAATGGCAGCTGCAATAGGCACATCCTAAACAGGATGTCTTGCTTCCTATTTAGAAATTGGGGGATGATCCTGGAAGCAAGTAAGTCTGGGATTACCCCCAGGCCCTCCCTCTACACCCTTAGGTGTAGAAAGGCCTCTCTCTCTCTCTCTCTCTCTCTCTCTCTCTCTCTCTCTGTGTGTGTGTGTGTGTTAGGGTGTTAGAACTATTTAAGTAAACTGAACTTGTACAAATGGAAAATCATTTGACATGCTTTACTATTCATTCACAGAAGAATTAATCACAATTTACAGAATTTGTGACAAGAAGGATGAAAAAATGGGAACAATTTTCTCAATTTTATAACCATTTCAATGGATTCAGCACTAGGAACAGCTATTTTTAGGCAACAGAATCTTGATCCCTCTCCTCTTTCCTCCCCTTCATAAAGGTCAATTCTATTCCTGCTTTTGGCACCTTGCTCAAAAACATCTAGCTTTTTCATTTTGCATGTGCATTTACCCAAAGGCTTTCATCAGTACAGCGTGAGTTTTGATTTCCTGACTTCTATGTCACTTTGGAAACACACCATAATCCCGACACCTCTCACTACATTAAAGAAGTCTCACAAACACATTTGTCTGGGTGCATCTAATCATTAAGAAAACAGTTTGAAACTGCAACTGAAGTTGTATCGTTTCCCCGGTAAGAACATAAAACAACCCCCAAGTTTCGCTCAGCAGGGTATTGCTAAGAAAGCAGCAGCTTTTGAAAGCCACCAAGCTAATAGAGGGATCAGCTCTTGGTCTAGAATTAAACTGAGGGGCAGGAATGATACTTGACAGAAAAATGAATCATGGAAGTGGCAAGGGGACCGAAAAACCCGGCAACTGTGACATTGTCAAAGGAGCCAAAAACATTAGGTAGAATTTGAATTTCATTTCTTGAGGAATGGAATATTAATGGTCTTACACAGCCCCAGAAGTTGCTATCACAGTCCCTGTGGATGACTGCTTTCACCAGCATCTGCTGTAGCTGATCGATCGAGCTGTCACAGCCCAAGTGTGTCAGAAAGGTTGAAAAAGCCCTCCAGGCAAATTTTTTAATGGTGCCTGTCTTCAAAGAGAAATGTGGCACTTCTCACTTCAATGGTCCTGCTGACAACAGCCAACATGGTGTCTCGGCTCATCCTGTCCAGGATTGTTCCAGGCTTCATTTGTCTGGCTAATTGTTTAGTTTAGTTTGACTGTGGTTTCATCTAGCTCTCATGGGCAGGTCTTGAGTCTTCTGCAAAATTAAAACCACCCGGGACTCCGAACTGGTTGAAAGTTGCAGGTTCTAGTGATTACGAACCATGCCGGCAAGGCATGTCAGTTGTGAATACCCATAGCCCATGGAAGATTAAAAGCAAACATAATCTGCTAGTGTCAATCTTGGTGTGAAATCTTTGTCTATTACTGCTTGTTCTAGGGTGCTGTCCATAAAATTCTGCAAAAGTCAGATTTCGGGTTTAGAAACTAACACTGACAGCTGCTGATTTAGACCTACTTCAGATGAAAATGGAGGTTACACATCCACAGAGGGATACCTCTTTTGTCAGACACATCTGGCAAAAATCATGATTTATCACATGGTGAAAAGCTAATGAGATATGGTTTCAGTGGGAAGTTATATTTTTGTAACTTCTCAGAACATTCCAGTTTTCACCAACCCTATGTAGCTTTATCACTTCAGATGTTCACCTGAATGCATTCAAAAGATTCCTTATAGAACAACTTGGCCCATTGTCCAGAGATTGTCTCCCTATTGCCTTTGATATCAATGGCTGCAGTTTAAATTTCATTCTTAATACAGCAATTTATTTTTCTAGAACCCCCCCCCCCCTTTCACTGAAATAGGACTTATGCAAATGACACTCTTGGTGATAGTGCCCACAATGATGAGTCAGACATACTGGCAACATAATTTCACACGCAAGTACACCGATTTTCCTTACTGTGTGGGTTGGCTTCTCAGGGCAGAAGCATTAATGAACTAACTTGATGAAACCAAAGCATTCTACTTCCCCTTTGTTTCTTTTCTTTTGTTCCCTTCTCAAATGCAGCTGTCACAACCTTCTCTCTCCAAGAATCTGCTTTTGAGGGTTGGTGGAAGGTGAGTTTCAGGGATTCATCAGCTGAAGCTCCTGCTACACTAGAGCTTATCTACAGGCTTGTTCAGGGTTTGGTACGGACATAGGGAGTGGGGACATTACACAGTAGAAGGATATCCTGGAAGTATATTCCATTTATAAGATTAGTTCCCAATGACATGTTAATTGTAAGCTTAGAACCTGAACACCTAAAAGGATATCCACCCATTACTAGTAATCTTGGAGAACTTTGTATAACAGAGATGATGATGACGATGAAATAAAAATTACCAAGCACAGTTGCAAAAAACAAAACAAAACAACAAACAATACAGGCCTTGATCTACTTATAGTACCTTCTGCAGATATTTTCCTTGTTCTCTTTCCTTACCAAACTGCCAGTGCTTTGACATCACCAATAATCTATTTGGAAGGTGGGAGACCAAATTGCAGTATGCCCTTCCCCCTTCCCCAATCATCAGATGATCAGCACAGTAAAATCAGCTCAAAATGGGACAGTGGGGAGGGAGTAGACCCACCCAGGCTATCCCTGGGGTGGGAAAGCATATTGCCACTGCTGCATTGTCATCGTTCCTCCCCCTTACTACCACTGGTGCTGTGCTCTCCCCCCCCCCCATTACCACTCTGTTGCTCCTCACTGCCATCTGGCTTGAGCTGAGGATCCTCTCCGTGTGAGTCAGAGGACAGGCTCTCTGGAGAGCTGCATCAGCCAGAAGCAGCAGCTGGCAAGGGTCTTCAGAGATCTAGCCAAAAGGCCTGGCTCTGAGGGGGTCCTTCCTCAGAGCAAGGTATTTTGGCCTGGCCGGCTGTCTGAAGAGCTGCACCAGTTCCTTCCTTTGGCTGATCAGCTCTCCAAAAAGCCCATTCACCCTTTCACTCATGCTGAAAGGATTCTTACCATGAGCCAGAGGAAGGGTGGTTCAACATCCAATCATCAAAAAGGAGTGTGGGTGGCTGATCCAGAGAGTCTTACCAGCTGCTGTCTCACTGCAGCAAGACTCTCCAGAGCACCCTCTAGCGTTTCTGAGTGGCAGCTGCTTTGGAGCACCAGCTGGCCCTGCTCTCCCCCTGAGGCAAATGCCATGGTGTGGGAACAGTTAGGAGGACTTTCTGGAACATCCACTGGTGGTGGCAGCAGGCTCTCTTGACGGGGGCAATGTGTAATTCACCGCTCCTCCTGCTCCACTATCTGAGGCAGGTTATTCACCCCATCTCATGGAGCAGCCAGCCCTGGAAGGGACAAATAGTAATTTCTGCATGCAAGGATATCTGAATCAGATTCAAGAGCTTTAGAGACAAAGTGGACATTAATTTTTGGGACCTGCCCAGACAGCTCAGCTATTGGGCAGTATAGAAATGCAATAAATAAATACTAAAAATAATCTTGAAACTGAAAAATGTAAGTTGGAGAGAGAAAAATGAAAGGCTGTCTCTTTTCTGCCTTGTCAGCCTTGATTCTTGAGCACGTCTATCTCACGTACATCATATAATGTAAGAAAGCTACAATGATGTTGACAAGTGCTCTTTGATGTGTTTGCAAGGATAGCAGCCATCCTTTCAGCACAACACCACATTAATATTTTGTCAATGAATTGTTGTGCTCGTACGCGATAACTTTCTGAAGGGTTTGCTTTCCTTTTGGAAGTAAGCTGCAAGTAGTATGCAAAATGCGTGGGAAACAGGTCTTTTAAAGTCAAAGCACACTGAATGTTGTTAACATTTCAGCATAAAATCATCAGATGAAGGGAGGTAATTATATATCTGGTGAGCTGTGGTAACTCATTAAAGGTACTAAAATATAGAAGTACTTCTTGATTTGACATTAAGTAGAGATTATTAAAAAAAACACCACTGAAGCAGATGCTTTCTGTTGTAAACAAACAATCTTCTTGCCAGACTACTTCTTAGTCTTATCTTTTAATTAAAATTGAACTTTAAAATAAATGTGTCGGCCCTGAGCGCTTATTAAATAAAATAGTAGAGGATACAGACTAGATTCAGTTATGGGAATCTTGTCTTATTAAACATGTGCATAAACACAGACAGACACACTAATGTGGTTGACCACATTAAGGAGTCCAGTTCTATGGCTCGTCTGACTTTAATGCCACTTATTACCGGGCAAGAAAGTAAAATATTTTCATGCTAAGAAACACTGTGCAGGGGAATAAATCTATTAGAAGTGCTTAATTTTCATGTATGTACTTATGAAATGTATTACCTGTTTTTCATTATAAAATAATCCCAAAGTGGGGTCCACCCAATAAAGCAAAATGTAAATAAATAAATAAATAAATCATACAACATCAACAATCAGATAGTAGGGAGCAATAACTCAGATGAACAACAGTTTATATTATGCAACAATACCGATCGATAGATAGATCAACCCCTGAGCGAACAGATGTGTCTTTAGTAAGACCTGGGCAGGATCTACACTACTGCTTTCTAATGGTGTATAACGATATTGATAACTGTTTGCATCCATAACATATTCCATACACTGTTTCCAAACCGTTTTCAAAATGTTATATCCTGCTTAGTGTAGATCTGGCCTTGGTGCCAACCATATATTGCGGGTTGGGGGAGGAATTCCACGGATGGAGCGCCTGCATCAAGAACACCCTTTCTTGGATTGCCAAGTCTCAAACTCCAGGCAAATGTTGGCACTGTCAAGAGGACATCCCCACTTGATCTTAATCTCCAGGCAGGTACATAACGGAGAAGGCACTCTACCAGTTATCCAGGTCCAAAGCCATGTGGGGCTTTATAGGTCAGCACAAGCACCTTGAACTTGGATCAGTAGCTTATTGGCAGGCAGCGCAACTCTTTCAGAATGGTTGCAATACATTCCTGGTAAACTGTCCAGCTCAGCAGCCTGGCTGCAGCAGTTTGCCCTAGCTGCAACTTCCAGGCCAACCTGTCTGGTTCCACAGATTTCTGGCCAACCTGTCTGGTTCCACAGGATTTGTCCACAGGATTTGTCCAAGTCAAAGCCTCCCTGCATCCCCCTCCCCCCCAAGATGGCAAAATAGTCCCAGCAGCACCACATCAAGCTGCATCTAATGGGGCGGAGGTGCTGGAAACAATGGTGGAGCTCAGATCTAATATGAAATAAACAGGGCCAGAAAATGGTTGCCTGAAAACGGCATGTGTCCATCCATCAGTCGCACATAAAGCAAATGTACTCTAAAGACCTTGTTGTGCAGTAAGCAGACAGCAGGTTCACAATGGCAAAGATGTCTGCAAAGCCAATGCAACTTCAGTTTAACTGATTCTGGCAGCAGGAGCAGTTTGGGCAAACTATCCCATTGGGAAGTGTGTGAAATGAAATACAGGTCCCCTCTACAAGGATTCGCTTTTGCGCCTGGTTAGGTGATTATGCGCATAATCGCTGAAGCTCATTTACACCTAATACCTCTGCACGAGAGGCGGCGAGAGGCGGCGAAGCGCATTAACAGATGACCAAAATGCACTTTACAAGTAGTTAATGCGCATAAGCGCTTGTTCACATAGTCAAAATGCACTTTAATGGCCAGAGCAAAATAAAACTCGCGATTTAACGCGCATTCGATAATGCGCATAATCGGAGAGATAACGCGCCTCTACGCCCGATTTGCACTCCGTTCTTGTAGAGGTAAATTTTTTAAAGCGCCTTGAAAGAGCTTTAAACCTCTCTTGTAAATGGCAGCCACAGATTTCATTGGGAATGTCTTAGGAAGGGAATACATTAACTAGATCTTGTCCTCTGTGAAGGAATGAAACTGTTTAGCCCTTTTGTGTTTGATCTGCATTATAAAAGGCTTTTTCTTTTTCTTAAGACACTGGATGATTTGCAGTTCAGAGATTGTTCTTGACAGGGGGTTCAAAAGGTCAGAGAAGGTACAACAGGTCAGTCCAGGAAACCAAAACCTACCTGAGGAATAGAAATGTTGTTACTATAGGAACCAGAAACTTAGCAAAATAGGAACCAGGCTGTTGACACAGTGGATGATGTTGCCATTTGCATTGACAGTACAACCCACCCCCAAACTCCTTTGGAAAAAAGAAAGAAGGCTATATTACAACCCTTGCCAATGGTGAGCCTTACCTGTGAGAAACTGTTGGGAGAATTTCTCCTCACAGAGAAATTTGGTGAAATTCTCCCCCAAGTTCTCTGTCCACAAATATGACGGAGAATTTTGAGAGGCCATTTGTATACAGTTCTAGTTAAAATCAGAAGAAAAAAACCAGGATGGATAGTAACAGAGGACCCAAAAGATGCTGGAAGCTGAACTGTAAAAGAACTAAGATGAACAGGGGGAATGCTTTAGTATTAAGCTTGGCTTAAGGAAGGAAACAGTCTAGAGTAGCCTTTTCAACTTTGTGCCCTCAAGATGTGTTGGACTACAACTTCTATCATTCCCAGCCAGCATAGCCAATGACTATACTGTCTGTGGATAATATGTGAATTGCAGTCCCAGTGCAGTGAATTGTACCTGCCCCTCCCCACATGGGGCCTACAGCTTTATGTACAGCCCTAGTCCCTAACATGTCACTCTACCTGTAAAGATATACTGAACTTCTGGTTTTGCTTTCGTTTTTGTGGGGAGAGAGTGGGAGGGAATATAAATAGGGAAATTTATATCCTTCCTTAGCAAAGTTTTATACCTCCATAGTGCACGATGTGTTTAACTGTTCAGTTATTTCTCCCCAAAGCATATACTTTCTCCTTTTGTAAGGTTTTTGTATGACCATCTCAACTTAAATGTATTCTGTCACCAAAGCAAATACTTCGGTTTGAGCTTAGGTCTTAATATAATTTACCCAAATTTTAGGACTGCCAAAAATCCCTAAATTATTTATTAGAAATGAAATTCAAAAATGCAATTAGATGCCTAGTCTGCATAGAATGTCTTATTTCATCTGTTCTATTACATTTCCTCTAGCAGCTACAATAACTTTTTCAATGTTACAGAGTATATCTTCCACTTTTCTTTCTTTCTTTCTTTCAGGTTCCAGAATGCAATTACTACAATTATGTTGAAATTTAATTTGCAATTCAAGGGAATGAGCTTATCTCTTTTTACCAGAGGTGGATTACCTTTCTTTAGAAAAGGAACAAACAGCTATAAATACAATGCCAGTCAATAGAACCGGTATCCAACACATTGTAGGTGTACCTAGAAGTTTGAGAATAATTATGCCGCATCATCATCATCAGCTTCCTTTCAATTTACCTCAAGGAGCTGCAGTTTCTATTATACTTATCTATAGCCTGAAAACTTGAGTGATGGAGATTCTTCAGTGTCCTTTGCAAAACATTCCCACCATGCCTTTCTTTCAGTGTGTTGTGCAACCTTTATAAAATATAGGCCAATTTTTTTTATCATCACTGGCCATGGCCACCATCAAATTGAGCGTCACTAGTAAATCTTAGCAAATACTCGTCTGTAGTGTATATAGGCAGCTTTAAATCCTGTCCCATGGAGTTTTGCTCTTCAGACCAAAACTTACGATATCGGAAAGGTAATGGGTTTGTGGAGTGATGGAACATCCATATCTCAAAAATGGCTTCTCTCCTCTGGTTGATGATTGTGTTGTTAGGAATATAGAAATAGGCTGTATATGCAGTCTACCATTCTGCCCAGGGCTTTCATAATAGTGGGTCACCTCTCCTTTGGAGAATCAGTGTAGCCCACTGGACAAAGAGTAATATTTGGATCTTGGGAATCAGCATTCTCATCTCAGCATTATTATTAGGGATGTGTATTGTATCGTTAAAATGTACGATAACGATATGATAAGGTCATTATCGTGTTTAACGATAATGATACGATAAAAAAACCTACAATAATCATCGGAGATGTTAATTTTCGGGTGATTTTATCGTTTTATCGGACAGCCATATAAATATACCTATAACTTCTGTATTTTAAAAGTTAGAGGCTTGAAACTTGGTCACAGTGCTTATGGGGTATGCCTAAATATGTGTATGAAATTTGAGATCGATCCCTCCAACCCTCGATTTTATATGAATTTTTTAAAGATTGTTTCCGTTCTGACAGGTCTGAATGAACGCACATGGCGAGCTGTCATTCTGATCTGTCAGAATTGAAACGATCTTTAATAAATTCATATAAAATCGAGAGTTGGAGGGATTGATCTCAAATTTGGCACATGTGTGTAGCAAATTCAGAAGTTATAGGCATTTTTTTCTTTAAAAATAGGACTGCAAAAATATTGTTTTTTCATGATAATTATCGTGAAGACGATACGGTTCACCTACAATATGAATGAAGACGATAATTTTTTTGGTCCGAAATGACGATAACTATAAACGACGATATTTTTTGGCGTGCAAACCCCTAATTGTTATGGATATTTGAAAAAGCTCAGGTCAGTTTGTTTATTTATTTATTGGTTGCATTCATATTGTGCCTTTTCCTCCAACAAGCTGAAAGTCGTATAGATGACCTTCCTCCTTTCCATTTTATCCTCACAACAACCCTTTGAGGAAGGTTAGGCTGAGAGTCAGTGACTGGCCCACAGTCATCCAGTGAGATTCATGGCTGAATTGGGATCTGAACCTGGGTCTCCCCAGTCCCAGTCCAATACTCTAGCCTTTACACCACATTGGCTTAGTTAATCATAGATTAGAAATCAAATATAAATGATGTCTACAAGATGATAAAATAACTAAGGGCACAATCCTATGCATGTTTAGACCGAAAAAAGGCCTACAACTGCCAGGTATCCCCAGCCAGACTTCCTGACTTGGCAATGCTGGGAATTGTAGGACTTTACATTCCATAATTATATTCCTAACTATGGAATGCTCTGCCCACTGAGGTCCGCCTGGCATCAATACTGTTGTCTTTTCAGCGCCACGTTCAACCTGTCCTCTACTCCCAGGCATCTTATGGCATGAGAATATGTCTATTGTTTCTATCAGGTTCAGTCACTTATTGTAAATGTTTTTGCTGTATAAATTGTTTTAAATCTTCTATATTAGAGCTTTTGTATATTTTATTAACTTGTATTATGATGTGCATTTTTTGTGAACTGCACAGAGAGCTTTGGCTATTGGGTGGTAAAGAAACAAAATGAAATTTATTCTGTCTAAACATATGTAGGATTGCACCCTAAATCGCCACAAGTGCTAAACTTCCAGCCCATTAATGGTTTTACCTTTGAACCGCCAAAGGCAGTCTGGTATGAAACACTTTTTGAGCTTCATATGAGATGGCAGGAAATGTCTTCTTAACATAACTTCTGCTCAGAATACAGCAGCTAGCAAAGGCATCTTGGGGTCAAGAAAAAGAGGCCTCCTGTGGTTTTGTAGTAAATGGACTATAGGGGCCTGCTGAGATTCTATACAGTGTAACATTAATGATAACAGAGTATTTTTAAAAAAGCTAGCTTGCTGCCAAAATGGAGGTCCGAAAGGTCTCGTATATCCGCATTCATTTTAGTTGTCCTCAAGGTTAAAACCTTGGTAGCTCCTGTTTTGTGGCCTTGGCAAATCATCCTTCTTGTCTCATTAGAACTGTCTGAAACATTATGATTTTCCCACATGGAAATAACTTTCCAGCAAAATATTAAGTGTGAGATGTTATTGTTGGAGACATTATTCAACCTCTACGAATTTCCCAGTAGCAATATGCAGCTAACAGTTAAGAATGGACAAGTGCTATAATGTAATGGAAATGCTAATCTAATTGGAATGAATTTCATCAACACTTTCTTGGGGCAAAGGAGAGAGAGAGAGAGAGAGAGAGAGAGAGAGAGAGAGAGGAAAAGTTCTTGATTGAAAACCTGTACAGACAAATGGCTGCTTGCAAAAGCGTCTCAGATACTTTTTGCAGGAGAAACTATATAGGGAAAAGACCATGGAGCAGGGGGGATAGAACCTCAAGCATGATGGTCAAATCTGGCCCTCCAGGATTGCAGTGAAGCCCTCCTGTATCTTGAACAGTAGTATTGAAAAGGGAATTTCAGCAAGTGTCCTTTGTATGCATGCAGCACCTGGTGAAATTCCCTGTTCACCTCTTGTAACTGGCAAGAGGGCAGGGCTCCTGCAGCTTTAGCTGTTTTGATGAAGAGGAAATTTCACCAGGTGCTGCATGCATACAAATGACACCTGCTGAAATTCCCTTTTCTACACAACTGTTAAAGATACAGGAGCCCTGTCCTCCTTTCCCTGACACCCTAAGCCCTCCAGCATTGCCCTTTATGTAATATATGTTATGCCGATAATTACACTTTCCCCAGGCAAAAATGGTTTTCCAGTGTCTGTGACATTCAAACACAACTTCACTGGAGTACCTTTTCATCCCCCAACTTTTATAGTGACCCTTGAGGATGCCCATCCAGATTGGGACCATGATGCAGGTATCTTTTGGCTGCACATTTTCCCACTGAAAATCCCCCCCCCCATGGATCCTCCACTATTTGCCTGTGGAGATGCTTATTGCCTCTGGCCTCTGATTCAATCCCATGGGTCACTTCTCCATGGCTGCCCTCTCTTGACTCCAAAATATTCATACAATTCCATTTTGTCCCCCAGTATTCCCATGAAAACAGCTAGTTCACAGAGACAGTGCCTGTTCCCAACACAGCATCAGGACAGACCCCCCACCATGATACTGCAACAGCTTCTTCACCTACCTTCTAGCACCCCCCCCCCCCATGACCCTCTCCACAGAGAAGTAAACCTTCTGCTTGGGAGAGGCTCGATAGTTAGTACCTCCTCAATTGTTTGGGTGAGTATGTGTTTGAGTCTGGAGAAGACTGAAACTCAGGGCAGCCACTTTTGAATCGCCAAAACCCAGGACAAAAAAGAAAGAAAGATGCAAATTCGTATTAAATTTGCACATGCGAATGTATATGTATTGATGCAAATTGAGTAATAATTATTACCATTTAAACAGAAATACAGTACACCCCACCATAGTGTGAAAGACTGTGACCAGGTCACCCATGTGCCTGCCTGTTCATTCTGCTCTCCAGGTACTAACTGCCAATGAGCAACAGTTCTAATGGTTCTTTATCTTGAAACTGGAATTGGACTGTATAACCCTTTAAATAGAGGACACCTTCAAATAAATGAATTACTGACTATTATTGCTTCACATCTATGCCATACTGAGGATTGCATAAACTCAGTGTACCTAGGTCATTACCGGACACACACAATACAGATATTTTACGTAAATGGCAAAAGCATTACAGATGAATGCTACAATGAATCTCATTCCGTGTCCCTGAAAGGAGATAGTTGGAAATATGGCCTTGATACAATAATGTTCAGATAGCTAAACCTTTGATAGCTTTCCTATCATTCTTTTATGAGCTGTGTGAGGGTAGTCTACAATTTAGAACATTGCGGCCATTCATGCTTTGCCTTTATCTAATGAAAGCACGTTCTTTCAAGGTTCATAAAAGAAGGCAGTGTGGTCGTGGGGAATTTGTACTGTGATTTCTATTTAAACATGAAATCTCCCAGCAGAGAAAATGGAAGAAAACAATCAATTTCTAGGCAATAATCCCTTTTCTGCCCATATTCTCTTTTCCTTGGTTGAAAGCATCACCCAAACTATGTATGAGAAAGGAAGTAAGGAGCCTTCCAGCTTATCTATTGAGACCCATGCTCAGAATAGAAAGAGAGCCTCACAGGAACGGACCAAAGTCAGTTGAGTTTAGCCTTCCCCAACCTGAGGTCCTCCAGGTGTTTTGGACTCCAACTCCTGACAGCCCATTGAGCATGGCCAATGGTCAGGGATGATGGGAGTTGCAGTCCAAAACTTCTAGGTGGGCTGAAGTTGAGGAAAGCTGACCTAATCCAGGATCCTGTCTCCATCAGTGGTCAGCCAGGTGCTTCCAAGAAACCCACCAGCAACCCACCCTTTCCCATTATTTGTCTTTCTGCCTGCCCTGGAACTAATATTTAGAGGGATACTTCCTCTAAACAGTAAGGTCACAGTTAACTATCGCAGATAAGAGTGGAGACTGGTGGCTCTGATGTGGGGCTGTGAATCTGTTCTGGGTTTCAGTCAGGACAGAAAAAAGGGGAGAAACAGGTCCTCAGGATGCTTAAAATACTTTATTTCAACACCCAACAAATTACGGCCTGTGTTCTTTCAAAGGTCTTCCTCAGGGGGTTGATAAGAGATGTCTGCAGAAATACTCCTAACAAGGTGATCATCTCCTACAATAATTAACGTCGACTGATGTTTCTCCCATTTTTCTGTCCTGATTTGTATGCTGTCCTTCTTTTAGTTTTTTGTTTCAGTCCAAACCAGTCAGAAATCTAAAGGAGCTATCCTAGGTGCTTAACCCCACCCCCAAACTAGGTTCAGCACTTTGGATAGCTCCTTTAGAGTTCTGACTAAAATCCAGAGTGGATTCACCACCCCACTGACATTGGAGTCACCACTCTCCACTGAGATCTAATATTATATTAGGAATGTGTATAGTATCGTTAAAATCGCCAATAATGATACAATATGCTCTCTATCGTGTCTCCATTTAACAATAACGATACAATAGGGAATCATAGGAAATCCAATGATAATTATCGGAAATGATAGAAAGCCCAATGATAAGTATTGTATTTTATCGTTTTCTCTTTTGCCGCCACATGGACCGAGCTAGAAGGTGGGGTGTGCTTGATGAGACTGACAGTTTCAGTGACCAATCGTGCAGCAAGGATTCCAGCAGGAGCCAATCACAATGTTGGAGGAGGGCTAATATCTCCGCATAAAACCCCCACACTTGGTGTTCCAGGCTCTGTTGGGAGTTAGGCATTGAGGGGAGAAGGGTGGATGTGTTGGAGCTCTGTCCTGGCTCCTGGGTCTTGGTGGTCAAAATCTCTTGCATCTTTGTGTCTCAGGTTATTTGGCTGTGCGTTGCTGCCTGTGTGTTTGAGAGACTTTGAGTTATAATTTTTATTTTTATAGTACATTTTCCGGTTGGATTGATTTGAAGGGTTAGCATGAGTGGGGGTACTGTGACTGAGGGGGGTGTTTGTCCTCTGCCCTGTTTGTCTTAAAAAAACAGAAATATATTATATTTTTAAAAATTATATTTATCTCCCTCCCTCTCTCTCTCTGGGTGTGTGTGTGTTTGCTTGATTGACTGTGAGTGTGCTGCTGCTCTGTCTAGCCTGCTACACAGGATCTGTGTGGTCAAAGCAGCACACAAAGTCACAAACTGTGGGCAAAGCATACTTTTTTGTTGCAATCATTTTCTACTTTGTAGTAATATGAAATGCGGCTCTAAGATGCACCTTGGGCGAAGTGGCTCTGGGTCTACGAGAGATGCTGCTGTTGCTGCTGAGGGCAGTTCTGGGGTGCCTGTCTCTCCCTCTCACACATTTTTTATTTCTTTTTGAAAGGCACTGCTCCAGGCAATGGTTCCATTCTGGACTGGAGGGACTGCTTTGGGGAGCCTTGAGAGAGATTCCTGTATTTTTACTTTTCGTCACTATGTCCCCTGGGTCTGCTCCCCGTGGAGTCTGTCAGTGAGGGACTGCAGAAGCATCCCCCTCACGCATTTTTTTTTTGAGAATTTGTTTCAGGCAATGTGCCTGCCTACACCTGCCCAGAAGGGGACTCTTATCAATTTGCCAATGTGCCTTCTCGTATATTATCAATTTGCCAGTGTCCCTGCTTGGGACTCCTATATTATCAATTTGCCAATGTGCCTTCTCGTATATTATCAATTTGCCAATGTGCACTGCCTACCCAGAAGGGGACTTCTATGAACTGGGCAATGTGTCTACATGACTTCTATGAACTGGTCAATGTGCCTACATGACTTCTATGAACTGGGCAATGTTCCTACCTGTATCCCAAATGTGATTTTTATTTGCCTGTGCTCCAGCCATTGTGCGCAGCTCTGGCATGAAGAAATGCCAACCTGCCTGCATGGGGATGGCAGGCAGACTGGGTCATTTTTAAAGCACGATGATGAGGATCCTGCAGGTTGGCATGTTTCTGGGGTATCTCCTGGCCCAATGAGGCCCTGCCTGCTAAGGCTGGCTCTAAAATAATAACTGTTACACCTGTGCTATTCCCCTACCCCCCAATCCTTTTAATTTATAAACATGCATGGATGAGACAAGGCATTATACTTTTATGACTGCATATGGAAGGCACGGCCGCCTAGGTTTATCCACAGGTTTTGAATGTTCACTGTATTCATAAAAATATACCTAACTCACGTGATTTTAATTTGCCAAAGTGCCTAGCCCGAACATGAGTTTTCTTTTATTTGGCAAAGTGCCTCCTTCTACCCTGAACAAACGTGACTTTAATTTGCCAAAGTGCCTACCCTGAAGGGGACTTTTCTTTTATTTGCCAAAGTGCCTACCTCAACCCAGAAAGGGACTTTTCTTTTATTTGCCAAAATGCCTACCTCAACCCAGAAGGGGACTTTTCTTTTATTTGCCAAAATGCCTACCTCAACCCAGAAGGGGACTTTTCTTTTATTTGCCAAATGCCTACCTCAACCCAGAAAGGGACTTTTCTTTTATTTGCCAAAATGCCTACCTCAACCCAGAAGGGGACTTTTCTTTTATTTGCCAAAGTGCCTACCTCAACCCAGAAGGGTTTTCTTTTATTTGCCAAAGTGCCTACCTCAACCCAGAAAGGGACTTTTCTTTTATTTGCCAAAATGCCTACCTCAACCCAGAAAGGGACTTTTCTTTTATTTGCCAAAATGCATACCTCAACCCAGAAGGGGACTTTTCTTTTATTTGCCACTGCTCCAGCCAATGTGTGCAGCTCTGGCATGAAGAAATGCCCACCACCACTGCTGCCTGCATGGAGATGGCAGGCAGACTGGGTTGTTTACTACTGTGGTGGAATGCAGCCATCCACTCACTGTGCCAGGCGTAGGCGCTAGTGGGATCTTGCAGGTTTCTTCACTTCCTCCTGCTGGGTATCTCCTCTCCTGGCCCAATGAGTCCCTGCCTGTTAAGGCTGGCTCCAAAATAATAACTGTTATGCCCGTGCTATTCCCCTACCCCCAATCCTTGTTGTTGTACTTAGACATGTGTGGCCTAATCTTGATACAAGGCAGCAGTTCTGCTACTGCAGTGGAATGCGGCCATCCACTCACTGTGCCAGGCGTAGTGGGATCTTGCAGATTTCTTCGCTTCCTCCTACTGGGTATCTCCTCTCCTGGCCCAATGATGCCCTGCCTGCTAAGGCTATACATGTTACGCCCGTGCTATTCCCCTACCCCCCAATCCATATGATTGCATATGGAAGGCACTGCCAGGTTTATCCACAGGTTTGGAAAGTTCATTGTATTCCATCCAGGAATGCATCCACTCACTCTCACTGTGCCACGCACGCACACATAGGCACATTCCCTCTGCTCCAGCCAAAGAGCCAACCCTCTATCCTGAAAGTGACTTTTCATTTATTTGCCAAAGAGCCAACCTCAACCCAGAAGGGGACTTTCTTTTATTTGCCAAAGTGCCTATCTCTATCCTGAACGTGACTTTTTATTTGCCTCTGTTCCAGCCAATGTTGTGCGCAGCTCTGGCATGAAGACATGCCCACCTGCAGGATGGCAGGCAGACTGGGTCATTTGAAGCACGATGAGGTTGAGGTGGTGCGTGATGGTTGTTTTGATGGCATTCTCACAGTTGTAAAAGCAGCACATGATATGCTTCTGCTGGGATCCTCCGGGTTGCCCACTGCAGGGGTATCTCTCCTGGCCCAATGGGGCCCTGCCAGGCTACGGCTGGCTAAAATAACTGTAACACCTGTGCTATTTCCCTACCCCCAAGTCCTTTCATTATTTCATTTGACATGCGTGGCCTAATCAATGAGACAAACCAGCAGCAGTTCACCATCTTCTGATTAACACATTTTACTTTTATGACTGCATATGGAAGGCACTGCCTAGGTTTATCCACAGGTTTTGAAAGTTCATTGTATTCATACAAATATACTTATAAGTCTCAGCAGCAGCAGCAGCAGCATGGAGTGCATTACCGAAAACAGTGCATGTTGTTGAGAGAGCTTACTTCGGAGTAATGCCTGCAGCTGTGTGTCTGAAATTGGGCACAGATGAATCCCTTCAAGGCCATGTGTGAGATGCCCATGAGTACTGGATGAAGTCTCTTGAAAAAGGATCACATTTCAGCCACCTGAAACAGGGTATTTGAAAGCTTACTTCTGAGTAACGCTTGCACCTATTGTTCTAAAATTTGGCACACAAGACTGGCAACACACAGTCTACACTGTGACCAAGTTTCAAACCTATAACTTGGAAAATTAAGAAGTTTTAGGCCTTTCAGACTCAAAAGCAACTCTCTGTAGGGCAAAATGTAGAAACGATATAATATCGTATTTCCGATATTTATCGGAAATCCAATACGATTCGGACCACCTATGATATTATTGGAGACGATAATTTTTTTGGTCCAAAATCCTGTTAACAATACGATACGATAATTTAGGGTGTGCACATCCCTAATTGATATAGCCCCCTGGACTTGTCTGTGAGCTGGCCCAACTCAACCTGTGTGAGTGGAGCCAGCTCATGGACTTCTGCTGTCACCACTGCTGTTCACAACGCCACTCTCCTTGCTGGTGTCAGCATTTACATGAAGAGGGTGAGAGGGTTGCCCACAAGGACAGCAGACAGCACCGCTGGGTGGAAGGTGAAGGAACTTTTTATTATCTGCTTTTCTGTGATTATTATAGTGCTGGGGCAGGGGGACATGTGGGGAGGGATATTGAATGCTGGGGTGGAGGAGCAAAGGGTAGGCATACACACATAGAACACTGTTATCAGGGGTTAGATGTTTCATTTTAGATGGGATCTGATAAGAGAATGATTTGGAAATATGATTTGATGTTGCTTAAAGACTTGTGACTCATGAAAGGCTTGTACCTGCTATGTTGCTTAATGACATAGTCATGAGGGCTTGTGACTTCATATTGCAAAAAGGTATCAGTCATATAAATTTGTGACTTATATCTACCATATATATTCCTTTTAAGGGAACTAGGTGAAAGGTCCAGGGTCAAGAACAGGAAAAGTTGTGGTTACAAAATCCCCGTGTCCATAAGAACAGAGAAGTAAACCAGACAGTTAACCATAAGAAATAGGGAATTTGACCTTTAGTTGTCACAAACACCTACGTCAGAAGAGGAGGGTATATTCTAGGAAGAAGGATAGTCTAAATTATGACATCGACCAATAGGTTTGGCCATTTCAGAATAAATTAATAAATAATAAGAGGGAGGTCTTTGTCTTTGAAAAGAGTATTTAAGTCTAGTCAACAGGAACCACAAGGTCTTTCCTTTCTCTCAGGCATGGTATCCAGGATGTTGCTCTGAGCCTATCTTGAAGGTATCAGTAACTCTTTGGTTGCCTGGGAGAAATGAGAGTCCCTCTGTGGAGTAGAATTCCTTCACAGAGTATGTATGAATGTGAGAGTCAGTATGAATGTTTGTCTATGTACTCAAGAAATCTATCAGACTTGTGAGTATATCTCTTTAATTTGCTTTGCTGAATGGAGAGGTTTGTGTGTTTGCTCAATTTAAACTTCCTTAAATTGTTTTAATAAATGTTTTAAAGCAATAACAGTTTCATTGAGTTCATGAGCATGGGTAAAATCAATCATTCTGAGTGTCTATCTTCATATCCTCCTTTTCACCTACTGGGGAATTTGAGGACATTGATGCAGAGACTGCAGCCTGTATTCAGTGTCCCTTAAATAAAAGTCACCTGAAAAATCCCCTCCTTCAAAGGTGCAGGGAGGAAGGGAGCCCTTCCTCCCCGCCATCGCATCTGCTGACGTCGCTGCCATGCACAAATCCTTTGCACTCTCCTTGCCGGTGTCAGCAGTGATAAGGACAGCACCAGGGGTTTGCCCATGGTGGAGGTGGTGGTGGGCAGCAGGTATGGGGAGGGAGAATGGGGAGGGAGGACAACCATCGTTTGCATGAATTACAGCTGCAATTTGCGGAAAAATGCATTTATGCAAAAGAGAGGGAGTTCCCAGATTTTGGAAACAAGCAGAGCTGGGGGTACCATGGGAGAACATCGGGACATAAAAGGGCCTGATTTAGCCATGATGGACATCCCTAGTCCCTCTGGTTT
Organism: Anniella stebbinsi; assembly: GCA_029215795.1. Classification (NCBI taxonomy): domain Eukaryota; kingdom Metazoa; phylum Chordata; class Lepidosauria; order Squamata; family Anniellidae; genus Anniella; species Anniella stebbinsi. The sequence continues at coordinate 222,459,656 of JARDYH010000003.1, forward strand.
TTATAAGGCAAGAGGGGCAAGGATCCAGTACAGAAGTGGTTGCACGAACCTGTTCAAGCACCATGTCACAGCCCTCAGTTTTATATCTTTATGTTAACCTAACCATCTATATCTATATAATCTATCCACACATTCTTCGGCTTTGGTATATTTTATTTTCTCTGCACCGCAACAACAGCCAATTCCGTGGTGGTGCCCCTGTTTTCAGCTCAATCTCATCTGCTCCAGCCCGACATCATTCCCCAGTGGATGTTGCAGTTCCTCCAATGTCAATTGGGGCGAATGACTCCAGAGTCCCTTGCCTATCAATTTCATTGGCCAACTCTAAATTTATTTATTTATTTATTTATTTATTTATTTATTTATTTATTACATTTGTATACCGCCCCATAGCCGAAGCTCTCTGGGCGGTTTACATAGGATTAAAAACAATTAAAAACAATATACAAAAATTAAAACAGAAAAAATATACAACATACACACAATCTGTACATTTAAAAAACACTTCAACACTTCAAAAAGCTACAAAAAGCTACAAAAACAAAACAAAACAAACCTAGGCTCCTCAGATATTGCCAAATGCCTGAGAGAAGAGGAAAGTCTTGACCTGGCACCGAAAAGATAACAATGTTGGCGCCAGGCGGGCCTCGTCGGGGAGATCGTTCCACAATTGGGGAGCCACCACAGAGAAGGCCCTCTCTCTTGTTGCCGACCTCCGAACTTCCCTCGGAGGAGGCACTCGGAGGAGGGCCTTAGATGTTGAACGTAGTGTTTGGGTAGGTTCATGTCGGGAAAGGCGTTCCGTCAGGTATTGTGGTCCCAAGCCGTGTAAGGGTTTATAGGTTAAAACCAGCACCTTGAACCGGGCTCGGAAACATACAGGCAGCCAATGCAAGTGGGCCAGAGTAGGTCTTATATGTTCGAACCTACTGGTTCCAGTTCTCAATCTGGCCGCTGCATTTTGCTCAAGCTGCAGCTTCCAAACCACCTTCAAAGGCAGCCCCACGTAGTGTGCATTGCAGTAATCTAACTTGGAGGTTAGATTACTAAACACATATTCCTCCCCACTCCATCAAAATGAGAGTTCCTCAGAGCCAAATTTAGTTTGCTTCATGACAAGTAAAGCGATGTTTATGACCTCTCCCCAACCAACTACTTATTTCCTCCATCTGCTCCTTTTTACATGAACTCCTTAGATTATTAGGAAGGATATCTGGATTAGGCAAAGGAACAAGTGTGTCTCCCCCATTCACAAACCTCAGCTTTTTTTTTTAATCAAATGACAAATATGTTAACTACTAATAGAATTGGCAATTTTCTCTATCCATATCTTTTTCTGCACAAAATCTTGGCCTGTGATTGTATGGCCCACAATTTTTTTTCCTCACTTCTGGGTCAATGATGCTTGTTGGAAAAAGGTTCTGCATTCATGATGTAAACATTTACTGGCAGTAAATCCTATTGGAACAAAGGAACTTATTTCCAAGAAAATATAAATGGTGCTTCATATTTGAGCTGTTTAAGAAATGTCTCAGGTGCATCAAAATCTAGTCTTCATTAATTTTTAAAAGGTCAATTAGCCATAAAATGTCATTTTATTACCTCTATTTAAGTTATGTATTCAGAAGCCCTCCTTCAAAAATGTAGTTCTGCTTACAGTCAGTATACTATAACTTACTGGTTGGAATTTAGACAGATTTGTTTTCATTATACCAGATTTCAAAGAACTTTATGGCTTGCCAAATGTGTTCGCTGGATACATTTGTTTTCTGGCTAGTTTTATGGAGCTGGCTGAATAAAGCTGAGAGGAAGTTACACTATCAGAGTGTATTACATTTTGTTTTCTGAGCTCTATGTTTCCTTTGCGCCTCTGGTTTGGCTCCATGTTACTGGACTAGACTAGAAACACAGAACACATGAAAATCTCCAATTTCTGTAAGGATACATAGAGACAAATGATGTCATGATGCATGTGTTTGGAAAATACCACCACAATATCCACAGTTCATTCCCAAGATACACTTTTATGTTCAGTGGGACTTATGCCTTGTAAATGCATTTAGTAGAGGAATGCATTGACACAAAGATTTGACCCAGAGCCCAATGAAGGAACAGGTCTATAGTTTGGGGATGCCCCTGGATCCATCTTTGTCACTGGAGTCCCAGATGACCTCAGTGGCTCAGAGCGCCAATTACCAACTTTGGCTGATATAACAACTTCGCTGTTCCTGGATAGGGAAAGCTTAGCCACTGCGGCTCATGCACTGATAATCTCATGACTAGACTACTGTATTGTACTATATGTTGGGCTGCACTTGGACCTGGTTTGGAAGCTGCAGCTACTGCAGAATGTGGTAACTAGGGTGCTTAGTGGAGCAGCCATTCATTCAGTCCACCTCTGTTTCCAAAAGTGGCCTGCCAGATAACCCCAGAATCTCATAAGCAAGGAATGATCGAGATAGCTTGTTCTCTATAATATAGTCATATTTTGCTTTGTTTTCGCATACAGACTACTGAGGCCTTTCTTCTAGCTCCACAATTCTAGTCTGGAGTCTTTTAAAGGTCAACATGGGCCAGCCCACCAGTTTTCTGCATGCTACATTTGGGCTATGCATTAAGATGTGTTTTAACCAGCTTCCTCCCAGTGAGTTTCCGTGACGCCAATAAAGTGCAGAACAAAATACCAACACTGTCAGAAGCAATGACAAACATTCGCATAAAACTAGAAAAGGAATAAAATATCAACTCCCACATGATCCTCCCTGCTGTATCCTGTTATTTCTAGTTGTACTCATCAGATAGATGATTAACATCATCCAGACATAAAGCCATATTTAGAGTGGTGGGCGGGTGCCTTCAGTATTTGGAATACTCTCGCTGGCTGATTAAGTTCTGCTCTTGGCTTCTTTACAAAGTTGGAGATGAACTATCAAACTTTATTATGTCATGAAAAAGAGAGGGAATACTAAGTCACAACAGCTAAGACATGCTTCTTTTTTTAAAGAATTTTTGAATATGTGGTGCTCAAGTTGTAGAGGAACTTAGTATTCTGAACATAGGGCAAAATTTATTTTGAATCTGTTATGGGATATATCTGACAGTGATGATCAAGTTAAAGTTATATATTTGCTCTCTGATGTTGACATGTTTCTGACAGGGCCTATCTACACAGTCCCTTAGAACGTTTTAAATTAGGGGTGTGCATCGGATCGGATCCGATCCACGATCCGAATCCGATCCGCCCCAAAATCGGGAAAATCCGATCCAATCCGATCCGATCCGATCAACCTCCAATCCGATCCGATCCGATCCGACGAGGTCCGATCCGGATCGGACGCCATTTTGAATGCTTTTTCCCATAGCCAAGTATTGTTTTACAAAAACGCCTATAACTTTTTCATTTTTAAAGATAGAAGGACGAAACTTGGGCACATTATACACTGGTTAGGGATAGTTATCTGTGAGAAATTTCAGAAAGATTGGTGCATGCGTTTTGTGGCAATTAATTGTTTAATAAATACCCAGAAATGCCTATAACTTTGTCATTTTTAAAGTTACAAACATGAAACTTTGCCACATTGTAGGTGGTACCTTGGGACCTATCTGTGAGAAATTTCAGAAACTTAGGTGCTTGCTTTGTGTGGCAATTAATTTTAGAAAAATGGGTAGTAGTGGGGTAAATACATTTATGCCTCCCATTTTTTTATTTTTGAAGATACAAACAGGAAACTTGGGCACATTACAGGTACCACTTGCCTTGATATGTGTGTGAAATTTCAGAAACATTGGAGCTTGCCTTGTGTGGCAATTAATTTTTGAAACAATGAGGAAAGAAACACCTATAACTTTGTCATTTTTAAAGTTACACACATGAAACTTTGCCACATTGTAGGTGGTACCTTGGGACCTATGTGTGTGAAATTTCAGAAACATAGGTGCTTGCCTTGTGTGGCAATTAATTTTTTAATAAATACCCAGGAATGCCTATAACTTTGTCATTTGTAAAGTTACATACATGAAACTTTGCCACATTGTAGGCGGTACCTTGGGACCCATGTGTGTAAAATTTCAGAAACGTAGGTGCTTGTATTGTGTGGCAATTAATTTTTGAAACAATGAGGGATTCATTGGACAGCACTTGCCCATAGGGATTCATTGGACAGTACTTGCCCATAGGGATTCATTGGACAGTACTTTCCTATAGGAAATCATTGGAAAGCACTTGCCCATAGAAAATCATTGGAAAGCACTTGCCCATTGAGAAATACAGTTATGCCTCCCACTTTTTTATTTTTGAAGATACAAACAGGAAACTTGGGCACATTGTAGACTGGTTAGGGATAGTTATCTGTGAGAAATTTCAGAAAGATTGGTGCATGCGTTTTGTGGCAATTAATTTTTTAATAAATACCCAGGAATGCCTATAACTTTGTCATTTTTAAAGTTACATACATGAAACTTTGCCACATTGTAGGTGGTACCTTGGGACCTATGTGTGTAAAATTTCAAAAACGTAGGTGCTTGCCTTGTATGGCAATTAATTTTAGAAAAATGGGTAGTAGTGGGGTAAATACATTTACGCCTCCCATTTTTTTATTTTTAAAGATACAAACAGGAAACATGGGCACATTACAGGGAACACTTCACTTGATATGTGTGTAAAATTTCAGAATGATAGGTCCAGGCATTTGGTGGCTACGAATTTTTTAGATTAAAAGTTATTAACCTTTTTTACACAGAGGCTGGGGCTGTCAATTGCACCCTCCCGCCTCCCGGGAAGAAGAAGGAAACACTTTCTCTCATCTCTTTGATCCTTGCACGCTTGGCTGCAACTGAGCTAGTATCCATTACAAAAGGAGAAACAAAGTAGCACTTGGCTCGTGTCTGCTTTGATACTTTCACTCAAGCAGAACGGCTGAGCCTAGGATCACTCTCTCTCGCTGGGATCGTTACAGGAGAAATTTTCTACAGTCTTCAAAGTGGTGTGTGCAGACACCTTGCCACCACATGCCTGGACCTATCATTCTGAAATTTTACACACATATCAAGTGAAGTGTTCCCTGTAATGTGCCCATGTTTCCTGTTTGTATCTTTAAAAATAAAAAAATGGGAGGCGTAAATGTATTTACCCCACTACTACCCATTTTTCTAAAATTAATTGCCATACAAGGCAAGCACCTACGTTTTTGAAATTTTACACACATAGGTCCCAAGGTACCACCTACAATGTGGCAAAGTTTCATGTATGTAACTTTAAAAATGACAAAGTTATAGGCATTCCTGGGTATTTATTAAAAAATTAATTGCCACAAAACGCATGCACCAATCTTTCTGAAATTTCTCACAGATAACTATCCCTAACCAGTCTACAATGTGCCCAAGTTTCCTGTTTGTATCTTCAAAAATAAAAAAGTGGGAGGCATAACTGTATTTCTCAATGGGCAAGTGCTTTCCAATGATTTTCTATGGGCAAGTGCTTTCCAATGATTTCCTATAGGAAAGTACTGTCCAATGAATCCCTATGGGCAAGTACTGTCCAATGAATCCCTATGGGCAAGTGCTGTCCAATGAATCCCTCATTGTTTCAAAAATTAATTGCCACACAATACAAGCACCTACGTTTCTGAAATTTTACACACATAGGTCCCAAGGTACCGCCTACAATGTGGCAAAGTTTCATGTGTGTAACTTTACAAATGACAAAGTTATAGGCATTCCTGGGTATTTATTAAAAAATTAATTGCCACACAAGGCAAGCACCTATGTTTCTGAAATTTCACACACATAGGTCCCAAGGTACCACCTACAATGTGGCAAAGTTTCATGTGTGTAACTTTAAAAATGACAAAGTTATAGGTGTTTCTTTCCTCATTGTTTCAAAAATTAATTGCCACACAAGGCAAGCTCCAATGTTTCTGAAATTTCACACACATATCAAGGCAAGTGGTACCTGTAATGTGCCCAAGTTTCCTGTTTGTATCTTCAAAAATAAAAAAATGGGAGGCGTAAATGTATTTACCCCACTGCTACCCATTTTTCTAAAATTAATTGCCACACAAGGCAAGCACCTAAGTTTCTGAAATTTCTCACAGATAGGTCCCAAGGTACCACCTACAATGTGGCAAAGTTTCATGTTTGTAACTTTAAAAATGACAAAGTTATAGGCATTTCTGGGTATTTATTAAACAATTAATTGCCACAAAACGCATGCACCAATCTTTCTGAAATTTCTCACAGATAACTATCCCTAACCAGTGTATAATGTGCCCAAGTTTCATCCTTCTATCTTTAAAAATGAAAAAGTTATAGGCATTTTTGTAAAACAATACTTGGCTATGGGAAAAAGCATTCAAAATGGCGTCCGATCCGGATCGGACATCCGGTCCGATCCGATCCGACCATCCTCCGATCCGATCCGATCCGATCCGACCCCCCAGGTCCGATTCCGATCCGCTATCCGATCCGATCCGGGGGGTCAGTGCACATCCCTATTTCAAATTGTATTTTAAAACATTCCAAATAGGTGCGTTCTAAAACGTCTTAGGCCACATTACTGAGTACTCATGTTACAGGAGAAAAAATCTTCAGTCTTCAAAGTGGTGTGGGAGGTCTCACACACTCTTCTGTCTGTCTCTTTCTCTTTTGTTTTACAATGCGTTTAGGGCAAAGAATTGTGGGGGTTGTAGTTCAGTCACCCACTTCCTCCCTAGTTCTCCTTTCATTCCCTAGCTTTCAATGAGTATAGGGCTAGGCATTGTGGGTGTTGTAGTTCACTCACCCACTTCCTCTTTCTTCCCCACCAATCAACTGCTAAGCATTTGGGCTCCAGTCAATGAAGCACTGCCCCCACGAATCACAAACGGTAAGGAAGGACACATTACTTTTCTTAAAATGATTTATTAAAAGTAAAAACCATTGTATATTGCTGAAGTGAGTTTTAAAATACCTCAGGTATACATCGTTAAAGGGAGTGTGTCATGTGGCCCAAAGAGTTTTCATTACCCTTATGAAATGTTACAAACCTCGTGTGTAGATCGGCCCATAGACAAAAGTTGTGAGATTTGCAGTAGCAAAAGTTGAGAAGAAGATTTGGGAATGTCAGTATGGTAAACTGTAAAGATGAAATTTAGCATGAGGTTTTTAATGTTTCAGTCATGTTAACATTTATATATTCATGGGCCTCTTTTAATGTATAGTTTTAGTGGTGTAATCCTTTGTAGTAAAATTAACTTTTACATATTTATGGCCACCTTCTAATGAAAAGTTCTGCTAGTGTCTTTTGATTATTTTAATCCTATGTATTACAGAGGTTGTGTATGTATATCTGTATTCATGTGTTTTTGGTGTATGCATTTGTAAGTTGATATGACCATGATGGTTGAATCAACAAAAATAAACAAAGTCTAGAAAACGAAAAAGAAAAAGCCAAGACTTGCAAACCATATTTTCTTGCTAAGACTAACAAACACCAAGTTGTGATTTTGTTTTAGAGTAGTTACTCAGATGGACTTTAAGATGTGGCCTCCCCTTCCTGAAATTTATTTTTCCATGTTATGCCAGGGCTTGAATGTTTTAAGCATTTTGCCACTTAGATTTAAAATGAATAAGAAGTCTCACCGAAGGCAGAGGACTGTACTAGGAGATAGCACATGTGGAAACCTTCCATCCTCACATTCTATGTATTAGACAACCAGTTGGTAGGAAGGTCATATCCTATTCTAACTTGCTCTTAGCAGAAAACAGAGGAGCTTCATTGGAACTGATTCAAAATTATGAAGGTAACATTTTCTATTTCTGAGCAAATTGCATGCTACTCTGGCAGAAAGAAATACTGGGGAAACAAGCAAAAAGTGATGGTTTGAGGATCTTCTTCTACGTACAGCGCATTCTACATTCAGTAGTCAAAAGGCCCATCACTTCATAGAATCATAGAGTGGGGAGGGGCCTGTAAAGTCATCAAGTTCAACCCTCTGATCAATGCAGGAAAGCTACAAGGCCCGGCATGATCTGTGAGCTGCATGTAAGGTCAGAATGATTCATTTACAAGAAGCGCAGGGCTGCTGACATCACAGTCATCGCTAATGCATGACATTCACCTGCTCCCACGGTGATCTCAGGTCTCAGTTAGTCAGGAATATCGCTAACTGCTTTTGTCACAATTTTTTTCAGCTCTCCCACTACAATCCCAAAGTCGACAGGTGGTGTGCACTCTCTTCGTGAAGCTGTTGCTGTTTGCCACACGTTCTTGGCTCAGCAAACACCCAACCAGTTGCCAGGGGAGTGTTTAGCAGTTTTGGACTCAGCCGTCATTTTTGCCGCATGTTTTTGCCACATGTGTTTTGAGAGTGTGTATTTCTTTTACCACAAATATATCTATGTACAGCATTGCATATTTGATGGACTTCCTATCCACCCAATGTGTAGCTGTGATTTTGCATTTGTGCGCATCCCTCATGAGACATAAAAACCACAGCCTCGTAGCCATGCATCTGCATAGCCCCACCCACTTCTGCCGATTTACATGTGGAAGCACTGTCACGGGGCACATGTTCTCCCACAATGGAACTCCTGTCATTGTGGAAACTTCGCTCGCGTGTGCCCCATGAGTGCTGATCGCGGAAGCAAGAATCCTCACAATTACCGCCTCCCTTGTGAAAGGGCTGTAGGTGTAGAAAGGGCCTGTGTTCCACAATGACAGATAACTGTAAGACAAACATGGTATAAAGTTGGCAAGCTAAAATAGATATATAAATAAAATATGAGCCCTTAAGAAATCTGCATTGCAGATGTTGGACAAAATCCAATGTAAATCCTACTTAGAGTAGAGTAATTGAAATTAATGGGATTTTAAGTTAGTCATGACTAATTTAAGTGCCATTAATTTCAATGTGTCTACTCTAAGTAGGATTTACATTGGATTTTGCCCATAGTTTGTGACTGGTGCTTCTTCATTAGGAAGGTTTGACAGAATGCATAAGTGTTCTCATTGAATTTATGTTATTTTAAAGGTTTGAGCAAAAGAAGGTCATTGAATTGGTACATATTTGTACCAATTAACCCAACTTTTTTTTAAAAAAAATATGACTTTCTGTAAAGACTCCAGATGGCATAATCTTTCTATATTTGGTTTTATATCCTGGGAACTGATCATGTATTTTAAGACTGCCATTTGGGAACAAAGAGTTCTCATGAGGAAAAAGAAAGAAAAGAAAGATTCTGCACTTTAAACACAGATCATAAAATAAGGGCTAAAGCTGAAATGACTTCTTAATTAACTCAAAACAAACATTTACCTACCCTTCACCATGGGAAAAACATACTCCAATTAAGAGCAGCCTTTAAACAGACTGTGAAGTGTTTTATTCAAAGCAATAGTGTGTATTTTATCTTTACAGAGACATATATATCTTCAAAAGGGAAATAAATTGACAGAAGTGCGTGCAAAAGGAGCTTTGTTCTCATATTTAGAGGGCATGCCATTCAGATTATTGCTTTAGAATAAAATCACAAATTTGAGTGATAAGAAAGTGCATGTTGCCTTTAAAAAGATTATTCCTACCTGCATGTGGTCTCATTTGAAACGTACAGTGAACAACTCTTGGCCTCCCAGTTCAAGGATGCTGATGACAAATTGGAAAGGATTGAGTGCAGATATACAAAGGGTATAAAAGAGGACTATTTGAAATGCATTTATTACATTTGTATCCCACCTTTTTTCCTTTGGCAAGGAACCAAAGTCGCTACATGTTCCTCCTCCTCTCCATTTTATCCTCACAACAACCCTGTGAGATAGGTTAGGCTGAGAGTCGGTGACTGGCCCAAAGTCACCCAGTGAGCTTCATGGCCCAAGTGGGGACTAGAACCCAGATCTTCCATGTCCCAGTCCAACACTCCAACCACTACACCTCTCTCTCTTTCTCTCTTGGATTCAGTCTAATGAAAAGGAGTTTGGGGAGGGGAAATACGATGACATAGATTTAAGAGGATCTCAGAATGAATTAGGAGATGGGGAAAATTAACTTCTGTATCTCTCAAGAGTCAATAAAAATCAATACTTCCCACTGTGTGTAGGCTGAGTTAGGATTTGTTCACATGACCATTTTAGCATTTTGTGTCCAGTCATGCAGTGGCAAATTTTGAAGTGTAGGTTCTTATCATGATAGTGCCCATAGTAGGGATGGGTGCACATTCAATGTTCAAGTTTGTTGAGATTCTACAAATTCTGCCTTGGCTCATTTCACCTCCTTGCATTCCTAAATGTCAGCATCTTTCTTTTTTCCCAATCAGGCAAAATGTGCATTTTAAAAAGCACACAGTTTTCCCAATTGAAAAACACACACATGCATTTTCCATTATCAAAAATGCTCATCTCCCCTATAGACTAATATGTGAAAATGTGGATTTAAGGGGCATAAATTGTGAAAGGGCGCACTTCTGAAAAAAACAAACACATTTTTCAAAGTGTGCATATGAACATATGTCCATTTTTAGAAGTGTGCATTTATGTATGTGTGTATTTTCAAACGAAAACACAATTTGGAGAAATTGTGAAAATTTCCCACAAATTGTGTTCATGCTTACATTTGCATTTGGGATTGTGAACGGGGCATGATCACATGATTTGTGAACAGGAATGGAATTCTCCTACATCCCTATGCCCAACCCTTTACTCACTGTGTACTATACTACTATGGTGGTCAGACTGTTTAATCCAAACTTTATATATATAGGGTCTGTTCAGACAACACACTAAGCCATGGTTAGGCCACTAACTCTTTTGCAGTAATGGTTAATGAGTGTGTTTAAATCATGCTTATGTAGCTACCATGGTTAGGAATGGTTCACAGAACACACTAAGTCATGGTTAACATGACATGCTAAGCCATAATGTTTAGCTCAAAATGTTTAGCCGCCATGCTTAGCATGTCATCTGAACAGGGTCACACACACACACACACACACCCTATATACTAATAGCAAACTCATTATCTGAGTGTGATTCTATATGTAGCGAAAATGGCACCATCCATGCACAAGATGGGAAGTCATTGGGCTTGGGGGATCACAAAGTTTTGCAGAAGTACAAAAAAACTTCAGAAAAAATAAGGGTGGGACTAAAAGCAGCCCTATGAGGAGGACACAGCATACTAACTCAGTGGCCATGGAAGGCTGACTGACTGTTGGGGGAAAAGAAACAGACAACTGGGAATGGGGGAGTATCCTGGAGTAGCTATGGCTATGTGGCTACCTAGAACTCTGAACGGGAGAACTCCACAGGGCAGTATATTTATTGTGAATTGCAGACGGATTTTATTATATTCAGCGGTACATAAATCCCACAAATAAAGAAATGAACCCTTTGTTGCATGCCTCACTTGTTTTTAATTGAATTCTTTAGAACATGATCTCACACTGAGACCATGTGTGTCAGTACATGGAGAGATGGCTGGATGGGTATATGAATGTAACCCAGACTTACTTTTGGCATGGGTACATTTGTGGTAGTATGCTGTGAAGTGATCCAGGCTGTATCCCACTCATGCACACCTTGCTCATGAGCAGGATCCTTTCCAAGAGTTGGAGTCATACTTACTCCTTTTTCTTTTAGGGATGGGGAGAAGGCAAATCTTTAAACAAAATTTGAAATTTGTGTTGTTTTTTAAAAATGGAAACATGCACACACATAGGGTGCCTCTACAAGAGCGATTTAAAGCTCTTTCAAGGTGCGTTAAAATTTTGACCTCTACAAGAGCGGAGCGGAAATCGGGGGTTGAGGCGCTTCTTCTCTCTGATTATGTGCATTATCGAATGCGCATTAAATAGCGAGTTTTAATTTACTGCAGCTGTTAAAGCGCCTTATGACCATGCAAACAAGCGATTCTCCACATTAAACACTTCTAAAGCGCATTTCATACAACTGGTAAGGCCACCAGTTATGCACTTAACCGCCTCCTGGGTACAGTGATATACCGTAAAAGCAATTGCGAGAAGATGCGCGTAATCGGACAACCAGGCGTCAAACTGAATTCTTGTAGAGGGGACCACAGAAGAGTGTTTTCAAACAAACTTGCTTTCAGAGGGGGAAAAAATCTGCCAAAAAAAATCTACCAAATCTACTTTATAGAATAGTCCCAAAAACTGTGGGGGGAGGGAGAGTGGGGAGAGATCCTAGATGCTTTTGAAGGATAAATCATAGGCCTTGCTATGATTGTCATACATTGCAAAAGCAATTCACAAAACATGCAATCAGTCTAAATCAAATGGAGGTAGAGTGGGAATGATTTTTGTGGCTTTTATTTTATACTGGTACTACTACAGCTCAAATAAAACTAATCAAAATGGAAATAACCCAAACCAGGGGAAAATAACAAATACTACATTATCTGTGCTGATGTATAAATGTGAAATTTATTAAACATTTTGTGCTGTTTTCTAGTTAATTGAGATGATGCCATTCTGTGAAACTGTTGAATGGTTGAGGCTTTTTAGTTTGATTGCAAGAAGCACATATTATTAGTAACTAATTAGAGAAATATGACTCATAAAATACTGAATTGCTGTTCCCTGAGAGAGAGCCAGCAGAAAAAAAGGAACCTTCAATAGCTCTTTATAGCTATACAAGCAGTCCATAATTGGTAACAACTTGGCCTATGTCGTCATCATCATCATCATCATCATCATCATCATCATCATCATCCTAGTAATAGCAGTAGCAGTAGTGCCATAGTTATATGTTTGATCAGCAATCCCACTCAGATCTATAAGGGACCTTTATTATGTCCATATTACAGATGTGTGATGCAAGATTCAAATGGAGGACATCGCAGCTCAAAAAAGTCTCCTCATTGCTTCATAGGGCTCCAATGTAAGGTGGACCCCTAATGTTCTGAGTACCACAACAAACCCAGGCCATTCTCCTTCTCCTCACAAGTGGAAGCAAGGCTCATTTACTGCCTGGAGATAAGTTTCATAATTGACACAGCCCTAGGGAGAATTAATGTCCCAGCAGCCACTGGGGTTTTCTCACCAATAAGCAGCATGTTCTGAAGTAAATGCCAGCAGCTGCTGGAACAAGATGTCCTGTCTAGGACTGCTACAACTGAGCAGCTCTAGGAAGAATGCAACTCCAAGCCACCGCCATTTGAAGGTATCATGGGTCACTAGAAATCCCTGAGGTATTTCTGTTTGCCCAGCAGCAGGAACCAGCCACAGTTAGGACTGGTTGAACAGAGAACAGAAAATCAGGATGAGGCTCTTTAAATGGATCCAGGACTCTGAAGAAGGAGAAAGAGGTGGGGCAAAAACACAGGATAAACACCTGAAAACTAGAAGCTCAATGGATGAGTAAAGAGGCTCAGGAAGAGTGGTTGAAAGGATCAACTGGAAGAAACAAAGACTAGAAGGGGGGAAGAACAGTTGGACTTCCTTAACCAGGAGCAGGTTCGTAGCTTGGGGGTTCTCCTAGAACCATCTCTGTCACTTGAGGCTCAGGTGGCCTCGGTGGCACGGAGTACCTTCTACCAACTTTGGCTGGTGGCCCAGCTACGCCCCTATCTGGACAGGGATAACCTGGCTTCAGTTGTCTATGCTCTGGTAACCTCCAAGTTAGATTACTGCAATGTGCTCTACGTGGGGCTGCCTTTGAAGATGGTTCGGAAGCTGCAGCTTGTGCAGAATGCAGCTGCCAGATTGGTAACCGGGACCAGAAGGTTCGAACATATAAGACCAATTCTGGCCCGCTTACATTGGCTGCCTGTATGCTTCCGAGCCCGGTTTAAGGTGCTGGTTTTAACCTATAAGGCCTTACACAGTTTGGGACCACAATATCTGATGGAACATCTTTCCAGACATGAACCTACCCATACACTATGCTCAACATCAAAGGTCCTCCTCCGGGTGCCTACTCTGAGGGAAGCTCGGAGGACGGCAACAAGGGAGAGGGCCTTTTCTGTGGTGGCCCCTCAATTATGGAATGATCTCCCCGATGAGGCCCGCTTGGCGCCAACACTGTTATCTTTTCGGCGCCAAGTCAAAACTTTTCTTTTCTCCCAGGCATTTTAACAACTCAAGTTGAGGTTTGGATTGACATTGTGGCCAGGCTTAATAGTTAAAATGTTTTAAAGTGTTTTAATGGCAGCTGTCTTATGTTTATGGTTTTAAATTTTGTATATTGTCTTTTTAATGCTCAATCTTTTTAATTTTTGTAAACTGCCCAGAGAGCTTTGGCTATGGGGTGGTATATACGTGTAATTAATAGGGGTGTGCATCGGATCGGATCCGATCCACGATCCGAATCCGATCCGACCCAAAATCGGGAAAATCCGATCCGATCCGATCCGATCCGACCAACCTCCGATCCGATCCGATCCGATCCGATGAGGTCCGATCCGGATCGGACGCCATTTTGAATGCTTTTTCCCATAGCCAAGTATTGTTTTACAAAAACGCCTATAACTTTTTCATTTTTAAAGATAGAAGGATGAAACTTGGGGACATTGTAGACTGGTTAGGGATAGTTATCTGTGAGAAATTTCAGAAAGATTGGTGCATGCGTTTTGTGGCAATTAATTTTTTAATAAATACCCAGGAATGCTTATAACTTTGTCATTTTTAAAGTTACAAACATGAAACTTTGCCACATTGTAGGAGGTACCTTGGGACCTATGTGTGTGAAATTTCAGAAACATAGGTGCTTGCCTTGTGTGGCAATTAATTTTAGAAAAATGGGTAGTAGTGGGGTAAATACAGTTACGCCTCCCATTTTTTTATTTTTTAAGATACAAACAGGAAACTTGGGCACATTACAGATACCACTTGCCTTGATATGTGAGTGAAATTTCAGAAACATTGGAGCTTGCCTTGTGTGGCAATTAAGTTTTGAAACAATGAGGAAAGAAACACCTATAACTTTGTCATTTTTAAAGTTACACACATGAAACTTTGCCACATTGTAGGTGGTACCTTGGGACCTATGTGTGTAAAATTTCAGAAACATAGGTGCTTGCCTTGTGTGGCAATTAATTTTAGAAAAATGGGTAGTAGTGGGGTAAATACAGTTACGCCTCCCATTTTTTTAGTTTTGAAGATACAAACAGGAAACTTGGGCACATTACAGGGAACACTTCACTTGATATGTGTGTAAAATTTCAGAAACATTGGTGCTTGCCTGGTGTGGCAATTAATTTTTGAAACAATGAGGGATTCATTGGACAGCACTTGCCCATAAGGATTCATTGGACAGTACTTTCCCATAGGGAATCATTGCATTGCACTTTCCCATAGGGAATCATTGCATTGCACTTTCCCACTGAGAAATACAGTTATGCCTCCCACATTTTTATTTTTGAAGATACAAACAGGAAACTTGGGCACATTGTAGACTGGTTAGGGATAGTTATCTGTGAGAAATTTCAGAAAGATTGGTGCATGCGTTTTGTGGCAATTAATTTTTTAATAAATACCCAGGAATGCCTATAACTTTGTCATTTTTAAAGTTACACACATGAAACTTTGCCACATTGTAGGAGGTACCTTGGGACCTATGTGTGCTAAATTTCAAAAACGTAGGTGCTTGCCTTGTATGGCAATTAATTTTAGAAAAATGGGTAGTAGTGGGGTAAATACAGTTACGCCTCCCATTTTTTTATTTTTTAAGATACAAACAGGAAACATGGGCACATTACAGGGAACACTTCACTTGATAGGTGTGTAAAATTTCCGAAAGCTGGGTCCAGGCATGTGGTGGCAATTAATTTTTGAAACAATGAGGAAAGAAACGCCTATAACTTTTTTATTTTAAAAGTTAGAAGTCTGAACATTGCTCACTTTGTAGATGGGTTAGGGGTAGATATGTGTCAGAAATTTCAGAATGATAGGTCCAGGCATTTGATGGCTATGGAATTTTTAGATTAAATGTTTCAAAAAATGTTCCACAGAGGCCAGGTCTTCCTTTCCTCCCCCTCCCGCTTCCCGCGAAGAAAAGGAAACACTGTCTCGTCTCGATCCCTTTGATCCTTGCTAGTATCCATTACAGGGCTCGTGTCTGCTTTCCTACTTTCACTTTTTTACTCAAGCAGACACGAGCCCTGTAATGGATACTAGCAAGGATCAAAGGGATCGAGACGAGACAGTGTTTCCTTTTCTTCGCGGGAAGCGGGAGGGGGAGGAAAGGAAGACCTGGCCTCTGTAGAAATTTTTTTGAAACATGTAATTTAAAAATTCCATAGCCATCAAATGCCTGGACCTATCATTCTGAAATTTCTGACACATATCTACCCCTAACCCATCTACAAAGTGAGCAATGTTCAGACTTCTAACTTTTAAAATAAAAAAGTTATAGGCGTTTCTTTCCTCATTGTTTCAAAAATTAATTGCCACCACATGCCTGGACCCAGCTGTCTGAAATTTTACACACCTATCAAGTGAAGTGTTCCCTGTAATGTGCCCATGTTTCCTGTTTGTATCTTAAAAAATAAAAAAATGGGAGGCGTAACTGTATTTACCCCACTACTACCCATTTTTCTAAAATTAATTGCCATACAAGGCAAGCACCTACGTTTTTGAAATTTCACACACATAGGTCCCAAGGTACCACCTACAATGTGGCAAAGTTTCATGTGTGTAACTTTACAAATGACAAAGTTATAGGCATTCCTGGGTATTTATTAAAAAATTAATTGCCACACAAGGCAAGCACCTACGTTTCCGAAATTTCATACACATGGGTCCCAAGGTACCACCTACAATGTGGCAAAGTTTCATGTGTGTAACTTTAAAAATGACAAAGTTATAGGTGTTTCTTTCCTCATTGTTTCAAAAATTAATTGCCACACAAGGAAAGCTCCAATGTTTCTGAAATTTCACTCACATATCAAGGCA
Source organism: Anniella stebbinsi (assembly GCA_029215795.1). NCBI lineage: Eukaryota > Metazoa > Chordata > Lepidosauria > Squamata > Anniellidae > Anniella > Anniella stebbinsi. Next base: position 222,476,534 of record JARDYH010000003.1, read on the forward strand.
AGTGGTACCTGTAATGTGCCCAAGTTTCCTGTTTGTATCTTAAAAAATAAAAAAATGGGAGGCGTAACTGTATTTACCCCACTACTACCTATTTTTCTAAAATTAATTGCCACACAAGGCAAGCACCTATGTTTCTGAAATTTCACACACATAGGTCCCAAGGTACCTCCTACAATGTGGCAAAGTTTCATGTTTGTAACTTTAAAAATGACAAAGTTATAAGCATTCCTGGGTATTTATTAAAAAATTAATTGCCACAAAACGCATGCACCAATCTTTCTGAAATTTCTCACAGATAACTATCCCTAACCAGTCTACAATGTCCCCAAGTTTCATCCTTCTATCTTTAAAAATGAAAAAGTTATAGGCGTTTTTGTAAAACAATACTTGGCTATGGGAAAAAGCATTCAAAATGGCGTCCGATCCGGATCGGACATCTGGTCCGATCCGATCCGACCAGCCTCCGATCCGATCCGATCCGATCCGACCCCCCAGGTCCGATTCCGATCCGCTATCCGATCCGATCCGGGGGGTCAGTGCACATCCCTAGTAATTAATAATAATAATAATAATAATAATAATAACAACAACCAGGGATCCAAAGCTGCTAGCAAGCACAAAAGGACCTACCTGTGCAGTCAGAAGTAATCAGAAGCCTGGAGGAACAGGTGGATGAGAAAAGCAAGCAAGTTCAGGAACAGATCATCCTGACTCTACAGCTACTGGTCAATCTCAAGCATCATTATGTAAGCAGTACCTCAGATCCAATAGCTACTGCTCTAGGGTTATGCACTCTAAATCCACAGGTACTTGCACTGTAGTCTTCAGTTAGAGTTGGAATGAGCACCCAACTGGGTCTGGGACCCTGGTGGATTTTCTCCCATGTCCAGCCCCACTGGACCCAGTTGAGTGTTCCTCTTGTTAATATGGATGCCCCCTGAGTGTTCATGAGGCCCTGGCAAGTGGCAATGAGGTGAACACCCGCAACCCTGGTGCTGGTGAATTCACCCCTCCTACCTTCAACCTGTTCCAGCAGATACTTATGAGTACTTCCCAGAAAGTGTCCTTCCCAGTCCTGCAGCTATCTGCCTCAGGTTGTGACTTTGTAACCAGGACCCTGTAGGCATCCTGCTGTTATTGAGCCAGACTCTGGGCCTTATCCTGGAACTACTCACTACAGGTGCTGAGACAAGATCCTTATCCTGCGGATACTTATTTGACTGACCCAGTACTGTAACAGGAATTAATAAAATCTCTAATTTCTGCATTTATGTGGTTTCTCTAATCATTTAGGTTGGAAAGAGGACAGAGGGACATGTTCCCCTTAGCAGATGGGGCAGGCTTTATGTCGGCTACTAATCAGAACATCAGGAGAAGGAAGAAAGTGGGAAGGGAAATCACAACTATGGTTTGACCCATTGTCAACCTGAGGGACTAAGGGCTTAGAAGGGCCCAACTGCAACTCTGCCCCCCTGGCCCTGCTCCTGCAATGGCATTCATGGTACAGCTCTGGTGATGATTCACCTCTGTTCCTTTGTGACATGTTTTTCTCCAATGGATGATGCAGCCAATTATGAATGGAAGCCAAGCTGACCTCTGCTCTGAACTACAGCAGACCCCCTGCCATGTTAGATTACCCTAAATGGAATGCCCCAACATCAGTGTCCCATCATCCCATAATGCCTCTGAGGCCTGCCCAAGAAACACATCCAGCCCAGGCTGGGTGACAGGAGTAACTAGTGGTGGTGGTGGGTATATGCAGAGAAGTGTGGTGGCAGCATCATGTGGGCAAGGGCCCATCTGAAGCCCTGTGCTTAGGCTGACCAGATAAAACCCAGGTCAGGGCTCATGTAACTTTAACAGTTGTAGAGAAAAGGGAATTTCAGCCAGTGTCATTTGTATGCAATTAGTTCCTGGTGAAATTCCCTCTTCATCACAACAGTTAAAGTTGCAGGGGCCCTGCCTTTTTTTGTATATGGTCACTCTAGTATAGTGCCTGCACCTTTAACTGTTGTGATGAAGAGGGAATTTCACCAGGAACTAATTGCATACAAATAAGTCTGGCTGAAATTCCCTTTTCTCTACAACTGTTAAAGTTACATGAGCCCTGACCTGGATTTTATCTGGTCACCCTACCTGTGCTGAGATTCCACTGAAGTTTGGTGATGGCTATGGCAACCGTTATGTACTAGCATACTGAATCTAGAACAAAGAGCATGGTGTCAATCCTCACTCTTGATCTCCGCAATAAACACATATCAATGAGGGAACCGCTATTGAACCAAGGCAGCGAGGGCCCTGCTTCAAAATTAGCTTCATTGGAACATCCTAACTTCAAAATAGAACCAAACCAAAATGTTCCACAAGTGAACATAGCATGGAAGCTGTGATCAGTTTCAGGGCCCTGTTATGGGCGATGCAACAGCAAAAGATAACCATGATGACTCACATGTAACAGAATGCATGAATTTCACTGAAGGTGAGTTGAATCCAGCAATGTTTCAAACTGCTGTTGCTCCAGTTGAATTATATATGATTTCAGCTGAGACATGCCAGTTTTACAAATGTAGCAATCCTACATAAAAAACAATAAGATTCTTCATTCTAATATGCAGTGTTCAAACTACAGGTTTTTTGACAGCATATAACATTTCCAGTATTTGGGGTTCAAATTTCATCTTGTGTATGAAACTCCATCTCAATCTGAGCATTAGCTGCAGAGATATACACAAAACACCCATAAAACACCTCCAGTAAACCCCAATTTCCTCACTTGATATTGTGGCTTTCTAACCCAAAATGAACCAGTTCTTTCTTGTTCTACAGTAGTCCGATGTACAAAATTGAGTTCAAATCTATCAACTTGTTCTTGACCTATCATGGCCATACCACACACACACATTTGCAGGCACATAGAATTACATAAGAGCTTCCAGTATGGATTAAGATGCTGCCTCAGAGTTTAGTTAGAAAATCTCTAAGGCTGTGTGGCACCTTTCTCTCAAGGTCCAGGAGCTTGGACTAAAAATAGGCAAGGAAAGACTCAATCCTATGAGATCTGCCCTTGATATTCATATGCCTCTAAACTCAGAAGATTACGAATATCCACTGCAAGGCTGGAGGAGTGTGGGGGCAATTGTCTCCTCTGTACTCCTCTCACCCTGTATTTTCGCTAGATGGGTGATTTTGCCCATCTAGATGGGACTCAGTGGAGTGGGAGGGAAGGAAGCTGGGTCAGCCAGAGATTTCTTCATAAGCTGGCTGTCCCAGGCTCCTCCCTTCCCTGTGCACAGAACCACCCCCTTTCTTTCCTCTCCAAGCACATATTTGCGAGCTCGTCGAGGCAGCCGGTGTGGTTCTGCCCAGGTCAGCTGTGAAGGGAAGGGTGCAAGGTGCTCAGACTCCAAGATCCGAGGAGGGAGTGCTATCTCAGGCTTGGATCTAGGAATCTGAAAAATCCTATGTGCCCACCCCCATCCCAATGCTGTCTAGGGTCAATAGGATTGCTGTCTAATATGATCTCTTTCTCTCCTGGTAAACTTTCTCTGACCTAATCTGCAAGGACAACAAAAGGAAAAACAAATGGGTAATGAATGGAAATGAATCCATACATGACATTTGGAACTCATTTGTTCCATTGGCTTTCATTTCTTTATGAGGAATGAAAGAATTTTATTCATTTCAATTTGTTATTGGCTAGAAAAATGCACACCCCACATTACCAATTGCTTCTTATCATTCCAGAACTGCATTACTTCCAGTAATTGCTTGCACAGATGCCCAGTGAGAGTAGGCGTCTACAGATTTTGCAAGAGCTTTTTTAAATATCTGAAACATATCATTGTTGTTATTTGTCTACTGAGCTGTCTATTCATAGGTTATTTTGTGTTGGGGACTACTATTTATTTTGGCTTCCAAGGTGACCTCCAAGGTCCATATGTCTGGTCAAACTAAAGGATTCACAATGAATTCTTCTCTTTTCTACACTTTAATATTGGAAGTATTGCCAGATAGCAATGAGATGTTGCAGATTATAACTTTAGTATAAACAGTAGAAGAGCCACCCTATGCAGCAGAATGATGAGAAGGTAAAACCAGTGGGTGAAATAAAGGTGAGAAACAGGCAGAAACCAAAATAGATGGATTCAGTATTTATGATGCAAACATTTTCCTCCCCCTCCCCCTCCCCCTCCTCCCCCTCCTCCCCCTCCCCCTCAATTAACATCTGAAAAGGACATTGTTGCTTCATAAGTATACATTGAAGGAACTGTTGACTTCTTACAGACTAGGGACTGGAGTCAATGATCATCTGTCCTTTTCAGTCTTATGATTTAAGTCTGGGCAATCCATGATTCAGGCCAATTGTGCCACTTTGAAATAGGTTCACCTGTTCATTGGTCCCAACTGAACTGCAAACCTCATGAGCCCCTTCAATTCTATTCTCTGCTGCATCCTTTTCTAGCAGTGTGTCAATCCACCTACACGGCTCCTGAGACATGATCATTTGGTAATAATTGATGTAAATATGGCTGAAATTACATCCAGCTGCAACACTCATTAAGGCAGTCGTTCCTTTTTAATCCCTGCTGAGACATCGTCTGAGGGTGTCCCTCACTCCCCTCCCAACTGAAAAGACTGACACGAAGGCCGTAGCTATATGCTGAAGTCCACTTCTTGTTTAACTTTGAGTAGATCCACTGACATCAATGGTGGTACTTTGAGGTAAGTGGATTCTGGATTATGGCCAAGTTTAGGTTAATTATCCACTTACCTCATGTCAAGGGTAAGACAGAAATTATTTAATTGGTCTTTAATTATGGTAAATGCTCCTAATTACTTGTTTTTACACAGTGGAAAAATATGCAGAGAAGGGCAATTAACCATGAAAGCATAATGTTAACGCATTGCACTCTGTAGCTGCTCCTGCACTCTCACCCCGACAGTGAAATAGATACATGGATTCTGGCTCCTAGGAGGAAAAGAAACCACATCTATCATTTATTTATGCATTTATTGTTTCTATACTGCTTTCAGTCTTAAATGTTTTCAAAATGTATCAAAACCAATAGCAATGGCCACTCTCTCCCTGTCTTGTTGCTGCAGCCTCCAAATTTGCTACCTAGGCATTGGTGAAAATTGCGGTGATCGTGTAGGCGAACAAGATGTGGAGGGGGAGGCACATCTTCTTTGCGAGTAGCATCTTGCCCACAGAAGCCTCCCAGAAGTGTCATTCTCCTTGAAAAGGAGCTGCATACACAGTGCTGGTTCCAGGTGTTTAAGGCAGGTTTAGAGATGTACAGATCTTGTAAAATCTGTTCCATCTGCATTTCACAGATTGTCAGGTCACTTTCATTCTGTGTTCCGCTCATGGACTGAATCAGTTCTTTTTCCAGCTTTCCAAATTTGCACAATTTCACATTGCACACATTTGCACTTGTGAAAATGTGCAAATCCCCCCAATGCAATCTTTCCCAAAATGCACAAATCCCCCCAAAGTGTGCATTTTCATGTTTTAGTCTGTGGGGGGGAAATGTACATTTTTGGCTGAATTTTTTAAAAAACGTTTCAATTTATGTATTTTTCAATGACTAAATTTGAGTAAAATTCCAGGAAAAAAAATGCCCCTCAAGTCCACAAACAGTTCTTCTTCAAAGGACTTTTAATAACAACAAAGCAAAACCCAAAATGCCTTGCTCAGCTTTCAGGCGCTCAGCGGGCAGTAGCAGCCTGGGAATGCCCCAAGGGAAGAAGTCCTGGCTAAGTCCTCTAGGGGCTTTTCAAGAAGCTTACATGGTTGGAGATGCTGCAAGGTCAGAATGAAGGGGGGGGGGATGGTAAACGAAAGAACATGCATACCCCTCAGACCTTTTCCGGCGGGCCTATCCAGTTGAATTTGAAGTTGCCTTTTAATAATATATTAGTTTTATATGTTTTAATAATTCATTAGTTTTATATGTTTTTAATCAGTTTTATGTAGTTTATGCTGTTTTGTATTTGATGTTGTTCCCCGCCTCAATCTACAGGGAGAGGCGGGTAAGAAATAAATAAATAAATAAATATATTATTATTATTATTATTATTATTATTATTAAGCATGGAAGCCCTGCATCCTGAGAAATTTCTCCAAAATTCTTAATGTCCCAGCGAAAGAGGCAGAAAAACAACAGGCTCTTTTGCAGGGGTTGTGAAAGGACAGCTGGTGTTTTGACACTGCTCTAGTATGGATGACAGTGGCCCCATCTCTATCCTATAGCAGTGGATGATTCTGGAAAACCAACCAAAGAAGATAAATTTTGTTGGTAAACAGCTCAGGATCCAAGCTTTGCTTGGTTGAAAACAGTCAATTTGTTTCTAAAAACCAAGAAGAGCCATGCTGGATCAAACCACAGGCCTATCTAGTCCAGCACTTTGTTCACAAGTGGCCAACCAGATGCTTGCGAGTGGAGAAGAAAACACAAGAAATAAGACACAGACACCAGAGATTGGGATAAACTAGGGCCTCTGTATTTAACATGGATATTCTCCCCTCCATGGATCTGAGCGTGAACATGTCGGAATCTCTCTTATTTGTCTCATGGCAACTAGCCTGCCAATCAGGGTGAGCCACTCGTTGAACACAGGGGTCGGTAGAATCGCCTCCCCCCCTATTCCCACCACACTTGTGTGTTTGGTGAGACCTACCGCTGCACAGCTCTGGGTAGATGAGTCAAATAGGTCCCCAAAGGCAAGCCATATCTTGACACGGAAGCTGCACAGCCGCCGAGGAGCAGGGCCTCTGACTTGCCCCCACCATAAAGGTGCCAGAGCGCTCACCATTCCTATTCTCATCCCCCCAAAATTCCCGCACCATCCGTCAAAGAAGGGAGCCAAGCCTTGGCTTCAGCTCCCTACCCCCTCTGAAGTGGAAGAATTCCAACAGGGCCATGCTCAGATTCTGCAGGAAAATGTCATTCCCTGCATCAGAGAGGTGAACTCCGTTTGCCCTGCATAAATCCCCTCTGGCAATTAGAATATCCGGGTGTGGGATGGCTACTCCCCGCCGGTCATGAAAGAATAACCTAAATTCCCTAGTAACATTTTAACTGCCCTATTTACACTGTGGGCATTCCAACCTTCATGCCATTGAACTCTAAGGAGCATATACGACCACACTATCCAAGTGTCCGGCCACTGGCTCCATATGAACTCAAAATCTAACTTAGCTTGTATAATTAGGGCCTTCCCCTTAGAAGGCCCAAGTCATTCCCACCCAAGTGTACACCAACACCTTGGGCGCCACGGGCACATTACCAGATCTGAACAGCAGGTGGAGGAGACCTCCCCAGCGCAAGCCGCGCCTCCCCAACCAGTGGACGGAGGCTGATGGACCAGGACCCAGCTGTGTGCCGACAGCTGCTCGCATCACCCTACAGCTGGCCCAGAACACCCACTGTGTTTACTGAAGAGGACCTTCACCGGCGCTGGTCTCCTCCTATGCTCTGCAGAAGACAAATATCTGTTTACCATATACTCCCGGGTGCCCATTTCCAAACATAAGTCTTGAAGGCACTGGACCGCCATCTCCCTATGGAGCGAATCTTAGCATTGCCCATCCCTATTGCAGCCACAGTAGATGCTGCGCCAATCCTAAATGGATGGATGCAAATGGTAATTTCCCAAACCAAGTGCCTTTAATGCCTTCTTAGCCACCAACCAGAACAGATATTTAGTTACGGGGACTTGTTTAAATGACAGGATTAGAAGCCAGGCTCGCTTCTCCTGAGAGCCAAGTAGCATTTCAGGACTGCAACCGGGCAGAGCTCCATAAGTGGGGTCTCCGTTAATGGAATAAATGAGCCTCTGACTCCCTGATCAGTCTTAGATCTTCGCAACCATAGGACTACTTTGTCCTCCAACCTCTGCACATTTCCCCACTGCAGTGCTCCATCTGCTTGATCTGACTTGGAGCATGCGAGCAATTCCTCGATTCTAAACGTGCCAGAAAGGCAGTAACAGCCAAGGCATGGAATAACACTTGTTTAAATACTGAAAACAGAGGGATACCCATTGTCTTTCGAACCATTAACAAGTCATGGGTAATAGGCTGACGTGAGTCAGGAGCAGGCAAGGCCAACCTAGCCCATCCTCAAGCATCTTCTTATGCAGAATTCCAACGTGATGTCAGGCCACCCATTTGCCTTTGACCTAAATGAGAGTCCAGCCATTTTACCTCTGATGGGACAAGTAGACAGGCCAGTGCAGTGTAAACCACACAGAACTCAATCAGGTGCTCTATTGGTATAGAAAAGAGGGCTGCGAGCTGCCACCCAACCCTGAAAACGCCGAACTCCCTACCTGCTCTTTCTAAGGCTGCACATGTGATGGGAGCCACCAATCTCATAATGGCTTCCGCCGCCTCATCTCTCCAAAACCCCATGGAAAACTCAACATGGAATCTGTGTGTAACCTGGCCATTCCCTTATCCAGCCCCGGAATGTGTCTTTGCCAAAAGGTAGAATTATATTGTAGGCAGCGTGAAGTCATGACTCCCACCAGACGTCCTACCCGAGGATTCCTAGATGTCAATGAATTCACTGTTTGGATAGTGGCCATGTTGTCACCAGAAATGCTCCGCTACATTGGCAAGAGGCACAGCCCAAAGCCACACTGCCACCACAATGGGGAAAAAGCTCTAAAAATGTTAAATTATGGCAATTCATGCTCTCTTTCCAACGTTGCGGCACTGCTGTGTGCACCAATGCTTTTGGAAAATTACCAAAACCCAAACAGCCCGAGGCGTCAAAATGTGCCTGTGATTGAGCCTCCAACAGCAATTCCTTTCGCCAGAAGGACAACCCATTATAGTGGGCCAAGAAGCTCTCCCAAACTTCTGAATCAGCTCTCATTTCCCCAGATACCCAGATACAATGAAGGGGACATCTTGCCCTCCTCCATTGCATTGCACAAACGCCCTACAAAGGCCCTTCCCAGAGCTATAACCCGGCAAGCAAAGTTCAGATGTCCCACGAGCTCCTGCAGCTGCCGAAGAGTAATCTTCCGTGACAAACGTGTCTGGGAAATTAAGTTACTAAGCGTTTCCAATTTTTCCCTTGGGACACTGCAGGATGGTCTTATGGAAACCCGGAAATGGAAGCCTGGTTCCTAGCAAGGCTATGCTCACACACTCCTAAAAAAGGGGATTCTAAACCCAAGTAACAAACCTTCAAACAAATCTGATGCATCCTCCATGAGTGGGTACATATGCAGCAGGGAAGCCAATATGTCCATTTTAATTGGACTGGGGCCCTTTTGGCATAGGGCCTGGAACATTAGGCTTACTTCCCTGAATGGGCTCACGGAAGCCTCTTGCTCCTCTGAACCTGGGACACCTCTGAACCTGGGACACCCGGTAAATGGATACGCTCCACCACATGTGGAGCATCCATGTTGGAATCCACAGGGATTCCTAGCACAATTGCCTTTGGAACGAAATTCCCAGCTCAGTAGGCGGGATTGAACCACCTGCCCGGCCAATCCGCAGGCTGGCGCGGTCCCGGCTAGGAACCCTGCCCCTGCAACTGACCTAGCTGGAGTCATGAATTGCATCCATAATTCTGGCTCCCTAACATCCCAGTGTATTTCGGGATTAAAAACTGCTTTAAGCCTAAATGATTCATCATATCCAATCCATGCTGGCCCCAGGTATTTAGAGTAGCATCGAAATATTATCTAAGTATTTTGTAAGTGTGGCTCCTTTCTCTGGGTGTTTCTGCTGAACCACCCCCATAAAGATTATATATCCCCCTAAGCAATTTGCCCACCTGCGGTCCACCCTAACCCTATCCTAATCCTTATCCTTACTTTTTTCCTCTTGAAATAGCAGAGAGAATACATTTATGTATTTACCCCCTCCAAATCTTCTCCTTGATAACAGGCAACAGATGGTAGTCCAATGGAGTTGAAACCACTCCATAAGGCACCTTGGACCCCATTGCTGACGCATAAGGGTCAACATTTTTGGGCATCGATACCAATTCCCCATCTGTTTGCGACTCTTGTGATACTTGAGTTATTGGAAAGGTGTTATTCACCTTCAACCTACATGCAGTTTGTGTTGAGCTATGCTTTGGAGTGCTCATAGATGGCTGCCAAACAGATGTGTATGCCAATGATGGAGATTCGTGCTCTGGCCTCTCAACTATACCATTTTCTTCAACCCCAATGGGTTGTGAAAATGGCCACGTGTGTCCTGTCCCCCAAGTAGCCATGCCCCAAGGACAATAAGGGGGCCATCCTGGACATCCTGAGGTGTGTGCTGCATTGTACTCACCCTGAACTATTGTGTTGGCAGCCATAGATGCCGGGAGCACAAGTCCATGAGCCATAGATGCTGCTGGCTCATGGACTTGTGCTCCCGGCATTGGTTCCCCTCATCAGAGGAAGCATAGGGTTGTACTGTGGGGCGTTTGGCTGGCGGGTGCTGAGCCCTACCCTTGCTCTTCTTCCCACCCACATCCTTCTTAGGCAGCATAACTCTCTAGCTTCTCAAGCTTCAATTTTATTTATGCCACTCTGCAACCAGCCGTATAACTTCGGCTATGAGTCACTATATAAATGCAAATTTATAATAATGTCCCCCCGATGCTTCAGCTATGAGGCAATAAAAGAATGCAAAGAGCGAGATAATTTATAGATTAACTAGCAATTTGCTCCTCAAAATGGCTGCCTATAATGTCCTTCAGCTATGGTCCACAAAATGGCCATCCATCCTAAAGTCGGCCCAGTTGGGGGAGGGCACCTGACTGTGGCTCACTAAGACTAGTAGGCCACTATAAAGGCCCAGCCGCTCAGTTCCTAAATGAAGCCTCCTTAAACTGGCTGCTGCCTACAAAAGTCTCTTTGCTCCAGTTAAAATGGCTTGTGTGCACGAAATGGCTGCTAGACCAAAACCAGGCCCAAACACCGGGGAGGGGCCTAACTGCAGCCTACCAATCCCCAGGGCTGCTAAAGTGGAAGCCTACTGAGTAGAGGCCTGGCTATAGCCCCAGCACTCCAGCAGATTCTGCCTCTCAGCCCCACACCGGACCCTTACTTGAGGGGGGGGGACAGCAATCCAGGCGCTGAGAGCTAAACCATGAAAAAAGGGGAGTGCAAAGAAAATCCCCCCGAAGCCCCACCACCAACTGCCGCCCAAACAGGGCTGACAGAAAGGTAGGCCGCTTTCTCCTCCAACCCAACCCTCAAAAACTCCAAACTGTTGGGGCAGGGAAGCCTCCCAGCCCCAGCTCTCTCAATGTGTGAGCAGCCGCACACTGTCTCTTCTCTCCACCTTCGTCTTTCTCCCGTCGCCAGTATAAGCGTGCGTTTGCAAGTAAGCGCCTCATGGCCGCACACTTTCTCTCAACTCTACTGCTGCCTCTTCTCTCCGCCAGAGCCAGAAAAAAAGAGGCCGGATGGCCGTGCAGGGCGAGCCTTTATAGGCTTGGCTTCACCTCCGCGCCAGGCTACACACATGCCTTGCATGTGTATAGTCTTCTTTCTTTTCTTCTTCCCGCCTGCAAAATCCGACCCCTCCCAAGACGTTCTGGCTGGGTGGGGATCAGGCTTCTAGGGAAGCCCACAAGAAGGACATGAATGCAATAGCATCCTCCCACTGCTATGTCCCCAGCAACTAGTATACAGAGGTATACTGCCTTTGATACTGGAGGCAATATATAAACATCATGAATAGTGGCCATTGATAGTCATATTCTCCATGAATTTGTCTAGTCTTCTTTTAAAGCCATCCAAGTAGGGATGTACAGATTTTGTAAAATCTGTTCCATCACATCGTCCGCTCATTGATGGAATCAGATATTTTAAAGGGATGTATGAGAATTTTGTTCCAATTGTGCAAATCCCCCTCTCCCCCAAGTTAAAAAATAGTCCACAAGTCTGCAGAATCCACAGAATCATAGAAATCCAATCTTATTTGAATCCATTCCATATTTCTCTGACATCCCTATATCCAAATTTGCGGCCATTGCTACGTACAGTGAATTTCACAGTTTATGTATGCACTCACTATGTGAAGAAGCATTTCCTTGTATCTGTCCTGAATCTCCCACCATTCAGTTCCATGAGATAACCCAGGGTTCTAATGTTTCTCCACATCATGCATAATTTTGTCCACTTTTTTCATGTCTCCCCTTATTCACCCTTTCACTGAAGTGAAACACTCCAAACATTTAACCTTTCTCCTCCAAGGGAGCTGCTCCAGTCCCTGGATCATTTTGGTTGCTCTTTTTCTGTACATTTTCCAACTCTACAGTCTCATTTTGAGGCACAGTGACCAGAACTGTGTACATCATATTCTCGCAACTGTTGTGAGAACTTCTGCGTAATGTGATGGAAAGAATTTTGTCACTAATAAATGTGTTTGCTTGGAGATTCTGAAATATGGTTATCATTATTTTAGCCGGGAGCTTCTCAAGTCTTCCTCTTGGGTCAGAGGGCTGTCATTTCAATTCAAGGCATTCCTTGTTTATCTAGTCAATTCATTTATATAGTGTCTTTCACTGTATCCTGATGGACTGTTGTGTTCAGGATAGGTCAGGGTTTAAGCCACAGCAGTTTCCATTTGTCTTACAGAACAGCTCCTCATATATTCCATATCATTTACCCAATAAGCTTTACATTTTTTTTAAAAAAAACTTTAAGGCAGTGCTTTAATGCTAGAAAAAGTGTCTATAAGTTCAGGCGGTTGTCCCCCGCCCCCCACTACTTTTTTCCTTCTCATTTCTGGGCTTACCTGCTGGCACTAAAGACTAGGGATGTGCACACCCGAAAATATCGTATTTTATCATTATCGGAATGTCGGACCAAAAAAATTGGTCCGAATAATATCGTAGGTTAATCGTATTGTCTTCACGATAATTATCGGAAATCCAGTATTTAATTTGCAGCCCCATTGTGCCCTATAGAACTGGTTTTTTAAAAAAGAAAAATGCCTATAACTTCTGTATTTTTTAAAGTTACAGGCTTGAAACTTGGTCACAATGCTTATGGGGTATGCCTAAGTATGCACATGAAATTTGAGATCGATCCCTCCAACCCTCAATTTTATATGAATTTATTAAAGAACATTTAAGTTCTGACAGGTCAGAATGACAGCTCGCCACGTGCGTTCATTCAGACCTGTCAAAAAGTTGCAGGATCTTCCAAAAATTCATATAAAATCGAGGGTTGGAGGGATCGATCTCAAATTTCATACACATACTTAGGCATACCCCATAAGCACTGTGACCACGTTTCAAGCCTCTAACTTTTAAAATACAGAAATTATAGGTTTATTTATATGGCAATCCGATATAATCGGGCTGATAATTTTCGAATTGGATATTTATCGGAGGGTTTTCTATCGTATCATTATTGTTAATTGGATGTCCAATAACGACCTTATCGTATCGTTATCGGACATTTTAACGATACTATACACATCCCTATTAAAGGCCCTATAAGATAGATGGAATTAAAACCTCTCTTACCGATTGTGAGTACACCTGTGAGTACACATGGGAGGAAAGTATAAATAATTGGCTCAACTTGACAAGAATAATACATTAGGGCACTGAAACCTCATCTTTTTCTTTGGAAGTGAGATGTAAATACAAGTTGAAATCCCATCTTTTGGAATTATGATCAATGATTCTAATATAATTCAGCCATTAGAAGACAAAACATTTGATGGCTGAAATTCAATAACCTGTGCTAATCAGGAGAACTACCTTGGGCAAAAGGTTGAATAAGACAGCTGTTTTAAAGAGCACGTTGCAATAACATTTAAAGATGACACTAACAAGAGTGCAAAAATCTGAAGACAAAAGTTAATTTGATTACCATGAATTATTGGTACTGAAGTAGAACATTAAGTTCTTTAAATAGTTTTTCCATCCTGAACATGAAGATGTGTGATTTTATTTGGGTAAATTCTCATCCAAAATGAACCAAAACAAAATTCTCATCTACCTGCAGTGGCCAAAATCAATAGGTACACAGAGAAGACCAGGGTGCACCTGCCTGTCATGTAGGTGTTAAAGATGAGGAGCCTGCCAGAAAAAAAGAGTTGGCAAACCCAGTTCAGCAGCAGGGATGCGTGAATCAGCCAAACTTGAAATACATCAGCGTTCTCTGAATTCCACCATGAATATCATCCTGACTCCTACCTTTTCGCAAATAAATAAATAAATAAATAAATAAATTTCTGTGTGTATTTTTCAAAATATATGCACCAGTTGTCGTGGTTGTAAATTATATAACAAATCATATTTAAATACATTATTGAATTTGAACTGGAAGGACAATACAAAGTATTGAAAGCATCCTACACTTTCTGCCTCCTCATCTGAAAGCCACTCATCCAAAATTCAGTCAGCACGAATGGGAAGCCTTTTAAGGCCCCAAGGTTGCAATCCTGTACCCACATACCTGGAACTAAGTCCCAATCAACTCAGTGTGACTTCCCTCTGAGTAAATGCCAGGTGTTTGCATTTTTTAAAAAATGTACACATTTGTTTTTTGTTTTGCCATGGATTTTTCAAAAGTACACATTATTTCATAAGCATTTTATTATTGATTTCATTTTATTTCGTTTCTATACCACCCAATAGCCCCAACTATCTGAGTGGTTCATAAAAAGTAAAACCATAAGGCAGAATGTTAAAAAATAAAAAATGGAAGCTTAAAACCACAATATAAAAGTATAACCAAAATAAAACCAAATAGCAATGCAGACATTTAAAATGCAGATTTAATCAACAGAGCTAAAAGACAAGGATAGTAAAATTAGGGCAGTTCATAGCCTTTACTATGTGCAACAATGGAAGCTCTGGAAATTAAGTAACATCCTCCTTTGTGTAAATGGCACCCATTTACATTATGGGAGAAATTAAGTAACTCCCACAGCCTCCACTGTTGCACATAATGGAGTCTTCAAACTAGGGCAGACAGGCTCGTAACGTTGTTGGATGCTCACTGAACTGCAACAGAAGCTTGCATGGCACGAGCATCCGATGAATCGGACCCAGCTGAGTTCGCTGATCCCTAGAAAATGCTAAAATACTGGGAAAATAAAGTTCTTCACCTGACACTGGAAGGGTACAATGTAGGTGCCAGGTGAACCTCTTTAGGGAATTCATTCCACAGCTGGAGTGCCAAAACACATTTCCCAAACATATGTATTTTTCAAACACTTCTTTTGTTCTGTGAATCACATTGCAAGCTCTGAAATGTATAGACATTGATTGAGATTGAGTTTGGGTCTGTGTTTGGTTCTGGAAAGTGTGAATTGAGTAAATTCTGATAAAAAATGAATTGAAATATTATATATTTCTCATGCATCTTATTCAGCACTGACATGGCCGAATACATAAGGGTTCAAACCCAGACTTTTGAGAGCTTAGTCCTCAAAGCCCTGGGCTTGGAAAGATGAATCTGTCAGTTTTGGTTTCTCACGCAGTCATTTTAAAAACAAACAAACAAACAAACATCAAGGTTTTTTTCCATCCCAAAGATGAATAAATTTGTGAATTCTAGTATTTTGTTTTGATAAAAAATAAACTAAAAATGAATTCTCATCCATCTCTATATTGAAGCTAACAGTTGATAACAGGTACCTTCTTCACCTGAGTTCAGGATGTTTTCTGTTGTGTGGCTCTGCTCCACCAGCCAAGGGTGGGACACGTTCTTTACCAATCAGGGATCCCAACAAAATGTATAGATTTAGTTTCTAGACTCATTCAAAGTTTCCGTAATAGAATTGACAAAGTAGAAACTATGGGTAAAAGAAAAAAAAGCAAATTAGAATGTTCTGTGATATATTGTAGAAATATAAATTGGTAAATCTTCTTGGAGTTCATTGAGAAGGGTGATGAGGAAGCAAAGAATTTTTTGCAGAACATTAGTTAACAGCAATAACTGGAAAGAAAAAGAGCAAGCGATAGAAAATATACAGGTAAAAGAATGTGCAATATACTCAGCCTATCTCAGACTTCCACTGCTCATGGAGACAATCAAACAGTAAATAGCAAATATTGAGTAGAGGAGCCTAAGTAGTAGCCAAGACAATGTGTACCATACTTAATTTACCAGGGCAGCTCAATGCATATTTTCTCATACTCCCAGGTAAGCATGCATAGAATTGCAGCCTTAGGGAAAAAGTAAATGTGTGATCACTCTTCAGGGAGGATAACAGCAAATCAGCTACTAAGTAACTGCATCTCAGACCATCATTTTTAATTAGCACAGTCTAGGCTGTTTTCAAGTGAGGAATGGTTGTGGAAACTCTATAACACTGTTACCTAGACATTTGACTAAGAGAAAAATGTAATGCACACTTACTTGAGCATAATGTATTAGTTTATTTTTAATAATACTAAAATATCATTATCTCTAAGTGGTTATAAATATATATAAAAAAATCACATTTGAATACACTATTAAAAACAACTTGAACTACAATAGTAATACAAAGCATTGAAAACATACCACATTTTCTGCCTCCTCACCTAAAAAATGCATATCCGAAATGCAGTCGGCCAGTAGGGGAAGCCTTAGGAATCCCTAAGGTTGCAATCCTGTACCCACTTGCTTGAAACTAAGGGACTTACTTCTGAGGTAGACATGTATAGGATTGCACTATAAATGGCCTGGGTCCTGAGTACCTTAGAGAATGTTTTCCTGTATGAATCCCCTGTAAGCACATATGATCTGTCAGTGAATGTTGCATCGTATGTGGAGGCCACTGCGGCCTCCGCAAATGCAGTGCCTTTTCGGTTGTAGCTCCCCCTCTTGCCTCCCTGTGCTCCTTCCAGAGGCAGGTTAAGACTTTTATTGTTGCCTTTGGTGCTTGTTAAGATGGTCTGTGCTCTTTGATCTGTGCTTCATTTTCATTGTTTCTTTTTAATTTTTATGGTTGCACACAACTGTGTAATAAGTTTGAATTCTGGATTTGTATAAAGCACTTTGGAATTAACTAAAATTTTGATTTTTTTAAAAATAAGTAAAGTGTCTATCTACCTCAGGTCTACCCCCCCCCCTCTTCACATAGTAAATGAATGCATGAAAGACACTGAAAGACCTCCCTGAATTCCCAGTTTTATATGGCTATATATTCAGACATGCACATGCAGCCCTCTTTCGCCTGTGGCCCATAGTAGCACGATCTAGTAAAACTTTTCCACTTAATTAACTGGCCCACAGTTTCAGGTTCTTACATATAGAATATACATAGTGAAAGTGTTTGTGAAGTTTCAATATTTCATTCCAAATCAATGCACTAGTAGTCAGTTGCTTGTCTTGGGCCCCCTCTACAAGGATGCGCTTTTGCGCCCGGTTGTGCGATTATGCGCATTATCGCAGACACGCATTTACTCCTAATCCCTCTGCACGGGAGGCTGCGAGAGGTGGCGAAACGCATTAATAGATGTCCAAAAAGCGTTTTACAAGAAGTTAATGCGCATAATTGCTTGTTCACACGGGGAAAATGCGCTTTAACGGCCGGAGCAAATGCGCATTATCGGGGAGATAACGTGCCTCTACGCCCGATTTGCGCTCCGTTCTTGTAGAGGTAAAATTTTTAATGAACCTTCAAAGCGCATTAAACCTCTCTTGTAGAGGCACCCTTGTACTGCCAAAATGCTTCTGCTGATAAAAATATCCCCCCACAACTTCTCTGCAATTATGCTAACACAAATTCACACATAAACCTCATTTGTAGCTTTGTGAGAAACCCTATCACCTTTTTTCCAACCTCTGCCTCTATGTTCAGCCTAATAAACAATATGAAGTAAAAATATGAGCTTTGCAAGTAATCCTTTATAGAATTCTCCGATGAAAGCTGTTCTGTTTCCTCCCAACTTTAAAATGAAGCATGATTATTTTTAGGAATTATCTCACATGGGTCCTGGAACCTGTGGGAGGATGGGTCAAAGTTCAGCTATTACATTCTATGAATTGAAATATCACTTAGTTTAGTCAGCAAATGAAGATCACAATACTCTTTTTTGAACTAGAGAGAGAGAGAGAGAGAGAGAGAGAGAGAGAGAGAGCTTTTAGTATTTTCCTAGCAGGGACATTATTTTTCAGAATTTACTATGCTTGATTGGAACTACTCTTGTTTTTGATGCATGCCATTACAGAGACATATAAAACAGAGGTGTGATGTTTTTGATTAAAATTAGCTTCCCTCTCACCCAAAAAAGCCCATCAATAATTTTTTTTTAAAAAAAGAAACCTGTGTATTGTTTGAAAACAGTCCTAAGATGCACTAGACACAATTAGAGCTGTGAAGACTTGGTGAAAACAAAACTCTCTCCCGTGTGTGTGTGTGTGTGTGTGTGTGTGTGTTGTGGGTGAAGTAGGGGGGAAATAACAAGATGAGACAACTGTATATGGTATAAAATTTGGGCACATTTATTAAAGATCTGCAAAGGGAAACTGGGTGGGCCCCAATCTATATCAGCCACTAGCTAGGCGTTATATTGGGCGAAGCATTCTATGTCTGAAGAGTGGCGTCAGATGATTGCCACACCCAGGCCATACCCCTTTTGGGGAGGGTAGACCGACCCATGCCACTCACCCCTTGAGCCACACAACACTGGTTGGAGTGACGAGAGTTGGCCTAACAGGTGGCCTTATCCCCACTGCTGGGGCCGCACAACCCTCAACGGAAGGCTTTAGGTATTACCTGTCACCGAACAACAGTGCAACAGAATGATCACCATCCCTTTCCTCTAATTGTGCTCACCCCTACCAGCCTGAGCCAAATGTGACCAAATTAACCAGAATTGAATATTATAATTCCTAAGACACTCTCTCCCCACTTACAGTGTGAAGTAGGCAAAAAGACACATTGCCCAGGCCAATCATACTATGTGCCAAAAATTCCTACTTGACCCCCAAAAGGGCGACCAGGTAAAACCTACACTGCAGACAGGGAGGGAGGAAGCTGCATTTTGAAGGGCCTGGAGGGCTGGGTGCAGCCACCTTATATAGGCACAGCTGCCCTGCACCCGAGCAGCTGGCACCAAAATGCCCACCTAATGGGGAGCAAGCACGTCTCTTCTCCCCCCCACATGGAGTGTCTTCTACCAACTTCGGTTGGTGGCCCAGCTATGTCCCTATCTGGACAGGGATAACCTGGCTTCAGTTGTCCATGCTCTGGTAACCTCCAAGTTAGATTACTGCAATGCACTCTACGTGGGGCTGCCTTTGAAGGTGGTTCGGAAGCTGCAGCTTGTGCAAAATGCAGCGGCCAGATTGATAACCGGAACCAGTAGGTTCGAGCATATAAGACCTACTCTGGCTCACTTGCATTGGCTGCCTGTATGTTTCCGAGCCCGATTCAAGGTGCTGGTTTTAACCTATAAAGCCTTACACGGCTTGGGACCACAATACCTGATGGAACGCCTTTCCCGACATGAACCTACCCAAACACTACGTTCAACATCTAAGGCCCTCCTCCGAGTGCCTACTCCGAGGGAAGCTCGGAGGTTGGCAACAAGAGAGAGGGCCTTCTCTGTGGTGGCCCCCCAATTGTGGAACGATCTCCCTGACATGGCCCGCCTGGCGCCAACATTGTTATCTTTTCAGCGCCAGGTCAAGACTTTCCTCTTCTCTCAGGCTTTTGGCAATATCTGAGGAGCCTGGGTTTGTTTTGTTTTGTTTTGTTTTGTTTTTGTAGCTTTTTTGAAGTGTTGTAGTGGTTTTTAAATGTATAGATTGTGTGTATGTTGTATGTTTTTGCTGTTTTAATTTTTGTATATTGTTTTTAATTGTTTTTAATCCTATGTAAACCGCCCAGAGAGCTTTGGCTATGGGGCAGTATACAAATGTAATAAATAAATAAATAAATAAAATAATAAATAAATAAATAAATAAAATAAATAGCCTCCCTGCGGCCATGTGCCAAGATGCGGTTGGAGGGCATTTTCCATTTTATCGTCACTCCCAGACCTTCATATCTCTAGGTACAATCTTATTGCAAGTGCATGTACACAACCCAAAGCATGAATACATGGATGCATGAAAGACACTGAATGCACCTCCCTGATTTCCCAGTTTTATATGGGTATGAATTCAGACATGCAGCCCTCTTTTGCCTGTGGTCCAAAGTAGTATAATGCAGTAAAACCCTTTCCAATGATTAACTGGCCCACCAAATTATTTAGTTTGCTTAAAACAAATTGGGACTGTGAGGAGCTCCAAAAGGATCTCCCCAAACTTCTGGGCTTCTAACTGGTTCAATGTAAGTAAGTGGTTTTTTTGGGTAAAAAAAATCCCAGCTTCAAGTATAAGATGATGGGATCTGAGCTTGTGGTGACTAACTAAGAAAGAGATATTGGGGTTGTGGTGAACAGCTCAATGAAAATGTCAGACCAGTGTGAGGCCGCTGTAAAGAAAGCAAACTCCATATTAGGCATAATTAGGAAAAGAATTGAGAATAAAACTGTAAGTATCATGCTGCCCTTATACAAATCTATGGTGTGACCACACTTAGAATACTGTGTACAGTTCTGGTCACCACACCTAAAAAAGATGTTGTAGAGCTGGAAAAAGTGCAGAAAAGGACAACAAAAATGACCAAGGACTTGAAGCATCTTCCCTATGAGGGAAGGTTACAACAGCTGGGATTATTTAGCTTGGGAAAAAGGTGAGTCAGGGGAGACATGACAGAGGTATACAAAATTATGTATAGTTCTCCTTCTTTCATAATATTAGAACCCAGGCTCATCCCATGAAGCTGAATGGTGGGAGATTCTGGACATAGAAAAGGAAGTATTTCTTCACACAGTGCATACTTAAACTATGGAATTCACTACCAAAAGTTGTGGTGATGGCCACCAATTTGGATGGCTTTAAAACAGGGTAGACAAATTTTTGAAGAAGAAGGCTATCAATGGATACTAGTCTTGATAGCTATGCACTACTTCCAGGATCAGAGGCAGTAACCCCATTGGTGGGAGGCTGCTGTTGCATTCATGTCCTGCTTGTAGGTCTTCTGTTGACAGCCAGTCGGCCACTGTGTGAACAGAATGTTTGACTAGATGGACCAGTGGAGGGGCAGTCAACTCTATAACCAGCAGTGGCAACAGCCATGAGCCTAAGAACAAGAGCACCGCTGTGTGCAACCAGTTGGCTTAGGCGTTTGCAGAATAATTGAGCTTCTTTAGATTAAGGGGAAATCACGTTTCCTTACCAGGGCTTTGCTTCCTGCTTCTCTTCCGCAATCGTAATGGGGCTGAATTACCTGGCTAGAGAGGGGCAACCACATGGTTTATAATGGAAAACTTCCTCTCGCTGTTCATAGCCCTGAATATGACAGTGCCCTCTAGTGGGTGATTTGTAGTGCAACTTCCCCTGTACACTGTAGGAAATCCTGAGAAATTTCAGCAGAATCGGGATATCATAGTTTCTTTTTTAAAAAAAATGAAATTAGAGGTGAAGGCACACAAGACAGGCAGGAGATTGCTGAAGTCATCAAAAGGAACCATGAACCTCTGTGAATGCCTTATTTTGCTTGTGTGATGAAGCCCATTCCCTTACCTAATGGCTTTAATTTGATTTTATTTAATACTTTCCCAAAGGCTTACCATCTGTAGTTTATTTATTATATTAATACCCTGCCCTTCCATTAAAAATGCCCAAGGTGGCTAACCACAGTAAAGTCCACAATATAACAACAGTCCAATCTGCATAATAAATAAACACTATCACAGTAAAAACCACATACAAATCAGATAAGAGTAAATAAGGTTTAGAAAAGGGGAGTTAAAAACATAAATTAAAAACACAGATTAAAAACAGCAGAAAAGCAGCTCATTGTTCTGAGAAACCAGAGGAATGCTTCTCATACCAGCTTCCTAACTGACTGACTTTCTGTTCCATCATTTTGCTCACCACCTACACTGTATAGATTGTTGCTCAAATTATTTGACCATGGCCTCCATCTAAGTAGTGGTCACTCTTTGGGGTAATATCGACTTTTGTTTAATTGATTCTGCAAATCTCCCATCAGGTTTTTGGGATTCAGAGCACAGGAATTTAGAAATATAGGTATAATATAGTTCAGCATGAAAGTCCACTCCAGAATGCAAACCCAAAAGGCAAATGATGATGATTCAAAGAGTGATGAAACATCCACCAGTCCTCCTAATTAGCCAGTTGACTTTGATGTTATTATCCATCCATTTAGCTGGAATACGTGCCTGTGTTCGCCTTGTTTTAATCATGAGTTTTCCACCTAATCTCATGGCATTTTAATGAATATATCTGCTGTTCTTATTGATGTATCTTTATACTGCAACTGAAAGCCTCAGGTGATCTGGAACTCAAGCAGAACCTCATGCTTGTTACTTGGGGTGGGGGTGGGGTAGGTACAACCCAATCTTATAAAATGTAGTCCAAAATAATAGATTGCTTTCCTCCATCGGAACCACTTTATTTCTGGAATCAGATTGGAGTACTTTGGAAAATAAAATATAGAAGCCCTAGGATCCACTCAAATCCTCCTGATCCTGAAATAAAGTCTCTAAAAGAGTAAATACACAAAAGACTGAGGCTGTGATCCAAAACACTTACTGGGAATTAAGCCCCACTGAACAAAGTGAGACTTGCTTCCTAGTAAACATGCATAGGATTGCACTGGAAATAAAAATAAGCAAAGAAAATTCTAGTTTTGTCACCCTCCAGCTGTCATCACTACTGAAAATACCCTCTGGTGGTCCTGCACAGATGGTAATAACATATGTCCAGCTGCTCTTAGGCGGAGAAATCCACCTTCAGGAGTGAGTGAAGTCTTCATGTTGGCATGGCTTCAACACCAAAAATAATGCCAGGCATGGTGTGCAGCCAGCAGGCAATTGAATGACAATTTTAGTATTTACGTAACTGATATGCATTCAGACATTTGGCTGGAGGAAATCTTTAAATGCATCTGCTAGTACCAATGTTGGCCTCACCGTGGTAAGAAAACATTCTTGAAGACATGTGGTGATCCCCAGCAACATCAATGCTCATGTCTGAGCCTCAGCAGAAAAATGATGCATCTGCACTACAGTTAAAGAATTTTTTAAAAATGCTGTCTACACTACAAACTTATGTTTTTACATCCTATCTTCTGTTAGAGAGTCATAATCCACCCTCACAGAACACCATTTCCCAGCATGTCTCAGAAAGGGAATGATGGTCAGACTAGCATAAATCCGTAATGAAACAAAAAACATAGACACTTGGTATGGTGCACAGAAGTGTATTTATTCATCATTAAAACACCACACCAAGCAAATTTGCATGCACTCATGTGGTCACATCAAGATTACTGTTTTGCAGTGTTTTACAGTGTTATATCTGGATTGTCAACATGGCAGCATAGGCAAAGCGTTATGCAAATGAACTGAAGGAACTAAAAGCGCTTCAAACTGAGCATGCACCAAATCCAGAATTAATTTTAGAAATTCTCCCAGTTAAACCCAAACTCAGGAAGAATAAGTGTAGGACAGAGGAAATCAAAGACACAATGAAGAAACAGGATGGGAAAAAATGGCCATGGCTAATCCTATCTCTCTAGTCCACCTGCCCATACAGCAATACCCATCTGTAGGATTAAAGGGGATGAAGCAGGACCAACATAGGCTGCGGTGATTATCACAAATCCTAGATGCATCATCTACCTGCTGTTGTCCTGAATTGCAGAGAAGCTATCTTACTATGGAGTTAGATTGTATAGTCTATGTTCGGATTATATTCAAATCAATCAGTCTTAAAAGTATTTTGCAATTGGTATGGATGGATCCATCTATTTCCCATCAGTGATAGTTTTGCACATATTCATTTGCAAATTTGTTCCATCCCATTTCAAAATGAACCTGCGATGATGATGATGATGATTATTATTGTTAATAATAATAATAATAATTTATATTCTTTTGGATGGTTTTTTTAAACAACAACAACATGGATTTTATAGTATTTTAACCAGAAATATGAATTTTTGTACATGGTTTATCCTAAAATATGCATTTTTAAAATGCATTTTGTTATGTGTTTTGAGACAAATTTTGGAGAAGTGTACAAAACTGAAGAATAACTGTATGATTTTTTTTATTTTTTTATTGCATTTTATTTATTTATTGCTTATCTGGTTGGTTTTCTTACAAATGCAGACTGAATGAATTTTCAAGCACCCATATTTCATGCAAAAGTATTATACAGAGGGATTCCTAGATACCGGGTGTTTAAGGCTGAAAGTTTCCTCTGTTGTTTCTCTTCTTGCTAGGAGGTATTATATGTTCATGTAAACAGAAGCCATAAAGCTCTCTTTGTTCATTTTCAAAAGTGCAATTTGTTGCTCTGCCAGCCGAGGTAAATGGAGGCTTTAAGCCAACTAAAAGGTTACAATTTGTCTCAAATAAGCATTTAACTTATATTTAATGAGCTTGTTACTGTATATTAATTAAATTTAAATTGTTCACTGAAAGCCACTTTTTGGAGGCTTTCTCCCGATTTGGTTAACTTACTTTAAATGACAAAAGCAATAAGAGCTTAATTATGTTCCTATTAATATATTTTAATTTCTGAAGCATGTGAGATTTTTAATGGGCAATTCACAAAGAATAATGAAAGAAGGGAGATTTTATCATCTTGAAATAATTGCTGCATTAACTGTTCCTCTATGGCAAGGAGATAGAGCCTATCACTACGCTAATGGATTTTTTTTGATACAGAGAGGAGTAAAGTTTCAATATCCTCTGTATATCATGACATCTTTGAGAGGGGAAAAGATACCTTTTTGGCATTTACCCCCAGGAGCAGAAACCATTGTTTTTGGTTTTCATTCAAGAATGCAGATTCTTAAAATGTAAGAGACTATTCATGTGTTACACAAATAATAGAGCCCGTGGATAAGACGCTGACCCCGCCCTCAGATCCCTTTTCTGGCTGAGTAAGCAACTGGTTTTATTTATTTATTTATTTCATTTATAACCCACCTTTTTCCTCCATAAGGAGCCCAAGGCAGCATACATGATCCTATCTATCTATCTATCTATCTATCTATCTATCTATCTATCTATCATCTATCTATTTATCTATCTATTAAATTTCTTGGCCAAAGCTCTCTGGGTGGTTTACACATCCTTCTTTCCATTTTAGCCTCACAACAGCAACCCTATGGGAGGGGAGTCTGTGATCGGCCCAAAGTCACCCAGTGAGCTTCCATGGCCGAGTCAAGCCTAGAACCCGGATTTCCTGACTCCCAGTCCAACACTCTAGCCACTACACCACACTGGCTCACCACACTGGTATGCAGGGAAGGGAGTGAAGATCTAGCATAGTCAATGGAAGCTGGTGGCTCCGAAGTCAGTGGTGTGGTGAATCTGCTTTGGGTTTCAGCCAGAACCAGTCAGAACTCCAAGGAGCTATCCAAGATGTGAAGCCAAACTTTCCCATGAAGTCCAGTAAGTACTCTATGATGTTGCACAGGTGCAACAACAGGAAGAAATTCATGACTGTGCCTATCATCAAACACGTCTTCAAGATCATCCATCTTCTCATGGGAGAACCTTCCCCCCCCCACAAGTCCTGATAGATGTCACCATCATCCATGACCCTTGTGAAGATCAAGCTGGCACAGTGAGATGGGCTATTGCTGTGTCACCACTGTAGCATCTAAATAGGGATGTATGAGAAATCCATTTCAGTTCATTTTTTATCAGGATTTACTCAGTTCACACCTTTTGGACTGAACACAGACTAGGACACAACCTGTGGTCCAAGTCTGTACATTTGCTGACCAAAAAACCTTGCATAACATGGTGACTCATGATGTCATCACACATCCAATTCCAAACTACAGCTCGCAAAATGCAGACTTTTGCCCATGCACAAAAATCTCATTAACATAGAACAAGATCTCAAATTAAAGGAGATCTCTAGTTTTAGATTATACAGATGGATCTATTACTTTCTGAGGAAAGTACAAATTCACTCAGGGTAGGCTCACCCATCACTGATTATTATCAGTAAAATAGCTTGCAAAAATGTATATATTAATGCATGCATTTGGAAGAAGTGTGCACAAAATGCTTATATTAGAAGTGCACAAGAAATTGCATAGAAATGTTCATGCAGTTTTTTAAAAAATGCAATTTGTATATTGATGTGGAATTGGGCTGAACCAAACTTAAAGACTGGAAAACGGACCAGAACAGACATTGGTAGCTTTCCCCATTCCCTGTTCCAGAAATACATGAGAAGTGGGCACAGCAATTGCCCAAGTCCTTCCTGAGCAAAGGTTTGAAATCTATTTGCATACCTTGAATAGACCTATTATTTTCAAAATAAAGTGTATAATTGAACAATGGAATTCAATACCACAAGATGTAGTGATGGCCACCAATTTGGATGGCTTTAAAAGGGGGTTGCATAAGTTCCTGGAGGAGAAGGCTAGCAATGGCTACTAGCCCTGATGGGTATGTTTTACCTCCAGTATCAGAGGCAGTATGCCTATGTTAACCAGTTGCTGGGAAACATGAATGAGAGGGTGCTGTTGCACCATGTCCTGCTTGTGGGGCCCTGGTTGGTCACTGTGTGAACATAGTGCCACACTAGCTGGATCCTTGATCTGATCCAGCATGACACTTTTCATGTTCTTATGCTCACCTTCCATGTCAAAAGGCTTCTGGCACAATGAGTGGTTAGAATAATTCCATTCCCATAATGCTCTGGATGCCTGGCTTGTCTGCTGTGAGATTTCTGGTGTGATGAGGACAAAGGTCTGCCAGTGTACTGGAGAAATCAATACTGGACTTTGGGTGTGTTGTATTTAATCTCTGCCAAAAACTTCCACAGTGGATCAAAGGAATCAAGTTCAGTCCTACCTTTCACATTGAGAGATCAAGACTGCACCCAAAAATAAATACACTCCCCATTTTCACAAAATCTCTATTTCTGGAATACTTTTATAGTAATTATCTGTCTGAAATCCATTTGAATAACTTGAATTGAGCTATTAATTTCAAAATAAAGGACCTTAGCTTCCTGTCAATATAGATCCAGCTTTTTGTAGGGCAATTACTTTGGTAGTTGCCACCCCCAACAGTATTTTAGTGTTAAATGAAGCAGAATGAAAGACAAAATGACCCTGAGCCCTAATGATTAGAGGCGTTTTCCCTTCATTCAGGAGTATGTAGCTTTTCTTTCTTTATTTACATACTGTCTGTTTGACTCCAATTTTCCCTGAGCTGATAAAGAAAAGACTTTTAAAGATATTGATATCACTTATAAAAGCAGGGTGCCATCATGATTGAAAGTAATGCCCTGAGAGTGGTTTTATTCTGAGAGTTATTGAACATTCCCACAATGGAAAGAGAACTTAATGTAGCCATGTTATTTACACACACACCCCACCGCCGCCACCCAAGGAGAAGTATATTTAGGCCTATCTACAGAGCATCATGTTGAAAATAAAATGTCAAGACACAGTATTTTTCTTTTTGGAATGAAAGAGGGAGAAATAGTTCATTTTCCAGGATAATAGCGCCTAGTCTAACCTGCGAACAGGGCTTTGGGACAATCTGCCAACTGAGTGGTAGTGGTGGGGAAGTGCTTTAAAGTCAAAGATAGCAGCCGTCTCTTGATGTCAGGCTTGATAAGGTTCTGGCAATTTGTCATGCAGAGATGCCGCTAAAAGACCGTAATCTGCTAGGGAAGAGTACTATCCTTTGGGATGGAAGGAGAAAATAGAGGCTTCAATGGATCTATCAAGGGAGATATTAGAGACTGCTGACAATACAGCTCACTGATCTTGAAGCTCAGCATGCAGAGCTGAACTGTTCTGCCCCTCCTGTCACATCCTTGCGGAAGGGGGAATGTGGCAGTGGAGGCTGGTGGCTCCGATTTCGGTGGGGCTGTGTTTCCATTTTGGCTTTTGGTCAGAAGCAGCAAGAACTCTAACGGAGCTATCCAAGATGCTGGAGGATCTTTCCCAACTACCTGGAGGTATGTGGCTTGCAGGAAGCTGTGGAGAGGGCCTCATGTTGGTGTGAGTGGTGCTTCCAAACTAAAAAAGTGTCATGCTTCGCTACCTCATAAAGTTAACTATGGTAAGCAGCAACAAACCCCCTTGATATTTCAGGTGGAGAAAATATTTTCCCCTATGATAGAGGACTGTTTGTTTCACTCCCCCCACTTAATGAATGGTTATTTTCTTCCTACTTCTAAATTTTGGCCCAACCTTAGAATAAGCATACCATCAGCTCTTCTCATAATGAAGTTGAATTATTCTAGGCTGTTGAATCTAGTTGTCTTAGGAGTAATAAGCATCTGCCTTTCCCATTATTCTGTTGAGATACTATGGAGAACTGTTGACTTACTTTTGTAGTGGATCAACAGGGCTTGTACAAGACCATCCACCACGGGAGGACATGCCACCACTGTTGCTGATGGTTGGGGGAACAGGAACACAAGCTACTGCCAGGCATGGGAAGGGGTAGAGGAGTGTGAGCCACTTCCGTGGAGGGGGCATAGGAGAGCAGCACCAGCCACAACTGCCTGGTGGAGGAAGGGGCATGAGCAACTATCATGCATCTGGGGGTGGGTGGTTGGGTGGGAGCATGAGCCACTGCTGTACAAGCAGGTAGAGAGAAAAGACTATGAGCTGCTACTGTATGGGGAGAGGAGTGTGGGCCACTACTGTGTGGGGTGGGGGAAGGAGCAGGAGCCATTGCTGCCACCCTTCCCCTCTTCCCCTTTCCTGCCTGCCTGCCTGCCTGCCTGCCACCTCCTACTGCCTTCTCATTCTGAGGTGTCCTTCATGAGAGTGAGCCATTGGCAGGGAGGTGGCCCTGGAGACTGTCCGTGCCCACCTCCTCACCAAAGGCTCGCTCTCATGAAGGACTCCCTCAGAGCAAGGCAACTGGGTGGGTGGTCTCCCCAGAGAGCTGACCCACCTGATGCTTTGCTGTAAATGTTTCTCATAGTGAGGCATCGGGTGGGCAATGTTCTAGGGAGCTACGCCAGGAGTTTCCGTGGCCATTGCTGAAGTGGTGGGAGCAGCTAGTGCAGCTCTCCAGAGATAGACATAGGACAGGCATTGGAAGTTGTTCCCAAGAACCACAACATCTGGTTTCTGGCTGCATCATTTGCCGCAGCAGGGGAACGGCAGCAGGACTCTCCAGAGCACCTGTCCAATGCCTCACTATAAGCAGGGCATGCAGGATCCACAGCCCTTCCGGATCTGCTACCTGAGGCAGGGGATTTACTGTACTCTATGGGAGGCTGGCCCTGTAGATTAAAACATGATTCTGAGGCTTCATGGGCTGGACCTTCACCATGCTCGTAATGTTTGAGGAAGACATTCTATGTGGAGGTCCATGTGGCATAATGGCCTATTTTCTCTCTTCATAAGCAAGAGGGAAAAATCATACAACTTGGGAAATTCTCCATACTCATTGGGTTAAATCCCACACCTCATGAGCAGACTTCCACTCATGCAATGGGACTTCTCCTTGCTCTATTCCCCTTACGATCCCACATCTGCTCTGAAGGATCCCTCTAACTCCCTGGGGGCTTAAGTGACCCACATTGCTTTGTTTGGAATTTGACATTAGGACAGAAGGACATCATTTGCTAGGAGGGCTTACCAGGGCTGAACTATTGCCAGCTGTCTGAAGGGAGCTGGAGCCAAGGAAACAGAAGTTGTGCTGGTGAGGAGCGAGACAGAACTGGGAAGTTAGGACTTCAGGACAAAGCCAAGAGTCTTGGAAGGTTCATTGGCCAGCCTGGTAAGGAGTGAAGCTAGTCCAGAGCCAGAGAAGATGCCGCTGCCCAGAAGATGCTCCAAACTGCAGCTGTGGTGACTCACCCCAGAGCTGGTGGTTTCTGGTTCTAGCCCTATTAGCTCCTGACAGGACACCTTCATCCTGCCCTTTTCCATGAATGGGAGGGGAAAAGGGGGGAAGTACTTTGCCCACACTCCTTTTTTTGTTTTTGTTTTTTGCTCTTTCCTTCTTGTGTTATTTTCTGCTGCGACCAGGTAGGAGTCTTTATTATTCTGGCTGTCTCCATCAAACCAGCCTCGATACCCTCTAGGTCTTAGGTATCTACTTTTGGCTGGCTTTTAGACATAGGGTGGTACCCAAAAGGAAAGAGACCTCTCATCTTTACATAATCAAGTCTAAAGTTTACTGAATGGAAATCTCATCTGGAAAAAGATCTTTAAAGTCTAAATGGACACACAACACACAGAATAGGGTAATAAAGCAGATAAACACTTTCAGCTAACCTAACTAAATTCTGCCCCCATTTTATCCAGATCTACTAATCCAAACAATATCTTACTGGCTTTGGTCTCCTCCAATTTCAGCAACTCTGTTCCATTCCTCTAGGATCCTTTCTTTCTCTCCCTCTCCCTCTCCCCCTCCCTTTCTCCTCTCTCTCTGGCTTTCTGCCTCCTTGACACTAGCTTTTATCTTCTACAAAAATTCTCCTTTCTCCCACTCCAGCCAACCAGGAGGGCAGTTTCTCGATTATTCCTGCCAACCAAGTTTCTGTTTCCTGAGATAAAACTTTTTGTCCTATTGTTGAACTTTATACCATCTTGCCTCCTTAGCTGGACTTTTGACCTTTGCTGAATTTTTAATATCCTGCTTCCTGGGCTAAACTTCCTATTAAAATTAACATGGAATAATCAAATGCAAATCTTACATGGAATAAAACAGATATAAAACTGACAAAGATGGCTCACCAACAGTGCATGACAGCTTACCAAGGCCTCATTTTTCTGCTTTCCTAGAACTGAGAAAATTGTTCGACAGTCTAGTAGACCATATTATATGGTTGGTAGGCTGCTGCATTTGGCTTTGTGGGTGATGTGTTTTGCAGCATATTCTAGCATACTCCCTCCATTTTGTATCACTCATCCCTGTGGTGGCAAGTTCATTTTTATTTGTGTCCCCAGTCCAGTCAGTAACATTGTGTGCACAAAGAAGAAACAGGACTTGACACTGTGATATCATGCATTAATATTTCTGTGTGTAAGGACTTCTATGCATCTGTGCAGGGCCAGGCTTATGTCGATATCCCAGAGAGACACTTTTTACAGCTCTACAGTGTCCCTCCCCTCTCCACAGTGTCTCCCCCTCCTTCCCCACACCTCCTCTCAAACAATCTTCCTTCCAGTCTTATTCATCATTTATTCATTCCATTTTCATACCACCCAATAGCTAAAGCTCTCTGGGCAGTTTACAAAGATTAAAAACCATTAAAAATACATTACACACAGTATAAAAAACATTTACATACAAACATAGAAACAGACTGCGCACAGACTCGCAGAAACAAATATATCTAAACAATTGTACACAAACAATGATAAGAAAAATCCAGGACCCAATTAAAACCTCATCATATGCTGCCAAATGGCTGAGAGAAGACAAAGGTCTTAACCTGGTGCTAAAAAGCTAACAGTGTTGGTGCCAGGCTGGCCTCGTTGGGGAGATGGTGCATGGAATAAGTACAGGTTCACCTTACTGGTTGCCTGATTGGGCAGAAGTGGCTGAGGGGTGTGTGTGCTCTTTCTTTTAGCATTCTCCACCCCCACTCTATCCTCACAGCCTCTCTGTTTGCTTAAGCTTCTTGGAATGTCCCCTGCAGGACTTGGCCAGCCTTCCCTCCCTTTGGGCTTTCGAGAGCTGCTGCCTGCTTCGTGCCTGAAAGATGAGAGGGGCATTTTGGTTTTGTTTTGTTGTTATTAAAACAACAACAACAACAACAACAACAACTCCTCTCTCAGTTTCCAGGCACGGAGCAGACAGCAGCACAAGGAAGCCCCGAGGGAGGGAGTCCTGGCTAAGTCCTCTATGGGGCATTCCAAGAAACTCAAGCAGCTGGAGAGGCTACAAGGACAGAATGGGGTGGTGGTGGTGGTGGTGGTACAGGAAAGAGCACATATGAACCCCCCAGCCACCTCTTTCCAGCACTGAAGCCCTGCACCCGGAGAAATTTCTCCAAAATGCTCAGCATCCCAGCAAAAGCGGCAGAAGTACAACAGCCTCTTTCACAGGGAAATGAAGAGATTGTGGAAGGATGGCTGGGGGTTTGGCACAGCATTCCATTATTATTATTATTATTATTATTATTAGTAGTAGTAGTAGTAGTAGTATTTGTATCCTGTCTTTTGCCCAATGCTGGTCCTCCTAATGACGTTCTGCACTGCATTCCCTGGGACAAGTGCATCACCAACGACCAGGGTATGTGCCCCAATTATGCTTTGGATCATCATCTGATCCTATATCATAGTAAACTACAAGCATAGTAACTTACATAGTTGCTCATGCATGATGAACACATGAATGATAAGTGACAGGGGAGAAAATGAAATTGTGCTTCTTATTGATCAACTGATGAAATGCAAATTAGTGCAATCTGGTTTTTCTGCATGACTTATGGGATAAATCAGAAGTTTAGATGAACCAGAATTCTGTTTCCATCAGATTACACATACATCAATCTACTTGGGAGAGACGTAATGACTTTCGATTGCAAGGAGATTAGTGCTGCAATCCTGTTCACATTTAGCTGGGAACTCAGTGGGACTTACTTCTGACTAGATACATATAGGATTGGGCAGTTAGTTTGACTAATGTAGGAAATTATGCGCTGACCATAACATAAAGAATCCTGTCAGTTCTATTGTGCTGGAATTGTTATTATTTTCTTGTCTGCTCATTTTTGGGCTACATGGCGGATTTTGAATTGGTTACATTAATACCTATGCCAATTCTAATAAGAAGAGGCATGAGCTTGAGAAAGTGGAGCAACAACCATTCTAGTACTGCGCCTCAGCATGCTCCTCTATTCTCTTTTCCCCTGACATCCTTACCAAGAGAGACATCCTGGTTCTGGGAAATTAAAATGGAGTTGGCCCATATTCTCCAAAAAGTCACAGACAAAAATAAGTACACTTTGTATATAAGTAAATAAGTGTGCTTGAAATTTAATCTGGTCTGCATTTCAAAGCAAACAGATCACCCAGACGAATGTGCAGATTGAAATGCAGCTATCTTTTGGATTTTGCACTTCTCTGAAGAATGTGATGCAGATCCTGGCTCAAAATAAACATACCAAAATGCATGTTTTGGGATACAATGCATGCAAAATATGTGTACTTTGAGACAAAATAAGTTTAGAAGTGTATATTTTATGAGAATGTACTTTATTCATTTATTTATTTCTTACATCTTTATACTGCTAATCAGCTGAAGCTCTCTGGGTAGTGCACAATTCAAAACCATAACAATTTAAATGTAAACATTAAAAAGTTAAAAAGGCAGTGTAAAACAAGCTACATTAAAAGCCAGGGAAAGCCTGTGTAAAAAGGTACGTCTTCAGGAGGCGTTTAAAAGATATAACATTTTCTGCCTCTTGAACCACATGAGGGAGGGTTTTCCAGAGGGTAGGTGCCACTACAGAAATTACATTTCGTAATCTCTATTGAAATGCAAATTTGGGAGCGGATTAAAAAATATCACAGATACAAAAAGGTGGAAATATGATGAAACTGACTTATGAATGCATCTGAAGTTGACATGGGAAGAAATAGAATGATCATTCATCCTTACTTGTCAATTAATATACTGATTTTTACATCATGGTTCACCGACAAAAGATCCCCTCCCCATAATGATACACAGTGCTGAAAAAGATGCATTTCTACCTGCTGTGTTCATTTCCCCAGCAATAGCTTATCCTGTAATATCTTAAAAGGAAAGAGGGTGTTGGTTACTTTGGTTCAAGATATACTAGAAATATATATATATATATATATATATATATATATATATATAGTGTGTGTGTGTGTGTGTGTGTATTATAGTAATGACAGTTCATAATCAACTTGCAGCATTTCAAATGGCAAGTTATGCCTAATATAGCTGGTCTTGGTATATTCACATGCTTGTATTTCCATGCCTGTGAACTACAGATAACCAGTTCACACAGTTTTAAGCTAAGGATGAATGGCCATCCATTGGCGGGGTTCACACAACACTCTAACCCACACTCAGTGGTTGAGTGTGGGTTTTTGTTGAGCCATGGATTGTTTGTCGAACTGTGGGTTAACACATCCAAACCCAGGACATTTTCTTCAGGGTGCCTTGTTACTGTGGCTTATGCAGTGTGGCTTATTTTTCTTGACCAAGCCAACTTGAGAACCCATGGTTGGTTGTTGAGTTGTTCAGGGTGGTTAACAAGCCATACTGCATTGTATTGTTAACAAGCCACCCTGTGGGAAATGCCCTGGCTTCGGACACCCCACAGTTCAACAACAACCCACTTTCAACAACTGAGTGTGGATTAGCGTGTTGTGTGAACCCAGCCATTGTCTTACCTGAATTTGAATTCTCATCAAAGGAGCACCCTTTTGTGAGCATCCTATTTGAGCATTCCCAAAGGCCCAAAGGTACTGGCAAAGCACCTGCCTTCATTACCACCTCTCCTCTATGGCCCCTGAGATACTGAACATTTAGAGGATCTTGGGGGCTGAGGAAAAGGAAGGTGGCAGTAACAGAGACAGTAGTGGGACTCCCAGAGCCACAGAAAACCATCTTTCCCCATTGGGGATGGGTCTGGGACTATGAGCCTATCT
This sequence comes from Anniella stebbinsi, assembly GCA_029215795.1. Lineage (NCBI taxonomy): Eukaryota > Metazoa > Chordata > Lepidosauria > Squamata > Anniellidae > Anniella > Anniella stebbinsi. Next base: position 222,511,194 of record JARDYH010000003.1, read on the forward strand.
ACACCAAGTAGGATACAACACTTTGAAAACATTTTGAAAACTGTATATGGAGTGTGTCCTGGGTCCCAACATTTGTCACTACTGTTATAAACCGTTTTAAACCATTTTAAAGCAGTAGTGTAGATAGGCTCTATTCAGAATTCAGTATGGGAAAATGACGCCAGAGAGACAACCCACTAGCAAACAAGTGTGTGCAAACAAAGAAAAGAATAGGCATCTCAAAAATTCCCTCCAAACGGCAAAATAGGGATGGACAAATCAGGAAGAGTGATTTATCAAAGAAAAATATCAGAGTTTTGGGTCTGTCTTTGGTAATAGAGGCATGTCGGGCCTCTAGGAGCAGCTGGGAGTTTGAGGCCTTACAGATAGGGGTGGGAAAAGTGGGTCTTCTCTGTCTCTAAATTTGAGCCAGAGCTCCATTGAGGTGATTCTCTGCTCCCTAGGATTACCCGTTGGAGAACTGCCTGTTCTCAGAGAACTGCTCCAGTAAATGGAAATTAATCAAATGCTACAGATCCCTCATTTTTAAAGACAAAGAGATGAAACTTGGCACAGTGATAGCTTTTATGCAGTTCTTTATACCTGCCAAATGTGGAACAGATTCCTTCACACCTAGATATTGTAGGTTCTTTTAAAAGTTTGTTGTTTCAAAATTATTATTTTTAAACAACGTTGTCATTTTTAAAGATAAAGAGATGAAACTTGGCAGGATGGTAGCTCTTAAGTAGGGCTTTAGGCATGCCTTTATTTTTTAGGAATTTTCTATTCAGATCTATTCATGCCTTGATTTTTTAGGATTTTTAAAAATTCCCCCCAAAACCATTATCCCCCTTAAAAAGACAGACAGACAGACAGACAGACAGACAGTCTCTCTCTCTCTCTCACACACACACACACACACACACATTAATCCTCCCATGCACATTTATGGAGGGAGTTTTTATCCTTTACTTTGCTGATGCAGAGCTGAGAGCTCCATCTACTTCCGCCTTCTCCAACCTGGTACCCTCCAGACCTATTGGATGGAGCTCCCCTGCACTGGAAGCTCAGCCAGCCAATAGGAATAATAGTCTAACTGAAATTACAAGCCTGCGATTCAGGTGTAGAAGCTTACTCACTCAAGATGCCAGCCTGCCAGCCCAGCAGCACTTTCACACTGTGGATGATTGACTTCTATGAGGCTGAGCAGAACATGTTCCCTTTCTCTCCCCCCCCCCCGCCAAACCAGCAGCCAATTACAGTCACAGATAGCAGTGTGGCAATTCCTAATTGGTTAGCCACAGATGTCAATAATATCGAAGCTACCCCTCACCCCACTCAGTGTCTTCCAAATATGGAGATTCAGACACACACACACACATACAGAGGGGTGGGGGCAGCATTGACACCTGGAAAACAGTAGGATAATTTCAGCGACTTTAGAATCTCTGATTGTGCACACTTCCACTCTGATATTAATCGATGGGTTTCGAAGTGGCCAATACCTTAGGGTGACCAGATAAAATCCTGGTTAGGGCTCATGTAACTTTAACAGTTGTAGAGAAAAGGGAATTTCAGCCAGTGTCATTTGTATGCAATTAGTTCCTGGTGAAATTCCCTCCTCATCACAACAGTTAAAGGTGCAGGCACTATACTAGAGTGACCATATACAAAAGAAGGCAGGGCTCTGCAACTTTAACTGTTGTGATAAAGAGAGAATTTCACCAGGAACTAACTGCATACAAATGACACTGGCTGAAATTCCCTTTTTTCTACAACTGTTAAAGTTACATGAGCCCTGACCTGGATTTTATCTGGTCACCGTACAATACCTGCTCTGGAAGATTGAATGCTCTGCAGATGTTCAAGGTTACCAAATAATTCTGAGGTGGTGAGCACACCCCTACTTACAGATATGTTGACTTGATAGCATCATAGAACTCTTAAATGCATTATAAAAGTTCTAAAATTCAGTCAGCATAAGATGAATACATGTTGCTCATTTTTTTTAAAAAACAAATGAAACCACTACTCCAAAAATGCATATTAAATCACAGAGGGTATTGAAAATATTACTGACTTTGATTTTGTTAAATTAGAGTAAGAATATGGATCCTTGACTAGATCCAGTCTTAATTACTACCATGCCCTTTTTATTATTTATGAGCATTCATGGCATATATAGAATAATAATGCTATTGTGAAGGCTAGGACAAACCTCCAAGGATCAAGAGGAGAGAATTAAAAGAGATTAAAAATGGGTAAAATAAAATCTTCAAGGAAAAATAGGTTGGCAGCAGTAGGCCCGGAGCCAAGTGAAGAGGAAGTCCCAAAGGAGGCCATACTTCTTGAGAAATCAGGAAATTTTCATACACAGAGTTTCAGGTTATGAAAAGTGCAGCTATTCACTGTATTTGTGCAATATATGGGGTTGAATCTGCCTCCTGTGGACAGAGTGGGTTCAAGGAAGATCATAGAATCATAGAATGGTACAGTTGGAAGGGGCCTATAAGGTAGACTGACCATATGAAAAGGAGGACAGGGGTCATGTAACTTTAACAGTTGTAGAGAAAAGGGAATTTCAGCCGGTGTCATTTGTATGCAATTAGTTCCTGGTGAAATTCCCTCTTCATCACAACAGTTAAAGGTGCATGCACTATACTAGAGTGACCACATTCAAAAGAAGGCAGGGCCCCTGCAACTTTAACAGTTGTGATGAAGAGGGAATTTCACCAGGAACTAATTGCATACAAATGACGCCGGCTGAAATTCCCTTTTCTCTACAACTGTTAAAGTTACATGAGCCCTGACCTCCTTTTCATATGGTCAGCCTACCTTGAAGCATACCTGAAAGATGGCTGTCCAGCTGCAGACTGAATGCCTCTAGTGTGGGAGAGCCCACGACCTCCCTAGGTAATTGGTTCCATTGTTGTACTGCTCTAACAGTCACAAAGTTTTTCCTGATGTCCTGCCAGAATATAGCTTCCTGTAACTTGAGCCCATTATTCTGCATCCTGCACTCTGGGATGATCAAGAAGAGATCCTGGCCCTCCTCTGTGTGACAGCCTTTCAAGTAGTTGAAGAGTGCTATCATGTCTCTCCTCAATCTTCTCTTCTCCAGGCTAAACATGCCCAGTTCTTTCAGTCTCTCCTTATAGGGCTTTTGTATGCATGCAGCACCTGGTGAAATTCCCTCTTCATCACAACAATTAAAGCTGCAGAAGCCCAGTTCTCTTGACCAGATACAAAAGAGGGCAAGGCTCCTGCAGCTTTAGCTGTAGTGATGAAGAGGGAATTTCACCAGGTGCTGCATGCATACAAATGACACCTGCTGAAATTCTCTTTTCTATACAACTATTAAAGATACAGGAGCCCTGTCCTCCTTTTCATATGGTCACTCCATTCATGTATTTATTAAAATAATATCAAATGTAGATTTGGGGAAAAGGTCACAGAGATCCAAACTACATTTGATACTACACCGTATCATATGTACTGTGTCCTGCTTGTGGATTAATGTGTGAACAGAGTGCTGGACTAAATGGACCCTCATTCTGATCCAGCTTGGCTCTTCTTATGTTCTTACACATCCCATTCTAAGATGTGCAATTTTAAAAAATACAATTCAAATAGCAGTTGGAAGGGCACCAGGATTGCGATTACAGCTAGGGAGCTATGAACCCTAATTTATAGTGGACAGTCTTCTGCCTGAAGGGTTGGGTTGTTCAGTCCAAGTCAGTTTAATGATAAAGAGCCAGAAGAAGGGAGATCTGCAGGATCCTTGAAGTTGCCCATCCAGAGTCAGCACCTGCATACCAGACACGGTTCACCATGTCACAGTCTTCTACACTGTACTGTATTTCCAGTTATTTCCCCCCCTAAATTTGCACCTGAACATTTAATATTTGTTTAATTGATTTGTACCCTGCCTTTCTACCCCCCCAAAAAGGGGGGAGGCAATTGGTGCGTGCACATTTATGAAAATATGTTTCCTCTCTTGTCCTCATTTTGGATTAATTCCTCTTTTTTGGGTGATCCACCCTAACTAGAGCACATGCAGAGGGGAAAGCTAGTCCTCCCTTCTGCTACGGTTCTGATGAAAATTGCGCCCCTTCTCATTGGCACCAAAGGGATCTTCCCTTCTGAGGCAAATAGCAGCTTCTGGTAGAGGGGATTTTCATTGGGAGTGTGGATGGGGGAATGGGATATACTCCCTCTGTCTGACTCCCATGGTTCTGATCCTGTTTGCCCCTCCAAGCAAAGCTGGTTTTTGCACTTGCAAAAAGATCCATGCAATGTAAAGCAATGTGTTTTAGCATCATGTGTAGTAGGGCTATGCACAGCACACCTGACTAGCCTTGGAGGCTGTTTTGGAAACTCTCAAAGGCCCCTGATTTGACTTGGGCAACTTCAGGGCTTTCCTGCCTCACTTTGGCACCAAAGCCGAAGCGTGATTTGGGCTCCCCAAAGCAGATCAGCCTTTGTGGCATTCCTGGTAGCAGCCATGAGGCATGGAACCCAGCAAAGCCTGGAACAAGGCTGACTGGGAGTCCGTTGGACTCCCTGTCTGTCGGCCTACTCCCTCCCCCCAAACTTGGAGCTGTCAGTGCTGCTGGGATTTCCCTTACATTAAGGGAAATGGCTCTTTAGAGCCACCATAGTTTGCGGCCATAGAGCTATTTAAAAAAGAAAGTCTCCGTTATCTTAACCTTTAAACCACGGCTCAGCTCTCAGGGTGAAGGATGCATGGGAAGGTAAACCTCAGTGGCAGCGGCAGCAGAAGATGACCAGGGAGGGCAGTGAGTCCAATGGACTCACATGGACTTGCTGCCAATCTAGAGCCAATTTTTCTGGGCAGGTGGGTGTGAGTGATCCCCAAATCGCCCTGAGGCACCCCAAGGGCTTCCATACTGTCCTGCTGTGGCCTCAGGGTTTCTGGGCTGACCTGGTACCACCTCAGATTCGGGCGAAATCAGGCTGAATCAGCCTGCCTCAACTCAGATTCTGTGTTTCGGCCCGAGGCGGGGAACAACCCTAATGTGTAGGTTGACCATAAGTGGTGAGGACCATTGGAGCCTCTTACGATCTTTTTACAGGAATGTCACTTTCTGAAATTCAGTGCTATATTTAAACAAAAAAAGTATCCCTGGCATTAGTTCTTTCCCTCTTTCTTGCCAAGTAAATTATTTCCTGTTGCTCTTTGCTGCCTCCAGGATCTCTTTTTTGGTCCCAACCGTGTATTTTTAAAAGAGAATGCAGGAGTCTGTTTGGACACACCATGCTGCTGCCGCATGTATGCTCTCTCATCAGAAGAAGTGACTCACAACAAAAATGAAAATGGACAGACTGTTTCCATAATAACTTTTCTACTTAATAGGAAAAGAGTTCCTTAAATAGGAACATTTTGAAGCCATTTTCTCTCTATGTGATGCTTTCTGCGACATCCAAAGTCACATCTATTTTTAAGTAATATGCTTCTTTGTACTGTACCAGTGAACAACAGCAATGTCTCTGCTGTTCACTGGCAATGTAAACACCATTGCTGGTGCTCGAAAGGATGGATGAGTCATCTAGTCCAACTCCTTTTCTAAAGGCAGGGTCATTCATTAACTCACCCGACCTTCTCCACAGAACAACCCATACGACCCAGACTCCATGTGTTCCAAGCAGAGAGCAGGTGCATTTGCAAAAGACATAGCGCCATAACATCAGCATGACTGATATATGGAAGATAAGCCAAACGTCAGAGTGGAAATCAGGTCCTAATCTCCATGAAGCGCCAGAACACAGGGAGAAAGATGCCTAAAGGTGGCAAGACAGAGGTTTGAAAGCATCAAAAGGGATGATATGCAACAGAATCATGCTTCCAGCTTTCAGTGTTCCTGGATAATATGCAAAGGAGAAAGTTGTGCATCCCCACAACTGGAAGACATGTGCATTCCATTCAGCTTTGGAGTGCATGTATCTTAATTGGGGCCACACTCACCTGAAACACTTGTATCCTCTTTCATCACCTCACATAACATACAAAGCAGGCAAGCAGCACTAAGACATGGCTAAAACCGGCCAGAGTGCTGCCCGGCTGAGCTGGTCTGGCGAGCACTCAGCGTTGAGCATGTCCAAGGCCATTAGCGTGCTGGGGAAATTGTGCAGTTTCCAGAGGACTCGGACGTGCACTTTCCCTCCATCCCCCCTGCACCCATTGGGGTCTGAAAGGGCCTCTCAATGCTTGCATTAAGAGACCATTTCAGACCCCGATGGCTGCAGGGGGGCGGAGGAGAAGGGTTTTCCCCTTCTACTCAAATGGTGGCTGCCATTAGAGTGAAAGGGTGTTTCCCTTCTCCTCCACCCACCACAGCCTTTTCAGGCTCTCATGGGTGGGAGGGGGAGCGGGAAAGCTTTATGGCCTTTAAGACCCCCATTGGCAGGGTGGGAGGCCACCGGTGGGGTGGGGAGGATTTATTCCTGTGCCCAACAGGACCAGTGCCCCCAGTGTTTCCAAAGGAACCATGGGACAAAGATCTGAGGGTGGGACATCCAGCGAGCTCACATGTCCCAACGGATTTTTGACCCACCCCTAGCTTGGTGTCTCCCTCAACTCAGCTTGGTGGCTCAGGCGAACACCTAAGTTGCCACCCCTAGGGCCAGCCCTGTATCCATGTATTTCCCAGTTCAGATGATAATTTCTCAGAACATATTGCATAGAGAGGTTAAGAGAGGAGGCTTTCAATTCTGCATTGACCTATAGTTTGGGGGCAAACTTAATCTGAGCCTTTGGATTGGATAAATTAGATTATTTTAGAGTTTCATTTTATGAACATCATATTAATTGCCTATTGGCGCTAACAGGGCATAGAACTGATTCATATAATCACGAGTTAAGATTTTCCAGTAAATTCAGGTCATATAGGTATGTATTACTGTGCATATATTCCAAATTTGAACCTACTTGACATATGTCATAGCTGCATTGAATCATTTATGGGGCAGGTGTGAAAACCTTTGCATAACCAACCCAGTTTCATTTTTAAGAACTGGTTGAAAGTGCCTTTTCAGAATTGCAATGTGAATCTACCACCACAATTGAGGCTGCATTTACTATATCACTCCAGGAATGCATAAGATTTCAACCCATGCAGTTGAACTGTACAACATGTTTACATGTGATGCCCCTGCCAAGGGGACGTGCATCGTTATTTCTGTATTATGTAAACTTGCTGTTAAACTGAACAACATAATTGGATGCTCTCTATGTTCCCAGAGTGATGGGTGTAGCAATAGTGTGGGTGGCAATCATATTGCTCCAGTCCAACTACATTTAACGGGACTTTCACTAGAGCACATTTGTGGGTTGGTTAAACATCAGATATGTGAGCAATGTCCACAATTAATCTGCGTGCTTTCACAGGACAGTTGCAGATGAGATCCATGAATGGCATGAACAGAGTGATGCAATTTAGGGGTGTGCATGCCAAAAAATATCATTGTTTATCGTTATCGTCATTTCGGACCAAAAAAATTATCGTCTTCATTCATAGTGTAGGTGAACCGTATTGTCTTCACGATAATTATCGTGAAAAAATGATATTTTTTGCAGAAAGAAAAAATGCCTATAACTTCTGTTTTTTTAAATTTAGAGGCTTGAAACTTGGTCACAGTGCTTATGGGGGATGCCTAAGAATGTGTATGAAATTTGAGATCGATCCCTCCAACCCTCGATTTTATATGAATTTTTAAAAGATCGTTTCCGTTCTAACAGGTCTGAATGAATGCATGTGGCGAGCTGTCATTCTGATCTGTCAGAACTGAAACGGTCTTTAATAAATTCATATAAAATCGAGGGTTGGAGGGATTGATCTCAAATTTCATACACAAATGTAGGCATACTCCATAAGCACTGTGACCAAGTTTCAAGCCTCTAACTTTTAAAATACAGAAGTTACAGGTATATTTATATGGCAGTCCGATAAAACGATAAAATTGCCCGAAAATTATCATCTCCGATGATTATCGTAGGTTTTTATTAGGGGTGTGCATCGGATCGGATCCGATCCACGATCCGAATCCGATCCGCCCCAAAATCGAGAAAATCCGATCCGATCCGATCTGATCCGATCACCCTCCGATCCGATCCGATCCGATCCGACGAGGTCTGATCCGGATCGGACGCCATTTTGAATGCTTTTTCCCATAGCCAAGTATTGTTTTACAAAAACGCCTATAACTTTTTCATTTTTAAAGATAGAAGGATGAAACTTGGGCACATTATACACTGGTTAGGGATAGTTATCTGTGAGAAATTGCAGAAGGATTGGTGCATGCGTTACGGGAGAAATTTTCTACAGTCTTCAAAGTGGTGTGTGCAGACACCTTGCCACCAAATGCCTGGACCTATCATTCTGAAATTTTACACACATATCAAGTGAAGTGTTCCCTGTAATGTGCCCATGTTTCCTGTTTGTATCTTTAAAAATAAAAAAATGGGAGGCGTAAATGTATTTACCCCACTACTACCCATTTTTCTAAAATTAATTGCCATACAAGGCAAGCACCTACGTTTTTGAAATTTTACACACATAGGTCCCAAGGTACCACCTACAATGTGGCAAAGTTTCATGTATGTAACTTTAAAAATGACAAAGTTATAGGCATTCCTGGGTATTTATTAAAAAATTAATTGCCACAAAACGCATGCACCAATCTTTCTGAAATTTCTGACAGATAACTATCCCTAACCAGTCTACAATGTGCCCAAGTTTCCTGTTTGTATCTTCAAAAATAAAAAAGTGGGAGGCATAACTGTATTTCTCAATGGGCAAGTGCTTTCCAATGATTTTCTATGGGCAAGTGCTTTCCAATGATTTCCTATAGGAAAGTACTGTCCAATGAATCCCTATGGGCAAGTACTGTCCAATGAATCCCTATGGGCAAGTGCTGTCCAATGAATCCCTCATTGTTTCAAAAATTAATTGCCACACAATACAAGCACCTACGTTTCTGAAATTTTACACACATAGGTCCCAAGGTACCGCCTACAATGTGGCAAAGTTTCATGTGTGTAACTTTACAAATGACAAAGTTATAGGCATTCCTGGGTATTTATTAAAAAATTAATTGCCACACAAGGCAAGCACCTATGTTTCTGAAATTTCACACACATAGGTCCCAAGATACCACCTACAATGTGGCAAAGTTTCATGTGTGTAACTTTAAAAATGACAAAGTTATAGGTGTTTCTTTCCTCATTGTTTCAAAAATTAATTGCCACACAAGGCAAGCTCCAATGTTTCTGAAATTTCACACACATATCAAGGCAAGTGGTACCTGTAATGTGCCCAAGTTTCCTGTTTGTATCTTCAAAAATAAAAAATGGGAGGCGTAAATGTATTTACCCCACTACTACCCATTTTTCTAAAATTAATTGCCACACAAGGCAAGCACCTAAGTTTCTGAAATTTCTCACAGATAGGTCCCAAGGTACCACCTACAATGTGGCAAAGTTTCATGTTTGTAACTTTAAAAATGACAAAGTTATAGGCATTTCTGGGTATTTATTAAACAATTAATTGCCACAAAACGCATGCACCAATCTTTCTGAAATTTCTGACAGATAACTATCCCTAACCAGTCTACAATGTGCCCAAGTTTCCTGTTTGTATCTTCAAAAATAAAAAAGTGGGAGGCATAACTGTATTTCTCAATGGGCAAGTGCTTTCCAATGATTTTCTATGGGCAAGTGCTTTCCAATGATTTCCTATAGGAAAGTACTGTCCAATGAATCCCTATGGGCAAGTACTGTCCAATGAATCCCTATGGGCAAGTGCTGTCCAATGAATCCCTCATTGTTTCAAAAATTAATTGCCACACAATACAAGCACCTACGTTTCTGAAATTTTACACACATAGGTCCCAAGGTACCGCCTACAATGTGGCAAAGTTTCATGTGTGTAACTTTACAAATGACAAAGTTATAGGCATTCCTGGGTATTTATTAAAAAATTAATTGCCACACAAGGCAAGCACCTATGTTTCTGAAATTTCACACACATAGGTCCCAAGATACCACCTACAATGTGGCAAAGTTTCATGTGTGTAACTTTAAAAATGACAAAGTTATAGGTGTTTCTTTCCTCATTGTTTCAAAAATTAATTGCCACACAAGGCAAGCTCCAATGTTTCTGAAATTTCACACACATATCAAGGCAAGTGGTACCTGTAATGTGCCCAAGTTTCCTGTTTGTATCTTCAAAAATAAAAAATGGGAGGCGTAAATGTATTTACCCCACTACTACCCATTTTTCTAAAATTAATTGCCACACAAGGCAAGCACCTAAGTTTCTGAAATTTCTCACAGATAGGTCCCAAGGTACCACCTACAATGTGGCAAAGTTTCATGTTTGTAACTTTAAAAATGACAAAGTTATAGGCATTTCTGGGTATTTATTAAACAATTAATTGCCACAAAACGCATGCACCAATCTTTCTGAAATTTCTCACAGATAACTATCCCTAACCAGTGTATAATGTGCCCAAGTTTCATCCTTCTATCTTTAAAAATGAAAAAGTTATAGGCGTTTTTGTAAAACAATACTTGGCTATGGGAAAAAGCATTCAAAATGGCGTCCGATCCGGATCGGACATCCGGTCCGATCCGATCCGACCATCCTCCGATCCGATCCGATCCGACCCCCCAGGTCCGATTCCGATCCGCTATCCGATCCGATCCGGGGGGTCAGTGCACATCCCTAGTTTTTATATTGTATCGTCATCGTTAAACACATGCATGATAACGACCCTATCGTATCGTTATCGTACATTTTAACCATACGATACACATCCCTAGTGCAATTGGCATTTGCATTGTTGCACAAGCAGTGTTGCTTACGGAGTAGGCCATATTCATCATGCCCCTTTGAAATGGCACTTTCTGTCTTGGGGCAATTCGTTCATCAATAGTGCTGACACTGGGACAGATGTAGCATTTGTTGGTGGATGACAAAGGAAAAGATCACCCACTGATACTGATTATTGTGCTTCTCTCTGCTTTGCATTTAGTGAAATGAACAAACTGTAATAAAAGCAAAACTTCAAGGTCATGCTATTTATTCCACCTAGATGTATTTAAAATAACTCAGCAAAGAGACAATGCCAGTTTATGCAGCCTTGAATTTGCAGAGAAGAGGATTATAGTCTATTTTTTCTTTCTTTTGAGATAAGCTTTGAGTTCAAGTTCAGGGGACAACATTATCATTTGGTTGATTGTGATGATGGGAGGGGGAAAAGCTATTTGGTTTCAATTCAGAGAAAATGATAAGACTGAGTCAGATATGAAAAGATCTTTTTCAAAATAGGATGCCCTTCAAAGCATCCACAGCAAGTACCAAAATAATAAATAAACTACCAAGGGAAAGAAAGACAAAGCATGTCTAAATAATGGTAGCTATTTATCATATTTATCCTAGCAATGTGGTGGCCTTAAGAACCCCATTTGAGAATATTTGAAAAACATTGGTTGAAAAATAATGGCCTTTGTATTCTTCTCAAAAGAGTGAGGTTATCAAGTTCTTGAAGATATTGGTACCTGAAGGAGTACAAAGCAGCCTGTAGCTTTTTGGCTGACAGGTTTGTCAGCTTTAAGGAATATAAGTCCTGAGATGATTTACAACAGGAGGCAGAGAAAGGAACATGTTGTTGAACATGTTGGCTGAAAACATGAGCAGACACTGGCACATTTTGGGGCAGATTCCGCAGATTTGCAGCACGTCTTTTTAACCTTCAGGAATTTTGCACCAATTTCATCATAGAAAAATATGCCAACTCCCCCCCCCCCCAAACCCAACCAAAAATGTTTGTTTCCCTATGCTACAGTGCGAAAATGCATATTTTGAGGGAAATTGTACATTGGGGGAAAATTGTCCATTTGGGAGGAATTTACACATTTTTGCATGTGCAAATTTGTGCAAATTCAGAAATGGAAAAAAAAATCTGATGGCACGGATGGGCAGATGGTAGAATGAAAGGTATCTGACAAACCATGAAACACAGACAGAACAGACTTTACTCAATCTGTACATCCTTTGTTGCCATGTATCTCATTTTTTCTTTCTTTCTGGAAGGTCCTCATCTTTAACAGCTACACGGCCCACAGGTATAACATGGTCTTCTCTAGGCTGGAATAGCTGTACCTAATACATTTGGCTGGGGAAGATGGGTGAAAATATAGTTTCAGCTCCTTTCTTTTTTAAAAGAAACTATCATAATTTTCAAAGTTCTTTGTATTGGGGATGAGTGGGTGCTCTTCTCCCTCAGGCTGAAAAATATTTTGGCCTTGCCCTGACCAGGTTGAATGTGCCAAAGCATCACACAATAGGAAGAGGCAGGGGGGAGTCAATGGGGTGTGCCTGGAATCCGCACCGATTCCCCACTTTATACATGATGGTTTATTAAACCAGGGCATTATGTCTAAACAGGCCTAATATATCTAACACAGGGGTGGGCAATTTGTGGCCTCCAGGTGTGTTGAGCTACAGCCCCTATCTGCTCTCATCACCATTGGCTATGCTGACTTGGGCTGATGGTAGTTCTAGGCCAAAATATTTGGAGTAGTAGAGGCTGATGTCTCCAATTTTGGTGGGATTGTGAATCCATTCTGGGTTTTAGTCAGCACTCTAAAGGAACTCTAAATGAGCTATATAAGGTGTTGAACCTTATCCTCCAAATTGGTTCATCACCGTGGATAGCTCCTTTAGGTACTGGCTGGTTCTGACTGAAACCCAGAATGGATTCACAGCCCCAATTAAATCAGAGCCACCAGTCTCCACTGATATGGAGGGCCATAAGTTGCTCACTCCCAATGTAGTGTCTCCGAGCTGCATGTGCTAAACTGGGTACCATGGATTTCAATGAGAGCAGTAAACATTTGCTTCAATGTCTCCAGCTCAAATCAATAGGATTTAAAAATGCTGAACTTTGATTGGATTGTGTCAGGTTCAGGTCTATTCTCCCTAGTGTCAGGAAGGGGTTTCGGGCCTTGGATTGGACACAGAATCTGAAGCAGAAGGAGGAGGAGGAGGAGGAGGAGGAGGAGGAGGAGGAGGAGGAGGAGGAACAGAAGTATACCAGCCAAAACAGGAAGTGGGGGAGGAGATTCTCCAAGACTCTTCAAGAGTCAAAGATTAATTTTCCCAGGAGCTTATCGATCAGGATGCTGAAGGCTCAGAGACCATCCTCCTCCCACCCCTGAGAATTGAGTCTCTGTCGGAGAGGAAGGCGAGGTGACTTCAGCGTTGACACATCTCAGAGTCCTCCACAGGGTCAAGCAGGTGGAGTTAAGAAGAGGTGGGAGGCAGTCCCTTAGGATAGCTACTCACCAGAGGCTTCTCCAAAGAAGCCCTCCCTGAGATAAAGTGCGGGTTGGACTGGGGGAAACTCTCCATGTTAGCTGAAAAGCAACTGCCTAGCTTTGTTAGGCAAATTAAGCTTATATAGGATAGCTCCCAGCATTCACATTCCCATCAGGTGTGAAGAGATGTTTATTTGTTGAATAAAGCTTTGTGGATTACACAGCAGATTTCTTTATTGTCTCACATCTTGGCAGGAGGGCTTGGAATCATGACAAATTGTGTGCTACGTAAACAGCCGTTTCAACAAACAGGATTGATAAATGGATAATGTTTTTGTCCCTCTTTTTCCAGATCTATTAAAAAATGGGGTTTTCTTGCATGAGAACATCAGGCTTCCTGGGAGTTCCTTTATTTATTTATTTATTATTTAGTTCATTTACAATCTACCTGGTAACTACTGTTCTCTGGCCAGATTACAATCAGTTAAAAAACTAAAATGCCACAGGACAGTTAAAAGCGTAAAATGCAATACAAATATTTGAACGAATACAGTACAATAGAATGCAAAACAATAAACAGTGCAGGAATCGATAAAAAAGCCATAACAACCTCGAACTAGGTCGCTAAAATGCCTGGGAGAAAAGAAAAGTCTTTGCCTGGTGCCGAAAAGATAACAATGTAGGTGCCAGGGATAAGCACTGTGGCTTCTCTAAATCAGCAGCATGTTCAGTTTCAGATGCTGTAGTGGAAGCCTACAATCACCTAGGAAATCCATAGTTCCAATCATTCATTCTGTGCTCCTGATAGCTGAAGGTGCAAATTACCTGACATCTGTAGGCATCAGCCATCACCATCACACTTATTTGTCAGGATCCATGATCTTTCCACCTCCCCGCCCCCCGCCAAGAATACTTCCAAAGTATTATTCTTCACATCCTTCACATTTATAGTAATGGTAGAACCTACAATCAAAAGCACAAGATAATGTTATCTCGCTTCATTTGCTATCGCAGCCACTTAGAGCTGTGAAACGACTTCAGAAAGGAGGATACGTATCAGGTGCCAGGCCATTAGTTTGCGTTTGCGTTTGGAAGCAAAGTAAAAGTGTAGCGAGCAAAGATATGCTGAATCACTCAGGGAGGCACAGCTTCGAACTCAACTTTACGTTTACTTTTTTTTTTTTTTTAAGGTGGAAAATATCCTGAAGGTTTTGTGTCATAGCAAAAGAGGAACATTGGCAGGATCATTAATTTGAATGAAAGTTTAACCTCAGGAAAATCAAATTGTAGTATAGTGAAGTACTTAACTGCTTGTCTTTACTACTTATTGGAATTCCAATGTGTTTATGTGTTGAAACAAAAATGCATTTCATTAAAAACATCTGTGAAGACCCCGCTTTTTTAGGGATGAGAGAATCCGTGAAACTCAGACTTCTCAAAAGTTTTCTGAATTCCACTTTGAAGCTCCGTCTGCCTTGTTCCTGTTCCTGAATGTGAGCTTGTGTTGTTAGTTGAACAGGAAAAGTGCACATTTGGGGGCACATTTTTTAAAGGCACACCCAAATCCATACTTTCCCCATTGACTAGGAGGTTCATCAGACAACCGTTTTATCACACGCTTGCTACTGCCCCACTTACGGATGTGCGTGTGTCCTTTAGATGACGACGTTCACCTCCTGCTCTTTCCGCTCATTTTTCCATCACAAAATGGACCTCTTTTAATCCGACATTTTTATATATAAAAAAACGGAATGTGCCGCTATCTCCTGCTGTGTGCAAGAAAAGCAGCGCAATTAAAAGGGCCCCTGAATAGGCCACGTGGTTGTTGTTTACTTCCTCTTTCCCTGCCAGGACATATGTGGGAGCAGAGAAGCAATGGTAAATAAATGTGATTTCCCCCTATGTGATGACGTTCTAGAGCATGAAAACGCATACTTTCTTTTTTAAAAATGCACATTTTTAAAGCACACTATTTTTTTAATGAACATATTTTGTGAATGCAAGTCCAAGCTCAGGAATATGAGCGCTTTGCCCCAAAATACACTAGTGTTCATGTTTGGGGGTTCAAACGGGGCAGTTCTGATGTTTAACCAAGTGAAATGAAACTCTCATACATTGAACTCCATGGAGATTACGGGGTTCTTAATCCATAATACACGTGATGGCAGCAGATCTATGAGTGCAACCATAGATCTGTGGAAACAATTGTGTGTACATTGTTGTTTGTAATGAATGGGAATACTTTTGTGAGCGTAGGAGGTTCATGTGGCCAACTTGATGTCCCCCCCCCCCCCCTATAATTCCTGAAATTCCTCACCATTGGCTGGTCTGGCTTGGGTTTATTGGAGTTGCAGCCCTTGATGTATGCACTCACATCCCATTAGCAGATTAGGGTGCGACATGGCCTTGGAACAGAAAGAAGGAAGAGATCTCTGAACTGTGTGGGATCTAAGCTATTTAATATTTATAATACCAATCAACCAAACATGTCCCAGATCTGGATGCTACTGAGAAATAAATCGGAAATTGGAAATAGCAGTGTTTTGTAGATTGTACTAGCGGGGAGTGGGGGGAGGCACATAAAACCCGGTAGGTCATTACATAAGCAAGGAGTATCCGTTCAAAGAAGGGCAGAGCAGACAAAATGCTGAAAACGTAAGTAAACTGACACAGCAGAGATAGTAAAGATTTGGTGCTGAATGCATACTTGGATTCGTTGCTAATCAATGTTAATTTTTAAAGTTACGAGTAACAGAATGGCTTTTCCTGGCAGCACAAAATACAAGCAATAGTAAGTTACAGTAATCAATGAAAGGGAAGAACAAGAAAAACACTCTCACACACATACCAAACCAAGCAAATGCATTAATCACACAGCTATTTTGGCATTCTGCTCCACAAAGCCACAAAGCTGAAAGAGGAACGGGAAAGGGATTTGTATTTGTCTCACAGGGTATTCAGACTCAAGCTCACAACAATGGGCCCTGAAATTGGGACATTCATAGCTCCTAAGCAAGGCCGGGATTCCTCCTGTGGACCAGCGCTGAACTTGGGCTAAAGGAGAGAATTGCAAAATGATTCACCATAATTCAAGAACCACTGGAAACCTAATAGGGGAGAACATGTCTGGTCTGAATATGAGCTTGCCGTAAGTGATGCAACTTGGTCATTTTGTTACAGTAATTAATCGGAGACCAGTCCAAAGTTCCAGTTTCAAACAGATAACCTTTATTGCTAGCAAGACAGCAGCCTGGAATCATTCCACAGACTGCAGCCCCACCCTTTGGGTGACCCAGTCTCTTATACATTTCAAGCAAACAGGAAAGAGCACGTCATACAACAGGATCATGCGCGCGCAACATAACGTTATGGTAGCCTAGGTGTTTCCTTATATGGTCTGGAACGGTCTGTTACTTCTTACTAGGCCAGGTCACATGGTCTGTGGTCTGCATGCAGTTACAACAGCATAGAAGCTACTTATAAGAGACAAGGAGAGGGACAATAAAAAAATCATTGTTAGGAGGACAATTAGGTTAAGGCCATACAAAATGGAGTCAGTTAGGTTCAAGTTCCTCCTCATTCCCCCCTTTGAAACTACTTTGTACTAAGGAGTTTCACTATCTTCATCTGCCATAGGACAGGGCAGTAGTCGCGCAAGGCCATTAGGTGGACAGCTGTGCGCCGGTCTGCTATCTGTTCCACTATTCTGCGAAAACTCTGTAACAATAAAGGCATTAAACAGGGCAAGAGGATACAGATCAGGAGTCCTACAATTACTATCGCTATAATCCCTTTCAGCCTCCCCACTCATGTAAACCAGGAACCCAGCCCTTGGGCCCACTCAAATTTGCACGGGAACATGAGCAAGCTTAGTCATTTTACTGGTGATCTCTTCAATAACTTTTCTATTATCATCAATATGCAGACAACAATTGGTAAGATTAAATTTTCCGCATACCCCGCCTTCAGTAGCAAGCAAGTAGTCAAGAGCTAAGCGGTTCTGATACACAGCATTTCGCAGTTGGGTCTGGGTTTTGGATAGGACATTTAGTACTCTTGCAGTTTCATTGGTTATTAGTTCTAGAACTGCTTGCAAACGTATGATTCTGTTAAGCATATAAATGGGGGTTCTGCACCCTGACATTCTATCTTGTGCCAGGTGGCAGGGCCATAATACTGAACAATCCTCTCAGGGGGCCATTTATCATCTTTCCAGTGCCCAATTTTGACATTTGGGGATATGCTGCGTTTGTTGTACGCTGGGTGGCCCGGACGCACACCTTCTGATAGGGGAACCAGAAAGAAGGAGAGGCGGATCTCCCCTAGGGTGCAAGTGCCTGCCCAGGGTTCAGGGAGTTCAGAATGAGCATACTGCCCACAGATGCAATACAGTCCCTTGGGGGCCGGCCAATTAGAGCTTTGACTCTGGGTGGTGTTTATTCGGGACTGGAGACTCGCTGGCCACAACTGATTGTTGGGAATTACGGACTGGTTTGGCCAGTAGGAGATTTCGGAGCCATTCAGGGTGGTGAGTGATTCACAGGGGGTTTCTCTAATCTTGGGGGCTGATGGATGCAGACGCTGGAGACACCACTGACCCACAATAGTGTCTTTTAACATCTACTGACTGTGAGGATTTGGCTCATTATACGGCTGGCTGTCATTTAATTCAGCTGCCTCCCATGGCCACTGGTCTCCCAGTTGGGTACCTCTGCATACATAACAGTTACTGACATTGAGGGAGCTAACAACAGTCTCAGCAGAGGTGAAAAATTACTAAATTACATCTCTGGGCGGTGCAGGGACTTAGAACTGGAACTTTGGTGAGGCAGGCATGTGGATTCTCTCGTGTTCTTTTTCTCACGTGGCCCATCATACACAATTCTAATAGGGACATTCATTGTAGTACTGTCCCCTGTCCACTGGGGCCTCTGACTTCGAGACTCCACTGGGCAGGGGCCTCCTTCGGGTTGAAACAGGTGATGGCACTGTCTTGTATGCAGGCGGAGTAAGTGACGTTCTGAAAAGTGCACGGTTGCACTTTGCTCTTACACTGGAGCCTATTCTGATAAATGAGCATCTGTTTGATCTGGTTATGCAATTTGACAGTCTGAATACATGACTGACAGGGAGTGACATCACTAGAGACAGGAGCAAGGATCAATAGGAGTATTAACACTACGAGTCTTTCGGGAGTCTTCGGGCGGTGTCCACTTCCTCTATCCGGGATGGGAAGGGATGCAGCGCCCCCAGTCACTTCGCTCCCACGGGCACCGGCCCTGGGGAGGCTTCTGCCGTTGCATCCAGTGACGTAGGCAATTTCTTCAGCATCATGTTCAGTCGGTGTTGCTTGGCAACTTGCCATTGGTTTGTATGGGCAGCTGCTGCTGCTTTCACATGGCTCCAATGGATCCAGATGGGGTTCTTTTAACTTTTGACATGTACTTGGTCTCTGGGCTTAATAGACCAGTTCATAAGGGGTCAGTCTATTGGTTCTTGATGTACAACGCATGTGGAGCAGGGCCACGGACAGCAAGGGACTTCTGCTTGAAAGGCTGCTCTGTTGTCACTGTTTATCTGCAGGTTTTCTAATAAGTGCTTTGTCACTTCTTTCGAGCTTCTGCTTTTGCAGGCCAGCCTTTCACCCAGCCAGAGAACCAGCAGCTGGTGGCAACAACTTGGAAGGGACGGCTGGGACTGGCCCTTTTCTTGGGTTGTTTTTTTACACATATGATGCATCTTCTGGAAATGTCTGAGCAGAGGCTTGCCAGCTTACACGGTTTTCTCAATGAGGTGGCGGAGAGCTTCTTTGCCTAAATGGCACTGGTGATGCATGTGAAACACGGATGTCCTGGCTAGGCTTCTGAGTACCCAGATTCAGTCATCTGGGAGGACATTAATTCTGGCTAAGGGCTTCTTTCTTTTCTTTTTCATTTTAAGACACATTTCTGGTAAAAGGATGTGGTTTCAGCGTAATACTCTGACAGGAAACGGCCTTCACTGCAGTTTCCTTTTTGATTTTGCTCTGCAGTAGATAACAGCTACTTTTGCTGGTTTTCAAACAGCCTGGAGGAGCTTCTGAATTTTTGTAGAATGGACGATGTTTTTTTTCTCTCAGCAGTCAAGAATCTTCGCTCTCGGTATAAAATCAGGTATGACAAAACTGCTTCTCCTTTCCGTTACTAGTTCTGCTTTCTGGGCAGACGCCTGGGGGCAGGGACTCTGCCAGTAAAATCTCATTTTCAGTGACTACTGCGTAGTTAAAGTATCTGGTTTCATTTCGGACAAAACTGCTTCCTTCTGTTGGCAGGGTTCAGAGTGGCACAGTCTTTCACATGTACATTTGGATTTTCACACAGCAAGGCACGGTACTTTCAATAGGTTGGCCATATGTGAGCTTTATGGCCTTAGTCAGGAGTAGGCATGCAGAATCTATGCGCTGAGTTAGGACTCCGACGGCAGTCCCTTTCTTGCTCAGATACATACAAGTGGAAAGGCTTGGAAATGTCTGGTAGGGCCAGGGCTGCTGGGCTGGTCAGGGCAGTCTTCAAATCTCAGAGGCTTGAGAGGGCTTCTTCAGTTCACATTTGGGGACAAAACTCTGACTGATTACTTTTCAGGAGTTCATAGAGGGGCTGTGTTAAGGCTGCATGATTCAGGATTCAGATGCAACAATAGCTGGCCATGCCGAGGAAACTCTGAGTTCTTTTTCGCTGTTGGGCTGTGGTACGCAGTTGATGGCTTGGGCTCGGCTGGAACTTAGGAGGCGTGTGTTTTTTCTTGAATCACGCTGATGTCTGCGTCCTTCTGTCTTGGGACATCGGCGGTGTTGCTCTGGTTGGGGTCGGGGATGCCTTCTCTCTGGCCCCGTTCTGTGGCTGCATTTTCGAGATTAGCCTGGGTCTGTTGTCTCTGTTCAGTTGTCAGGAGATATCCCATTAGTTGTTGGAAATCAGTCCAGGTTGGATTATGGGCAGTTATTACATCCTCAATTATGTCTACAAACTTCTCGGGCTCTTCTTCATAGGAGGGTCCGTGGTTCTTTCAGTTTAGGAGTTCAAGAGCTCAGTTCAATTCATTTCAGGAGTTTAAGAGCTCAGTTCAATTCGGGCAGTTCAGTTCGGGAATTCAGTAGGAGAGGGGACGTAGGTCTGGTACGTGGACACATTCGTGGCAGGGTCGGTGACGGCAGGAACGATGGCGGAACTCTCACAGACAGGGAAAATTCTTGTCTCGGTGCCTGTGTTAGCAGCCAAATTTCTGAGGTGGAGCCGGCTGGTGTGGCAGGGTCCGGAACAGGCGGGTCAGTTTCTCGACTCTCACATCAAACAAAGAAGTGGGGTCTACAGGTGCAGAGGTGACGGCTGATGGCTGGTCAGTGGAGTCTTGGGACATCGGAGAGGGAGCCAGGATGTCTGGTCCGGACCTAGGGACGTCTGGGACATCAGGAGGTGGCAGTCACAGGAGCCTTGTGTCTTGGGGTCTTTTTACTTGGTTCATCATGATAAGGGCTGCATCTTCGGCCAACTTCTCGTGCCTATGGTGGGGGGTGTTTGGCTACTTTCAACTAGCTCTCTGTGCATGGAATGTCCTCTGAACTGAGGCCCCCCCCTTTCTATGATGGCAAGGTTCTAAACTCGGGAATGATAGGGGTCAGAGGAAGTACCTTGGGGGGGCAATTTTACAAGGGGTCCTAAAGCGGGCCAGTCATAATAACACTTTGCTTTTATGGCATCTACATTGCACTTAGTCAGATTAAAAACTTTACTGAAATGCTTAATCATCAGGTTCAGTGGGGTAAAAAAAAAACCTCCCTCCATCCTTTTTCTGACTAATACACAATATAATCAACCAGACAAACAGTACACAGAAGGGCAGTCAGATTGACAGGGAACCGTCTGACTATAGGGATTGGGGGAGTCAGGCGGCTGATACAGCGGAATGCAGTCTCTTCACTACCAGCCCACGCTGCCGGCAATTCAAGACACCCAGAGGCGTCCCAGGGCTACTGCCCAACGGTCAGCAATGGAAATCAGGCAGTCATACACACATCAAACATCCAGGACGACACCCGTCCTCCCAGACTTCCCAGTTCAAAGAAACAGAAACAGTCTACCGTTACGGGGGATTAATCAGACCCCCCCTTCGACTCAGAGGAGTCGGTCACCTCTATGGGGGTTGATTAGACCCCCCTTCGACTCGTAGGAGTCGGCTGATACAGAACAGAATAAGAAGCTTCCCCTTATACTTGCCTGATTCAGATGTCCCAGCGCTGGGCAGAAGGGTATCTGCACTGAACTTCCACTCGGTCCGTTTTTGTTCCACACTGTCCCCGGACCTGCCACAGAACCTGAATGGGCACCAGCTAAAGGCTGGAGGCGCGCTCCCAAGGAGGGCCACGGCCAGCCGGGGGCCGCGGGGAACCAAGCGGAAGCGGGGGAAATCTCCCTGGTAGTTCTCCGATTATCAGGCGGGTCTCCCAGTGAGGGATGATTCCCGGCCAATGCACCAAAATGTTACAGTAATTAATCGGAGACCAGTCCAAAGTTCCAGTTTCAAACAGATAACCTTTATTGCTAGCAAGACAGCAGCCTGGAATCATTCCACAGACTGCAGCCCCACCCTTTGGGTGACCCAGTCTCTTATACATTTCAAGCAAACAGGAAAGAGCACGTCATACAACAGGATCATGCGCGCGCAACATAACGTTATGGTAGCCTAGGTGTTTCCTTATATGGTCTGGAACGGTCTGTTACTTCTTACTAGGCCAGGTCACATGGTCTGTGGTCTGCATGCAGTTACAACAGCATAGAAGCTACTTATAAGAGACAAGGAGAGGGACAATAAAAAAATCATTGTTAGGAGGACAATTAGGTTAAGGCCATACAAAATGGAGTCAGTTAGGTTCAAGTTCCTCCTCAATTTTAGGATCTCAACTTTATTTATTTAATTATTTAAGCATTATATCCCGCCCTATATCACAAGGATCTCTGGGCAGCATACAGATAAAATCATACATATAAAATAAAATAAACATACAATTCTAAAACAAATTAAACCATTAATATATTAAAAACAATATGAAATTTTAAAACAGTAAAATCCAATTAAAACAGGACAGTGTGCAGGCTTTATTAAAAAGCCATGTCTTAACCTGGCACTAAAATGAAGCCAGTATCGGTGCCAGTTGGGCCTCCAGGGGGAGAGCATTCCACAGCCGGGGTGCCACAACAGAGAAAGCCCTCTCCCATGTCCCACCATAGCGTATATCTCACGTTGGTGGGGCACGGAAAAGGGCTCCTCCAACAGATCTCCGGTCTTGGGCAGGCAGATATAGGGAGAGGATCTTCCTCAAGTATCAAGGGCCTTGTATGTAATGGTCTTGTGCCCCCCTTTAGGCCCTGTATGTAATGGTCTTATGCCCCCTTTAATTGCCAACATATATTACACAACTAACTTTTCTCTTCTCTTGAACCCTCACTGCTATTCCATGCTTTACAACTGCTTCTACATTCCTGATACGTTAGAGAAAAACACACGCTCATAAACAAACAGATTGGTTGGCAACCCTAATTAACAACAAACAAAACTCTGGGTGTGTGCAGTTTCCCAATTTAAAGTCACACGCACACTTATCAAAGGCTGGTCCTCCAGTGGAGCAGGGTGATATGGCCACATCAGGCGGCAGAGTGGGAAGAGAGGTGAATTGAGCCACTCCTCCCATCTCCACCAGGAGGGCCTGATGCCACAGAGCCTCCTCCTCCAGCTGGTGACTGGGAAGCCCCACAGGCCGCTCTCCTGCAGTGGCGTTTGCCACAGTGAGAGAGCATCCAGCAGGGCTCTCTGGAGCATCCACCCACCCTCTGTTTGCCTCAGCATGCACCCTCTCCCTTACGTTTGCTGCTGCCACAGGGGCTGTATGCAGAACAGTGCAGGCAGAAGAAGTGGCTGTGGGGCTCTCATGAGATTTGAGCAAGGTCTCACAAGAGCCCCACAGCCACTTCCTCTGTCCCCTTGGCTCTCCGTAGAGCCAGTGCAGCAGCAAAGTGAAAGGGAATGTGCAACAGGGGAAGGGGCATGAAATGAGACACGTAATGCAGTACTGGTGTGATGCAGCAGTGGTGGCAGTGGGAGGGACTACCATGTGATGGCAGAAAGAGGCGTGATGGGGCAGCAGGGGCCTGTGTTCTCTTCCACTTTTGGTGGCGAGAGAGCTTGGGCCGGGGCTGGCAATGATCCCTTCTTGTTCTAGGCAAGCTCCCCTTGTATATTTCCCCCCAGCTTTTTCTCAATCTGCGCCAAGACCTCACTGGGCTCAGCTCAGGAGTCGCAATTTTAATGCTTGACTATGTCCCTCTGAGCATCTGCAGAGTACCTTTCCCTCACTTTGGCTCAGCCCAGGAGTCTGTTTTAATATACAGCTGTCTCCTAGAAAATCTGCAGGAAAGTATTTCTATGGATGGGTGAACTCACTTGAGTCTGTGGCTGCCTCTACAAGAAGCATTTAAAGCTCTTTCAAGGCGCATTAAAAAAATTACCTCTACAAGAACGGAGTGCAAATCGGGCGTAGAGGCGCGCTATCCCTCTGATTATGCGCATTATTGAATGCGCGTTAAACAGCGAGTTTTATTTTGCTCCGCCCGTTAAAGCGCATTTTGACTGTGTGAACAAGTGCTTATGCGCATTAACTACTTGTAAAGTGCATTTTGGTCATCAGTTAATGCGCTTCGCCGCCTCTCGTGCAGAGGTATTAGGCATAAATGTGCTTCGGTGATTATGCGCATAATCGCCTAACCAGGCGCAAAAGCGAATCCTTGTAGAGGGGACCTGTTTCAGCAGATGCTCACCCTGCTGCCAATGCCATTTGTGGTGCCACGCAATCTTCTGTTCCAGCTCAGCGAGCGTCTGATGGCGATGCAAGCCCAGCCACCCTCATCCGGAAACTGTATTATGTGCAACAATGGAGGCTCTGGAAATTACATAATTTTCACTGCTATGTAAATAGTGGCTGTAAGAGTAAAGGCATGAACAGAGCCGTTGGCACCTGACTGGGTCCAGGAAGCTGGACACAGAGGAGTTCGTTGGACTCTTAGACCCAGTCGGGTGCTCACAACATCCCTAAGTATTTCAGAGCATGTGCAGAGTGCCTTTCCTGCACCACCAAACAATTGCCATTTCCTGCCTTTCCTCATACTTAGAATACAAGAGCAGGTTCCCTCTGAGCACATCTACAGGCAGGAAATCAAGGTATAAAGGCTGCTGAGGGAGGAGATGGAAGACCAAATTGAGTGAACTGCTTTTGCAACTCTGGCTGAATATCTCCAGAACTTAGTGAGATGGGGGTGGGGGGAAATTACGGAATAGTAAACGGATCTGATCTGCATGTAACTCCAGCGAAAGTTCCAAGGAGAAAATGTCATTGGCAAATGCATTTAAAAGAATATTCTTAAAGACAGTTTCTTTGCTTGCCTCAGTGAAAACTCATGGGTATGTGATCAAGAATGGTAGGTTGCGGAATCACTATCACATCATTGAATCATAGAATCATAGAATAGTATAGTTGGAAGGGGCCTATAAGGCCATCAAGTCCAATCCCCTGCTCAATGCAGGAATCCACCATAAACCATCCACAGATGGTTGTCCAGCTGCCTCTTGAATGCCCCTAATGTGGGAGAGCCTACCACCTCCCTAGGTCATTGGTTCCATTGTCGTATTGCTCTAACAGTCAGGAAGTTTTTCCTGATATCCAGCCGGAATCAGGCTTCCTGTAACTTGAGCCCATTATTCCGTGTCCTGCATTCTGGGTTGATCGAGAAGAGATCCTGGCCCTCCTCTGTGTGACAACCTTTCAAGTATTTGAAGAGTGCTATCATGTCTCCCTTCAACCTTCTCTTCTCCAGGCTAAACATGCCTAGTTCTTTCAGTCTCTCCTCATAGGGCTTTGTTTCCAGACCCCTAATCATCCTCGTTGCCCTCCTCTGTCTGCATCCTTCTTGAAGTGTGGTGCCCAGAACTGCATGCAATACTCAAGATGGGGCCTAACCAGTGCTGAATAGAAGAGAACCAGTACCTCGCACGATTTGGAAGCTATACTTCTATTAATGAAGCCCAAAATAGCATTTGCTTTTTTTGCAGCCACATCACACTGTTGGCTCATATTCAGCTTGTGATCTACAACAATTCCAAGATCCTTCTCGAGTGTCATATTGCTTAGCCAAGCATCCCCCATCTTGTAACTGTGCATTTGGTTTCTTTTCCCTAGGTGTATAACTTGGCATTTATCCCTATTAAATTTCATTCTGTTGTTTTCAGCCCAGAGCTCCAGTCTATCAAGATCACTTTGAAGTTTGTTTCTGTCTTTCAGGGTATTAGCAATCCCACCCAATTTTGTGTCATCTGGAAATTTGATAAACATTCCCTGCACCTCCTCATCCAAATCATTAATAAAAATGTTGAAGAGCACTGGGCCCAGAACTGAGCCCTGCAGTACCTCACTCGTTACCTCCCCCCAGTGTGAAAAGGTATAATTGATAAACACTCTTTGAGTCTGATTCTGTAGCCAACTGTGGATCCACCAAATAGTTGTTCCATCTAGCTCACATAAAGGAGTATAGAAAAATAAAATAAAATACAAGGCCCATCTCTTTGATGCTTGCTCTTGGATTCAACTTTTGCTTCCATAGATATGTGTATGATAGCGGAAGAATATTTTTTAAAAAAATGTATTATGAGCAGTGTAGAAACTTGTCTGTTCTCCCTGGCTTTAACTGGCAGTTTTATGGTATTTGCTGAAGATGAATATTTTGACATATTTTATTGAAACTTGTTTTATTTCATATATTTCATATATTTTATTGAGATGTTTGTACTGATTTTATGCTGCCTTGGGAAGACTATGGTCTTGAAAAGTTGTCAAGAAAATAAAATCAATTTGAATGCCTTCAAAACCATGCTATTTTGCAGGTAGGGATGTGTGAATCAGCAAAATGCAAACTTGTCAAAGTTCTCCAAATTCTGTCTTGAAGCTTATTCCGACCCATGCCTGTATCAGATGGTGAGCTTTTTCTTCTTTTTGCATGGAAATTCATGTTTATTTTCATGGATATTTCCCAAAATGTATGTGTAAATTGTACACATTTCTGAGAAGTACACACTTTTCTCTGATTAGGCATGTTTGTATGCATTTTTTCGAATGGATGCATTTTCCCATGCACATTTTTCAAACACATTCTTTGTGTTCTGTGAATTGCATTGCAAGCTTAGTAATGTATGGACTTCAACTGCAGATTGTGTTTGTGTCTGCATTTGGTCCTGGGAGGTGCAAACTGGGCAAATTCTGGTCAAAAATGAATAAAAACAAATTTCTCATGCATACCTATTTGAGGCTAGTGTTTCCCCATGAGAGGGCCCTGAAAACAATGGCTGCCCTCCAAGGTGAATCAGGGCAGTGGGGAGCTATGGTGTTCAGCTTGATAGGTAACAAGTAGGGATGTGCACGGCCCTGAAAATCGTATCGGAATCGGAATCGGGGCATCCGATTTTGACCTGTATCATATTGGATAAAATCGGACGTCCCACGAATCAGTTTGGATCCGATTCCAATACGAAAATCAGGCATCCAACGTGAGCATCGGATGCCTATTTTCCCCTAAAGGTTTGCGTTGGGGGCAAGAAATGGCTATAACTTTTTTATTTTAAAAGTTAGAGACATGAAATTTGGTGACCTTGGAGATGGGATGTTGCTAACCATGTGTACCAAATTTAAGAAAAATCAGTGCAAGCATGTTGTGGTTATGAAGTTTTGAAAGATCGTCAAAGCCGGAAGCATTTGGTACACATGACTAGCAACATCCCATCTCCAAGGTCACCAAGTCTCATGTCTCTAACTTTTAAAATAAAGAAGTTATAGCTGTTCCACCCCCCACTCAAGCCTATAGGGAAAACTCCAAAAATAGCGGTCCAATGGTTAGATTCTATCTGATTAAAATCAGATTAAAATAAATTGGTTTGAATAACATCAAAGTTCATTGGACCAGCATCGGAATCGGAAATCAGATGTCCGATTTCCCCTGATTTGCTTTGGAATCGGACATCGGATCCGATACGATGCACATCCATAGTAACAAGTTGTCCATATACTACTAGATATTCTTTTTCAAACAAGTGATATCCTACTGTGTCCCATGAGAGTCCCTTATTTGAATTGCTTTAACTCCCCTGGACTCTTAAACAGTTTCTTTTCATATTCAGTGTTTCATCAGGTCTTTGAGAGACAGGCCATGTCTACACAATGGTTGTTTCCCAGGGTCATCCCTTTGCATCCAAATGACACACAAGGGATCCTGGGGGCAAGCAGGGATGACCCCTCCATTTTCCCAGGATAACTGGTTCCCCAGTTATCCCAATTTTCACCGTGGTCCTGGGACCATCCCGAGGACTGCGGGAGGTGTGGCCGCCACTCCCATCTACTCGCAAGTAGCATGGCTTTCAAAGTGGGCACAGAGCTGTATGGGGAGACTCCGTGCCCATGGGGGTGGGGGGGGGAAAACAATTTTGCCATCCCTGCAATGGCAGGGGGGTTGGCCCAATTTTTTAAAACTGACTTTTGTGCTGGATCGCAATTACGCAACCAGCCCCTCTTCTTAAAATAAAATGGCAGCTACGATGTCCCTCTTCACATAGCTGACTAAACACTAGGGGATGATCCTGGAAGAGGAAATCCTGGGATCCTCCCCCCCCCTGCGTCCCCAAAAGCCCTGTGGTGTAGAAAGGGCCACAGTTGGGAGCCATATCTCTCCTTTCCTTTATTTTCTTTTCCAGGTGGTTCACCTCATACTATACTATTCTTCCTTTTAAAAAGAGCAGAGCCATATGTCATATCAACAGTGACTACCTGATTTCTGGATCTCTCTGGCCTTTCGGGAGCCTTAGATTTGACAACTCAGCCCACTGTTAATAGGAGCTGAGTCACAACCTCTTGTCTGCGGTCTCTGCCCTCAATAATATCCATGCTCTTTTGTTCATTCCAATGTGGTTTTAAAAGTCAGAACCTATCATTAGGCAAGAAAACTAAAATAATCTGCTTTCAAAATGGATGCCATATTTCTTCTGTTCTCAATCTCCCATTATTTCGCCTTCCTTTCCTTTTTATACTATTGATTTATGTCTCATTTGGATGACATCAAATAAAAGCAATAGTGCTTTGAACAGTTATATATGGAGTATCTGACAACAACTGATAACTTGGACTCAGGGAAAAGAGGAAAAAAAATACCAGATGAGCCTGCTTTGTTTAAAAGACTAATTCTGCTGACACAAATATTGCTAGCAAATCAGTGAGAAAATACTATATTTTTTGTTGGCATAAAGATGCTCTTTACATTCATACTCAGTCATAAAAAATCAGTCAAGGGACAGAAGTACTGAGAGAAGAACTGAGCCCCTTGGGACATTAACTGAAACAGAGAAGAAAGCTGAACCATACATTATTAGTCCCTCAGCAAACAGTTTGCAAGCTGGAATGGGCAGACACATTCCACTTCAGTAGTTTCACCAAAATTGTGCTGATGTTCACTCTTTTTCTGTCTCTCTCTCTCTTACAGAGCTCTGCACGGTTGCTCTTTTCTTAACCTTCATATAAATGAGACCCATCCAATAACGAATACATTTGCACATAATTTCAACAACTTCGGTACATTGATATCATACTCTGTTACAATTGTTCTCACACTCCACTTTGGTGGATGGTGAAAAAGGCAAGGCAGAGCTGCAGAGATGGGTTTCCTTTGGATGAGAGGACTCTGGAGGCATCTGTTTATTATGATCTTGCCTCTCCTCCTGACAGACTCCAAGGCTAGATTTATACTACTGCTTCATAGCAATATTGAATGTGTAATGTTGGGGCCCATTACACATTCCATATATCGCTTTCATAGTGTTATTTCCTGCTTTTTATTCCACATTATCCAAAATGCTGCAACAAATGTCATTGTGTGTCCTACAAGGTATAAAGGCTCAAGAGGAATATAGTGTTACCATGATGGGATCGTAATAAGCCCCTTCCAACTCTACTATTTGATGATTCTGTGATTTGACACAAGGTGTAGATATGGCCTAAGATAGAAAAATCCTGTTGTTTCTCAGCTTCTGGTGGCAGCACTCCAGAGTCTAAGCTTCTTTGTTGTCCAGCAACCTCATATTGCAGCTCCTATTGGGAGGTCTACACTAAACTGGACTTCTTGGTGAGCTTGGACGCCTTATAGCTCCTGATCAAATGAGATGTCTCCACTGCAGCTTCCAGGCTGATTGCTTTAAGTACATCTTGAAACCATGATTTCTGCTGTCTCATTGCAGGGGTACTTTTATTTTTTGCTATTTGGGGGGGGGGTTCTCACAGGCCTAAAATTTCTCTTCAATAAAACAATTACCCACCTCTGACATCAATATTATGAGTTTCCCACTTCCTTGAGCAGTGAGAAGTCCAAGGACAATTCCATTGAATGAGAGCACATTGAAAACGTATGCTGTCTTTGAAATATTCATTGATTTACAAATATAAAAACAGATCACTTTGGAAGCAAGCAGACTTCTAAAGCAGGCAGAACATCATTTTTTCCGAACAGCAGCAGTTACATCTGACTTTTAGGTAACTCCAACTAAGTTCTATTCTCTTTCTCTAATTCCTGTAAACTTCTAATTATTGACTTTTTTTGCAAATAGAAACTAAGATTGGCCTCAGACTTCAACCTGAAAGAAGATTGTGCATTCTGGAAACAACTCTGGTCTTTACTGCCATTGATAAAATATCAATCAATCATCCATGACCAATAGCAAGCAATCAGTTTGAGGGAAAGATGGGAAGTGCAGTGATGACTGGGAAACATTTTTGAAGTCAACGTTCAATGACTTCTAAAACTATGTTATTGTGTTATAGTTATGAATAGGGATGTGCACTGGATCGGACCCGATCCACGATCCGAGTCCGGTCCAGTGGGAAATCGGATAAATTATCCGATTTCCGATCCCGCAGCTGGATCGGCCGATCCAATCCGAACCGGTCCGAAAAAGCTCCGAACCGGTTCGGCGGATCGGCGGATCGGCGGGCGCCCACTGGCGCCCACCGCCGCTTCCATTGGCGGGCGCCAGCGGGCGCCCGCCGATGAAAGTGGACAGCGGGGGTGGGGGGGAGGAGGGGGGCACTTACCTTCTCGGCCCGGTGGCTCCCGTCCGGCGCCGGCGCCTACTACTCCCAGCAGGCTCCGCGGCCTGCTCTAGGATGGCGCGCCGGGTGATGTCATCACCCGGCGCGCTACTCTAGAGCAGGCCGCGGAGCCTGCTGGAAGTAGTAGGCGCCGGCGCCGGACGGGAGCCGCCGGGCCGGAAAGGTAAGGAGGGGGTGCGTGGAGGGGAGGAGGGGGCGCGCGGAGGGGGGAGGGGGGAGGGGGGCCCTTACCTTTCCGGCCCGGTGGCTCCCGTCCGGCGCCGGCGCCTACTACTCCCAGCAGGCTCCGCGGCCTGCTCTAGGATGGCGCGCCGGGTGATGTCATCACCCGGCGCGCTACTCGAGAGCAGGCCGCGGAGCCTGCTGGAAGTAGTAGGCGCCGGCGCCGGACGGGAGCCGCCGGGCCGGAAAGGTAAGGAGGGGGTGCGTGGAGGGGAGGAGGGGGCGCGCGGAGGGGGGAGGGGGGAGGGGGGCCCTTACCTGCCCGGCCCGGCGGCTCCCGTCCGGCGCCGGCGCCTACTACTCCCAGCAGGCTCCGCGGCCTGCTCTAGGATGGCGCGCCGGGTGATGTCATCACCCGGCGCGCTACTCGAGAGTAGGCCGCGGAGCCCGCTGGTAGTAGCCGCCGGCGCCGGACGGGCCGAGAAGGTAAGCAGTGGCGGGGAAGGGGGCTTACCCCCCCCCCCCGGAGCCGTCCGCTTCTATCCGCTGGCGCCCGCGGGCGCCAGCGGATGGAAGCGGGCGGCCCCAGGGGGGGTAGGGAGCGCAGGGGAGGGGGTTTACCTGCCGGGGCCGTCCACAGCGGACGGCCCCGGGGGGGGGAGGGAGTTAGGCCCCCCCTTACCCACCCGCCGCCATTTTTTCCTCATAGACTTGCATTGCAATGCAAGTCTATGGGGAAAAAAATGGCGGCCGATCCAAAAATGTACGATTTTTGGGTCGGGATCGGACTCGATCCGGTCCGGGGGGCCTCCGATTTTGTCCGAACCGGTCCGGGACAAAATTGGAGGTCCCGATCCGGGTCCCGATCCGATCCGGGGGGTCCGTGCACACCCCTAGTTATGAATAAAAAAGGCAATGTTCTACTCACTATGGCTTTGATGCCCCATGATTCCTAAGAACTAGAACCTCTACTGTTTATCTATCAAAACGTAAGGCTGGGTGTTTTTGAAATATTTGTCATAATGGATCCTTCTTCTTGTTCCAGTTTCTTCTCAGATGCAGTTTTGGAGGAATTTCTCTGCTCAACTTTCTAAATCTATCTATGTGAGAAACATTTTTGTTTCTATGCAAAAAATATTTTTCAGAGTGTTAAAGGCAAGCAAAATTATATCTTAAACGCTTGCAAAACACATTTTAAAAACAATTTTAGTTAAGCAATGAAGTTTGTATCATTCACCATAGCATAAAGCAGAGAGTGGATACTTTGGCTGAAAATTATATACATATTCTCTTTTAGATTTATGTTTTTAGTGTCAGAACATTTGTGAAGCTTTTTGAGGAAATCTTCTGGATTTCAGTGATCAAAAAATCTTCCCTTGATCCATTTGTACTGTTAATATCTTCTCCTCAATAAAACCCTAAACCAGTGTCTCCTAAAGACATTTTGCTGACTGAAGAGAATCCCAAATGGAACTTGCTGCACAATTCAGACACCACTTCCTGTCTTTATCTAGCTGCTTCATTCATGGTGGTGCCTGAAGCAGGTCATTTCACCTCACTGTCTGGCAGGGCAGGCTCTGTGCCTAGGGGCAGCCCAACACTTGCTGAAGGACAAGCTCTCCTTTCCACATATGAAACCAACCAGACTGTTAGTTGAATCTTATTTCAACATTGGTGACAGGACATCTTACTCAACTGTACCTGAGGGTAGAAAGCTAGTTTAGGGGGTGTAGCACAGGCAGAGAAGCACACATAACAGCCAGGGAGCTCCAAAAAAAAAAAATGGCCAGGGGTACTGCTATAACTGTCCCCCACACACCCAGCATCCACATTGCTTACCCTGTCTGCCCTGAATGCCTCCTTGAAGATGCATAGTGTGGAGAATGTGGATAGGGAGACATTTTTCTTCCTCTGTCATAATACTAGAACCTGAGGTCATCTCATGAAGCTGATTGGTGGGAGATTCAGGACAGATAAAATACAGTACTTCTTCACACAGCACATAGTTAAACTATGGAATTCGCTAACACAAGATGTAGTGATGACCACCAATTTGGATGGCTTTAAAATGGGGTTGGATAAATTCCTGGAGGAGGAGGAGATCAATGGCTATTAGTCTTGAAGGCCATGTGCTACCTCCAGAATCCAAGGCAGTAAGCCTATATACACCAGTTGTGGGAGAACATGGGTGGGAGGGTGCTGTTGCATCATGTCCCACTTGTGGGTCCCTGGTTGACAGCTGGTTGGCCGTTGTGTAAGCAGAGTGCTGGATGAGATGGACTTTTGGTCTGAACCAACATGGCTCTTGTTATGTTCTTCTGAAGATGGGCTGATACGCCTACTAGGCTGGGATGCCTGGCACTGATGGCAAGCAATGTGATTAAAAGGGCTTTGATATGGGACACTCTGGTTACAGTACTAGACAGTGACCCTTCCTTTTGTAAACTTACCCACATCCATATATTTTAATAGCTATTCCACTCTTTGAAGTGATCACAGTTAAGGGTATGCTTTGTCCTTTAATCCTGTATGGTCCCCTCCATGAAGAATCATTTTAATATATTCAGCATAGGCTAATTTTAAAGGAAATACCTGACCAGGCCATGTGATTATGGGATCTTGGCAAACAATGAGCATCTTAAATTGATTCAGACCCTTGAAAATGATTGCACAAGCATCCCTTTCTGCTTTAGCATCCCTAAAGAAAAAAACAAACAAGCAGCTGTCAGAATTCAGACATTTGTCTTATGTTGGATTTCTATCCATGCCTAAGGAAAAATCCTGCAAATGTGTCCACTTTGAAATGTCTATTTGTTTGTATTTTTTTAAAAATATTTGTACATTTGAGACTCACCTTCAACCAAAATGTTCACTCAAGGCAATTTACAGTACGTATACAGTGTATGTTCCATCGTAGCTAGTTATACTCATAGGGCTTGTTTGCAATACCATCTGTGAAAGCTTTCATAGAGAGTGACTTTATTTTATCTTTTGATATCTTTTTCTCTAATTGCCTGTGTATGCACTTTCCCCATACTTCCTCTTTGTATGCAATCAATGTATTGACATACTCCAAACTGACATGAATCTGGGTTTAAAAACAAACCTCCTAAACTCTCTAGAGCAGTCTTGCCCATGCTGGTGCTCTCCAGATGTCCTGTAATTCAACACCCATCAGCCCCAAACAGCCTGGCCAATGGACAGGAATGCTGGGAGTTGTAGTCCAAAACAACTGGAGGGCACCAGGTTGGGGAAGGCTAGTCTAGAGAACGCTGGTGGCAGTGTCAAAAAACCTTTGATGTGGATTACCTCAGGAGTGTAAAGGAAATGTGCTCCTTCTCCCTTGTCTCACAGAACAGGCAGGGAGATAAATGGTTTTTCCTAGTGAACAGACCCAGAGTTGGAATAAACCTTAGCTTGATACAGAGAAGCTTTCAAGCAAGCTTATACAGCTGTCAGAGTTGGAGACATTGTGCCTGCATGGTCTAAGTGAAATCATCCCTAGTGACACCCCTGGCCAATGCCTTGCCATGGTGCAACTCTATAGTCCCTTAAGCGGGGTGTCTGTCCACTCTATTCCCCTGAGAGGAGAGGAGGCAGCCATATAACTTTGTTCCTCAGCCTACTAATCTCCTGTGGCTTCTGTTCTGACTGTATTGACTGCAAAGCTATGCACTGGTTAGGGAAGATGGCCATCTAGTGACTAAAGATGGCACTGAAGACTTCAAACACATGGACACATTTAAATTGATTAAAGCATTTTGAAAGCAAAATAACCCTGAGGTGCACATGTCTAGGGCCTTCTTAATATGCATGCTAGATTTCAGGTGTCTAGTTTTCATGGTCTTGGTGCTGAAAGGCAGACAGAAATTAATTATATTTATTTATTTCTCAAATTTATACACCGCTAACTCACAAACATTTTTTGAAGCAGTGGACATGAGAACATACAAAGAGATAATACATTCAAACTAAATCGGGGTTGATAGTTTCAGCCGAGCTGTTTATGGCTATTTGTGGGGGTTTGGAACATTGTGAAATAGAAACATTTGAAATATTAATGGCAGAAACCTGATATGGAGGCATTAGTACAGTATGTGTGAATATATCTGCCTGGATTCTAAGATCATCTCCAGAAGTCCTTCTCTTGGAGCCCCAGCCTAAGGAAGTTAGGCAGGTGGCTACTAAGAAGTAGGGGTGTGCATCGGATCGGATCCGATCCACGATCCGAATCCGATCCGACCCAAAATCGGGAAAATCCGATCCGATCCGATCCGATCCGGACAACCTCCGATCCGATCCGATCCGATCCGATGAGGTCCGATCCGGATCGGACGCCATTTTGAATGCTTTTTCCCATAGCCAAGTATTGTTTTACAAAAACGCCTATAACTTTTTCATTTTTAAAGATAGAAGGATGAAACTTGGGCACATTGTAGACTGGTTAGGGGTAGTTATCTGTGAGAAATTTCAGAAATATTGGTGCATGCATTTTGTGGCAATTAATTTTTTAATAAATACCCAGGAATGCCTATAACTTTGTCATTTTTAAAGTTACACACATGAAACTTTGCCACATTGTAGGGGGTACCTTGGGACCTATGTGTGTGAAATTTCAGAAACGTAGGTGCTTGTCTTGTGTGGCAATTAATTTTTAGAAAAATGGGTAGTAGTGGGGTAAATACAGTTACGCCTCCCATTTTTTTATTTTTGAAGATACAAACAGGAAACTTGGGCACATTACAGGTACCACTTGCCTTGATATGTGTGTGAAATTTCAGAAACATTGGAGCTTTCCTTGTGTGGCAATTAATTTTTGAAACAATGAGGAAAGAAACACCTATAACTTTGTCATTTTTAAAGTTACACACATGAAACTTTGCCACATTGTAGGTGGTACCTTGGGACCCATGTGTGTGAAATTTCGGAAACGTAGGTGCTTGCCTTGTGTGGCAATTAATTTTTTAATAAATACCCAGGAATGCCTATAACTTTGTCATTTTTAAAGTTACACACATGAAACTTTGCCACATTGTAGGCGGTACCTTGGGACCTATGTGTGTGAAATTTCGGAAACGTAGGTGCTTGCCTTGTGTGGCAATTAATTTTAGAAAAATGGGTAGTGGTGGGGTAAATACAGTTACGCCTCCCACTTTTTTATTTTTGAAGATACAAACAGGAAACATGGGCACATTACAGGTACCACTTGGCTTGATATGTGTGTAAAATTTCAGACAGCTGGGTCCAGGCATGTGGTGGCAAGGTATTTTTGAAACAATGAGGAAAGAAACGCCTATAACTTTTTTATTTTAAAAGTTAGAAGTCTGAACATTGCTCACTTTGTAGATGGGTTAGGGGTAGATATGTGTCAGAAATTTCAGAATGATAGGTCCAGGCATTTGATGGCTATGGAATTTTTAAATTACATGTTTCAAAAAAATTTCTACAGAGGCCAGGTCTTCCCCTCCCGCTTCCCGCGAAGAAAAGGAAACACTCTCTCGTCTCGATCCCTTTGATCCTTGGTAGTATCCATTACAGGGCTCGTGTCTGCTTGAGTACAAAGTGAAAGCAGACACGAGCCCTGTAATGGATACTACCAAGGATCAAAGGGATCGAGACCAGAGTGATCCTTCCTTGCACGCATGGCTGCAAAACTCAGCTAGGCTCAGCCGTTCTGCTTGAAAAGTGAAAGGAGGAAAGGAAACACGAGCCCTGTAATGGATACTACTAGCAACTTCAAAGGGATCGAGACGAGAGAGTGTTTCCTTTTCTTCGCGGGAAGCGGGAGGGGAAGACCTGGCCTCTGTAGAAATTTTTTTGAAACATGTAATTTAAAAATTCCATAGCCATCAAATGCCTGGACCTATCATTCTGAAATTTCTGACACATATCTACCCCTAACCCATCTACAAAGTGAGCAATGTTCAGACTTCTAACTTTTAAAATAAAAAAGTTATAGGCGTTTCTTTCCTCATTGTTTCAAAAATACCTTGCCACCACATGCCTGGACCCAGCTGTCTGAAATTTTACACACATATCAAGCCAAGTGGTACCTGTAATGTGCCCATGTTTCCTGTTTGTATCTTCAAAAATAAAAAAGTGGGAGGCGTAACTGTATTTACCCCACCACTACCCATTTTTCTAAAATTAATTGCCACACAAGGCAAGCACCTACGTTTCCGAAATTTCACACACATAGGTCCCAAGGTACCGCCTACAATGTGGCAAAGTTTCATGTGTGTAACTTTAAAAATGACAAAGTTATAGGCATTCCTGGGTATTTATTAAAAAATTAATTGCCACACAAGGCAAGCACCTACGTTTCCGAAATTTCACACACATGGGTCCCAAGGTACCACCTACAATGTGGCAAAGTTTCATGTGTGTAACTTTAAAAATGACAAAGTTATAGGTGTTTCTTTCCTCATTGTTTCAAAAATTAATTGCCACACAAGGAAAGCTCCAATGTTTCTGAAATTTCACACACATATCAAGGCAAGTGGTACCTGTAATGTGCCCAAGTTTCCTGTTTGTATCTTCAAAAATAAAAAAATGGGAGGCGTAACTGTATTTACCCCACTACTACCCATTTTTCTAAAAATTAATTGCCACACAAGACAAGCACCTACGTTTCTGAAATTTCACACACATAGGTCCCAAGGTACCCCCTACAATGTGGCAAAGTTTCATGTGTGTAACTTTAAAAATGACAAAGTTATAGGCATTCCTGGGTATTTATTAAAAAATTAATTGCCACAAAATGCATGCACCAATATTTCTGAAATTTCTCACAGATAACTACCCCTAACCAGTCTACAATGTGCCCAAGTTTCATCCTTCTATCTTTAAAAATGAAAAAGTTATAGGCGTTTTTGTAAAACAATACTTGGCTATGGGAAAAAGCATTCAAAATGGCGTCCGATCCGGATCGGACATCTGGTCCGATCCGATCCGACCAGCCTCCGATCCGATCCGATCCGATCCGACCCCCCAGGTCCGATTCCGATCCGCTATCCGATCCGATCCGGGGGGTCAGTGCACATCCCTACTAAGAAGAGGGACTTTTCTGTTGTGGCACCCCGGTTGTGGAATGACTTCTCCGGAGAGGCTTGCCTGGCACTGACATTGTGGTCTTCTTGGCTCCAAGCGAAGACCTTATTTTCCCAAGCATTTTAGTCTTTCAGTTTCAGTTGTTGTGGTTTTTAAATATGTGCCTGTATTTTAAATCTTTGCACTCCTGCTAGGTTTTGCGTTGGTTTTTATTTTTATTTTGTTTCTTTACTGTAGTCTTAAACTTGTCAACTCCAAGAGCGTCATCAGACAAGCATTTTATCACCTGCTCGATAATGCCCACTCATGGTTTTTTGTGGGTCCGTTTGACAACACCGCCTGCCTCCTGCATGTCTCCTGTCCTTTCTGCTGATTTTCCCATCGCAAAAAAAGTCCTGGAAAATCCAACTTTATTCGGCTTTAGCAAAATGTGCTGCCAGGTCCAGCTGTGTGCAGGAGAAGCAGCGGGCGAAAAATTCCAACTGAATGGGCCATATGGTCATTGTTTACTTCCTCTTTATTCCCGTGTAAAGAAAGAGGAAGTATTGTGGGACAGAAACGGGGGGGAATGACGGTAAGGAAACACGATCCCCCATCTGATGGTGCTTCAAGAGGGGAGGCTTAAAGGTTCCCCTCCATCATTTCATTTCTCCCCTGTTGTTTCTACCCAGGGACGGTGGGTGGTGGTGGGATTTTTAAAAAAGGAAACAAAAATCCATTGGCATCAAATGAGGCTTTAAAAAATGCACCAGGGGAGTTGAGGGGGGATTTAATAGGAGGAAAAGTTTTAACCCTGCTTACCTGGAACATGGTGGTCGCAATCCTAATCAGTGCTGTGCAGGCTTACACTAGAGTAAGAAGAAAAATTCAAGCATCGGCTACTGCATGTGATTAGCATAACGTGTAATCTTCTCTTATGGGATGCTGTCCTGTAGTAGTTAATATATTTTAGATTTGCTGTTGTCTGTTTTTTCCCCTTCTCTTCATTATGCAAAAGCAGGCATTCCTTTTGATCAATTTCATTGGTTTTAATCTTTTGCTTATGTTGAAGATTATTTTAGGTATCAGTTAAGCCCTTCCACTGGAGCTATGAAATCTGTAACATCTCTGTATTTGTGCATCCATATGAATAAAAGCATGATTCACAATACCTCAAACAGATGTGTTTTCAGGAACTGACAGATAGACTTTTTTTTAAAAAAAGAAACCACTGCTGGTCTTCTCAGGTGGCAAGGTTTGCCTAATCAGTATTTGTGCAGCGTATAGATGGATTTCCATTTATCCCGCTGCATCCAGGAAGAATGTTCACAGTTAATGAATAACAGAACAAGTCACTCTGCCAGCTAATTAGCCAGATAATAATTACATTAATTTAAGGAAATCAGTAATAGCACAGTAGTCTCCGTTAAATTGCAATTCACTTGCATAAACCAATCTCCACACTCAGCCGAGAGCCAATATTTGCATTTTGAGCTTGCTGGATAAAGGATTGCTTTATAATTGCACTCTTTAATGTATGTAAATGAGAGAAGAAATGCTTCTATATTGCAAGTCAATGAGAAGAAATGGGATTTCTAAGAAGGCTGGATTTACAGTTTGACCCTCGTTCTTCCCGTGATTGCTGGCAGTGTGTGTGTGTGTATTACAGAATGCAGCATTTCGGAGCTTTAAGTAAGCTGACATTTGACTGCGGTCAAATGGCTAGCTAATAAATCATGTACTAGTGTCAAAAAGCATAGTACATCTGCATGCTTTAGGGGACATTTAATTAGCTGACAGTGTTCACCTTTGAAAGTCACAGGTTAATCCCATATTATTATATTCATGTGATTCCTGTCAGTGTCTTTGACCAATAAGTATAGGAGGCATTTGAATTCATATCCAGAATGGTGGTCATGTGTCAGAAATAAAGGGTTGAAGATGACATGATGATGATGATGATGATGATGATGATTTGTTTTATGTTGTTCTTTTCAAGGTTTTTTTCCTGAAGCATTTATTTATGTACATAATTATTTACTTAGAGCACAATCCTATGCATGTTTTGACAGAAAAAAATTCTACAACTCCCACCATTGTTTAAACAGACATAGGCCGAATCTACACGTGGTCCTCGATGCGCCTTCCCTGCGCCACAAGCCGCTTTGGAGCGCTGCACTTCGTCTAGTGTGGCTCAAGCCTCGGAGGCTCTGCTCGCGCTTTCGCCGCCGCCCTTTCATCCTGGCCGGTCCCCAGGAGGGAGGAGGGAGGGTTGTAAACAAAAGCTAGCAATTGGAAATCCCTCTCCCAATTGCTGGCTTTTGTTTACAACCCTCCTCCCTCCCTCCTCCCTCTCCGGGACCGGCCTGGATAAAAGGGCAGTGGCTGCGGTGGAGCAGGCGCGGGCAGAGCCTCCGAGGCTTGAGCCACACTAGGTGGGGTGAAGCGCTCCGAAGCGGCTTGTGGCGCAGGGAGGGCGCATCGAGGATGACGTGTAGATCCTGCCATAGAATTGCACCCTTAATTTAATCCCTGTCTTTATACTAAAAATAGTGGTCAAGGTAGTTTCCCCCCACCTCCACCTCACAAAATACAAAGTTGTAATTAAAACTTTAAAACTTATAAATTAAAAACACAGTCAATAAAACATGAATAGAAATCTTAGAGAAAGGAAAGCATATCAATAAGAAAGAAATAGGAGTACGCTCCCGATTTAACACCCCCATCCAGCAGCAAATCGATATAGATGCCAAAAACCTGCCTTAATAAAAATGTCTTGCCTGCCGACAGAAGTATAACAAAGATGAAACTGGTCTCACCTCTCTTGGATATCAGTCAATTGAGTTCAAATGCTTCTTATACTTATTTGTCAAAGATACTGACAAAATCACACACACACACATAATGTAACCCTAATCACACTTAATCCCAGAACCTGAGTATTTGCACCTTCCAATGGTTGCATGATGACATTTGTATAATGCTGGTGACACAATATATGTTTTGCAATGGTTCATCTGCCTCATCCTAATTACTCATAGAATCATAGAAAGTAGAGATGGAAGGGGCCAATAAGGCCAAGATGCCCAACCCCCTGCTCAACGCAGGAATCTACCTTAAAGCATCTCTGACAGATGGTTGTCCAGCTGCCTCTTTAATGTTTCTAATGTGGGAGAGCCCACAACCTCCTTAGGTCATTGGTTCCATTGTCCTACTGCTCTAACAGTCAAGAAGTTTTTCCTGATGTCCAGCCGGAATCTGGCTTCCTGTAACCTGAGCCCATATTCCGTGTCCTGCATGCTGGGATGACTGAGAAGAGATCCGGGCCCTCCTCTGTGGGACAACCTTTCACGAATTTGAAGAGTGCTATCATGTCTCCCCTCAATCTTCTCTTCTCCAGGCTAAACATGCCCAGTTCTTTCAGTCATTCATGTGCAAGTGCAGCAAGCCTAAATTACATCACCAAAGTGGGTGAATGGGGAAAAGGCCCAGAAAGAAGGAATAATAAAACATGGAATGGAGAGCCTCTCTTAAGAAGGGTATCAAGAAACTGGAACTGGAGCTCAGCAAAACTTTTGCTCATCAAGGTCCTCCAAATTCCTCCTCAGAGCTTGTTGTTACTTGCGTCTGTATCAGATTGTGAGCTTTGGTTTTTTTTTTCTCTTTCCACATTAAAAAAAATGTGTGCATATCTGTGTGCTTTTTTCCAAATGTACACAGCAATTGGGAGCATTTTTGCATTGTACATTTTTCTCTTATTTATATCGTCATTGTGACATTTATATTCTGCCTCTTGCCAGTAACCAAGTGCCATCATTCCTCTTCATCCTTGGAAGAATCCAAAGGAGGCATGACACCAAGGAATTCAAGGTGACATACACGGTCCTCCTTCTTTCCATTTTATCTTCACAACAACCCTGTGAAGTACATTAAGCTGAGAGTCAATGCCTGGTCCAAAGTCACCCAGTGAGCTTCATTGCTGAGTGGGGACTGGAACTGGGATCTCCCGAATCCCAGTCTGACCTGGATCTCCTGAGCTTGGAGAAAAGATTACTAAGAATAATATGATATTTTCTGGTATTTGAAGGGCTGACACATAGACACTATAGCAAATTTGTTTTATATTGCTCTAAAAGTAGGACCAGAAACAGTGGGCTCAAATTCCATCAAAGAGCATTTTGACTAAACATTAGGAACAATCTGACTGTATGCGCTGTTTTACAGTACAACAGACTACCTCAGAAGATCGTGAACTCCAGTATCAGGGATGCCGTAGCAGCAGCTTTCCTATTTTGGAAGGGGGCTTTGTGGTAGGGCTGTGCACTTCCTTAGGCCAGATCCCCAAACCCGAGGTGAGGGCCATTTCCACTTTATGGCCACCATAGTTTGCAGCCATAGATACAGTAAAAACAGAGAGCCTCCATGATCTTAACTTTAAATTGCGGCTCTTCTCTCAGAGAGGAATATACAATTTAAAGGTAAGTCTTCGCGACAGTGGTGGCTTTGGGTTTGGGGGGGGGGTGATGGGGAAGAGGGTGAGGGAGTGAGGAGGAAAGGGGCTGCAAGCTTCAAGGGATTCCCAGTCAGCCTCGCAACCACCTTTCCTAGGTGCTGGATGTGCAAGGCCAACCCACTTCAGGGGATCTCTCTTCGGCTTCAGGTTCTGAAATGGCTTCCAAGGCAAATGGGGCGA
This sequence comes from Anniella stebbinsi, assembly GCA_029215795.1. Lineage (NCBI taxonomy): Eukaryota > Metazoa > Chordata > Lepidosauria > Squamata > Anniellidae > Anniella > Anniella stebbinsi. The sequence continues at coordinate 222,553,620 of JARDYH010000003.1, forward strand.
TTCTGTGCACAGGTACCTATGTTTCAAAGATTCTGTTGCTGTTGCTTTTCCAGTTGTGCAGGTTTACCAGACTGCACCATCTTTTCAGGCATTTTGGTTCCATATATATGCCATATAAGTTGGTAGGCAACCAGCATTGGCTAAAGACATAAGGAATGAGGCTTGTTTGGGCTGATGCACATGGAACAGTGCATTGGGATCTACTAACACCACCAGCATACCATGAAACAGAATGTCAAAATATCCTAAATTCCCACTCTTTTTAAGCCCTGATAAGGAGGGAATATTGCTCCCTTTTGGGGGGGGGGAATATGTCAAATCTGGCTTTACAGAAGATGGTGAGTACCTGTACCACTTCATAGCTGAAGGTCAAGGAAGAGGGAATGAATGAACATTTACCCACATATTGTCAGATACCCTTCCATCTCTTTTAAAAACAGATTTGATTTTAGATGTAGCTGAAAGTGTGGTGAAATTTAATCAGAACATGTAACAAGCCATTTACAAGAATATTTAACTGCAGGAAAGTTAAAGTTAGAAGGGATATTCACAACATGGAAAAACTTTGCATCACAGAAATGTTGTCATGAATATGCCTTAAGAGCCAACCTAGATATCATGATGCCACAATATAGGGTAAGTTCTACACTTCAAGGATGGGCAACCTAGTGCCCTTCAGATGTTTTGATCTACAAATCTCATAATCCCTGACCATTGGCTATAATGGCTACAACTTCTGGGGGTTATCATCCAAAACATCTTCAGGACACTAAGTTGCTATATCTGTACTAGATATTATTGAGCAGGAGTTAGATGTGAGTCTGCTATTCTCAATGGTGGTGTGTTTATTATCACATCTGCTTTGGCCTTAAAACAAAGTTGGGATCTCAAATGCACTGATTTTGAAGTGTGTTCCATTGAAATCAACAGGGCTTAACTTCAAGGAAAAGTGTTTAGGATAGGCGTGGCAATGCTAAATGTAGTAGAATGATGAAACCAGTGATCTGGGGGGTATTGCAAGGTCTTCTTCATGAGAAGGTTTCAACAAAAGGATGGATAAGCTTTTTTATGGATGGTTTAAGCACTGTCACCTTGGGAGAAATAGCTGGGGTAGATGATGCTTTGAGGTCCTTTCCAGGTCTTTGATCTTGGGATTTACTGTCATTCCCCTGGGGCCTATAGTCTGGGTCAACTAACGCTACATCTGGGTCAGATCAGTTGTATTATCTCTCCTTTGCAGATTTGTTCAGATCATAGCCTGCTGAGACAGTTGGCTGACAACTGCTGTGTCAATATCTCATGTCTGGGAGAGAGAATATTCAGTTTGCGGGTGAATATGCTCCCTATAGATGGCCAAGGTTCAACCTTCTTTGTCCCCACATGACTGAGGGGACATAATAAAATCCCTAGTAGTAGATGAGCTAATCTTAACAGTTTTGCAGCAGCTGTAGATGTCTGGAAGCTAGCAGGAACGAAATATCACTATGCCCTAATTTTAAAAAAACATACAGAAAGTGATGCATTGTGATACACAACATCCACAAAATGTTTCATGTGGCTTACAGTTATGAGGTAGGTTCTTAGTTCCTTTCAATTGTTAATTTAGACCAGTGGAAGATTTGTGGGAGCATTTGCTTATGTCCTATCCTCTACATCACTCATTATATCCTCTTCAAAATTATTGGGGAATGAAAGTGATAAGCATGGAGAATCATTTGGGCCATTAAAATTTTAGCCCTCCCACAGAAGATTCTTTAGTGAAACAGTTAATTACTTGAAGTGCATAACTCTTACTTGGGAGTAAGGCCTATTGAACTGAACAAACATGCATAAGATTCAACTGTATGAGGATGACAAAGGATGTGTTCATGAATTCCTTCCACAAACAAAAAATGTTTGTTCCTTAAAACAAGGCCTTCTGCTTTTAATTATTGTGCCTAACAGTAAAGCTTCTGTTTAAAGACTGGAAAATATAGGCTGGGTGCATTGGAAGCTTGGAAAGATAATATGAGCCCCACTGAAATCAGTGGATATATCCTTCCATTGAACTAGATGCATGTAAATACAAATACAGAATGTGCTTTAAAATACAATGTCCCTGGGTCATTCCCCTGCCTGACCCTGTGGTCTCTGAATAGAGACAGAGTTATGATGCGGCAGAGAGGTTATTCCTAAAACAAAGGGAACAAAATGGAATCTAAGATACTGAACTCTCTAGCCATTGGTGCATTGGGAGTTTGATGTGCAAAGTTAAAAAGTGTAAACACTGAGTGGAGCTTCCTATCCTTAATGCTAATGGCTGTCAACTATGGCTGTTGTGTTCATCAGACAACATGCTAAGCCAGGATTATGCCACTAACCCTTTTGTACCAAAGGGTTAGTGAGCATGTTTAAACTGTGGTTATGTAGCCACCATGGTTAGGAATGGTTGACATGACACACTAAGCTATGCTTCACACGACATTCTAAGCCACAATTTTTAGCTCAAAATGCTTAACCACAGTGGCTTATTGTGTCATCTGAATAGGGTCTTTGTGAATTACAAGCTTTCTCCTTCAGGACTTTGCACTGGCCAATTCAGAATGTACTTGTATGGTTAGAAGAGTGACTCAGCAATCAGATAGACATTTGTGGGTTTTGGAACTCCCATGCTTTGCATACTGTGTGTGTGTGCTCCTGATGGCTTAAGTAGATTAGAAGTAGCGATGGGGGGATTTTTTTTGTTTAGTTTATATTTTAAAGTGAATGTGCCTCATTTTGCACTTTCAAACCAATATGCGAACTGAAACTAAGTCATCCTCCAAAAGTTGCACTTCGCCAAATTTTACAGTGGAATCCTCCAATAATGAAAAGTATATATTTGTGAAATTAATGTATATATAAGGAAGGTTGCTTACAATGCATGTATTAGGAGAAACGAACACAACAATGCAAATGCATTTTCATGTGAACTTTTAAAAAAAGAAATTCTCAACGTTTGTGGGGAACTGCATTTAAGATTGGAAAAAAATATTACAATTCGGGACAAACCAAACCAAAGACTGAAAAATGAGAAACCGAGAGAAACTGAACTCTTGCCCTATATGGTCATAAACTGCTGTTTATTATTTATTTGTACCCTGCTTTTCTACCAAGAATGATGGCAGTCGAGGTGGTTTGGATGGAAAGCAAGTTCTCAGAGGTGCTAAACTGAAACTTGTTTATTGAAGCCCAACACGTTTTGGAGACTGAGGCTCCTTTGTCCGGGACACTCTTTTAACATGAAAATGCTGCAGACAAACTCAGCCAGCTTACTAAGGAGGTGGCTGTCCTTCATCTACTATCGGTTTACAAGGTGGCTTACAATCACAAATAAAGCTTGATTAAAATAATAACAAATGCATTAAAAACAATTCAAAACAGAACAATAAAAGAATAAAAACAACATCCAACTCAACAGACCTGCTTACACACCCAAAGCCTGCTTGATTAAAAAGAGTCTTTGCCTGCTAGCAGAAGGACAGCAGAAAGGGAGTAAACCTAACTTCCCTTGGCACTGAGAAGGCCCTCTCTTGCGTTGCCACCAAACGTGCCCCTGAAGGCAGTGATCTTGAAAGAAAAGCTTCTCCAGAATATCTTAAGAACTGGGTATGGGAGAAGGTGATCTTTGAAGTAGCCTGGTCTCCGTCTGTACAGGGCTTTGTAGGTCATAACAGCACTTTGAATTCTGCCTGGAAACAGATTAGTAGCCAGTGAAGCTACTGTAACAGGGGAGTCACACGCTCCTTTTAACTCACCTCAATTAACAGTATGGCTGCAGCATTCTAGACCAGTTGGAGTTTCTCAAAAGTTTTCAAAGGCAGACCCAAGGGAATATGTGGGGGTGGGGGTGTCCAACAGACATCCACCCACTCAATCCCCCAGACGGGAATTGGCAGACCCTGATGACCAAACAACCCTGTTTGGCGTGTGATGTGAGCTGCTGCCTGCTCCCTCACCAAGCTGCCATTTAGTGGAAAATGGCAGCTTGTTCTTTTACATAAAGGGACTTTTTATGCAAATTGTGGCCATAAATAAGCCCATTTGCGTAAAAAGGATCAGGCGGCTAGCTGGGGTTCAGTGAGTGGTGTGCGAGGCAGACTCAGGTAAGTATGCCCTTCCCTAGCATCCCCACACAGAGTGCATTACAGTAGTGCAAAATGGATGCAACTAAGAGCCTATCTACACAGTCCCTTGGAACATTTTAAATAGTATTTTAAACCGTTCCAAATAGGTGCGTTCTAAAACATCTTAGGCCGCATTACTGAGTACTCACGTTACAGGAGAACAGTCTTCTGTCTTTAAAGCGGTGTGTGCAGTCACACACTCTTCTGCCCTGTCTCTTTCTGTTTCGTTTTTACAATGAGTTTAGGGCAAGGCATTGTGGGCATTGTAGTTTAGTCATCCACTTCCTCCTTTGTCACTCTGTCATTCCCTAGCGAGTATAGGGCTAAGAATTGTGGGTGTTGTAGTTCACTCGCCCACTTCCTCCTTAGCTCCGCTTTCTTCCCCACCAATCAACTGCTAAGCATTTGGGCACCAGTAAAGGAAGCACTGCCCCCATGAATCACAAACGGTAAGGAAGGACACATTCTTTTACTTAAAACGATTTATTAAAAGTGAAACCGTTGTATATAGCTGAAGTGAGTTTTAAAAAACCTCGGGTATACAACGTTATAGGGAGTGCGTCATGTGGCCCAAAGAGCATTCATTACCCTTATAAAACATTAAAAACCTAGCGTGTAGATAGGCTCTAAGGCATGCATGACCATAGCCAAATCAGTCATTTCTAATAATGGCATAAACTTGCCTCAGCTAGTTATGTTGTGAGTTGTTAGACATTTTCTTCTCCAAACATGCAAAAAATTGTGCCCTTATTGTATTGTAATCATTTGGGTTCTTTGTTTTTGATTTTCATGAGGCTTTATGGGTGTTGGTATTGATATATTGTAAACCACTTTGGTCATCCTTTGCGTTTGAGGAACGGAATAGATTTTTTAAAATGAATTAGGATATAATTACGATAAAGTAATTTTGTATGTACAAAACATAATAATACTAAAATTCTTTAATGTAAAATTAATATACTTATCCACTTCTGCCAGGTGTCACAGTACGTATGTGAGAGCGTGTGCATACATTCATGTATACATGTTGTTCATTCCTTCATTTGGCTGCAGCAGCGATTACTTAACAGCTATGGAAATTTGCAATGTTTGCAAGCACAGGTACAATTTTATATCTCAACTTGACCCTCTTCACTCAGTTTATGGCTTGGGATCAGGATCCCTGAAAGACCACTATCCCATATGAGCCTGCCCAGTTCTTATGATCTTTATTTTGAAACTGCCACCTTCAGAGTAGTAAACCAAGAGAGGGCCTTTTCGGTGGCTGCTCCCAGGTTGTAGAACTCTCTTCCAAGGGTGGTTAGGGTTGCTCCTTCTCTACTGTCCTCCCACAGCAGGCAAGGAGAAGGCCTTTAGCCTGTGAGTAGGTCTGTTGCATTGGGTGCTGTTTTAATATATGTTTTTATTATAGTTTAATGTATCATTTTATTATTTAAATCCATTTTAATTGTCCCTGTAAGCTGCTTTGAGTACCATTTATTTTAGTAGAAAGGAGGAGGTACAAGTCACAAAAATAAATAAAGGTTTTAATGGAGTTGACGCTTGCCATAAAACTAGGCTGACCATATGAAAAGGAGGACAGGGCTCATGTAACTTTAACAGTTGTAGCCAGGGTCATTTGTATGCAATTAGTTCCTGGTGAAATTCCCTCTTCATCACAACAGTTAAAGTTGCAGGCACTAACTAAAGTGACCATATACAAAAGAAGACAGGGCCCCTGCAACTTTAACTGTTGTGATGAAGAGGGAATTTCACCAGGAACTAATTGCATGCAAATGATACTGGCTGAAATTCCCTTTTCTCTACAACTGTTAAAGTTACAGGAGCCCTGTCCTCCTTTTCATATGGTCAGCCTACATAAAACCCCTTTCAGTTTTACTTAAAGCTTAGCCTGCACTCCCATTTTGCCCCCTGGATCCAGCATCCCATTTGCACTCATTGCACTGTTGGCAACCAGCAGGCCTCAAAGTGTGTCTTGGCATTTTAAAGCTCGTGCAACTGCATCAAGACTGCTTTGTTCCACAATAATGGCCATGATTCTTGACCTGACTGTTGAGCCAGGAAATTGAATGGCTGCCTTTGAATGCCAGCGCAGTAGTGGACAAGATTCTCCAGGGCCAATACCAGAGAGACAGTTAAAAACACTAATTGAAATGTCCCTGCAAGTTGTAAAGCAGCAGGAAGTGCAGGAACCATTAAAGGGAAAATGGTGCAAAGTAACAGCAAGAAGAAAAGGATAAAAGAAGAAAAAAATCTGTTTATGTAACATCTGAGTGTACCAGATGCCACCAGATCAGACCCTTCTGTATTCATTCATCATGAAACAAAGTTTTTTACATTAAGGATCAGCATTTCAGGGTGTAAATTTCTCACAAGGAAAGTGTCAGGACTCAAGCCAGCCCATTCAGTCTGTAAGCTTTCACCCCTAAACTCCTGGATAGGATGTGATTACTCATCAGTGAGGAAAAGATAGAGCAATATCCTATTTGTCATAAATTACATCACGCTAACATAAGTGACTTCTAGCACAGCACCAATAGTTTCCCAAGAAAATCCATCATGTTGAAAATACAATTGCTGTTGCTCGAGAGGTTGCTTACACTAGCAAAACATAATTTATGTCAGCAGTGGTGTCAAAGAGGATGTTGCCCATATTCTATACATACTCGGAGTAGGGATGCTGGAGAAAACTACCACAGTCTCAAATGAGTCCAGATTCCAAAGAATTTGACTTGTGGAGTATGCAGTGGACCAGCCCAACTCACCTCCAGGTTCTTAAGGGTTCCCGATATGCTTGTGAAAAGGAGTAATAGGCTAATGGCAGCTGCCGTTAGCCTATCATGGGGAAATTATTGTGGGAAAATCACAGCCATAATTGGCATATTTTATGCCATTTATGGCTCTAAAGTAACTTCTTTTATGTAAATGTGGCTATAGCCTATCACTCTATTTTGAAAGCTGGAGAGCCGCTGTGTGAACTTTTGCGGCCATGCCAGTGCTCCAGGGAAATCTGCAGGACCCAAAGTGGCCTGGGTTTCCCTGCAGTGGTCCCTGCCCAGACTGGACTTCAAGGGGTTCACCCTTCCCTAACTCCGGGGATGAATCCTGGCTTCCAAACCAGTACTTTGACTTGTTGAGTGCAGAAAAACAGGGATGGGGACCATGGGTTGGATCCAATTGTGCCCTTGTGCAGGAGGCCAAGGTTGGTCAGTGGTGGTCCCTACCACTGTTGGCCACAATGTAGTGCTTATGGGGGTAAGGCCAAAACAAGTAGAAATGCTCATTTCTGGGAAGGCACCATTGGATCCAACCCCACATGTTTCCCTCATAACATTTAATATGTCCTTAGATAGATAGTAGGGGTGTGCATCGGATCGGATCCGATCCACGATCCGAATCCGATCCGCCCCAAAATCGGGAAAATCCGATCCGATCCGATCCGATCAACCTCCGATCCGATCCGATCCGATCCGACGAGGTCCGATCCGGATCGGACGCCATTTTGAATGCTTTTTCCCATAGCCAAGTATTGTTTTACAAAAACGCCTATAACTTTTTCATTTTTAAAGATAGAAGGATGAAACTTGGGCACATTATACACTGGTTAGGGATAGTTATCTGTGAGAAATTTCAGAAAGATTGGTGCATGCGTTTTGTGGCAATTAATTGTTTAATAAATACCCAGAAATGCCTATAACGTTGTCATTTTTAAAGTTACAAACATGAAACTTTGCCACATTGTAGGTGGTACCTTGGGACCTATCTGTGAGAAATTTCAGAAACTTAGGTGCTTGCCTTGTGTGGCAATTAATTTTAGAAAAATGGGTAGTAGTGGGGTAAATACATTTACGCCTCCCATTTTTTTATTTTTGAAGATACAAACAGGAAACTTGGGCACATTACAGGTACCACTTGCCTTGAAATGTGTGTGAAATTTCAGAAACATTGGAGCTTGCCTTGTGTGGCAATTAATTTTTGAAACAATGAGGAAAGAAACACCTATAACTTTGTCATTTTTAAAGTTACACACATGAAACTTTGCCACATTGTAGGTGGTACCTTGGGACCTATGTGTGTGAAATTTCAGAAACATAGGTGCTTGCCTTGTGTGGCAATTAATTTTTTAATAAATACCCAGGAATGCCTATAACTTTGTCATTTGTAAAGTTACACACATGAAACTTTGCCACATTGTAGGCGGTACCTTGGGACCTATGTGTGTAAAATTTCAGAAACGTAGGTGCTTGTATTGTGTGGCAATTAATTTTTGAAACAATGAGGGATTCATTGGACAGCACTTGCCCATAGGGATTCATTGGACAGAACTTGCCCATAGGGATTCATTGGACAGTACTTTCCTATAGGAAATCATTGGAAAGCACTTGCCCATAGAAAATCATTGGAAAGCACTTGCCCATTGAGAAATACAGTTATGCCTCCCACTTTTTTATTTTTGAAGATACAAACAGGAAACTTGGGCACATTGTAGACTGGTTAGGGATAGTTATCTGTGAGAAATTTCAGAAAGATTGGTGTATGCGTTTTGTGGCAATTAATTGTTTAATAAATACCCAGAAATGCCTATAACGTTGTCATTTTTAAAGTTACAAACATGAAACTTTGCCACATTGTAGGTGGTACCTTGGGACCTATCTGTGAGAAATTTCAGAAACTTAGGTGCTTGCCTTGTGTGGCAATTAATTTTAGAAAAATGGGTAGTAGTGGGGTAAATACATTTACGCCTCCCATTTTTTTATTTTTGAAGATACAAACAGGAAACTTGGGCACATTACAGGTACCACTTGCCTTGATATGTGTGTGAAATTTCAGAAACATTGGAGCTTGCCTTGTGTGGCAATTAATTTTTGAAACAATGAGGAAAGAAACACCTATAACTTTGTCATTTTTAAAGTTACACACATGAAACTTTGCCACATTGTAGGTGGTACCTTGGGACCTATCTGTGAGAAATTTCAGAAACTTAGGTGCTTGCCTTGTGTGGCAATTAATTTTAGAAAAATGGGTAGTAGTGGGGTAAATACATTTACGCCTCCCATTTTTTTTATTTTTGAAGATACAAACAGGAAACTTGGGCACATTACAGGTACCACTTGCCTTGATATGTGTGTGAAATTTCAGAAACATTGGAGCTTGCCTTGTGTGGCAATTAATTTTTGAAACAATGAGGAAAGAAACACCTATAACTTTGTCATTTTTAAAGTTACACACATGAAACTTTGCCACATTGTAGGTGGTACCTTGGGACCTATGTGTGTGAAATTTCAGAAACATAGGTGCTTGCCTTGTGTGGCAATTAATTTTTTAATAAATACACAGGAATGCCTATAACTTTGTCATTTGTAAAGTTACACACATGAAACTTTGCCACATTGTAGGCGGTGCCTTGGGACCTATGTGTGTAAAATTTCAGAAACGTAGGTGCTTGTATTGTGTGGCAATTAATTTTTGAAACAATGAGGGATTCATTGGACAGCACTTGCCCATAGGGATTCATTGGACAGTACTTGCCCATAGGGATTCATTGGACAGTACTTTCCTATAGGAAATCATTGGAAAGCACTTGCCCATAGAAAATCATTGGAAAGCACTTGCCCATTGAGAAATACAGTTATGCCTCCCACTTTTTTATTTTTGAAGATACAAACAGGAAACTTGGGCACATTGTAGACTGGTTAGGGATAGTTATCTGTGAGAAATTTCAGAAAGATTGGTGCATGCGTTTTGTGGCAATTAATTTTTTAATAAATACCCAGGAATGCCTATAACTATGTCATTTTTAAAGTTACATACATGAAACTTTGCCACATTGTAGGTGGTATCTTGGGACCTATGTGTGTAAAATTTCAAAAACGTAGGTGCTTGCCTTGTATGGCAATTAATTTTAGAAAAATGGGTAGTAGTGGGGTAAATACATTTACGCCTCCCATTTTTTTATTTTTAAAGATACAAACAGGAAACATGGGCACATTACAGGGAACACTTCACTTGATATGTGTGTAAAATTTCAGAATGATAGGTCCAGGCATTTGGTGGCTACGAATTTTTTAGATTAAAAGTTATTAACCTTTTTTACACAGAGGCTGGGGCTGTCAATTGCACCCTCCCGCCTCCCGGGAAGAAGAAGGAAACACTTTCTCTCATCTCTTTGATCCTTGCACGCTTGGCTGCAACTGAGGTAGTATCCATTACAAAAGGCGAAACAAAGTAGCACTTGGCTCGTGTCTGCTTTGATTGATACTTTCCCTTTTTACTTAAGCAGAACGGCTGAGCCTAGGATCACTCTCTCTCGCTAGGATCGTTACGGGAGAAATTTTCTACAGTCTTCAAAGTGGTGTGTGCAGACACCTTGCCACCAAATGCCTGGACCTATCATTCTGAAATTTTACACACATATCAAGTGAAGTGTTCCCTGTAATGTGCCCATGTTTCCTTTTTGTATCTTTAAAAATAAAAAATGGGAGGCGTAAATGTATTTACCCCACTACTACCCATTTTTCTAAAATTAATTGCCATACAAGGCAAGCACCTACGTTTTTGAAATTTTACACACATAGGTCCCAAGGTACCACCTACAATGTGGCAAAGTTTCATGTATGTAACTTTAAAAATGACAAAGTTATAGGCATTCCTGGGTATTTATTAAAAAATTAATTGCCACAAAACGCATGCACCAATCTTTCTGAAATTTCTCACAGATAACTATCCCTAACCAGTCTACAATGTGCCCAAGTTTCCTGTTTGTATCTTCAAAAATAAAAAAGTGGGAGGCATAACTGTATTTCTCAATGGGCAAGTGCTTTCCAATGATTTTCTATGGGCAAGTGCTTTCCAATGATTTCCTATAGGAAAGTACTGTCCAATGAATCCCTATGGGCAAGTACTGTCCAATGAATCCCTATGGGCAAGTGCTGTCCAATGAATCCCTCATTGTTTCAAAAATTAATTGCCACACAATACAAGCACCTACGTTTCTGAAATTTTACACACATAGGTCCCAAGGTACCGCCTACAATGTGGCAAAGTTTCATGTGTGTGACTTTACAAATGACAAAGTTATAGGCATTCCTGTGTATTTATTAAAAAATTAATTGCCACACAAGGCAAGCACCTATGTTTCTGAAATTTCACACACATAGGTCCCAAGATACCACCTACAATGTGGCAAAGTTTCATGTGTGTAACTTTAAAAATGACAAAGTTATAGGTGTTTTTTCCTCATTGTTTCAAAAATTAATTGCCACACAAGGCAAGCTCCAATGTTTCTGAAATTTCACACACATATCAAGGTAAGTGGTACCTGTAATGTGCCCAAGTTTCCTGTTTGTATCTTCAAAAATAAAAAAATGGGAGGCGTAAATGTATTTACCCCACTACTACCCATTTTTCTAAAATTAATTGCCACACAAGGCAAGCACCTAAGTTTCTGAAATTTCTCACAGATAGGTCCCAATGTACCAACTACAATGTGGCAAAGTTTCATGTTTGTAACTTTAAAAATGACAAAGTTATAGGCATTTCTGGGTATTTATTAAACAATTAATTGCCACAAAACGCATGCACCAATCTTTCTGAAATTTCTCACAGATAACTATCCCTAACCAGTGTATAATGTGCCCAAGTTTTATCCTTCTATCTTTAAAAATGAAAAAGTTATAGGCGTTTTTGTAAAACAATACTTGGCTATGGGAAAAAGCATTCAAAATGGCGTCCGATCCGGATCGGACATCCGGTCCGATCCGATCCGACCATCCTCCGATCCGATCCGATCCGACCCCCCAGGTCCGATTCCGATCCACTATCCGATCCGATCCGGGGGGTCAGTGCACATCCCTAATAGATAGTGTCTGTAATCGAAAGGCTGGGAACATTGCTTTCTTCCAAATTCAGCTTGAGAACATTGGAAATGGACAGAAAAGGATGAGGGGAGGAAGGAGAACAGTTACAGAGTTATACAGCAGTTTGTTATACAATATCCAGCGTTTGTCTTGTATGTCCTGGAATCATAGTTACCCACAATATTTCATACATCCCAAATTGTAATGATTCCAAGCCTTTCTGCCAAGATGTGAGACACTAAAGAGGTCTGCCATGCCATCCACAAAGCTTCATTCAGTAAATAGACATCTCTTCACACGTGAAGGGAGTGTGAATGCTAGGAGCTATCCTCTAAACTTAATTAGCCTAACAAAGCAAGGCAGTCACCTATCATCTAAATGGACAGTTTCCTGCAGTGCCTGATAGACTTTAATTGAATGCCTCCCTCAGGGAGGGTCTTCAAATTGTAACCTCTGGCGAGTGGCTAGCCTAGTGGATGGTCGCCCATGTCCTCTCAACTCCATCCACTTGAACTGCGATAGACTCTGATCTGTCAGTTCCCCTCCAACAAAGTCAGAATTCCCAGGGTTGTGGAGGATGATCTCTGAGCCTGGGCTTCCTGTCTGATAAGTCCCTGGAAAGATTCCTCCTTGACTCCTGGAGTCTTGGAGAATTTCCTACACTACTCCCTGTCTTGGCTTGTCTAGTTCTTCTTCAGGCTCTGAGTCTGAATTATAGGTGAACATATGTGAAAGTGACATGGATCATAAATAGACCGATCCTTCTATCCTTAATCTTAATCTTAAACTGACTTAATAGGAATAGGGAGTAACAACCTACTCCTATAAATACCTATTGAAAAACCAGTCCCATTGAGTTCAATTGGGCTTGCCCCCAGGTAAGTGGGAATAGGATTATAGCCTTAGTCACACTGAATCAAGGGGATTTACTTCTATGGAAACACATAGATTTGTGTTGCACTTTTTTAAAAAAACTTTCTGGAAATTAAGCAGTGCCTCAGTCATCCTACACACTCTAGTGTGGTGAGAGTCTGTGTGGTATAGTGGTTAGAGCATTGGACTGGGAGTCAGGAAATCCAGGTTCTAGTTCCCACTTGGCCATGGAAGCTCACTGGGTGACTCTGGGCCAGTTATGGATTCTCAGCCCAGTTTACCTCACAGGGTTGTTGCTGTGGAGATAAAATGAAGATGAGGAGAATTATGTACACCGCCTTGGTTTCCTTGAAGGAAAAAATGGTGGGATATAAATGCAATAAATAAATACTATCTAAGGCAGGTGATATACAGAGGTGGATAAGCAGAAGCACACTGAAGCCTTGTGCAGGAGTTCCTCCCGTGTGCTACCCACTACATGAGGGGGGAGAATGGAGATGTGCTTGTTGGCCCTATCCCCTCCATTGTGTTCCCCATGACCTGGTCCACCTGCCCTCCACATGATGGGCCTGAATTTCTGAAGCAGGGAGCCTGCTCTATGCATCTAGGCATCCTGTGTGATTTAGACTCCTTTGGAACACCATACTAAAAGAGGGGCCAACAAAAATATCCCTGCTCCCTGCTCCCATCTTATGATGGGGGAAACCTGAACGTGGCTTAAATCAGCTGGTGCATCTTGATGACCTTTTGCTGCCACAACGTATTTATAGATACAGGGAGTTGTGATCAGCAAGCATGTCCATCATGATGCATCAACCTAGGACTCAGGAGAACTTGTAAGAGCCACTCAGAACTCCGGATTGCTCTGTTCGAGTTGCGACTGAAACCCAGAACAGATTTGCCACCCAATGACATAGGAGCCACCAGCATCCACTGGAACATGTGCAACAATGCAATGCCTGCAGATGATGACAACCTCTCCCCCTGCTACATCTTTTGTTAGAAAGAGGTCACACTCTTGTGATGAATGGGATCAACTGCTCCTCCTTTATCATTCATGCAAGCATACATTCCTGGACTTAATTGCCTGCACTTGTATTTCATTACGCTGCTCCATTTCTGAGATTCAAATTGATCATGATCATTCTCTGCGACTGTTCACTACTGCCTTTTTTTTAAAATCTAAGGAAGCTAAATGAGATAGCATTCATTTGAATTCAGAAAACATTGTCTCAAAAAGTTCTGCACTGCTGTTTTAACTCAACCAAGTTCCTGGTGGCTAGTCATAAAATTATCACTTCTTTATAACTGTTTAATTTTCGTCTATAGCAGAAAGTCATTACAGAGTAGCCAAAGGGTGAAATTAGTAAGTGGCTTTCAGTGTCACTCATTTTATAGGTTTTTCTCTTGAATTAGTTACCAAATGCATAAAGGGAAGAGGAAAAAAACCACACAGAGAAGGTTTACTTCTGTCTGCCTGTACATTTTTTTTGCAGCCTTGTGTGCATCTTGATTTCTCAGTGTAGCCTAGAGATTGTTATATCTCCTTTTCCTGATGAAATATATTGTACTGCCTTGCAATCATCAGATGTGATGATCCTGCTGCAACTGCAGTAAATGGCAAAATGCTCATTTTCCTCTATATGACAGACACACTCAGCCTTTTATTACTTCTACAATAACAATAAGCAATAATAATAATAATTATTAAGGAACTTACATGCTAAGGGAGTGAGTGCAAATGGTGCTTCATAAGGTTAGTAAGAATTTGTGTGAGCTCAACTCACACAAACAAACACAAACACACTGAGAAAAAATTCCACTAAGATCAAACCTAGCATTGCAAACTTTAATATTTATTTGTTTATTTGTTTATTTATTTGGACTATACACAGGCCACCATTAAGAGTAATAAATAAATAAATCTCAAGGTGGCTTCCATCAACCAATAAACAATAGATGTAACAATTAATTTCAAAACAATGAAACCATACAACAAAAAATGACCAATAAAAAGAACCGTCAATAATACTAAAAAACCGCAACCCGTCAAAACCCCCCACAACCAATCCAACTCATTAAAATGCTAAAATCTAATGAATAATTATAACTAAAATCATTTCAATTCAGCAACCTGATAAAAACTATATTTATGATAATTCAACTCAAAACCAATCAGCTGTTAGGGGCACAATCCTATGTGGATAGTTGGCAACCTCTGAACTCGGAGGCTCCTAACTATCCAGTCTAGGGCAGGAGGGCAGTGAGAGTGCACTTTGCCTCCATGCTCCAGCTGCCCTGCATTTATGCTGGATGGGTGATTTTGCCCATCTAGCAGCAGCACCTTGGAGAGAGAAAGAAGGAGGCTTTATTGTAACCACCCAGTCTCCTCCTCTCCCTCCACCCAGGAATGCCCCCTTTTCGCTGTCTTCATGATTTATTTGTGAGTCCAGAGAGATAGCCAGCATGGTTCTCTCTGCCCGGTTATGAGGGGGAGTTGGAGGGGTCAGGGAGTATGGTTTCCTGTCTCTGAGGTCAGAACCAGGAAACCAAACTATCCTGTGTTCATCCACCCCAACACTGTTTGATGGACATAGAATTGCTCTTTAATTGACTCATCTATTAAAACTCATTTGATGACTCAACTAAGTTCTATTTAATGCAAGGATGCACAGACTTTTCATCCCCACAGGCCACATCCAGTGTCTGATGGAGGGTCGGGAGTCAAACATGAGTGTCCATTTATGACTGTAATGTTATGGAAATGGCCTGTTTATGGCCACCATTTACATAACATTACACAAAATGGTGGCTCACTAAGAGGATGAGTGGCCACCACGCACTCACAGATATGGTGTGCTTGGCAAATAGGTCCAGTAAGTGGTGGCAGCTATACGAATGGGGTCCAGGAAGCGGGGGGAGGGAGTCCCGTGACATCCCTACTGTGTAAAAGGCAAATTACATGTTAAGCATAATTAGGAAACAAATCAAAAATAAAACTGCCAAGATCATTCTGCCCATATAGAAGTCTATGATGTGGCCACACTTAGAATACTGTGCACAGTTCTGGTCACTGCACTGGAAAAAAAAATACTATAGATTTGGAAAAAGTGCAGAAAAGGTCAACTAAAACGATCAAGGGATTGGACTAACTCACTTATATGGGAAGATTATAACATCTGGGATTGTTTAGGGAAAACATGATAGAGGTGTACAAAATTATGCATGGTGTGGAGAAAGTGGATAGGGACAGATCTCTCTCTCTCTCTCTCTCTCTCTCTCTTTCATAATCTAGGGTCATCCTATGAAGCTGATTGCTGGGAGCTTTAGGACAGATAAAAGGAAGTATTTCTTCACACAGCACATAGTTTATTTATTTCATTTCTACACTGCCTAATAGCTGAAGCTCTCTGAGCAGTTCACAAAAACTATGGACTTCACTTTCACAAGTGATGGCCACCAGTTTCAATGGCTTTAAAAGGAGACTGGATAAATTCATGAGGCTATCAATGGCTACTAGTCCTGATGGCTATATACTACCTCCAGTATCAGAGGCAGTATGGTTATGTTGCTAGAAAACATGGGAGGAGATGGGGGGGGGTTGCGCAATTTCACTCATGTCCATCTTGTGAATTTCCCATAGGCAGCTGTTTGGCCACTGTGTGAACAGAATGCTGGAGGAGATGGACATTGGTCTGATACAGCACTGCTGTTCTTTTTTTCTTTTTTTTGAATTTTTTTTTATTTTAACTAAAATACAACATAAACACAACATGGCTACATTACATAACTAACAACCCTTCACTACCCCTGTGCTCCCCTCCCCCAGGAGACCTCCGTTTATTCATTTATATTATACATCTTTCCAAAATTGTAAAGAATCTTTTAAAGGTGAGTGCCCTTTCCCCTTCCTTAATACAAATTCCAAAAATGGACTCCATATATTATCAAAATCATTCTTCCTGGATAATCCCCTCTTTACTTTCAGATTACACGTTAACTTATCATTAAGCGCCATATCCCATATTTCTTTATAGCATTCTTCTATTGTATAATTCCCTTGCACTTTCCAATTCTTAGCTATCATTAATCTAACGGATGCCAGGAGGTTGTTAATCAATTCCTTCATGCTTGTATTCCCAATTCCCTTGTCCCATATTGATAATAAAGCCAACTTTGAACTTACTTCCACATTTATTCCCGTTATTTCACTTATTTCTTTAAACACCCGTTCCCAAAATTTTTGTACATATTCACACCTCCACCACATATGAAAGTATGTTCCAACCTCCTGACAACCCCTCCAGCAATTCTTAGAAATTTTTTTTAACAATCTGATGAAATCTTACTGGCGTTAAATACCATCTCCATACTACTTTATAATAATTCTCTTTAATCCTAACCGACAATAACTTTAACATTCTTGCATCCCAAACCTTCCCGCAGTTATATTCATTAATTTGTTCCTTTAAATCGTCTTCCCAAATCATTCTAAGAGAATCTCGATGGTCACCATCCTCTATCAAAATTTTATATATTTCACAAATCAAACCTCTTTTATTTTTAGTTTCCCCTTTCTTTTCTCTTGATTCAAATAATTCTTCAAATCTTCTATTATCTCTGCAATCCTTATTCTTTTTTTTCCAATCCTGTGCCCGTTGTTCCAATTGTATACATTTGAATCAAGCTAACTTTTGTCCTCTTAATACCTCTCCTATTTGCTCCTTATTACTCATTCTTTTCAGCCAATCTCTCAACTTAATGATTTTCTGACCCCTCAATCCCCCTTCCAACTCTCTTTTTAAATTCCTTGGGAAGTTTTCCATTACTACAACTGGAGTAAGAGGAGAGTTTCCTGGTATTAACTTTCCTTTAACCTTCTCCCAAATCTCTAAAATATTTTTTAAGAGTGGGTTATCCAGTCCCTTTAGATCTTTCTTTGGTGTTTTAGTAAAGAAAATATTTTCCAATTTAAATTCTAGTTCTCCTGTTTGCGTCTCTAACCATTCTAAATCATCTTCCCCTAATATACTATTTATAACATGTCTTAATTGATTAGCAATATAATACATCTTTATATTTGGCAGTCCCAACCCTCCTTTCTTTTGTATCTTATACCATAAGCCTTTATTAATCCTTGCTTTTTTATCTCCATTACAATAAACATTTATCATATTTTGCCAACTCTTTAACTCTTACTTCCGATATTTTAATTGGTAACATTCTAAACAAAAAATTAATCTTAGGCAATATCTTCATTTTAATAACCGCTATTCTACCAAACCATGAATGCTTTAATTTTCTATAAGCCTCTAATTTTTCCCCTATCTGTTTTTTTAAACTGTTAAAATTAATTTCTTCTAACCTATCTAAATCTTTTGCAATATTAACTCCTAAATAACGCACTATATTTTTAATCTTAAAACCTAATTTTATGTTACACTCCTCCATTTCCTTCTTATTATAATTGAATAACATCATTTCAGACTTCCCCCAATTAACTTGTAATCCAGTAATTTCCCCAAATTCTCTCAAATGTCTCTTAATCACCTCTCCACTCTCCAAAGGTTCTTCTATAGTCAATAATGTATCATCCGCAAACATATTAATATTTACCTTTTCTTTCCCTCCTATCCCCTTCAATCTTACATCTTCCCTTATAACATTCACCAAAATTTCTATAACTATTGCAAATAAAATCGGGGAAAGTGGGCACCCTTGCCTAGTACCCTGGGCCAAGGTGATCTGTTGCGTTAAGCCATCATTAACCATTATTTCTGCTTTATTATTTCTATACAACTGATCAATCAGTCCTATAAATTTATCTCCAAACCCAAATATTTTTATAATTGTTTTTAATGCTGGCCATTCCACACAATCAAAGGCTTTAAAAATATCTAATGCTAACAACCCTGCTTTTATATTCCTTTTTAAAATAACATTAATTATGTTCAACACTCTCCCAATTAAATTAGGCATTTGCCTTTCTGAAAGAAATCCACATTGATCTTTTCTAATATATTTATTTATAAAAGTACTCATTGTTTTTGTCATTATTGCTGTAAAAATTTTTGAGTCTTGATTTATTAGAGATATTGGTCTATAAGACGCTGGGTCCATCAGATCCTTGTCAGGTTTCGGGATTAATATAATCAAGGAATGATCCCACGATGGTGGGGTCTTCCCTCCCTCTATTATACTATTAAACAATATTTTCAATTTTGGTATCAATATATCTCTAAAAATCTTATAATATTCTGACCCCAACCCATCTACCCCCGGAGATTTCCCTCCTTTTAATTTATCAATAATTCCTTCTATTTCCTTTTCTGTAACCAAACCTTCCATATAATCCCTATCTTTACCCTGTAATCTTATTTTCCAATTCCTCTCAACATACTCCACTACTCTTACCTGTGGACCCATATCTGATGCATATAATTCCTTATAAAATTCCTGAAAAATATTTAATTTATCTTTCATTGAATTACAACTTCTCCCTGTTTTATCTTTAATTGTCCCTATCATATTCTTTGCCTTTCTCGATTGAGTGGACCTGGCCAACATCCTAGAATTTTTATTACTATATTCAAAAAAATCCCTTTTCAAATATAGCAATTCCTTTTGTACCCGTTCTAAATCCTCTTTCTCTAATTCCTTCTTTTTAGCTTGAAGCTGAACGTATAGGCATCTATCCTTTGTTACTCTTAATTGCTCTTCTAATTCCCTTATCTCCTTTTCTATCTTTTTATTTTGTACTTCTTGTTGTCTTCTTAAAGTACACGATTCCCTAATACACAACCCTCTCACAACCGCCTTCATCGTGTCCCATACTACCCCATGAGAGTTTCACTCTGTTTCATTAATATCCCATATTATCTGAATTTCTTTTTTCATTTTTTCAACTATACTTTTATAACTTAAAATACTTGTATCCATTCTCTATCTCTTTGCTTCTCTATAACCCTTCTTCATTTTAATATCCATAGTCATTAATGCGTGGTCCGTGACTTTAATAACTCCCAGTTCTGGATGGGGTTACACTCCCCCTGAAAGACTGTGTTCGCAGCTTGGGGGTGCTCCTGGATCCATCGCTCCAAATGACAGCTCAGATAGATGCGACTGCCAGGAGTGCCTACTATCAGCTTCGGCTGATACGCCAGCTGCGCCGCTTCCTAGAGTTGGAAGACCTCAAATCAGTAGTGCACGCACTGGTAACTTCGAGGCTCGACTTCTGCAATGCGCTGTACATAGGGCTACCTCTGTGCCTAGTCCGGAAACTTCAATTAGTTCAAAATATGGCAGCCAGGTTGGTCACCGGTACATCTAGGGGTGACCACATTACACCAGTTTTAAAATCTCTTCACTGGCTGCCAATCAGTTTCCGGGCGAAGTACAAAGTGTTGGTTATTACCTTTAAAGCCCTACATGGTTTGGGTCCAGGTTACCTACGGGATCGCCTTCTCCCATACAATCCGCCCCGCACGCTCAGGTCCTCTGGGAAGAATTTATTACAGTCAACAAGAACTAGACTGACAACTGTTACCCAGAGGACCTTCTCTTCTGCCGCTCCCAGATTATGGAATGACCTGCCGGGAGAGATTCGCCAACTCACTAGTCTTCCGGAATTTAAAAGATCTATAAAGACTTATCTCTTCCGGCAGGCCTACCCAGATGAATTTTAAAGTGTTTTATTGGTGTTTTATTGGTGTTTTAATGATGTACTGGTTTTATCTGCTTTTAATCAGTTTTTGTATTTTGTGTTTGATGTTGTTCCCCGCCTCGATCCGTTGGGAGAGGCGGGTGATAAATAAATATATTATTATTATTATTATTATTATTACATTCTATAATCTTAGAAATCAAATTCTTTGACACAAAAATAAAATCTATCCTAGAATAACTCTTATACTTCGGTGAATAAAAAGTATATTTCCTTTCTTCACCTTTTAATATTCTCCAAACATCCAATAATTCTTTTTCAACCATCAATTTACTTAAACCCGTTTTACCACCCCCTTTATAATCTCTCAAAATATGATTTTTATCCTTTCCTTTATCTATCATCATATTAAAGTCACCTGCCATCACAATATTCATTTTCCCCATATCTCCCACAGCATTAAAGACTTCATCATAAAATTCCATCTGTTTCCCATTTGGTGCATATACATTAATCAGTATATATTCCTCCTCCCCCATTGTACAAAAAATTATCAAAAATCTTCCAGAATCATCCTTTTTCACTTTTTGTATATTAATACCACATTTTTAAAAAATTAATATCGCTACTCCTCTCGCTTTAGAACTGCCAAATGCCTTCTCATAAATGCCCACATCCCTCATCCTAAGCTCATTGAAACCTTCTTCCGATTGATGAGTTTCTTGCAAAAATATAACATCTGCTTTCCCTTTTTTTAACAACGATTCTATTCTCTTCCTTTTTATAACAGTTCCCAGCCCTTTAACATGTAAAGTTGCAACTCTTAATTTATTTTCCATCATCCCAAACATAATACTCTACATTGGTCTCCCCCTGTGTTACATATATCCCCCTCCCTCTCCCTCCCCCCCACACTTACCCCACACTTCTACCCCCTCCTCACCAGACCCTAATGGGCAATGGTCCCAAATTATTTTAGAACTCTTTGGGAGGGGGAAGTGACCTCATGATTCCGGAGTAATGGTAGACCCTCCCCTCCCTTAAAGTCTCTTCTTTCATCCCTTTTAAGCCAAATTCGTTTGCTGACTACTTCCTCCTGCTGCACCTTCCTCCACATCGATTCCTCCATCTGCAGTTTCATCGATCAAGCCCAGCTTCTCCAACAATTCCATCCCTTGCTCACATGATGTAATTCTGTGTTGTTTCCCCAGCCACTTAAATCTCACAAAAACCAGGTAACCCCAGCTATAAACAATAGCCTTCTTGTGCAGGGTAACTGTGCACAGTCTCACACTCTTCCGCCACTGGACTGTTTGGAAAGACAAATCATTATAAACCTGAATTGGTGTTGATTGAAGCATCGGTTGGCCAACTCGTCTAATTGCTTGCATTAACTTCTCTTTCTTATAATAATTTGCAAATTTAACAATTATATCCCTTGGGAACATTCCTCCTCTTTTATATCCCACCCTATGAATCCTTTCAATATCCTCCAATTCCCACATTTCCTGGGGGTCCATTTCCCTAATCCATGCCAATATCAAATCTCTCAAAGTCCCTGGATTTTCCCCCTGTTGCTCCTGAAAGGCTCTAATTCGGATGTTTACTCTTCTGTCTCTGTCCTCCAAGGCAATTAGACGCAGATCCATCTCCTGTAATTTGACTCCTTTCTGCCTGCTAACTTCTGTGTTATCATCCATCTGTTTCTCCAGGGCTGACAGTCTCTCCACTACAGCTTGAAAGCCGTTTAAGATCTCTTTCTGTGACTCTGCAATGTTGCTTTTAATAAGTTTTTGAAATTTCTCCTCCTGCTTTGCCATAGCATCATCCAACATAGATTTTAAATTAGCCAATAATTCCCCTGATGACATCTGTTGACTTTCTTTAGCTGCCTTGGGAACAGCACCTGGCTTAAGTCCAGCTTTATGGTTCCCACTTCCGGATGGAAGCGGAACTCTCTCCTGTGGTCTGTCCTGCAGCTTATCTTGTGATTTATCTGACATTATCCTGGTAAGTCATTCCAGATTCTTATCAGAAGGATGTGTTCTGGGGTTTCTGGTCCACTTACAACTGGCTGCAATTTTTTCTTGAAGCTGCTTTTTATCTGGCATTCAGCCAATTGCTCCGTAAATCAGCAACCCTCTCCCGTGAACTTTTGACACCCAAACACTCTTAACTCCTTCTTATCTCTTTTAATATGCCTCACTTATGAGGAAAAAGTATGTTCTTCACAAAGTAATGTCTCTATTGCCAGACGCTGGCAGCTAGCCAAAATTTTCGGCCGCTATAAGCTTATCTCTCGCACATCCGATGTAGCCTTACTTCCGATTCATAAATCTTATTTGTAACTTACATTCCGTAGTCTCCAAGATAGGGATTTTATTGCTTATTAAATCGCTTCTTCCGGAGAGAGAAGATGTCCAACCTCACTCCATTCCTCCAAAGCCCCGCCCCCCAGCACTGCTGTTCTCATGTTCTCTTCATACTAAAGCTGCACCAAAAATTTTGACCAACTCTTTTTTAATCATTTGTTGGTAAGTTGAATCAAATGGAAGGCTCTCACCCTTGAAAACATGGGGTGGAAAAAGAATGTCCTCCAAATTCTTCATGTGTGTGTGTTTGTGTGTGTGTGTGTGTGTGTGCACTTATCTAAACCTTACAAGGTAGCTGAGGCTTTCCCCCCCCCTTTTTTTTTTAATGAAAAAAAATGGTTCATTCTACTCACAGTGGTGAAAGGCTCTCTCTGCTATTCCCAGCCTGCCACACACTTCCTGGAATACCACATCCTGTCATCGTCAAGACATTCTAGGAAGAGAACCTGGTAGGAAGCAGCATTTCTGCAGCTACAGTTCCTGGATTGTCTTGGGAGCAATGCAACATGACTTTGGGTTGCATAACTCCCAGGGCATTCCAGGAAGTGTGGCCAGCAGGAAAAAGTGGAGAGCGCCTTGCACGGTTGTGAGTGGTGCAGGGTCTTTAAAAAAAAAAAAAAGCAAGAAGACACTCTTGAGCACTTGGTAACATTAAGATTAAGATAAATGGCAACTCCTCTCCCCCCCCCCAAAAAAAAAACCCAGGGACGTTTCTTTTCGCTACACTTGTGTCCTACTTTTGGGTTTCCCGTGGGCAACTAGTCGGCCACTTTATGAACTGAATGCTAGGCCAGAGGGAATTTTGGTATGATTCAGCATGGCTCATCTTATCTTCTCTCTCCCAACCAATCAAAAGCAGCAGAACAGCACATATCCTTTTCAGGTTTGAGGGAAATGTTATTTTTCGGCAACTTGGGCAGGATACATAGAATTACCTATATTTGTCAAGATAACAAAGTATATATATATATATATATATATATATATATATAATGTTAAAATTTAGAGATGGCTTTTCAACCACGAGGAACCTCAGAGTGACTTACAGATGAGGGGGTGGGGAGGGGGAACCATTTAATTCAAATTTTAGGCAAATCTGCAGTTTAAATTTACTTCAACAATCTCATTAATCTTTCTCCACAAAGCATAAGTTTAAAAAGAAAAAGACACTAGTCATGTATGAGATTTTCAGCTCAAAACACTTGGCTGTGCTGGAGCTTTGTGCTTATCTGTTTGAGAGGTAACTCTGTCATGGCAGGAGAATAAAACTAGACCTGCATGTCAACTATTTTAGCACCTGTGAAAGGACCTGGATTTTTTTTCATATTAAGAGAACTTTCTATCATCTTTTTCATCTAGTATCTGGTAAGAGAATGATGTAGAAATATGATTTGATGTTGCTTGAAGACTTGTGACTCATGAAAGACTTGTACCAGCTATGTTGCTGAATGACATAGTCATGAGGACGTTTGACATGGTATTATGCAAAGATACTAGTCATATAAATTTGTGACTTATATCTACCATATATATTCCTTTTAAGGGAACTAGGTAAAAGGTCCAGGATAAAGAACAGGTAAAGTTGTGGTTAGAAAATCCCCATGTCCAGGAGAACAGAGAAGTAAATCAGACAGTTGATCACAAGAAAAAGGGAATTTGAGCTTTAGTTGTCACAAACACCTACGTCAGAGGAGGAGGGTATATTCTGGGAAGAAGGATAGTCTAAATTTTGACATGGACCAATAGATTTGGCCATTTCAGAATAAATTAATATATAATAAGAGGGAGGTCTTTGTCTTTGAAAAGGGTATTTAAGTCTAGTCAACAGAAACCATGATGTATTTCCTTTTCCTCAAGCATGACAGCCAGGATGTTGCTCTGAGCCTAAGCATGTAGGCCTCAGTAACTCCTTGGTTGCCTGGGAGAAATGAGAGCCCCTCAGTGAAGTAGAATTCCTTCACAGAGTTTGTATGAATGTTGTCATTGGGGATGTGTTTGCCTATGTTTGTCTATGTACTCAAGAAATCTATCAGACTTGTGAGTATATCTCTTTAATTTGCTTTGCTGAATGGAGAGGTTTGTGTGTTTGCTCAATTTTAACTTCCTTAAATTGTTTTAATAAATGTCTTAAAGCAATAACAGTTTCATTGAGTTCGTGAGTATGGGTAAAATCAATCATTCTCAGTGCCTATCTTCGTATTCTACTGGGGAATTTGAGGAGCATTGATGCAGGGACTGCAGCCTGTATTCAGTGTCCCTTAAATAAAAGTCACCTGAAAAATCCCCTCTTTCACCACGCTAGATCAGACCAAGGGTCCATCTAGCCCAGCACTCTGTTCACACAGTGGCCAACCAGACATTGGCCATGGACCAACAAAACAGGACATGGTGCAACAGCATCCTCCCACCCATGTTCCCCAGCAACTTGTGCACACAGGCTTATTGCCTTGAATACTGGAGATAGCACACAACCATCAGGGCTAGTAGCCATTGATAGCCTTCTCCTCCAGGAATTTATCCAACCCCCTTTTAAAGCCATCCAAATTGATAGCCATCACTACATCTTGTGGTAGTGAGTTCCAAAAGTTCCATGAGTAAGCAAGCCAAAGTCCAGGGGAGGGCAGCCACCAAACAGATTCCTCCAACATCCCTCATCATAGTGACCCTTGCTTTGCATGCAATCCAGGTAGGCCTGGGAAAGGCCCCTGTCTGAAACATGGAAGTGCTGCTGCCAGTCTGTGCACAATGAACAGGTGAAACAGTGTTTGGACTTGGTATAAGGGCTCTTCCTATATTCACATATGAGAAGATGGCAGGGATACCGTGCAGCGTGTCATGCTGTAATTTGAAATAATTAAGAGGATGCTTTCCTCTCAAAGCTCCCTCAGCCCATGGAACACGCCTCTTGGACTTCAAATATTGAATTAAGGGAACATTCACATTTTCAGCTAAATTCAGTTCCAGAGTAAAACCAATATGTTTCAGAGTGTGCTAAACTTTCTTACAAAATGTTGGTCGTCAACATTTATTTATTTGGGTTCTACTGCTTAGTCTCTTTCTGGGCAACACTGAGCCTATCTACGCTACTGCTTTAAAATGATTTAAAATGGTTTATAACCGTTTTGAGAACTGTTGGGGCCCAGGACACACTCTATATACAGTTTTCAAAACGCTTTCAAAGTGTTTTATCCTGCGTGTGTCGATAGGCTCACTCTCCGCCCGGCCCCATACCCGCCTCTTGTCCACTTATCCCTCAGAATTGCACCCTAATTTTATGTTATATATCATATATAAATAGAAGATATGACATACTGCCACATTCTGGATGGCAATGCATGTAAAAAGGAGACCTTTAAGGAAATGGCAGGTGGGAGAGCTTGACAGGGCAGGGGCGGAAAACATGCTGAGCTAGAGGAGTAACATCTCCATCTGCTTCACCTGCGTGCCTTCTTTCTCCATCACTTTAGCTTTCATCCTGTCTCACTAGGCTTCAATAACCAGTAACACATTAACTGATGTGTTATCTTTGTGATGTATTCTCTTATTATTCTGTTGGGTCTTTGATAGTGTAAGCTTTGGACAAATATATCTTCAAAACAGGAGGTGTGAGTTATTTGAGAGGACATATGGGAGAAGGTGGTTCTTAAGTCACATGGGGGAAATGTGTTTTGGTTTTTTGGTTTTTTTAATCCCCCTCCTGCAGCACTGCTGCCCTGAGTCATTTCAGCCCTCTTGCCAAGTCTATTTTAAAGCTTTAAATAGAGATGCTGAGAGATGAATTATCTGTTATTTGTAGTTTACCTTAAGAACAACCATTATTAAGTGCACTTGCTAGTGGAAAAAAAGAGTTGAATGGCATTAAGAATGTGCTGGCACTATTCAAGCTTTGTAAATATTTTAGATTGGAATGGATTAGAATAAAGCACTTTTCATGACTCTCACCTTTGAAAAATCAGACATCTTAAATTACGCCCAGTATTTGTGCTTCCATCTGTTTCAAATGAGCCCGAAAAGGCCCTGGATGTCTATGAAGAAAAATGGAACATCCAGTTCCGATTCAGTTCCTCGTAACAACTCTTTTCCTACCTCATTATCTAAATAGTCTAGAAATGTCTGTCAGGAAAGAAAAGATACTGAAAAAATTATACAGATAAACAGCAGTTTTTGTACCAGGAGACATGAAAACAAATACTAGGAAATGCAAAAAGCATTCTTTAAAAGCCTTTTCAATCTCCTGAGAACTTCAAAAGAGAATCTGTTCAGAAACAGCTTCAGTGCAAATATGAGAAAATGGAGGAGGAAGTAAATCTAATACATCTCTATATTTTACATTGATAGTGTATTTTTTTTTTTAGAAAACTGCAGAGAAGTTTCAGAACTTTTTAAAACTGAACATGTGCTCTCTCTCTCTCTCTCTCTCTCTCTCTCTCTGTCTCTTGTTTCAGAGCAACCACGGAGGCACACATCTGAAAGCACCTGGTTGAGCTCATGAAAGCAAACCAAGAGGGTGTAGTAGTTGAATGAGCAGCTGCATTCTTGAGGAATTTGAAGCAAAGATATTTCTCTGCTCTGGCTTCTCACAGCAGGGACAGAGTAATGGATGGGGCCTCCAACGTCATCCTACTGACACACATATTTTGGGTGCAGGGCCTGTGGGGCTATATAAGCCAACAGATCCTAGACCTCAGCCTCTTTTGATTTCTGGTTATCTCCCACTCCCTTGGTTCAGGGCAAGCTTTTGCTTGTCGAGTAGGACTTTTTGCCTGCTGCCTGATTGGCTGGGCAGAAGGTTGGTTTGCCTACTCTGAACCGACAATGAGAGAGGAAGTGGTTTTTCTTGTTAGGCTAATGTGGTCACATTTTCTGTTGGCATGTATGCGTGGGAAATGCAAAAAGGTGAGCACCGTGGAGCACCTTCATGGTAACTGTCAATTCCCGAAGACTGCTGTTCAGGGTTGTGTGTCCCATGGGCAAGATTTGGATTGCTTTTGGAACTCACCTGTTTAGAGGTATGGGGTCCCTGGAAGTGAGGGGCTCGGAGGACCACCGATTTCTACAGCCAGAGCGGTCTGACCTCAACCACTCATGCTAATTGCCTTCAAATATAGTTTCGCTTCCCACATAGACACCCTCTACAGATCCTGTTCATATTTTAGTGATCTGGCCACTAGACCTGTGTCTCATCTCTTTCTTGCCATCTCCACCAACCATCAGGCCATTTGGCTAGGAATTGCAAAGGCAGCCACTGCCACTCTGCAGCCTCATCTCAGAACCTGAAAGCACCCAGAGGAGGTCGCTGCAGGTGATCTTAGTGAATGGTCCAACCTTGGTCCATATAGCCCTTGAAAGAGATGCAGTAGTACTTTGGATTGAGCTCAGAAGGGCCAGCTCCAAGCCTGTGTGAGCCTTCAGTATCAGCCCTAACACCATGGCTGTACCTCCCCGCAATTGTAATTGGAAGCAAATGGCCCTGACACCTTGTTCTATTTTCCACCTTTGAGTGGATGAGTGGGCAGGACCTCCACACACAGTGGGCATGAAGTAAAGAGGAAGAAGGTGGCAATGCTGATTATGTTGATGGCTGGGGAAGCAGAAGCAGTGCCATGGCTGGGGAGGATGAGGAGGCAGCTGTGAGGAGGGAACTTCGACTCACCAGTAGCTGCCTGGCAAGGCCTGGGGCTGCAAGGCTTGTGGCTCAGAAACAGACAGAGCCACAGCCTTGCCACTGTTTTTGTGCTAACTGGGCATGATATGGGATGGCTTCTGAACTATCTCCAGAAGCAGCCCTCTCATGTCCATTGGCAATGATAGCCCTGGTCCTCCAGGCAAAAGCCTGGGAAGCCTCAAACAATGCCACAGCAATAGTCACTATAAATTCTTTCTTTCTATTTACAGAGATGAGCTCAGGGCACATTACAGAGTGAAGATCTAGGTGTGACCATAATCTTTGCTGGCCCAGAGACACTCTGGGGCAGGCCAATGAGGATGGCAGACAAGAACAAGCATAGCATTGCTCTGCATTGCACCCCAAATTCATCTATGCAGAAGTTTTCAAAAAGAAAAAGAAAGGAGTAGCCACTCCTGCTGTCATCATCACATAGTCAAGAGAAAAATCAGGGTGGGGGAGAGTGAGAAAGGGGACCTGCTCATTTTCTTTGCACATGTTGGAAGAATATGCACATTTCCAATTGTGGCTAGCCCACATAACCCCATGCCTCTCTTTCCATGTTTGTTGAACATAGGTGGGCTTTGTGGGAATCCTCTTGTGGTTTAATCACACATGGTGCTTGCTACTGCTACTTAATAATCTTTTGGAAGTAACACAACATAACAATGTCAATTTCAGAGCCACTTACATTGGTACAGAAGAAGGCAGTTGCCATTGATCTTCCATTTAAATAATAATAAGCATGCCCAAAAGAAGAAATCAGGAGTGCTAAGGAACCATTTGGATGGTCCCTGGCATTCTGTTTGTGATATCTGAGCTGTGCAGCAACTTATACATTTCAAAAGTGTCTGATTCAAGCTGCAGAACAGAAATCTCTGAAGGAAAGACAGCCTTTAATGAATTCCACACACCCATTATATTTGCCTGTTTAAACAACATACTTACAATTAGGAAGGTCCACAGTCATTGCCTGAGGAGCCTTCAAGCTCCACAGACTGTTCCCCATGACCTATGCAAACAACTGATGACTCTTACCAAGTGTGTCCTCTGGGCTTCAGAAAGGCTTGCCATCCCCTCTGGGCCTGTCAAACCAATAACCATGCTTCAAGACATCTGAAGATTGTACAAGCCCAAATCCCTTTACAAAGAACACATGGGCTTTATGTCTACCCTTGATCTGAAGCTAAAAGTTCACATTTATGTAAACTTGCATCATATTGATTGATCACTGGCACATGTTGTCCTTTATTTTGAAGAGCCATCACTACAGTGAGTACCGTAGGTTGATTTTTATGACTGTTCCCATTCTTTTTAAGTGTACTTAGCTAAGAATTACATAAAGGTCATCTGGTTGCCACATTACTGAAGCAATAAACAGCTGCATCCAATCACTCACTCTAGTTTACTGTATTTCATGTATTCACTTCCACCTGCTTAAACAGTAATTAAAGACCTTATTCCTCTGGGGGGGGGAGAACTCCCTTTAGGTGAGATTGTGAATCACCAGTGTTTTCCCCAAGAAATTTAATTTCAGGGGACCCTTTAGGTAAGTTAGCTCATTGATCATTTTTGCTGAGAAGACCCTGTTCAGTCAAAGTCTATCAAAACATCCAAGCTAGTTATACTGAGTTTCACAGTGTTCATTAACTTGCATTTATAAGACGTAAATTTGGTTTGCAATAATGCTTCCCAATCCACTAACTTGATTAGACCCATCTGGAATTAATTGTAAACTTCTTAATTCTTTTTTTATCTAGTGAAATAGTTATGTGCTGCCCTCATGATTGTTTTTCACAGTATTCAACTTAAAAAACAACCCCCCTCAGTGCATATATTGATGGATACTTATGCCAGAGGAAATGCCCCATCAAGTTCTCTCTACTTCAAAGACCAGCTATTTCCTACTGACAAGTATAATTTTTATATGTAACATGGACTTACCACTTTCATCAGGAGAAAGGACATCTTCAAATGCTCTTCTGAAATCCTAAACATAGCCCATCATTTTTAGGAACTTAATGTTTATCTACAAGCCTGATCATTCGTGGCTTGGAACAGTTAACCCATGAATAGATTGATGCAAGGGCCAGGGAGTCATGGTTATTGCAAAACAGTCTGAAGGTGGTTGTTTTTTGGATAGTGAAGCATGGTGGCATTAGAAAGAAATGCTTTTCCCTACAGGAAAAACTCTGAGAGAAGAATTAATTTCATAATTGAGAAGGGCAATGGAATGGATTTTGACATTCAGAAGCAAAACCTGAATCCACCCCATCCCCACCCTCAGGTCAACCCAGAACCCAGACTTCCTACAGAAAAAGGAAGCTAAGAGACACACTCTGGAATTCACAATCCCAAGACTTCCTACAGAAAAAGGAAGCTAAGAGAAACACTCTGGAACTCACAATCCCAAAGAATCCCCCAAAGGAAATTGATTGGAAAGGCCCTAGTAAACCATGCAGACTGCTCAGCAGTTGCTTGTCCAGTGGTTAGGGATCCTCCCCCACTTGTGCAATGTGAGATATGGACAGGTTTCAGGAGACAATCCAGATGTGTGTTTAACCCCCATCCATCCTGGCTTGCAATGGGTACACCAGCTAATATGACAGTGGAAATGGGCAACTCTTCTGTATGCAAGACTCTCTTCTATCTTGCCTAAAAATGGCAGTAGGATCTTCTCTGTTGATGAAGGCCTACCTTAGTTGTATGATTCTTGAGAGCATTATTGAAAATAAATGTGTAGTCCTGTGGATATACATGCATTGTGGGTTGAAGCCAATTGCGTTGTTCTGCCAATCGAGGCATTGCTGCCAGCAGAATCTGGAGGGGATGAAATCCTCTCCCCTCCCCCCGCCCAGTGCCCTCTAAGCCTCTTCCAAAGGTCTGGCAAACCCTACAGAACAGATTTTGGGTGGTGTAGAGGGCTGCAGTGGGGAGGAGAGATGGAGAAAACCCATCACACTAGCAAACTTTGACTAGTGCAACATTGGATGTAAACTGGTGTGTGTGTGTGTGTATATATATATATATATATATATATATATATACCAAGTGGCCCAAGAGTAGTTATACAGTATAGTTTATTTGCATTTTATTACATTGTTTACTACATTTACATTTGTTTAACACTGTTTAATCTCGTAAGTGCTCGAAATGTATTCCACCAACGTTGCAACGTTTCTCGAACCTGTTCAGAACACTGTGACTCACAGTACGACACAAATTCCAGTCTGCATCAATGTCCATAAATGCTTCCGAGATGAACTCTTTTAATTCGTTCACTGTCTGGGGATTCCTCTCAAAAACCTTATTCTTTACTACGCCCCCCAAAAAGAAGTCCATTGGTGTTAAGTCGGGTGAACGTGGCGGCCATTCAGTGCTGCCACGTTGTCCGATCCAATGCTGTGGGAAGGTGTTGTCAAGATAGTCCCTTACTGCAGAAGCATAATGAGGAGGTGCCCCATCTTGTTGGAAGAGCAGTTCGGCAAAGCCTTGGTTCTAAGTTGTGGCACTACCACATCGCGTAACATGTTTAGGTAATTGTTACTATCCACTGTTGTATGGAAGAAAACTGGTCCTACAACACCTTCGCTAGATAGTGCACACCACAATGTGACGCCTGGCTGATTCAGTTGAGATGTGATAGTCAAATGAGGATTTTCATCTGCCCAAGACACACAGTTATGCCTGTTCACGTGGCCTGACAACTTGAAAGATGCTTCATCTGATCAGATGTTCTTATCAAGAAGGTCTGGTTCGTTAGAGATTTGGTTATGCATCATCTCACAGAATTGCAACCGACGGTCTGGGTCGTCATCTAGAAGACCATGTAACAGTCTTGGAAGGTATGGCTTCAATTTCAATGTACGCATTAAGCGTTGGAAGGACGTTCTAGGTATGGATAGCTGCTTAGATGCACGTCGTGTGTACTTTTTCGGACTGTTCACAAATGTCAGAGCGACTCTTATCTCATTTTCCTCTGTCATAGACGTCCTAGGACGTCCAGATTTCGGTGCATTAGCCACTGCACCTGTTGCTTCAAATTTATCTCTAAGACCATAAATTGTCAGACGTGTTGGTGGAGGAGTGTCAGATGCTTCTTGCCACGCTGTGCACACCCGCTTGCATTTTCAGTCTTCCAGTACTGCTTTAGAATCCACTTTCTTTGTTCTCAAGTTCACTGACTCAAGTTCACTGCCATCATTCACAATATCAGTAAAAAAAAAAAAAACTAAAAAACTAAACAACTGTACATATTTTTGGGCCTTACTCCCCTCACTCTCCACACCTGTCACCACCTGTCACTCTTCCCAACTGTCATTTGACTCCACCCACACATCTTCTACTCACACATTCTCTCCCCCTCCCATCAGCATTCTAAACAACTGTATACCTACTTTTGGGCTACCCAGTATATATATATATATATATATATATATAATCTTCATTAAACAAAAACCCTACGGTTTACAAAAACAATGTTAAGGCTCTACAGACTCCAACCAAGCACCAAAAAGCAGGGAAATTGGGAGTTAAGGCTCACAAGCATTAACGCCACATCCTCCCTAAGGAGGCAGAAAGTGCAAGTGAAATTCTCATTCTCCCAAAGCAGGTAAACCATGAGGACAGGGTGGAGAATATGATATGTAGAGGTGACTGTGGGGTTGTGGAAAACTGATCACGAACAACTTAGGGCCACCTACTTCTCTTTTTTTGTTTAGAGCAGCCCTTCCCCAACCTGGTGCCCTCCAAAGGTGTTGGACTTTCCCACTGCTCCAATCAAGGCCTTAAAAGGGAAAAACATGTCATTCCCAGGCATTTAAAGAAAAGGGTCTGATTGGAGTGGTGGGGTGGGGTGAGAATGACATGCTTTCCCCTCCTCCGCTTCAATTGAGGACTTTAAGGTGGCCCCAGAAAGCCATTTTCCTGCCCCCTCCACTAGGTGTCCTCTTTTTTGGTTTCCCAAATATGGTCACCCTACTCAGTTCTTGCATAGGCTGCATATCCATCCCTAGATATTTACTCAAAAGTAAGACCCATTGAATTTCCTTGGTTCTTGAAAAGCAACACACTTGCTTTTAGATTTGCCAGTCTCAGCATTCTACGTGTGTTATGAATGCCTGCTCTGTCTGTCCCTATAGTTTCCTGCAAGGTCCAGCCAGGGGAAGCCAGTAAATTAAACCCAGGGGTGGAGGGTGGGATTCCCTCAGGTTCATCTGACAGCAGGTGCTATAGAACATGGATCTTCCAGGAGTATTGAGGCTGGATTTCTGGCAGACCCAGCCAGGCAACTTTATGGCCTGTTAGTCCCTCCATTTGGTAGGCCGCAGAGCACCTGCCTCATAAGGCAAATGGCCACATGAGAACTGTTATTATGGCCTGCTACTTTGTTTGTCTTTAGTAGTCTGTGGTCCAGATCTCTTCAGAAGGGGGAATAGTGTTTTGTGGTTGGGGTCAGTCTAAATTATCTCCAGGGGTCCCTTACTCAGTGCCTCTGATAGAAAGAGATTGAGGTTTTTCCCCAACTCTGTTACTCTTGAAGTTACTAGGCCTGTTGAAAATAGATTTTATAACATAAGCATGAAAACAGTGAATACCCCTTTTAACTTGTTAAACCAATGAAAACATGCCACACAAGAAGTCTTAAGATATGAATGGTTTATAAAGAAAAGTAAATGCAAAAGAACATCAGATGCAGAAGTGAAATCTGAAACATTACTAGTAGTATTAGTAGTAGTAGTAGAAGTAGTATCCTGCCTTTTGCCCAATGCTGGGCCTCAGGGCAGCCTTACAAAACTAAAACATATACAGCTAAAACCTATAAATAGGAGTATACTAGGCTGACCATATGAAAAGGAGGACAGGGCTCATGTAACTTTAACAGTTGTAGAGAAAAGGAGATTTCAGCCAGTGTCATTTGTATGCAATTAGTTCCTGGTAATATTCCCTCTTCATCACACCAGTTAAAGTTGCAGGGGCCCTACCTTCTTTTGTATATGGTCACTCTAGTATAGTGCCTGCAATATTAACTGTTGTGATGAAGAGGGAATTTCACCAGGGACTAATTGCATACAAATGACACTGGCTGAAATTCCCTTTTCTATACAACTGTTAAAGTTACATGAGCCCTGACCTCCTTTTCATATGGTCAGCCTAAATATACAAAAGTTAAAAATATAATTAAATACTTTTCAATATTAAAGCATTTAAAACATTTTAAATACATAACAATTTAAAAGTCAAAGGTATAGACAGAGGTCCAGATTATTTGCCAAAGGCCTGCTGGAACAAAAAAGGGTTTGTCTGCATCCAAAAACACATCAAGGAGGGAGCCAGTGTAGACTGCAAGGATTAGAAAGAAAATCCATGTGTGTACACTATGCAAAATAAACGACAGTTCAACTGTTTCTAAACCTTATTAGAAAAACAGGGTGACTAGGCCGAAACCAGCGTTGTAGGCCCAGAAGCATTTTGAAAGGTTTCAACATTGTACTTAAAACTTAACACCGGCCCAAACTAATTAAATGAAGTGTTTGAAGCTTTCAACTTATAGCAGTATGGACCAAACTCTTAGAAAAGAGGGAAGGAGCACTGTGTGTGAGTGGGGTGGGGGAAATTAAAAGAAAGGTATAGCTACCTATTCCCAGGAGAGATCTGAAGATCAAGTTACCATGGATCCAGAGGAACCATACCCTGCTTCACCAGGGAGCAAAAGAGCAAACTGGCCTTATGAAGATAGCCCAAAATACTCTCAGAGCCAAAGGAATGCATGTTCCAGAAGAGAAAAGAGAAACTCCTCTTCTTCTTCTTCTTCTTCTTCTTCTTCTTCTTCTTCTTCTTCTTCTCTCAAAAGGTCTGTGCTAGAGGCAGCGGCCATTTCACTCACCCACCCCACATTCTAAGGCAGGAGGGAGGGGGGAGAGTGTGTCGCGTTATGAGGGAAGATGGCCGCCTCATTGACTTGAATGAGAGGTTAAAGTAGTCCTTAAAAGTCAACCGAAGGGAATTTAAAAAAAACGAAAAGCTTTCCATCAACTACAGTCAAGGAGGAAGAAGACCCCACCACTGGATTACTTAATAAGGCTCTAGAAATATGCAAATTGTGAGCACAAAATGTAGCAACCCGGAAGTAAATTTTACAAAAGCAGGGAGACAGGTTTGTATTCCTTTTCTAACTTAAACTGCTCTCCTTCCCTCAGTCTTTCACCAATCTTCTTGAAATTTTCATGTAATGTAAAACAAACATTTCTTTCTGGCACCTGTAAATTTCAGAAAGGTTGATGAAACATTTTCGATTTTATTGCTGTTAGAATGACCCCCCCCCATTATCACTTTAACATGGCGGAATGTGTTTTTTACTGACGTCCCTTAACAATGGAGGCACGGCTGTGCCTCCATCAGTATATATATATATATATATATATATATATATATATAATCCAAATTATTAGGTCATTTGTTTGAAGGCCAAGAACTTATCTTGAGGCAGTGGAGGCTCATGGCTCCAATTTCGGTGGGGCTGTGAACCATTCTGGGTTTCAGTTAACATGAGCTAGTACTATCCAAGGTGCTGAAGCTATTTTGGTGGGGCTGAGATTCCATTCTGGGTTTCCATCAGAACCACCCAGAATTCTAAAGGAGCTATTGAAAGTACTGAACCTATTGGGGGGGGGGGTCAGCACCTTGGATAGCCCCTTTAAAGTTCTGGTTGGTTCGGACAGAAACTCAGAATGGAATCACAGCCCCACCAAAATCAGAGGTACTAGCCTCCACTGCCTTGAAATCAGTGCTCTGAGCTTTTAGTAAGCCTGGATTCATATTTCAAGGAAAGATCAGGTAATCATGGAAACACATTGGTTTCTTTCTTTATTGTTACTGTAACCCACACTGCTGTGCCTCCCCCCACCCCAGTTTAACAAATAAATTTGTCAAGGCAGACAGATGCTAGATTGGTAGATGAGTATCCAGAAACATGGAAAACTTCTGTGTGAATGCATCTTTAGAAATGCAATCTTTCGGGCTGACAGTAACTGGGTTGGGCGAGAGGCAGTTTAGAGATAAACTACGACCTTCCATCTGAAACAGAAAAGGGCAAGGTTAGATCCATGGGGCTGAAGTTCTCCATGCCTATTTTGGAGCGGCATAACAGAATAAGTGTACAGAATAGGTGACCCAGCGTTAATGATGTCATTATAACATCTAGCTGCAAACATTAGCCACTGTATAAATTCTAAATGCTGGCTATCCTAATATTGCAGTTGCTCATTATTTCAGCAATTTGTGAAATAAGCAATTACCCTTCTCAAAAACACTGCAGAGAGTTCCATTAATTTTAATAACACTGGCCAGCTGTACACTGCCCAGCATTTCATGTCCTGATCCTCTAAAATGTCTTTCAGAAAAACACATACTATAACAGCTTGAATCAATATGTCAACTCTGAGAGTTATAACAACAACAACAACGTTTCAAAATTATTATATGGCTTGATTTGGAATAAGAAATTAGACATGGAATAATCACACTTCTCTGCTGACATTGATGCAAATACAATAACATATATTTACATGTACTGCTCACAGTGGATGTGTCAAAGTAATCTCTCTTCTGTGGCTTTTCCCCCCTTTTTTGTTGAGTGGAGAAGACAGTTAAGTTGGCTTTCTTTGAATAGATAAATGTAAGTGGGAGACAGAGGTAAATTTGGCAGCCCAGACAAGTGGTGTAGTGGAGCTTGGGCTCACAGGGCACAAGTCCCAGGACTTTTTTTTTGATCAGCAGAGATGATGGCATCATCTGCCACTTCCTTCAGGCTTCCCTGTTCTCTTTGACCTCAGCTGCAATTCTGATAGTAACTGGGGGGAAATGGATTTTCCAAGAAGCAATATGTTGTTGTTGTTGTTGTTGTTGTTGTTGTTGTTGCTGTTGCTGTTGCTGTTGCTGTTATGATATTGATTTGTATCCCTCTTTTCCCCCAATATCAGGACTCAAGGCAGCTCTACAAACTTGATACATATACGATTACAACAGATTAATAGAAATTTACAAAAGTTAAAAATAAAATTGAACCAGGTGTAATATTAAAACATTTCAAAAATAAATAAATATAATAATTAAAAGGCAAATGACAACGCAAAATCCAGCATATTAATAGAGATCCAGACTATTCCCAAAGGCCTGCTGGAATCCTTGTTCTAATGCAAAGCATTTTGGGGTGGAATAGCCAAGGCTCAGTGGTGCAGCTAGGACAGAGGGCCGATCTACACAGTCCTTTGGAACGTTTTAAAAAGTATTTTAAAACACTCCAAATAGGTGCGTTCTAAAACGTCTTAGGCCACATTACTGAGTACTCACGTTGCAGGAGAACAGTCTTCAGTCTTTGAAGCGGTGTGTGCGGTCACACGCTGTTCTGCCCTGTCTCTCTTTCGTTTTTTCAATGAGTTTAGGGCAAGGCATTGTGAGGGTTGTAGTACAGTCACCACTTCCTCCTTAGTTCCTCTGTCATACCCTAGCAAGTATAGGGCTAGGCATTGTGGGTGTTGTAGTTCACTCACCCACTTCCTCTTTCTTCCCCACCAATCAACTGCTAAGCATTTGGGCACCAGTAAAGGAAGCACTGCCCCCATGAATCAGAAACGGTAAGGAAGGACACATTCTTTTACTTCAAACGATTTATTAAAAGTGAAACCGTTGTATATAACTGAAGGGAGTTTTAAAAAACCTCAGATAGACAACGTTATAGGGAGTGTGTCATGTGGCCCAAAGAGTTTTCACAACCCTTATAAAACGTCAAAAACCTCATATGTAGATCGGCCCTGGATCCCCAAGGGCCCAGGTAACCACCCAGAGAGTGGAAGGTGATGGGGACAGTGACAAATGGGCCTTGTATCCACACCTGGGCTGGCATTACACACTGGAGACCACCAAGGCTGATGCTGCTCATCACAGCATCCTCTCTTTCTTTGTATTTTTAGAATTATTTTATCGTCAGAAGGTTGTTGGCTGGACAGATGCATGAGAACCAGTGTGGTGTAGTGATTAGAGTGTTGGGCTGGGACTCATGAGACATGGATCCTAGTCCATACTTGGGCATGAAATTCACTGGGTGACTTTGGGCCAGTCACTGGCACTCAGTCTAACCTACCTCACAGGGTTGTTGTGAGGATAAAATGAAGAGGAGGAGGCCACCCTGGGTTCTTTGCAAGAGGAAAAAAGGTGGAGTATAAATGTAATAAACAAACAAACAAACAAATAGTTACAGATGCTCATTAACTCTCTCTCTCTCTCTCTCTCTCTCTCTCTCTGTATGTATATATATATATATATATATATATTCCCACAGTATAATGGTGCTTACCAACAAAAAGTGT
The DNA here is from genome assembly GCA_029215795.1 of Anniella stebbinsi. NCBI lineage: Eukaryota > Metazoa > Chordata > Lepidosauria > Squamata > Anniellidae > Anniella > Anniella stebbinsi. The sequence continues at coordinate 222,592,561 of JARDYH010000003.1, forward strand.
GTTTAGCATCTCAACAGCAGAATGAAACTCCATGTAGTCATGATGGTGCTATGACTGAGTTTAAACCGTGAAATTGCACATGCTCAGAGTAATTCTTTGTTTAATCAGGTTTGGCAAACAGTGTGTGTGTGTGTGTTTACTGTAAAAGCAGTTGTAAACTATGGAATGGTGGGAGAGGGGAAGAAGAGAAGCTACACTGAGATAATACATATGACCATCTTAAGGTATGTGTGTGTAATAACAGGGTCTAAAGTTACTAGTTTCACCACTGTTTGCACTTCACAGAATATGTACAAAAATGTTATAAGGCATATATTAGGGGAAAGTGCACACAAAAGTACATATTTGTGGGGAATAGTACAAAAAGCACTAAAAGCTTGCTAAAAATATGTATAATTGCAAAATTCTGCACAGAAAAAAAACATATTGAAGATTGAAATAATGAGTGAGAGAACTCAAGACTGACAGATTTGTTTATTAGGGCTGCACCCACCATCACCTGGCATTTTGGCCTCATGCCTTGATGTCCACACATTGTGCATGGATGTCTGTACAGGAGAATCATATGCACATAAGCTATTTCCTTTGTAGAAATAATACAAAAGGGGGGGGGGTCTTAAAAGGACAGAATGAGCACTAATGGAACACTTGGCACATGAATCCACTTGACTGTATCTGGCAGTTGACCAATCACAGCACTGCAGGCAGTGGGCCAATGAGTACTCAATAGCTGATTAGGGTTGGGCGGGGGTATGGGAGGGAGTGTGGATAACACTTCCATTTCCTGTAATGGATAGTCCATCCATACTGCTTGCATAGGCGAACTGAAAAGCAGATAATCAATGCAGCTAAAGCCTTCTATCCCCTCTCTGTCTATCAGCAGAAATGTAAACTCTGTCTGGATAGACTGAATGGTCCAATAATTGCAAATCTAGTCAGGGATCAGCACACTCTGCCTGCAGTGTGCATAGATGCTATGTGTACCTCTCGATCGACTGACAATTCCATACATTATGGTTTAATTTCAGCAGCAACTGAGAAAAAAGCACCAGTGCCGTTGGTCATCAGTACATTATTCCAATAGTGAAAATTTAGGAATGAGTACTAACCTGTTTGTAATTATGGCCTTGCTAGGTGTTTTTTTTTTTTGAAAAGCTGAAGGAGGAAATAGGTAAAATCTCTGACAGAATAAGTGCCAAATATATATTTTTTGCATTTTAATTTCCACTGAGAAGATGCCACAAGACTCTTTATTGTTTTTGATGCAACAGACTAACTTGAGTACCCCTCTGGAAATATGTCAGGGAATGTCTGGCACTTTTTTGTCTATCTATCTCTATCATCTATCTATCTATCTATCTATCTATCTATCTATCTATCTATCATCTACCTACCTATCTATCTATCTATCTATCTATCTATCTATCTATCATGATATCATTCAATATTGTATGTGAAGCTATCCACTTAGTTTAATGTGTATGTGAATCTAGCTATGAATGTCAACTATTGGGCATTGTAAGTTTCTGTTTCATTCTAAGCTGTCAACCTAGTTTAGAATGTATATTTTTTCAATATAAAAGTCAATGGGCAATTTGCAAAATAAATGTGATTAGATACCTACAGCCAAAGATTTGGATGGCTATGCAAAATTCAGTCTTCCTGATCGCTTCCTACTAACAGTGCACAGTTCATGTAGCCTTACACAAACATAGACTTAAAAATGGTATATGAGCAATAGGCATGCACTTACAGGTTGAGGAGGTGGGGTAGGAGGTAGTATTAGAGGAAAAGGGGGCAGTTGACAGACTTGATGGGCCTGTTTGGTCTGAGCAAGTCTGACAGTCTCAATCTTCTTCCGGTCCTCATTTCCCCCTGCTAGGCTTGTTCCATCCCAGTTCTGCATCAGATTGTGAGCCTTTATTCTGTGCACAGAAATGTGTACATATTTGGATTCACAGTTGTCAAAATGTTCAGATTTTTGTGCATGTTCTTCAAATGTATACATTTTTGCATGCATGTGTCCACTGGTTAAAGCAGTTGTGGGTAGCCTGTGATCCGCAGGCTGCATGCCCCCCCCCCCCCCATCGTGCCGCCTGCCACCACTGTTGCTCAGCCACCCCTAATTGTATTTTATTCTTTTAAAACAAGAGAGCAATAGTCAAAAATTTAACTTGACACATTTCGCTTGAAAACGTGCTACATTTGTCCATTCTAAGCCTCTGTAGTGGACCAGTCTCTGAAGGGGCTACAGAGGCTGGGAATGGACAAATTTAGCTTGTGTCCCCCCCCTAATTTAACCCTTATTTTAGCAGTGTGGGGTATGTACATATTTCTGACTACACATTGTGTCCATGTCCATATTTAGTTCTAGGAGATGTGCATTGAGTAATCTCACATTCAAATGTGAACCAGTAAATTTCTTACTCTGTATATAGTCTCCATTCATTCACATGAATGTGCACAAGCACTGGCGATTATGTTGGTAAACAAACATGAAGGAGTGTTGAAAGTCTTGCACGTATCTGATGAATATCAAATATTACAGGGCTGCAAAATTACAGATTTGTAAAACTTAACGTGACCATTACTTGGTGGCATGAAGGATTTCAACATTCCTTTGTAATTGTTGATGATCTCTACATAATAGACAGTCAAGGTAATGTATGCACTATAACTTGAAGAAGTCATGAAAAATAGCACATTTTAGTATTTTTCTGGGCCAGGGGGAGGAGGGAGGGAGAAGCAAGTGGGAGACAGAGTAGTCAACAAGAAAATTTCTACCATCATATTTTACTGGAACCACTCTGACACACTTGTATGAAAATATTTGATTTTAACTGATCCTGGAAATATAAAGAAGGTCTGAAATGCCAAAGGAAAAGGAAATGCTTAGAGTTTTACTATTTTCATTCTGCATTCTCCATTGTCTTTGTAATATATTTTTATGATGTGCTTCAGAGTATTTGTTGCTGAAAGACGGAGAGTCACCTTTCATAATACAAGCTAGTGGCAGCAAGCTGGGAGATATGATTGTCAATGAAAATCACATGTCAAATAAAATAGTGGTGGTGGTGGTGGTGGTGGTGGAAATCCCTTTTTAATATAAGTAGGAAAATGCCTTGCCTGGTCTTGTGATGTTACAGCTCGACATGGTACACCTCGATTGTTACATTTCTGCCGTAGGCGCCAAAGTGAAGCTTGACAACACATTCCTGAAAGGTCCCACCTGCTGCCTGTCTCTGTAAAAGCAACACATAAAAATAAAAGCAACAAAGATCTTTTGTTCTTCAGAGTGCCAGCAGCTTCAAAATATCTTTTGACATGGGACGATATGTCCAGTACTCAATATAATATCAAACATTAAGAATTGTTTATGGCAGTGAAAAACAACAACAGTGTATTAAATTGGATTTGACACTGGGAGGTGGGCAGATTCTGGGAAAGATGTGAGAAAGAAATGTATGAAACAAGTGACCAAGATTGATATTTCTTGCGCCAGGGATGGGTAGGATTATGGGATCTAATTTGTTTTTCACTAGACCTCTCCCCACCCCAAGGTTCACCTACCAGAACCAGGTGCAAATTAGTGACTCAAGAAAGCTGACATAGGATGGCTGAACAAGGTGTCTCTGTGTACATGCTCAGCCTAGGAATTTGTTTTCCGTTTTAAAACTAGAGTTTGCACACAAATCTACTCCTATTACCCCACTCCCCATGAGCTTTCTTGATTTTAGCAACCAAATTTGAAAGGGGGGAAAGGGCCTTTTGTGGTCATTTCTGTTAAAGAATTGGGAGTCAGCAATCCCGACTGCTGATCTACTGCAAATGAGATCCCGATGTAGCTTTGGCTCACCTCTGTCTTACATATCCACAAGTATGATTCCAGCCCAGCCGGAACGGCTTGGGTGGGGGTTGTATTTGCGGGCAGGAAGGAGCCAGATGAAGCTGTACACGTGTCTGGCACTTGTGCAGCCTCAGGCGAAGGCGGTGCCAAGCCTATATAGACTGGCCCAGAGTGGTTCTCAGTCTCATGTCAGGATATGAGTTGCTGTTGGGGATTTTCCTGTCTCATCTACTCAGAGCTGTGCAGCACTGAGTGGCAGATGCTGCAGGCTGGTCCCCCCATACGCTGAAGTGTAGCTTGAATAAGTGGCCTGGTTTACCCAACCCTTGCATTCAATGGAGTGGCTCGCCCTTATTGGCAGGCTAGTTGCCTGGAGCAAGAGTTATTATGATTCCCACACTCTCACACTCAGATCCAGAGAGGGATGAATTACCCTACTTAAATAAAGAGGCCCTAGTTTATCCCAAGCTCTGGTGTCTGCCTGATTATTTCTAGGGTTCATTCTCTGCTTGCAAACATGTTTGGGATGAAGGTGACCAGTAGTTCTATCCTGATGGATTTGCCAGCCCCACAAACCCCTTCTCTGAACCCCCACCCTGAGTAACTCTCATCCTATGGATGTCAGTTGGTGTCCATACTCAGCTTGTGCCTGTCCTTCACAAGTCCAGTTGATTCCCACCTAGAGTTTGGTCACATTCCCCTTGCACTTAGGTTGGGTCAGGATAAATAACTCAGCATGTGATCAAAACAAAATAAATGGCTTGTGATTATTATTTTTAAAAACGGCTTGGGGAAAATATATTTGGAATGCTTTTCCATGTTTCCCAAGGTTCATAGTGTCTCTGATGGCACACTGGGAATCACAGGAATTACACGTGTTGCCATGTCCGGGGGCTTCCCAGGGGTCCTCTGCGTTGCCCATTCTTGGCCTGATAAGTTGAACATAGCAGTAGTGGTGTGGAATTTAATTGTCACAAAGATGGAAGCCATGAGTTCCTGCTGATGTTGAATTATTTTTTTAGATACCCAGAAGGCATTTGAAAATAATAATAATGTAGAAATAAAAGAAAACCATGTAGGAAATTCACCTATTTACTCCTGAGTAATTCCACAGAAGCCTGGGATAGCTCTACCTGTCACTATGCAGAAGGCTGTATTTGATGTTCAAGACAAAATGGATTATGTTAAGTAACCATTGAGACAGATAGATAAAAACAGACAGACAGAGAGATGGACAGATGGTTAATCTTGAGACATATCTTTATACTGAAAGTGGCAGAAACATGCATTAGAAAATATAATGACACAGTTCCTTGAAAGCATTTAAAGCACTACTATTACTCTGCTATTTTTTTAAAGGGAGTTGACAAAGAGAAAAATATGCAGAATGAGATTATATCACTAGGGGAGAAGAAAGAGAAAGACCAAAGCCACAGACTTGCAACACCAGAGGGCAATCTTCTCTTGCAGTATGACTAACAGGACGGAGATAAAGGCCAGAAAATTCTACATCAGATAAAATTGCCTCTGTCCCACCTATTCTCCCCACCCCATCCCACTTTTGAAACACGCAATCCATAGTGCAGTCCGCCGAGTTATTGTATCAACTTTAACATTGTAAAGCTTTGCATGATTTATAGTGGCCAGTTGCACAAAGTGCTTTTGTTATCACTGTTATGTTTTACGGTAAATCATGAGTGCACTGTCAGCAGATACTCAATATTGGACAGATAAAACTGAAAATCTCAAGTGCATGCGTCCTCAAGATAAACACACCATTGTAAAATGAGACTTGCCAGCCGCCCCTGCCCCCTCCCCCTTTTTTAAAAGCACACAAAATCCTAGCTAGGCACTATAGTGAAACCATGGCAACCCAACTGTACATACTACAGTGCAAATAGAGTTTTTGTAAATGTGAATGACAGAAAAGCCATCGTACCCATTGTAAGATAAAATGATGCAACGCTGAAAATAAACTCTCATCCATTTTACGGGCAGGACGGAATGAACTTTCCCCTTTGTCCATAGAACTTCCCTTCTCCCATGTTATTTTTTCTTAATTCATTTTTAATGCATTTTGGGAGAGGGCAGGGGGAGAAATCCACATAAAAATAGTTGAATTCTAGCAATGCTCTGCAACGAAACTTGTTGATCTGAATGTGTTGAGTAGTACTTGGAATTGCTGGGTTGGTTCCATGGTGATAGACACAACACATTGGATTGGGCTAGGATTTGGATTTGCTGCAGTGCAGAACATTTCACTGCACTAGTGCTGGTAGAATCACCTATTTCTAATGGTTCCCCCCCCCCCCCATTTTTATTGGAGCATCATTTACAGCAAACCTGGCAACTGAAATATACCTATTTAGCTGCAGTGTTTCTTCATCAAAGCCTTCCATTGTGATACATTTTTTTTAAAAAAAATCTTCCCATTTGTTTGAAATGAGGGGTATCCACTTTATAGGCTCCCACTGCCCTACATTCCTCCCCACTTCTTCTGAATTTCCCAGTTGAACTCGTAGAATTTCTAATATTAATTCTAGATTTGGAACATACACAGTTTGCTTCAACTTTTTATTTCTTCCTTTCATTTGCATTCTTCCTCTGCCCCAACCTACATTACTGTATGGGTAAAACACTGTAAGAAACACACACACACACACACACACACACACACACACACCCAATGTGATAGCACATGTCATTGCAACAAGATTCTTTCCATGTAGTGTTTTACTGATACAACCATGAACTTTTAAGTTAACTATTGATGTCACCCCATACCAAAAAAAAGAAAAAAAAAGAATCTTGATAAAGCTATGCCTAGGATCACTGGTAAGGCATAGAGAGGGAGGATGTTAATAACACGTCAAAGGGAGTTAAAATCTCCAACAATGTCTGTACAAAACATAGGGGGGAAAAGATAGAACAATGGAGGTATCCTGATGATTTGGTTCTATTTTGGAAACAAGAACATGTTGTTAGGGATGTTGGAGGAATCCATGGGGGGGGGGGGGAGAGCTTGGCGTGATTTCGCCAGCTCAGCCCCCAGGACTATGGTTTGTGCATCCCTGAGCTTGACTGACTCATTGCATGATGAGTGGGACAAACTTGTGATTTTTTCACTTTTAGTGCATGCAATTTGCTATTTATGGCCATGATTTTGCACAAACTATAATTTCCATAAATAGTTATATCTGCAAATTTGTACAAATTGTCACATGTGCATATAGAAGAAAGAAGAAGAAGAAGAGTTCCTGAGTAATAGGTACTGACCCGCCACTCAGCACAAAAATGCACACTGAGTCAGGTGCATCGTGGGGATCTGTCAAACCACAAGCGAACAGGATTTCCCTGTGATGACCATCCATACATGTAATTTGGAACACTAAAATCCAGAAGAAACTCAGATGTGGAGAATTTCAAAATCATCTCTATTTGAAGTCCAAAGTCAGTTTTGATAAACAAACATCAATTCTCTTGTAGAAGGGAGTGTTCATATCTACTCACACAAACATGTATTTGCTAGAGTGATGGACTCATGCAAGATTGTGGTTCTTTTTCCATGGACTAGAAAATTGCGATTTGTGATTTTTCCATTTTTGGAAAGCAGCGATGAAATGATGTGCATTTGTCATTCCCATGTTACATTTTTTGTACAAATAGACTACTCATGTGAGCAAAAAGCTTACTTGTCACCACTGTCCATTGTATCCTGTTTCTGGGATACTCTCCCTCCATCAGCAGTATGGAATGGCTGAATGAATAATGTGTTAGTGTCATGGCCCAGGATCTAGACCATTTTCAGTCAGATGAGAGCTCTGAGGATGATTGGGTCCTGAAACTCCCCATGAGACATTCTTCAAATCAGTGACCCCAGTAGAGGCTTCCATAGAAGAAGAGCCCCAGCAGAAAATGAGGTGTCCACCTCTCATTCCAGAGTAGGGAGTTCTTCACTCCTTAGACTTGGATGACTTCTCCTTCAGATTACCAATAATCCAAGACGGCTGTTCCATTTTAGCTCATACTTTTTTTTTCAGCAGGAAATTTTGTAGCAACATTTAAAATGATTAGGAAAATCAAATATTTTTCAGAGGGCAGATACACTTGAAATGTTTTTGGAGGTGGGGGTTACTGGGGGAGGTTGCAGTGTCTGTGATGTCTTTCTTCCTCCTCTTTCTTGCTAAGACAATGCTTATGTAGCATGGAGCTGCAATTGGCAGCTTGATAGGTCACCATGTTCCTTCACATTGCCTGGAAAAAGGCATCCTAAGAAAAAGCCCCCACCAGTCTTGATGTAACCTTTACAGGGAGCTCTCCTTGGTCCTGAACCCTCAGCTACTATTGACTTGCATTTTACCACACCTGAGCAGAATATCCCCACAGGCTCCAGCATGAAGTAGCTAGGGCTATGACCAAATCTCATTGTAAAAATAGATCCAATTAACAGAGAGAGAGAGGAAGAGGAAGAGGGAATGGGAGAGGGAGAGGGAGAAAAGGGGGTGCAGGATAGGAGGCTACAATTTGGAGAACAACCTCCTAAAAAGAGATTAAAGTTTCCCAGGTTCTGAGTGACCCATTCCCGAACCTGAAGACAGGGGTGCATTGAAACTCCTCAGTCTCCTCAAGCAAAGGAGAATGTGTCAATTTTAAAAGGGGCCTTTGTGGACCTATGGCAAGGCAAAGGCCGAAGTGGCCAGACTAGGCTTAGTCTGGGCAAAATAGAAAGCAGTGGAGTAGCAACAGAACTGCAGTGTCTAGGACATTAGGCCTTTTCCCCCAGGCTTGTCCAAGGGAAGCAGGAGCCCAGATGGGTTCTCTCTCAGAGAGTCCCTGCTAAAATGAGAGGGGTGGAGAGAAAGTGTCCAAAGTGTTCATTAGTGAGGACCCATATGGTTTGGCTCCTCCAGCTACCACTCGAACCAATCAAAAGCCAGCATGCTGAGTGAACAAAACTTGGGGATTTTATACCAGTTAAACAAAGCCTTTGACATCATGGCTATCATGACAAAAAGCATAGAAGTTGCATGAAGATTCTCAGGTACTGAGGCTGAAAACAATGGGGTTGATCATCCTCTACCAGAGCCATCAGTAAACACAGAAGCAGTTGATTCTTAGAAATGGGTGACCTGTCCTGTGTAACTTGTCTCAACAATGCAAAATTGTGAAACCTTTATTAATTAGACAACTTGCTGTTCTTACACCGGTAAGGTTTTTAGTTTTAGTTTTTTAAAAAATGCTAATCAGGAACGGGATTCACTTCAGAGGTATTTTCTTGTATATTTGATACAGTTGTACCTTTTCCTTCCTTGATGCTTTTTGTTCATGTGCAGTTTCGATTGATTTTGTAATGCTGGATCTAGCCTTGTGTTCATGACCCAAAGCTGCTGAGTAATCTCCTTGACTAATGCCAAAGATTCCACATTGGCGCAAACTAAAGTTTTTAAAGGCAGAGTTGTAGAATGATTTTGATAAATTATTGTAATTATTGAAGAAACAACATCTCAGAAAGGTTTCTTAAAGGCCCCATACCCATGGCAACCAGTACCATGGAGGCTGCAGGGCTTATTCTGCCATGAATAGCCTGCTAACACAACTTAACACGATTTAGATAACTGTCAACAAAGTTAGACATTTGCTTTACATTAATAGACCATAAAATAAACATTATTTGAAAACAAAAGATCAAAGCATTCATATGAAAAATGGTAATTCATATGATTCCTGCTAAATACCAAACAGATCATCCACCATTCAGCTTTATTGGATGACTCCAGTTTCTAGGAGAAAATAATCTCTCTATCCATTTTCTCCACACCATGGGTACTTCTATAAACATCTATAAACAGTTACTGATTACTTGCAGTGTACCCCCACACACACATAAGTCCCAAATATAACCAACCTGCCTTCCTTCCTTCCTTCCTTTCTTCCTTCCTTCCTTCCTTGCTCCTGCCCTCTGGTGATTTTGTTTGTCCTTTTCTGCACCATCCCTGGTGTACAATATACTTACTGTTCCTATTAGGGGTGTGCACGGACCCCCCGGATCGGATCGGGACCCGGATCGGGACCTCCAATTTTGTCACGGATCGGTTCGGACAAAATCGGAGGTCCCCCAGACCGGATCGAGTCCGATCCCGATCCAAAAATGGTAAATTTTTGGATCGGCCGCCATTTTTTTCCCCATAGACTTGCATTGCAATGCAAGTCTATGAGGAAAAAATGGCGGCGGGTGGGTGGGTGGGGCCTAACTCCCTCCCCCCCGGGGCCATCCGCTGTGGACGGCCCCGGCAGGTAAGCCCCTCCCCCACGCTCCCTACCCCCCCTGGGGCCGTCCGCTTCCATCCGCTGGCGCCTGCGGGCGCCCGCGGATAGAAGCGGACGGCTCCGGGGGGGGTAAGCCCCCTTCCCCACCACTGCTTACCTGTTAGGGCCGTTCGCTCCCGTCTGGCGCCGGCGGCTACCGCCAGCCGGCTTTGCGGCTTGCTCTAGAGTAGCGCGCCGGGTAATCACCCGGCGCGCCACCCTGGAGCAGGCCGCGGAGCCTGCTGGTAGTAGCCGCCGGCACCGGACGGGAGCGGACCGGCCGGGAAGGTAAGGGCCCCCCTCCTCCCCTCCGTGCGCCCCCTCCTCCCCTCCGCGCGCCCCCTGCTTACCTTCCCGGCCCGTCTGCTCCCGTCCGGCGCCGGCGGCTACTACCAGCGGGCTCTGCGGCCTGCTCTAGAGTAGCGCGCCGGGTGATGACATCACCCGGCACGCCACCCTGGAGTAGGCCGCGGAGCCCGCTGGTAGTAGCCGCCGGCGCCGGACGGGAGCGGACGGGCCGGGAAGGTAAGGGCCCCCCTCCTCCCGCCCCCTCCTCCCCCCCGCTGTCCACTTTCATCGGCGGGCGCCCGCTGGCGCCCGCCAATGGAAGCGGCGGTGGGCACCAGTGGGTGCCCGCCGATCCGCCGATCCTCCGAACCGGTTCGGAGCCTTTTCGGACCGGTTCGGATTGGATCGGCCGATCCAGCTGTCGGATCGGAAATCGGATAATTTATCCGATTTCCCACTGGACCGGACTCGGATCATGGATTGGGTCCAATCCAGTGCACAACCCTAGTTCCTATGAATGGAGGGACCAGGGTTCAAATGCCCACTCAACAATGAAACACTCTGGGTGACCTCTGGCCAATCACTATCTCTCAACCTAACCTACCTCATAGAGTTGTTGTGAGTGATAAATACAGGGTTTCATGTCACTACCATAGATCCTTGGAGGAAGGGCGAAGTACAACCAATCAACCAACCAACCATAGTTCTTAGATGTTTGCGGTGTGTGTGTGTGTGTGTGTCTTATGTCCTTCCAGAATATCCAAGAAGCTCTTTCCAGTGTCTCAACTCAGTTGTATTTCCTTCTAGGGACAGACCAGAATGCCCATGGTGACAATATTCCATCACATGGCATAATTCCTATAGTTCTCTGGTCCTAGCTGGAAAAGTGGCCAGATTGGGAGATAGTGGAATAACCTTTTGGCAATTTCTAGGTGACCACAAGTCTTTTTTAGAATTAAAAACAAGGAAAAATAAAATTGTATCTAACTAAAGTGAGCTCCCTCCCAGCACCTCCAACTTCATTGAAATTCACCCACCCTCCAATCTTTGGGGGGCATTTGTGTTCCTCCCCTCCACAAATTGCTGAATAATGTTGAGCCAAAGTGTTCAGCCCAACTCTAATAATTATAGTCCATTGAGATTCATGTTTAATATAACACACATGAACTACAAAGCCAGCTGCTTTGTATGCATATCAACATAAGTTCCTTAATGTTAACCTCTTACTCTTGATTGGTCACTTTGATTGCTATGATCTAGCAATGTGAAGGAATTTCATTTGGTTTGCATTTTAAATGAACTAACCTAATTTGCACTTCCCTGACAAACATGTGGACTGGAACACAGCTATCCTTTGGATTGTATATTTCTCGAAAAGATGCAACCCTCTGGTCAAACAAAACTGTGTATAATAGGGAAGGTTGTGTACAAAAATCCATATGTTAGGGGAAATTGTGTACAGAAATATAATAATAATAATAATAATAATAATAATTTTTAAATGATAACTTTTTATGTTTTTATGGTTTAAAATTTTGTATATTGATTTTTTAATGTTCCGTCTTTTAATCTTTGTATACTGCCCAGAGAGCTTCAGCTATGGGGCAGTATATAAATGTAAAAAATAGGGGTGTGCATTGGATCGGATCCGATCCACGATCCGAATCCGATCCGCCCCAAAATCGGGAAAATCCGATCCGATCCAATCCGATCAACCTCCGATCCGATCCGATCCGATCGGACGAGGTCCGATCCGGATCGGACGCCATTTTGAATGCTTTTTCCCATAGCCAAGTATTGTTTTACAAAAATGCCTATAACTTTTTCATTTTTAAAGATAGAAGGATGAAACTTGGGCACATTATACACTGGTTAGGGACAGTTATCTGTGAGAAATTTCAGAAAGATTGGTGCATGCGTTTTGTGGCAATTAATTTTTTAATAAATACCCAGGAATGCCTATAACTTTGTCATTTTTAAAGTTACACACATGAAACTTTGCCACATTGTAGGTGGTACCTTGGGACCTACGTGTGTGAAATTTCAGAAACGTAGGTGCTTGTCTTGTGTGGCAATTAATTTTTAGAAAAATGGGTAGTAGTGGGGTAAATACATTTACGCCTCCCATTTTTTTATTTTTGAAGATACAAATAGGAAACTTGGGCACATTACAGGTACCACTTGCCTTGATATGTGTGTGAAATTTCAGAAACATTGGAGCTTGCCTTGTGTGGCAATTAATTTTTGAAACAATGAGGAAAGAAACACCTATAACTTTGTCATTTTTAAAGTTACTTTGCCACATTGTAGGTGGTACCTTGGGACCTATGTGTGTGAAATTTCAGAAACATAGGTGCTTGCCTTGTGTGGCAATTAATTTTTTAATAAATACCCAGGAATGCCTATAACTTTGTCATTTGTAAAGTTACACACATGAAACTTTGCCACATTGTAGGCGGTACCTTGGGACCTATGTGTGTGAAATTTCAGAAACGTAGGTGCTTGTATTGTGTGGCAATTAATTTTCGAAACAATGAGGGATTCATTGGACAGCACTTGCCCATAGGAAATCATTGGAAAGCACTTGCCCATAGGGAATCATTGGACAGTACTTGCCCATAGGAAATCATTGGAAAGCACTTGCCCATAGGAAATCATTGGAAAGCACTTGCCCATAGGAAATCATTGGAAAGCACTTTCCCATTGAGAAATACAGTTATGCCTCCCACTTTTTTATTTTTGAAGATACAAACAGGAAACTTGGGCACATTGTAGACTGGTTAGGGATAGTTATCTGTGAGAAATTTCAGAAAGATTGGTGCATGCGTTTTGTGGCAATTAATTTTTTAATAAATACCCAGGAATGCCTATAACTTTGTCATTTTTAAAGTTGCATACATGAAACTTTGCCACATTGTAGGTGGTACCTTGGGACCTATGTGTGTAAAATTTCAAAAACGTAGGTGCTTGCCTTGTATGGCAATTAATTTTAGAAAAATGGGTAGTAGTGGGGTAAATACATTTACGCCTCCCATTTTTTTATTTTTAAAGATACAAACAGGAAACATGGGCACATTACAGGGAACACTTCACTTGATATGTGTGTAAAATTTCAGAAAGCTGGGTCCAGGCATTTGGTGGCTACGAATTTTTTAGATTAAAAGTTATAAACGTTTTTCCACAGAGGCTGGGGCTGTCAATTGCACCCTCCCGCCTCCCGGGAAGAAGAAGGAAACACTTTCTCTCATCTCTTTGATCCTTGCACGCTTGGCTGCAACTGAGCTAGTATCCATTACAAAAGGAGAAACAAAGTAGCACTTGGCTCGTATCTGCTTTGATACTTTCACTTTTTACTCAAGCAGAACGGCTGAGCCTAGGATCACTCTCTCTCGCTAGGATCGTTACAGGAGAAATTTTCTACAGTCTTCGAAGTGGTGTGTGCAGACACCTTGCCACCACATGCCTTGACCTATCATTCTGAAATTTCACACACATATCAAGTGAAGTGTTCCCTGTAATGTGCCCATGTTTCCTGTTTGTATCTTTAAAAATAAAAAAATGGGAGGCGTAACTGTATTTACCCCACTACTACCCATTTTTCTAAAATTAATTGCCACACAAGGCAAGCTCCAATGTTTCTGAAATTTCACACACTTATCAAGGCAAGTGGTACCTGTAATGTGCCCAAGTTTCCTATTTGTATCTTCAAAAATAAAAAAATGGGAAGCGTAACTGTATTTACCCCACTACTACCCATTTTTCTAAAAATTAATTGCCACACAAGACAAGCACCTACGTTTCTGAAATTTCACACACATAGGTCCCAAGGTACCACCTACAATGTGGCAATGTTTCATGTGTGTAACTTTAAAAATGACAAAGTTATAGGCATTCCTGGGTATTTATTAAAAAATTAATTGCCACAAAACGCATGCACCAGTCTTTCTGAAATTTCTCAAAGTTAACTTTCCCTAACCAGTGTATAATGTCCCCAAGTTTCACCCTTCTATCTTTAAAAATGAAAAAGTTATAGGCATTTTTGTAAAACAATACTTGGCTATGGGAAAAAGCATTCAAAATGGCGTCCGATCCGGATCGGACATCCGGTCCGATCCGATCCGACCATCCTCCGATCCGATCCGATCCGACCCCCAGGTCCGATTCCGATCCGCTATCCGATCCGATCCGGGGGGTCAGTGCACATCCCTAGTAAAAAATAATAAGAATAAGAATAATAAGAATATCACACCCTTCCTCACAAGGAGCCAGGGTGGTTAACAACTCATATAAAACAAACCAACATAAAACACCATTAAAAACATAACTCTTAAATGACAAACATAATCATATACAATAAAAACACTACTAAAACAGGTAAAACACTTGCTTATACTCCTCAAACCTGCATCTTTAGGTAGTACCTGAAAAACAACAGTGTTGGGGTAGGCATATGTTGGGGTAATTGCATACACAAATAAATGTGGATTTATTTTCTAACTAACTAAAACCTAAATGGTATGTTATCTGGCTATGTGTTCCACCTCATTGTAGGACAGCCTTGTGTCATAGAGATATGGCAATTCAATCATGGTTCCTCCATGCAATGTGGAAGGAATTGGTTCATAAATTTCAGATCCCTGCTAGCAGCATCTCAAAGTTAGGGTGCACACAAAATTGCAACATTACTCTCCCAGACATGAGTAGGAATAAAGGTATAAGCAATAGGAAAGACACATGGGGCTTGTCTCAGAAAATAAGCTGTGCAAAATCTATTCTGGATAAGTAAAACCAAGAAACAATGGACCTCAGTTGACTACGTTTTAGCAGCCTGGCAAATAGCAGCAATGATCCTGCAGCTTTTTGGAATTCATTTACATGAAGCATCCAATGAACTCCCCTATGAAAATAATTGAATGCAGTCTCTTTATTGAATATATCCCCTCAACAAGATTGCACTGTGTTTGCATTATGACTGGAAAATAGCTGCTTGGAGCTAATAAACTGTATTAATGATTAGCTGTTCAACTGCAATTTTTGTTTTAATCAGTGTAATAGACAAAAGGCCTAGGTCAAAGGATAAAAATGTTATCTCCTTTTCAGCAACTCCCTGATGGGGGACAAAACAGGGGCCCAGCAGGATGTTAAAGGAGAGACATGGATATTTATAAACTTTAAAAAAAAAACACTTTAGTAAGCTTTTCATGCCCAAATAGACCTGCTCCTAACCCTGAAGAAACCCTTTGAACTTCCATATTCTTTCCTCTCCTCCTCTCCCACACCTTAGTGAAAGACAGTCAAAGAAAATAGGCTTTATAAAAGGGTTATGAGTCTTTTAGAGTATGTAGAATTTCGCCTATGGCAAAAAGGACACTTCAGTGCCATCGTCTTCTGGAATTTAAGAAGTTTGTAGACTCCTTATTGTGTTTTGTTATACAGAGGTGTTGACCACCAAAAATGAGAGATACAGTGTTGTAGTGGTAAATTTTGAAGGGCAGGTACTTATCATGACAGCCTCCATAGCCCCACACCCAAGGAGAGCCCAAAAATACAGCAATTCTGTTGATCCATATCAACAAACCAGATCTCCCCTAGGAGAACTGCTCAGTCTTAATTGCCCATTCAAGACCAAGCTATCCCAAACTACCTTGCATTAAACAGGGAACATGATCTTGGGAAAATCCATTTCCTCTCAGGTAAATGCAGTCAAGCTTAGAGCAGTGATAGATCCTTTAGTGTTTTGACTGGTTCTGACTGAAAACCAGAGTGGATTCACCACCCCACTGTCATTGGAGCCACCAGCCACCACTGTCTTAGAGGGAACAGGGAATTCTGAGGGCGTGGCCAATGTTGCCAGTGGTCCTGCTAATACAAAAGGGCCAGAGCGATGTCCCTGTGATCCCTGGCTCCACTCAACCACTGGAGAGATACAAATGAGTCCAGATGAAACCTTTCATTGGTCCTGCTGCTCACTTAGTACTGCTGCATGTTTTCCACTACCAAAAGCAGTGAAACATTCCCAGGACAGCACTACCCAGTTATGGTTTCCTTTAAAGACAAGAGTGCAATGGAGACTTATGGCATTTTTTTTTTAAAAAAATTGTTTATTTACCAATATACAATTCAAGCATAAACAACGAAGAGTTGTGCAGCACACTGAAGACTAACACATTAATAGCACAATCCTATGTACCCATCGTCTCAGAAGTAAGTCCCATTGTATTCAGTGGAGCTGGCCTTCAGGTAAGTGGGAATAGGATTGCAGTTTTACCTCAGCACACACATTTGTGGACTACAGTCCATTTCATTGGCAGAAAGTAAAGCATAAATGGAGACAAGCAACATGCACACTCTATGCACAGTAGTCAGCATAAGAGCAGCAGAACATCAGATGTGGCCTGCTGAATCAGACCAAAGGCCAAACTATTCTGGCATTCTGTTTCCACAGTGGTCAACCAGATGCCTCTGGCAAGCCCACAAGCAGGACATGAGCGCAATAGGACTCTCCCACCTATGTTCTTGAGCAGCTAGTATTGAGAAGCACACTGCCTCTGATACAACCGGAGGTAATAAGTATATTCTCCATGAGTTTGTTTAATCCCCTTTTAAAGTCATCTGAATTGGCAGCCATTACTACATTTTGTGGTTGGGAATTCCATAATTTGTGCACTATACATGGAAGTACCGTCTTTAGTCCATCCTGAATCAGGTTCATTGGATGACCCCAGGTATTATGAGAATGGGAGGAATTGTTATGAGTCTGGGATGTGGGGGAGCAGATCTACTACCCCATATTTCATCTCCAGAGAGAGGGACTGTGGTGATCCAAAGATGCTTCCAGTCTTCAGCTGACATCACGACTTACTCTTGCCAGTCCCAGTCCCAGTCTCTGTCTTCTGTTTCTTTGTTCCTTCTCTTTCATGATCCTTAGCTGGGGTGGGGATTGGCATGTGCCAAAGCTATGATATCTTCCCCCATTCAAAACTTACAAGAGGCATCTCTAACTAAATGCTCTACTAACCATTGAGGAAGCATCTACCATCCATTCTGGGCCAGGTATCTGCCTAAGAAAATGTCGAGGGCTGGGAGTGCTGTGCTGCTGGCTGGGTCTGAGCCTGTGCCTGAGGAGTGTTTTTCTGCCCCACCCATCTTCACAGATATTTCAGCCTTCAGGCTGCTGAAGGCGTGAGCCTGTGGGCGCAAGCCGAAGGGCGAGAGCAAAAGGGCTCTCGGGCTGAGGCTCTCAGCCGTGGGAACGAAGCTGTCAGACCAAAACTGCTGCCGTGGATGAAAAGCACTAAGAGAGGAGAGCCACCTGCACCCCACCATCCTTCCAGCTGACCACAATGTGTAGGGGAGCGGTGCTCCTGGATCTGTCGCTCCAAATGACAGCCCAGATAGATGCGACGGCCAGGAGTGCCTACTATCAGCTTCGGCTGATACGCCAGCTGCGCCCCTTCCTAGAGTTGGAAGACCTAAAGACGGTAGTGCACGCGCTGGTAACTTCGAGACTTGACTTCTGCAATACATAGCGCTACCTCTGTGCCTAGTCCAGAAACTTCAACTAGTTCAAAATATGGCAGCCAGGTTGGTCACTGGTACACCTAGGGGTGACCATATTACGCCAGCTTTAAAATCGCTCCACTGGCTGCCAATTAGTTTCCGGGCGAAGTATAAAGTGTTGGTTATTACCTTTAAAGCCTTACATGGTTAGGGTCCAGGTTACCTGCGGGATTGCCTTCTCCCATACAATCCACCCCGCACACTTAGGTCCTTTGGGAAGAACTTACTACAGTCGGCCAAGACTAGGCTGACAACCGTTACCCAGAGGACCTTCTCTTCTGCCGCTCCCAGACTGTGGAATGACCTGCTGGAGGAGACTCGTCAACTTAACAGTCTTTAATAATTTAAGAAAGCCATAAAGACTGTTCTCTTCCAGCAGGCATATCCAGTGGAATTTTAGAATGTTTTTAGGATGTTTTTAGGAAGTTTTAGGATGTTTTAATGCAGTTTTATTAATGTGTGTTATGTTTTAATCAGTTTTATGTATTTTATCATATTGTTGTTCCCCACCTCGATCCAAACGGAGAGGCAGGTAAGAAATAAATTATTATTATTATTATTATTATTATTATTAATTAATTAATTACATATTATACTGCCCAATAGCCTAGGCTCTCTGGGCAGTTTACAACTGAAACCATAATATAACAACAAACCAGACTAAAACTTTAAAACTTTAAAAGTCACATAAACCCAGAATAAGTTACAGTCCAGGAAAGACTTGTCCTGAACCGCATGAGGGAGAGTTTTCCAGAGGGTGGGTGGCGCTACAGAGAAGGCCCGCCATCGACGTTCTTCATGATGACATTCTCTTCATCTTGGAATGACAAGCAGGGCCTCCTCTGATGATCGTAAATGTCGCCTGGGTATAAATAAGGGAAAGCGGTCTGCTAGGTATCCTGGTCCCAAGTTGTTTAGATAATAGCATGACCTTGTACATGACTTGGTAGCTAAAAGGCAGCTAGTGCAGTTCTTTTATCGCTGGTTTTATGTGGGCAGGCCTAGGCGTCCCAGTAAGCACCCTAGCTGCTGTGTTCTGCACAAGCTGCAGTTTCTGAATGACACACATGGGTAACCTCAAATAGAGCACATTACCGTAGTCCAATTATGAGGTTACCAGTGCATGAATCACCATGGCTAGGCTATCCCTATCCAGGAATGGTCATAGCTGGCATACCAACCAAAGTTGATAATGGGTGCTCCAGGTCACAGAGGCTACCTGGGTCTCCAGTGACAAATATGGATCCAGGAGCACCCCGAAACAACACACCTGCTCCTTTAGAGGGAGTGCAACCTCATCCGGAACAGGCAAACATCCCAATTCCTGGACCTGGGAACCACCAACCCACAAGGTCTCTGTCTTATTGGAATTCAGCTTCAGTTTATTGGCCTTCATACAAGCCATAACTGTATCCAGGCATCAGTTCAGAATGTGCACAGCCTCTCCTGGTTCAGATGTTACAGAGAAATAGAGTTGTGTGATCTGACATCCCAATCTGATGTTCTTGAAATGCCCCACTACTATGAGGTTTAAAGGAAACAAGGAAAGGAACATAAGTCAGAATGACATATATTTTCAGGATCAAAAAACCATCTTGATTACATTGACCCTGTTCAAACAATAAGCTATGGTGATTAAGCATTTTGAGCTCTAAATATTATGGCTTAGCATGTCATGTGAACCATGACTTAGTGTGTCGTGTGAACCATTCCTTACCATTGTGGCTACAACCCCCCGGTTTAAACACTCTCACTAGCCATTTGCTGCAAAAGCGTTAGCAGCCTAAACATGGCTTAGCCTGAACAGGTCCAAGGTGTTGTGGACAATTTAAAAATTCAAAAGCAAAGTAATGCAAAATTGAGCAATTCCTTCCCACTCTAGTGGTCTTGGCTCTATGCTGGGAAGGAATAAAAAAGGAAGGAATGTGAAACTCCCAGCCTAATTCCTTCTTAAATCACCATGGCATTTTTGTGTGTGTGCATCATTGTTACAACATTCTCTTTGACAATAAATAAGAACTATAACCATGAAATCTTATCCTACGGGGAAAACAATTGCCCCTTCTCTCCCACTTCATACTCCTGCAGTTCTTCCCTGGTGCATTTCACCATCTGGCTCATAAGCTCTTCAGGCTATTGAAATGTATGCGTAATAACAACAACAACCAAACAAAAAACAAAAACAAACAAACAAACAAACAAAACCTGAACAAATGAGGAATATACAGGGCTTTGTTTTTGAATCTCACATTTTAAAAGATAATATATTATTGTATTCAGGAAAAAGAAAGGCAAACAATATTTGGGGTTGCATAATCCTACGCATGCTTAGACAGAAAAGAAGTCTTACAATTCCCAGCAGGCCCCAGCCACCATGACTGGCTAGAGGGATGCTGGGAATTGTAGAATTTTGTCTGTCTAAACATGTACAGGATTGTGCCTTTAGAAAACCTTTTGTGCAAACGATCCGCCTTTTTTTGTGGAAATTGTGTTTATGGATTTATAGTTCATTCATTGAAGCCACTGAAGTCAGGTTTAGGTCAATAGTCGGTGACAGAAAAAAAAAAATCTCTTTCCGAGTAAGAACAGCAAAAGAGTCTTGTGGCACCTGAAAGATGAAGACATTGATGCTGTCATAAGATTCCGTAGGCACTGTACACTTCATCAGATGTACAGTGGACAATGTCCAAGAAAACGGATGCCAGATTAAATTCGTTAGTCTTTAATAAGGTGCCACAAAACTTTTTGTTGTAGCATGGCTAAAACTCTGGAAATTTTTCTGTGTGTGACCGTTTGTATATGTTCCTTGTAGGGATGGGGGTGAGACACACACACTGTATTCAGTATTAGCTTGCTCTGTTCAGGTGCACCTGCCCTACCATCAGCCAAATGGAAGATTTCAGTCAACCACAGATATGGATGTACATTAAAGAACTCTCAGGTAGTATAATAGGAATGGTGCCTTAATTCCCAGCATTGCTTTCTTCCATTTCTTGAAGGATTAGGTGGCTGCTAAGTAGAGGTACATATCTGAGGTGATTTAAGCTCCTTTAATTGAGTGAGATGCCATTTGAAAATGTGGTTCACTTCTATTCCTCAGCACCCTGAGAAATGAACAGAAGCTCTTGGGCTGTATGCATTTCATGTCAGCAAGATATTGCTTATCAGAGTGACATTTTGATTTAGATTCTGCTATGAATATACACCATTAATAAATAAATATTTTATAGTCTTATCTATTTATGGCTTGCAAGTAAAAATACATTTAGGATCGTAAACATGGTCTCACATTTCTTGCAACTTGGCAATGTGTCAGGAATTCACCCAATTACTTTTCAAGCATTTCAATGTCTTGTAAATCTGATGTTTTGAAAGATCCTTTTCTCCTTTCTCTCTTCATGGCATTAGACACCAAATCAGACAGTGCTCGGTGCTGCTTAATAGGAAGTAAAATGATAGGTGTCTTCCACATATGGTGTTTCCCATTAGCCTGTTTAATGGGACTTGATGAGTTTATGGCACATATTCTTGTACTTCCTTTGACAAATGAAAATCCCCGAATGTATGAAGGGAAAAGTGTTTGCCATGCTAAATTGTCTTGTTAAACACAGACTCTTCTTAATCTGAAAGTATGTGCTGTCTGCAAACATGAAGATGTCTGTATATAAAACTTTTGGGGGGACTTCTTTCTGACAGAAGAAAATGCTTTTGACTAGAAAAGGGTTTTGATGCAAATCAATCAATATAAACAGTATATATGCAACAACCTTAAAATGATTGAGGCTGCAAGCATATGCACACATGTCTGTGAGTAAGATTGGCCAAAGTAAGACAGAAGAACATACAAGACTTGCTGGATCAGACCAATGATCTATCTAGTCCAACTGCATCCCATTTTCCATGGTGGCCAATCAGAAGAATCTTGGGTACCGCACAAGCAGGGCAGGAGCGCTCCCATTGCTGTTCCCCAACTGGTGTTCAGGGTCATTTTATGCCAGATCCCAGAAGTAGAATATAACATTCATGAAAAGTAGCCATTGATAGCCTTATCTGCCACAAATTTGTCTGAACCCCTTTTAAAAAGTTGGTGGCCATCACCGAACTTGTGGTAGAAAATTCCAGTCTAACTATGTGGTGTGTGACAAAATAGTTCCCTTTATCTGTCCTGATTTACTTCTGAATAAACATGCCCATATTGATAAAATGGCTATTGATAAAAGTATTACTAAATTAATAACCTTTATCTTACTCACGCTGCACCCCTATACACACTTACATGGGAGAAAGGCCCACTGAAAACTATGGGGCTAACCTCTGAGTAGACATGCATAAGATTGCACAGTTAACTTCATTTTTGCATCTATTCAGAATGGCTGACAGAATGACTTGTTCTGACTTTCTTAGAGCGTTGATCTCTGGAGCACTTTATAATTAGCTCTCCGTAATACAAAGCCACTCCATGCCTTTCCGTCATACTACTGTCTACTTTAACTTTCAGGAAGTTTAAATGAGAAAGGTAGAGTTGCTGAAAAAGCAATGAATCACTCAAGCTGAACTTTAACACCCTTTCAACATCTAATTAGTTGAATTAGAGCCACTTTGCAAGAGAGTCAATCAATTCTCTAGCTTTAGCTGCCCCAATGGTTTTGGAATTTGATGATGTTATCATTACTTCAGAGGAGGTACTCACTTAGCATGTTAATAAGTGGCTTTTTCTACTACTTTTTGGTTGAACTAGACAATATCATAACCTGAAATATTATTTGTAGAATGCGTCTCCATTAGGCATCCATGAGTCCCCATCCGAGGATGTTGGTGGAACAGTCTTATTATCCTTGCATGGATCAAGAGAATTACTGTCAACTAGTCTCACTACATGATTTGTAGGATCAAAAAGTAATTAGAAGGTCAGGATTTGAACTGAAATAATAAATTTCCAAATGCAAAAGGCAGCATTTCATTTAAGTACTCATATAAATTATACTGAGATGAGAGTCCCACCATGAGGTAGAAACCAGGCTGCCATTTTAAAACGTTAATCCTGATCATGAGCCTCCCTCAACCTTGATCAAACTTAAGCCAATCCACTTAACATTTAAAATGAATGCTCTTGCTCTGGGGCTGACATTTTATTCTGGAATCATGGAGACTAACCGTATATTGAATTAGGAATCTGTAAGTGTGCAAAAATGATGTGGCTTCCTTTGTTCATAAGAGACCTAAATAACAGATACCAGTAGACCTCAATCTGGAGAACATTGTCTTACTGAAAGTCTCATTGAAGTTAATGGGACAAGAACTTAATGGCTGAAACTGAAATCCCATTAATGTCCATGGCAGGGTGACCATATGGAAAGGAGGATAGAGCTCCTGCAGCTTTAACTGTTGTGATGAAGAGGGAATTCTACCAGGTGCTGCATGAATGCAAATGACACCTGATGAAATTCCTTTTTTAATACAACTGTTAAAGATACAGGAGCCCTGAACTCCTTTTCATATGGTCACCCTAGATGGAACTTAATCTTGACTAGCTTTCTCTGGAACTTGATCACAAATAGAAAACTGCTCAATCAAATGAGAAAAGTGTAGAACCTTGCAGATAAAGATTTAATAGGTCACATCAATATGTGGTGCTTATTATTATGGAGTTTTGCTCTTCTCTGTTAATAAGGGGAATATATAGTTTAGGTGTCAGAGAGAGAGAGAGAGAGAGAGAGAGAGAGAGACTCAGTCATGTCTCATTTCAGACAGGAATTTGTGTAAGACCGTGACTCTCACTTTTCCACCACTTTAGCTGTGAATGAGACAAAAGAAGGGGTAATGCAGTGGGAGAAAGACTAGACTTGGGGGGAAAGGCTCTCAATCCAATACCCCCCAAGCAGTAACTGCTCCAAAAAGGAGCCCCGAAAAGGTAGGTGGGTGGGAGGAGTCAATATCTCCCCTTCCTAAACTTGCTGGACACTCGAGAAGGTGTTGAATGGGAGGAGGGTACCGAGAAGTGTCAGGGGGAATCCACACAGTCCTGTGGAACGTTTTAAATTGTATTTTAAAACGTTCCAAATAGGTGCGTTCTAAAACGTCTTAGGCCACATTACTGAATACTCACGTTACAGGAGAACAGTCTTCTGTCTTTAAAGCGGTGTGTGCGATCACACGCTGTTCTGCCCTGTCTCTTCCTCTTTTGTTTTTCAATGAGTTTAGGGCAAGGCATTGTGGGGGTTGTAGTTCAGTTACACACTTCCTTCTTAGTTCCTCTGTCATTCCCTAGCGAGTATAGGGCTAAGAATTGTGGGTGTTGTAGTTCACTGGTCCACTTCCTCTTTCTTCCCCACCAATCAACTGCTAAGCATTTGGGCACCAGTAAAGGAAGCACTGCCCCCATGAATCAGAAATGGTAAGGAAGGACACATTCTTTTACTTCAAACGATTTATTAAAAGTGAAACCGTTGTATATAACTGAAGTGAGTTTTAAAAAACCTCAGATATACAACGTTATAGGGAGTGCGTCATGTGGCCCAAAGAGTTTTCATAACCCTTATAAAACGTCAAAAACCTTGTGTGTAGATCCGCCCTCAGTTCGACACTTAAAAGGATTCCATTGCCAAGTGGGAGATATTGTCCTCCATCCTCCTTATGGTGCACCTGCATCTCTCACTTTGATGCTCCCTTGACAGCTGACCAAAAAAAGAAAGTTAAGGGGAAAATATGTAATAAATTTTAATACTTAATAAAATAATATATTTATCACCAAAGAAAACTATTAGAAATACATATGTATAGTAACAAAGTAAAAACAAGGCTCTTATGATTCTGGCCAAACGCGTTTCGACAAAAATGTCTTCTTCAGTGGCCCAATCACTAAATGGTTTGAGTAACAGGCAAAGGTTTTTTCCAGCGGGGCTGATTTATATATATCCCCAATAATGGGATTGTGTCACTCCCCACATTTGGTGTATATGATGCACCAAATGAAATTCACTGGCTTTGCTGTTTGCAAATGGTATGCTACTGCCCAGAGGTGGCAAGAACAAGGAGACAGGTCCTGTCACAAAGGTGCCTGGGATACATGCTAAAGCTGGCTGGAGGACTAAGTGGAAAAGAGGGAGGAATCAAGCCACGGTAAGCCCCATCATCTGTCAGGCATACTGTGGATTGTTCTGTGAACAACCAACCCACTGTGGCTTATTTGCAGAGCAGCTTAGCATGATGTGCAAACCTACCCAGTGTCTATGGCAACAATGCAATACAAGCAGAACCTGCCTTCCAGTGCAGAATGCTATGAAATTATTAACAGGCAATTATACTACCATTTTGAAGGCACAGATGTAATGCTGTGAGCATGTAGAAAAATATGAAATATCAATTAGTAAAGCACAAGAGAAGGTATATATGGGCGCTGTTTAAATCCAGAGGCACATGGATTTCTGTGCCCATTCCTAGAGACGTCTGCGCCAAGTGCACTTGTTCCTAGAGATGTCTGATCTGGCCACATCACACATGTCTCTGTTACATCCTGTTTGGACTACTATAACACATTCTATGTGGGGCTTTCTTTGGAAATGATTTGGAAACTTCAGCTGGTCCAGAATACTGTGGCCAGACTGTTGACTGGGGCTGGTTACAGGGAGTACTGGCTTCTGGTCTGTTTCTGGGCAGAATTCAAAGTGCCTATAAAGCCCTATACTGCTTGGGACCAGGCTACCTGAAAGACCACCCTCTCCCATCCAAGCCAAGGGTCAATTAAGATGAATTCAGAAGATGACCACACCTGACAGACTCATTAGCATTGCAACAACCTTAGATATCCGAGTGTGTAAGTGAATTATTAATTGGGCATATCTTGACCCAGTTGTAACTCCTCCCCTCCTCCTCCTCCTGCCCTTACCCCCTGCTGTTATTAAACTGCAATCCGAATCCATTTTCAAATGTACCTGTTTTATTATTTCAATTATAACCACTATGATTAAGCAGCTACCAATAATAATTTCCTTGAAATGGATGGGGAAGGGGGGAATTGGCTAAGGCCATTGTCTTACATGCCAAATTCACATCCCAAATAGGGTTGCAACATTCATTTTACTGCTGGGAAATATTCTGTGTGCATAATGGGATAAGGTTCCCCCAACATGGAAGTATCTTACCAGCTTCTGCCCTTGCATGGCTCTATGTGAGCATTACAAGCATATATATATATATATATATATACACACACACACACACCCTGGTAACATCAGGGCTATTGGCTTAGGTGAGAGAGTTTAGCACATTATGCCATATACCATGTTTTGTTAAATAAAGGTTATGCTAAACATATTTTTTGCCAGAATATTGTTGGTATGCAATCATAGATTGGTTGATTTCTCATAGGAATCCAGAGGCTGTCAAAGGGGTGGGGTGGTGGGGGGAACCTTCTAAAAATAATGCTCCTCTGATATATGGGATGTCATAAACCATACATTTTGTCTTTAGAAATTGATCTGATAAAATGATGTGTGGACAGAAGGTGAAGAAATGGTAATCGAAGTTTGACAGATAACCATTCATAATGAGGAATATGGGAAATTGTTGCATGAGAACGAAAGAGCAGGGATGATTATTGTCTCATCATCATGTTGAGAAGCACATGATGATGAAACAGTTTGTGGGTTTCTGTTAATTTGCTCCCAGAGGACTAGCTGGGTTAGAATGTTGTAGCAAAAGCCACAGAGCCTTATGCACTAATAGATTAATGCCCACTTCATCAGATGAATAATAATAATAATAATAATAATAATAATAACAATTTATTTCTTACCCGCCTCTCCGTCTGGATCGAGGCGGGGAACAACAACATGATAAAATACATAAAACTGATTAAAACATGACACATATGATAAACTGCATAAAAATCCTAAAACATCCTAAAAACATCCTTAAAACATTCTAAAATTCCACTGGATATGCCTGCCGGAAGAGAACAGTCTTTATGGCTTTCTTAAATTCTAAAAGACTGTTAAGTTGACGAGTCTCCTCCGGCAGGTCATTCCACAGTCTGGGAGCGGCAGAAGAGAAGGTCCTCTGGGTAACAGTTGTCAGCCTAGTCTTGGCCGACTGCAGTAAGTTCTTCCCAGAGGACCTGAGCGTGCGGGGCGGATTATATGGGAGAAGGCGATCCCGAAGGTAACCTGGACCCAAACCATGTAGGGCTTTAAAGGTAATAACCAACACTTTATACTTCGCCCGGAAACTAATTGGCAGCCAGTGGAGCGATTTTAAAGCTGGCGTAATATGGTCACCCCTAGATGTACCGGTGACCAACCTGGCTGCCATATTTTGAACAAGTTGAAGTTTACGGACTAGGCATAGAGGTAGCCCTATGTACAGCGCATTGCAGAAGTCGAGCTTCGAAGTTACTAGCGCGTGCACCACCATCTTTTGGTCTTCCAACTCTAGGAAGGGGCGCAGCTGGCATATCAGCCGAATCTGATAGTAGGCACTCCTGGCTGTCGCATCTATCTGGACTGTCATTTGGAGCGACGGATCCAGGAGCACCCCCAAGCTGCGAACACAGTCTTTCAGGGGGGAGTGTAACCCCATCCAGAACCGGTTGACACACCTCCAAACCCAGGTTGCGGCCTTTGATATTTATATTCATTCATATCATAGAATCATAGAATAGTAGAGTTGGAAGGGGCCTACAAGGCTATGAAGTCCAACCTCCTGCTCAATGCAGGAATCCATCTTAAAGCAAACCTGACAGATGGTTGTCCAGATGCCTCTTGAATTAAATGTTTATTTCATTTCTATAATGCCAAAAGCCAAAGCTTTCTGGGCTGTACACAAAAATTAAAACCTCTAGGTACAACCTAAAACATAAAATATGGAAGCTTAAAACCACACTATAAAAGTACAACCAGAATGAAACGTAGCAGCAATGCAGAGATTTAAAATACAAATTTAAAACAGCAGAGCTAAAAGACTAGGATGTTAAAATGCCTGGAAAATAAAATGTTCTTCATTGAAAGGAGTACAATGTAGGGACCAGGCAAAGCTCTCAAGGAAGCTCATTTCACAGCTGGGGTGTCACAGCAGAAAAGGCCCTCCTCCTGGTAGTCACCCACCTTACTTCTTTTGGCAGGTTTAAGGATATGAGAGAGCAGATATCAGTTTATTCCTGGCCCATGTCACTTTTATGTGTTCTTATGCATACCATCACAAGTTCATTCTGGACTTCTGTGAGTAACCCTGAGAATTCTTTATAGGGTTAACACATTTTATCTTATTTCAAGATGAATGTGCAATTTTTATTTTTAAATCTGCATAATTCATATTTAAATACTTATTTAATTAAGTATTTCCAAACACATTTTCTCTCAACAGTGCAATCCTACCTCTGCATTTACTCAAAAGTAATTCACACTTTGTTCTAGCACCTTTACTCGGATTGCAGCCTAAATATATTTTCTTCCAAAACACACACTGAGCATCAAACTAAGGGACTGTGTGGCCTGCTATGAATGTACCACAGACTAAGATCTTCAGGAGAGGCTCTTTTGAGCGCACCATTACCTGCAGAGGCCAGTTTGCCAGGCATGGATAATAGGGCTTTCTGTTGTGTAGCCCCCAGTGGAGATTGGTGGCTTCAATTTTGATGGGGCTTTGAATTCATTCTGAGTTTCAATCAAAACCAGACAGAACTCTAAAGGAGCTAACAAACAGGTTCAGCATTTTGGGTAATTCCTTTAGAGTTTTTGCTGGTTCTGATTGAAACCCAGAATGAATTCACAGCCCCACCGAAATCAGAGCCACCAGCCTCCACTGGCAGCCCCTAAACTATGGAATGTGATCCCTCAAAAACCACAATTGGCCCCCACTTTCTTGTCCTGGTGAAAGAATGTAGAGTTATTAATTTGATTTTTTTAAAAAAAATGTGTAGTTTTTAGAGTTTTTATTGTTCTCACTGTTTTTAATGTTCTTGTTTTCATTGTTGCAAGGTTTTATTGTTTGCCATACACTGCCTGGATGGCTTTTTAGTAGATATGGCAGCAGGTAAATGTTAATAATAAAACATCCAGTAAAAAAAGTGAATGGTGGAAGCTTTGAGGAATTTCCCCTTCCCTAAAACTTCCCAAAATGTTTGTGTAAAAACATCCAGTGTACCCTTAAGTTCTCAATTTTAAACCAAGTCTCTATGATTTCAATGGTTAATCCGTAAAAACAGCTTAGTACCAAGATTCAAACCAGAGCTTCAGCCAGTGCAAAATTAATTTAGGAAGGCATTGATTTAAGTTAGATGTGATAATGCAGGGGAATACATATTCCAGTTATTTCCCCTTCTCCTGCCTTATATCCTTCAGAAGTATTAGCTACATAGTTTATGTCTTTTTTTATTTCCTGCCTTTGTATTGCTTTAAAGTTACTGTTAAAGAGAACTCTGTTGTCTCATAAAATAGAATTAGATACAATCTGGGAAAGGGTCTAATTTTACTCAAGGAACTCGTTCTAATCAGAATGCCTGAAAATTGATGCTTCTTCTATTAGAAAGGGCAGAATTAAAGGCAATAAAGAAGGTGAATGAAATTTTATTAAGTGTCTTTATCATTCTGATACTTTCAGGATGGGGCTGTCACAAGAAAAAATAGCTTCTTCATCTTCACGGGTTCACATCCTTCATGGCTGTCACTAGCTGTAAACTTCTCATTTGGGAATCGGGAAAGAACTGTTTTATCCCTGGATGAGCAGTTATGACAAACGTTGAAACTTAGATGTTCAAAAGGGTCTCCCGCCCTCATTTTGTGAAACAGGGATCTTCATTTTCAGCAACTCATTATTTATTTCCTATTCACTGTCTGGTTGGGCTCTACCAAACATTCACCTGTTTCTGTTACAGAAGTGAGCACAGCACATGCAGAATATATGTGAAGTGCTCTGGAAAATGCTCCATTATTTCCTTTTTTGCAGACTGTTTGCTGTCTATTTAGTCTCTGAGCCGTAGCTGCTTTGGCACCATTCCCACATGCCACCTACCTGCAAAACTGTACTTTCTTGGAACTACAATCCTAGCCAGTCAGAGAGTATGTTGCAAGTGTGATGTAAGGAACAGGGAAAGACTTATTTAGTTTACATTTTAATGCAAACTTAGCAAATTTCACACTTTCAAACCAATCTGCAAACTGAAACTCTGTTATCCTTAAAATTCATCTTTCTCTGAATACTGCAGTGGAGTACGCCAAGAAAAAATGCATATACACATTCATGCAAAATGCATATATTAGTGAAATAACTTTCAACATTGCATATTAGGGTAATTGCTTGCACAAAATATGTATATTTAGCAAAATTGGGTTCAAAATGCATGCATGGGGACAAGTGGATACAAATGTATGCATTTTTCCATGCAAACTTTGAAAAGAAAATCTACAGTGTTCAGGGCAAACCAAATTTCAGATTGGAAAAAATCTCAACGTTTGGGACAAAGCAAACTTAAGACTGGAAAAATGAGAAATGGAGAGAAACCAGAATGGACAGGTTCATCCATCTTTAGATGAGGTTAAATGGACAATGTGAACTTTGCCAGCACTGCACAGATAAAGCTGCTTTTCAGACTTTTTCTTAGACATATGGGCTTCTGTAAATAAAATGTCATCCTGCTTTATGATGATATTTCCCTGTACAACAACAACATAAGTTCTTTGGCTATCTGTTTACAGCTGTCAGGATCCTGTTTCTGAGGAAATCTAAATAAAAAAATTGTGATGGGGCATTGCTACAAGCAACAATGAGAAAAGGAGGAGATATCAACATACAAACTCTTAGCAATACTACTGTGTTTATTAGCCGTCTCTTCATCATAGCAGGAACTTGCAAAACATCTTCAGACAATTCCTCCTAACCACAAAGCAAGGATAACATTATTTTGTGCTCCACACTTCCTCGAGCATTGAGGAGTCGAGGAGCAGACCTACAGGGATTAGTTTCCTTTCATCTTCCTCCTGTTCCTCCATATTAAAAAAAATCCCATGATGTTATAAACAGTAAGATGATGTCCAATAGCATATAAAAGAAATAGTGATTTGTGTGAGAAAGTCCTTACTGGCTTGGTTTATCAAAAGGCGTTGACAGATACAAGACTAGAGCCCTTCCAGCAATTTGTCTAACAGAGTGCTTGAATAGCCCTTGAACTTGGAGTTGTTGTTGCTGTTGCTGTTACATTCCATCATGGAACTCAATTTAAAATCAAAGCAGCATTCTGAATGGTATGATTCTACTATGTCCTCACTCAAGAGATCTAAATCAATTCTACTTTGTTTTTTAAGTCTAAGATACCTTCAAGATTTTTGTATTTCATCGTATATCTATAAGTCTCAAATATGTATTATTAATTCATCCTGGCTCTTGAGTTTCTATTACCATCTATGAATAGGGATGGGTGAGCATTTTGTTTCAGTTTGATGAGAATTACCAACATCTGCAAAGTTCTCCATATTTGGGAGAAAAAAGAACTTCAGATTTTTTTTTTAAAAAAAATACTGTAAGAGAAACCAAAATGGACACATTTGTCCTTGTGGGAATGTGGAGGGCAGAAATGACAAGACGAGACACAAGACTGGGGTATAAACAAGGCCACATTTATTGATAGATCTGCAGAAGGGGAACCTAAGCAGGCATCTTCTATTTCTACACGGCCTCTGCCACGATTGTATAGGGCAAGTCATTCTCGGCTGGAGGGTGGCGCTATGACTTCGCCATCCCCCAGCTTCCCTCTTTTGGGTAGGGAGACCTTCTTGTGTCACCCCCCCTCTGGCCACAGGGCTCGGAGTGAATAAGAAAGGTTGGCCTCAAAGGTAACCCTTATTTCAGCATTTGAAGATGTCTGTGCCTGCCTGCCATGGGGAGCAACAAGCCTCATGCTTTGTTTCCCCCCACACCTACGGAGGATGGCCTCCCTCAAACCCTTCTGCAAGTCTACCAAGAGTATATAATTTCCAATGTCTGACATATGAACCCCATCTGTCTGATGAAGCTCCCTCTGTGCTGTCGAAATTGCTGTATGCTCCACTCACCATGTTTAATCAGCTCCTGATATATTTTACCATTAACCTTCTTATGGGCATGGTCAAGGGCCCTATCATCGCTGGCTTCAATGAATCCTGGGAATTAGACACGATCAGATTATCAAAATCCCCAGCCATCTGTATTGGATTGTTTGAAAATCAGCCAAAGCCTGAAGTATCAGGGCTTTGCCTTTCAACAGACCTAAATCATTTCCTCCAAGGTGTAACACCAGCACCTGAGGGGGAGGAAGGAGGTGCTCCCACCGCATACCACACTTGCCCAACCATCGAATGTTGGTAATTCCGCTCAGTCTCAGTTGTGTTCCAATGCTTGATCAGAATGCCCTGCTTGCCACCCAAAAGACATAACTATGTCCACAGATGAGAACACTCAGAGGTTTTCAACCCATCCACAGATCTAAAAGTAAACACAGCTGCATTAGCTCCCTCCCCGATGGCAATTGGCAATGTACAATGATCTTTACAAGTCTTATGTGGATAGAATACACTTCCACACCCCCAGGACCACAGGTTACAGCAGAAACTGATGCAAGGCAGATAAAGTTACATAGGACAATACCAGTGGAGTCTGGTGACTCCAATTTCAGTGGGGATATGAATTCATTCCAGTTTTAATCAGAACCAGACAGAGCTCTAAAGGAGATATCCGAGGTACCAAACCCTATCCCTCAAATAGATTCAACACTTTGGATAGCTCCTTTAGAGTTTTAGCTGGTTCTGAGTGAAATCCAGAATCTATTCACAGCCCCACCCAAATCAGAGTCACCAGCCTCCACTGGATGTTGCATATACAACCATCAGTGAGGTGGTACATTTAATAGCAACATTAAAGAAAACAGTGTACCATTATTCAGGGGAGGAAAGTGGTACGTGATGAGAACAGGCTGAGGGCCATTGGTTCATATCGCAGGGTTCCTCCACCCTATGCAAGCGATCAAGACGGCCTTCCAGTGGTGCATGGTCATTTGGGCAAATGTAACATTTAACCTTGTTAACCAGACATTCAAGATTATGTCAGCAATGGTTTTTATTATTGCAGTTTCAGCTGTTCTAGTCACAATAATCTGTGATATTTTAGGTCACACATTACAGAAAAGGGCAACTAAAATGATCAAGGGGCTGGAGCATCACTCCTATGAGGGAACGTTAAAAAGAGCTGTGATTATTTAATCTGGAAAAAAGGGTAAGTAAGGGGAGACATGATAGAGGTGTGCAAAATTATGTATGGTGTGAAGAATATGGATAGGGAGACAGTTTTCTCCCTCTCATAATACCAAAACTTGGAGTCATCCCATGAAGCTGATGGGCGGAAGATTCATGGCAGATAAAAGAAAGTAATTCTTCACACAGTGCATAGTTATGGAATTTGCTATAACAAAATGTAGTGATGGCCTCTAATTTGGATGGCTTTAAAAGGGGGTTGGATAAATTCCTGGAGGAGAAGGCTATCAATGGCTACTAGTCCTGATGGCTATGTGCTACCTCCAGTGTCAAAGGTAGTAAGCCTATATACACCAGTTGCTGAGGAGGGTGCTATTGCACTCATGTCCTGCTTGTGAGTTCCTGGTCGACAGCTGGTTGGCCACTATTTTAGGGTGA
Organism: Anniella stebbinsi; assembly: GCA_029215795.1. Taxonomy (NCBI): domain Eukaryota; kingdom Metazoa; phylum Chordata; class Lepidosauria; order Squamata; family Anniellidae; genus Anniella; species Anniella stebbinsi. The sequence continues at coordinate 222,626,215 of JARDYH010000003.1, forward strand.
CCAGATAAAATCCAGGTCAGGGCTCATGTAACCTTAACAGTTGTAGAGAAAAGGGAATTTCAGCCAGTGTCATTTGTATGCAATTAGCTCCTGGTGAAATTCCCTCTTCATCACAACAGTTAAAGTTGCAGGGGCCCTGCCTTCTTTTGTATCTGGTCACTCTAGTATAGTGCCTGCACCTTTAACTGTTGTGATGAAGAGGGAATTTCACCAGGAACTAATTGCATACAAATGACACTGGCTGAAATTCCCTTTTCTCTACAACTGTTAAAGTTACATGAGCCCTGACCTGGATTTTATCTGGTCAGCCTACACTATGTGAACAGTGTTGGACTAGATGGACCCTTGGTCTGATCCAGCATGGCTCTTATTATGTTCTTATATACATTTGACTGTGTGGAAAGTTGGGAATGAAATGTATTATCTGCTTCAACCCTGAGGTAGTGAAGCGCGGAGGGGCGGGAAATGGCTGATGAAAAGATATGAAGAGACAGGGAGGAAAAAAGATATAGAGGGCCTACAAAGCTTGTGGTTCACCAAACCACCACCCTTACATCTGGCCTGCCTACTGCTTAACAACTCCTCTGTTTTGAAATCTCAGCTGGGGAGCAAAATCAGGAAGCTTATTATATATGCCTGTCAGGCGGCATCTGGTTTGGAGGAGTCGGACGTTGCACAGACATACATTAGACATACATCTACTCTGCAAGAAATGTCAGGTGGTAATGAAGTTTGAAATACAGGGGATTTATTAAGCACCAGTATGACATTTTATAGGAGGTCAGTCTTTAAAAACCACATTTTCGTAGATAGCTTTCTACAGATTCTTACAGGGACCTGTCCTGTAAGACAGCGTAAAATTACGTCTCTACCTTAAAGTGAACCACTTCCCATACCGTTTGCTTGTGCATAAAGATCATTGGATGAGGCTCTTCTCCAAATGCCTTCAGGAAAAAAAAGTGCATTATGAAGGCAAGGGTCTTTTCTGTGGTGGTATCCCAACTCTGGAATGTCCCCCCGAAGAATATCCAACTATTGTCAATCCTGTATTCCTTTTGGCACCAGCTTGAAAGGATTTTATTTACCTGTGCACTTTAATTTGCTTACATCTTAATGTTGCATGACTTTTAGAAGGTTGATGTGCTGTTGTTTTATCCCTCTCAAATGACATAGCCTGATATTTTAAAATTATATTGTTGTTTATTTTATCTTTGTACATCACCCTGGCATCCACATTTGTAGACAAAGGACAATTTAGAAATAAATAAAATAAAATAAAATAAATAATTAGAAATGGCTTTTGTTTCTCAAATTGTTGCAGAAACCAGCTGGGCAAATGAGATAGAGATTTTTCTGGCTTAACTTATTATGTTTGTTTTGTAGAAGATACTTTGAGTATTTTGAATAACCAATTTGACTGCTCTACACATGTTGCAGAAGGAAGCAGCTGCCTTGCAGAGATAGCATATGCTAATATGTTTAATCTCAATGTTGACAAGAAGAAGGTAGAGATGTTGGATCCTAACAATAGCTCAAGATAATAATCCTTCCTATACGAAGCAAAAGCAATATGGAATTTGCATTCTGCCATGGAATCCATTCAAGGTATTGTATCTCAAATCAATGGTTTTGCTAAATTGCACATACATTGTTCTTTAACAATGCATAGCATTAGCCAAGAATGGTCATTTGAGACCTTCTTTTAAGAAAGTCTCTTTCTACCAATAGCATCAGTACTATGGTATTGAAAATATATTTCTGTTAGTGTTAACTATTTTCTTCCTTAACATCTTGGTGTTTGTGATGTAGGGCGATAAATAGGTGAGAATATGCTCACAATGTTGAGCACAGAATCACAATTGTCTCAAGTTTATTGGAGAACAGACCAGCTGCTCCCAAATGCTGCACTTGTGTGTTTTAGAAAGAGAAGTACCTTCATGTAATAGCTAAAGCAATGTCCATCTGTTATTGTTTCTCCAGGCAATTTTGTAAAACTGACCATGTGCAAATGTTCACATGAGAATAGTATCTCACCTTCTCACAGTGAATAAACGCCACACCCAAGCATTCATTCAAAGGCTTATTGACAAAAAGAATGTACATTACAGCAACTATAAAAGCCCATCTCTACTTCAGAGAAAACTACAGAAACATTTGTTATAGGGATGTAGGAGAATTTCATTTCAGTTCACAAATAATCTGAATTTGCCCTGTTCGTAACCCTGAATTTTTATGCAAACAGAATCACATATTTTCAAAAAATATTTGCACATTCCTGCACTTGCGATCATGTTCAACAAATACATACTTTTCAAAAATGTGCACTTTGAACTGCACCTTAAAAAAAATCACATTTTTATATTTTAGTCAATAACAGAGGGGGAGTGCTCAGTTCTGAAAAATGCACATAGTAATGTGCACTTTTCCCATTCAAACAAACTGAAACACAGGTCACAATGAAAAATTGGAGCAAACTGAAGTGAGCTTTGAAACCAATATGCAAATCAACGATGATTATCCTTTGCCATTTTCACTTCTCCGAATTTTACAGTACATTTTTAAAAAATGGCAAAAAGTGCATATTAGAGGAAAACACACACACAAAATGTGTATATTCATGAAAATAATGAGCAAAAATCCATTTTATTGGGGAACATTGACTACAACATTGTATATATTAGGTAAAAATATAAATATACAAAAATGTATGTATTAGGATAAATGTGCACAAAATGTATGCAGACTTCTTAAAAATCTTGCAATCCAATTTAGAAACAGGCCCGAAAAAAATTAAGATGGGAAAAGTGTGAAATTGACAGAAACCAACCAACAACCGACCAAATTTAGGAGAAAGACAGAAGCTGTGCTGTTCGGGTGAAAGGAGGGGGGAAATAAGGGTCTACTCAATGTCTCTGCTCACAAATAGGGTGGAAAATTTTGAGAGGCCATTTGCGCACAGCTGTACTTAATAGGAGAAACTTCTTTCAATACTACTACTGTTGTCTTGTAACTTTGACTATTACACTTGACTATGAGTGGCATAATATATCTGTGTCAAAGCAATTTCAGAAGGCTGTTTTTCTCTTTCTTTCCTTTCCGCACAGTGGATTGCATGCTTTGTTCAGAATGCGAATAAACTAAAGGGGAAAAGACACGTCAGGTGGCCATTCCCTAGTGGGCCGTGTCCTTTTCCTCTCTGTAGAGTTGTTGATTTGGCAGGTTCTGACAAGCTTAAGACTTGTGTGAGATACAGCTTGCCTCCCTGAGGCCTTCCATAAATACATAGGAAATGTGTTCTTTGCTCCCTATGCCGTTATTTCAAAATGTCCCTCACCAAAAAAAAATGTCTGAAGATGGTCACAAAAAAGTTGCTCTTTGTCACTTCAGTATGCACCCATCACAAAATATATCCATGTGCGTAGACAGAGAGTCGGACAGATGGGCATTAAGAACATGAAATGCAGTCCTGCTTTTCATCAATGGAACCAGATTGTTAAACTTGCATTAATGTGCACGGGGGAATTGGTATTGGCTCCCTGCTCCTCCTTAGCTGTCAACAGATGCAGTGCTGAATGGTGAAGTCTACCTTCCTGCCTCAATAGTCCAGATTATTTGCTCCACCACAACCCATTCACTTCCCTGGGAACATTGTGTCCAAGCCTCTGCTTCCTCTTTCAAGGCAGCAAACTCAGGCCTTGCCACATGCATCTTGTACTCCTGCTCCTGTGTTGGGCCTGGGACATTGCTTCCCCTAACAGACAGTACAAGGGCCTCCATTTGACATGCTTGAGCTCAGGCTCAGCATGGCAGGATCCACTTCTCCTAGACAACAAGATTGCACACGTAATCTATTAGTGCTGTTGTAAATTTCTGTGATACAGACTGACTATTGCTCTTCCATGCAAACTCCCTCAAGTTTCATCCATTTGGCAGAGAAAATGGCATGCAATCTTGAAATAAACGCTCTCTCTCTCTCTCTCTCTCTCTCTCTCTCTCTCTGTCTCTCTCTCACACACACTTACACACAGAAAAATAAATAAGTTTCTGACTTTACATTCCTTTCAAATGAGATTTTTAAAGCAGACCTTAGCTGCCATAGTGCCTTCTTAATGTGTCAAACAGTTTTGCCTCTTAGCTCTCTAGTTGTCTTCCTGAGACAAGGTGGTGGTGGGGGTAAGACTCAAAGGTGTTATGCTATGGTTTATGTTTGCAATCTCTTAATACATATAATGTGATGAAACCTGGCATAATCTGCTATCCCTGCCTCAAAGAAGAAGAAGAAAAAGGGTGTGGATTAGTAAAATCTGACCACGGCCCAATCTACACCAAGCAGGATATAGCACTAAGAAAGTAGTATGAAAGTGATATATAAAAGGCAGGAGCCACACTATGGCTTTATAGCAGTATTGAAGTGCACTGACAACTGTTGGAGCCCATAGACACATATCATATACTGATCCCATAGTGCTATATCCTGCTTGGTGTAGATTGGGCCCAGGTTTAAAGAAAATGGACAGAATTTGTTCCCTCCTCAGGCACAGGAAACAAACACGAAGTAGCAAACTCCAACAGGATTTTCAGGGATATATATCCACATTTCTTTTTATAGTGTGGGTGAAGTGAGAACTGGAAGAAACATTACGCAAAATCTGATGCAGATGGACCAATAGCTTCTTGAGCTCTCGACTCTTCATTAGGAATGTATGAATCAGCAAAACTTGAGTTTGTCAAAGTTCCCCAAGGCCCTTTCAGCACCAGCCATTTTTCGAGGGGCTGCCTGCTTGTGGAGAGTCTGGATGACGCACAGAGCATCCTGCAAGCAGGCAGGGGCCAGACCTCCATTTTCCCGGGAGTTCAGGGAACGCTATTATCCCAGTTCGTTCCCTGTTCCCAGGAGGGCAGCGATATGGGCAGCTGGTGTGGACGCCCATCCCGGGTGCAGCCGTGCTTACCCGTGAGTGAGCACAGCTGCACCAATTGCCATGGAGCCGCACCACACGCTTCTGAGGCCATCAGGAGGAGGGACAGCAAAATCGCCATCTCCAGGATGGGGGGGAGGGGTGCACAATCGCATGCTTTTTTTAAAAAAAAATAAACTAACCTTTTGCACACGAGCGCTCGTGCGCACCTCCATGGATCTTTTGTTTTTTAAAAATGGCTGGCGTGACTTGTGGCAGCCCAGGAGAAGCCTGGGCCGCTGCATTGTGGTGCAGCCTCATCGTGCTGAACCCGGAAGTGGCTACTTCCAGGTTTTCCCGCTTCCCGCTCTCTCTGCCTATTCCACCTTGAAGTGTGTTCCAACTCATTCCCATTTCAGTTTACCATCTTTTTTTTTTTTTGCCTGAAAATTTGTACATACATCCCTGTTCTTCATACTCAAGCCAGTCTGCTACTCTAAACCATGACTAAATTCTTTGATCTCTTCCCAGTAGGATGTAGCAGTGGTCTTCAGGGGTCCTTTTCTGGAAACTCCCAGCAAAAGAGGTGACATGGGTGGCTACTAAAAAGAGGGCCCTTTTCTACTTTAGCACCCCAGTTGTGGAAGAACTACCCAGGGAGGGTTGCCTGGTGCCTTTTTAACACCAGGTGAAGACCTTATTTTCCTAATCATTTTAGTCTCCCACAGTTTCTGTTATTTCTTACTGTATTTTAAATTTTGCATCACTGCTAGGTTTTAGTTTGGGTTTTTACTTTTATTTTATACTGTAGTTTAAACTTTAATATTGTATTTTTGTAGGTTTAATTGTTGTGAACTGCTCAAAGAGCTTTGGCTATTGGGTGCTGTACAAATGAAATAAATAAATAATACATAAATAAATAAATAAATGGCAGAGGAAAACAGTGTCACTGACAATCCCCCCTTTTCATTGCTAATCTACAATGCTAACTCTCTTGTGAAATTAGTGAAAATATTTGATTCCACAACCATTGGTTAGGAAAAGGAAATATATTCAAGATCTTTTCTGCCTAAGTATCTTGCATTTGATTTATTTATTTATTACATTTGTATACTACCCCATAGCTGAAGCTCTCTGGGCAGTTTACATAGGATTAAAACAATTAAAAACAATATACAAAAAATTAAAACAGCAAAAACATACAACATACACACAATACACACATACATTTAAAACCACTGCAACAACCCAAAAAGCTACAAAAACAAACCCAGGCTCCTCAGATATTGCCAAATGCCTGAGAGAAGAGGAAAGTCTTGACCTGGTGCCAGGCAGGCCTCGTCAGGGAGATCGTTCCACAATTGGGGGGCCACCACAGAGAAGGCCCTCTCCCTTGTTGCCGACCTCCGAGCTTCCCTCGGAGTAGGCACTTGGAGAAGGACCTTAGATGTTCGGGTAGTGTTCGGGTAGGTTCATGTCGGGAAAGGCGTTCCATCAGGTATTGTGGTCCTAAGCCATGTAAGACTTTATAGGTTAAAACCAGCACCTTGACTCAGGCTTGGAAACATACATGCAGCCAATGCAAGCGGGCCAGAGTAGGTCTTATATGCTCAAATCTTCTGATCCCAGCTATCAATCTGGCCACTGCATTTTGCATAAGCTGCAGCTTCCGAACCACCTTCAAAGGCAGCCCCACATAGAGTGCATTGCCGTAATCTAACTTGGAGGTTACCAGAGCATGGACAACTGAAGCCAGGTTATCCCTGTCCAGATAAGGATGTAGCTGGGCCACCAACCGAAGTTGGTAGAAGGCATGCCATGCCACTGAGGCCACCTGAGCCTCAAGTGACAGAGATGGTTCTAGGAGAACCCCAAACTATGAACTTGCTCCTTCAAGGGGAGTGCAACCCCATCCAGAACAGGTTGAAGACCCTCTATCCAGTCAGCAGAACCACCCACTAACAGCGTCTCAGTCTTGTCTGGATTGAGTTTCAGTTTATTAGCCCTCATCCAGTCCATTGTCACAGCCAGGCACTGGTTCAGCACATCCACAGCCTCACCTGATGAAGAGGAAAAGGAGAAATAGAGCTGCGTGTCATCAGCGTACTGATGACAACGCACTCCAAAACTCCAGATGACTGCACTCAACGGTTTCATGTAGATGTTGAACAGCATGGGGGACAGGACTGACCTCTGTGGAACCCCATACTGGAGAATCCACGGGGCTGAGCAATGTTCCCCAAGCACCACCTTCTAGAGCCGACCCTCCAAGTAGGAGCGGAACCACTGCAATGCAGTGCCTCCCACTTCCAACTCAGCCAGTACTCCCAGAAGGATACCATGGTCGATGTTATCGAAAGCTGCTGAGAGATCAAGGAGAATCAACAGAGTCACACTCCCCCTGTCTTTCTCCTGACTTAGGTCTTCATACAGGGCGACCAAGGCTGTTTCCGTACCAAAGCCAGGCCTGAAACCCGACTGAAATGGACCCAGATAATCAGTCTCATCCAAGAGTGCCTGGAGCTGGTTCGCAACCACCCGCTCCAGGACCTTGCCCAGGAATGGAACATTTGCTACTGGCCTGTAGTTATTAAGATTTTCAGGGTCCAAGGAAGATTTCTTCAGGAGTAGTCTCACTGCCGCCTCTTTCAGGAGGCCTGGGACCACTCCCTCTTGCAAAGAGGCATTAATTACTTCCCTGGCCCAGCCACCTGGCTTAAACTACTTTTAACTGAGGGCATGTGTGTCTTGTTCTTTGATGGACAGAAAATTTGGGTCTGGGACTAGCTATGCCTCAGGAATTCAGTCTTACAAACCCCTATCCCAGGACTCCAGAACCCTTTTCCTGTTGAAGTCCACTTTACCTTTGTTGAAACCTGTCAGGGTCAACATTTCAGCAGTAGATGTTGCAAGAGCCAGAAATTAGTGGAGTTACAGATGTAAGTCTTTATCTTTGTTTAGTATACATTGAAAACACACATAGTGTGAACCAGAATTTCACTAGAATGGTGCAGCTAGATAATTTTAGATACTGGCTGAATTCGGACGACACGATAGTCAATGGTGGGGTGATAATAAACTTTACAGTTGTTCATCTAGGGGGTAGTCCCCACACAACATGGTAATAAATAATCAACTGTGGTGTGGATTAGGATCAGCGCTGAGTTGACTATGGCAGCATTTGGACGACACAATAGTCAATACAACTGACGATTGTTTCCTCACCCCCCAGTTGCTTATTGTGTCATCCAAATTCAGCCACTGAATGTAATGGTCTTACAAAACCCTCCCCTGTTAGTAGTTAATGTGAACTCACTTAGTACATAATGTGGTAAGCCAGTTGTGCTGTGTTGGGAACCATCCTGGCCATTCTATTGAGTGGAGCCCTTGAGTTTTCTCCCAGAGTTCTGGCTTGAAAGATTTTGCACTTATCTGAATGTCATGACACTGTTCTCCACACTTTAAATGTATCAAAATTTGTATTTAAACACATTTTGAGAGAAAATACAATATGTATTTAAACGTATAGTTTGAGAGGATTTTTAAATCAGAAAATTATTGCAGAAATAGAATTTTATGTATTTATATGTATATCCTATCATGAGGTAATTCCTCCTATAGGGCCTTTTCGGGAAAAACAAAGAAGCTGGGCTACAACCCTGCCAATTGTGTGAGGAAATGTTTAGGATTTATTCCGCCCCCCCCCCCCCCATCATGCTGGACAATTCTGGTGAAAATTGTCCTCCCAATTCCTATACCAATAAGGTGGAGAATTTCGAGAGGTCATTTGCGCACAGCTGAACTCCCAGGTTTCTTAAATCAGTTATTTTAACAGGTTTTGGGATTTTATTGCTAATTGATTTTAACTGTTTAAAATTGTTTCAATTTTCTTACCTGTTTTAATTCCTATTCAGTCTTTTTCTGAGAAAGGAGTCTAACAAATAATAAAATCATAATCCTCTCAAACAAAATATGGTTTTCCTAAAATAAATATTTGGCGAAACTATTATTATTATTATTATTATTATTATTATTATTATTATTATTATCCTGCCTTTTCCCCAGGGCTGGGACTCAAAGCAGTTTACAAGATTAAAACATATAAATATAAGTTTACAATAGTTAAAACAGAATTAAAACTACAGTAAAATTAAAAACAGAATCTTGTGAACAATAGGCTGACCAGATTTTGAGACCCAAAATCCCGGTCCCCCCCCCCCCACATAAAACAACCCCCCCCCACATGCCCGCGCACCCGCCCCCCCCGCGCGGCCCGCCCCCCCTCCCGCCCCCCCTGCCCGTGCTGTGGCGCCCGCACGCCTGCCCCCCCGCGCGCCTGCGCGCCCGCCCGCCCCCCCGCGCGGCCTGCCCACTCCCTCCGCCCGTGCTGCGCTGCGCCGCCCGCCCGCCCCGCTCGCCCGCCCCGCTCGCCCCACGCTGCTTGCGCCGCCTGCCCGCCTCGCGCTCCTTACCTGTGCAGGCCGCGTCCACTTCCCTCCAGTGCTCGGAATCTACTGAGAAACAGGCTTCACGGCCTGTCTCTCAGTATCGCGCTGGGTGATGACGTCATCACCCGGCGCGCTACTGAGGGACAGGCCGTGAAGCCTGTTTCTCAGTAGATTCGAGCACTGGAGGAAAGCGGACGCGGCCTGCACAGGTAAGGAGCTCGAGGCGCAGGGCTCGAGGCGCGGGGCACTTACCTGCTGGGGCGGGTGCTTCCAGGGCTCCTCCGCCGCCACCGCCGCCGGGTCTACCGCCGCTCCTCACTTGCTGCACCGCCGCGTGACCCCCCGCCACCCCGGTTTGCCCCCCCCGCCCCCCGGTTGGGCCGGTTTGCCCCTGGATTCCCGGTTAGGACCGGGAAATCCCGAGCCATCTGGACAGCCTAGTGAACAAGCTGTGTGGTTTTTCCACAAGGACAGCTCATTTATTTTCCATTACAGAGGTTGCCCTGCACATCTGTGTGCATGCTCATTTGCTTGTACAGATCTGCTGCCTCTACAGAATGTGGTTGCCCAAATGTTCAAGAACAGTGTGTGCACATGGAGGATGCTGGATTGGTGAGAATGTCTAGATAATTTCTTTGGCATTGAATGCTTACTAGGATTGGATTCCAAATTTTAAATGAAGGCAAGGGGTTTGAGATGTAATTGAAATGGATTGTGAGCCCAGTGGTGAATGTGCAATTAGATTAAAAAGTTATGTGAAAGGATGTCATTAATCTATTTTACCAGCTCTAGTATTCCCTTAAAATGATAATCATTGTGTGCTTTGACAGACTTGCTTGGATTATAAATACTGAGAAGGAAACTGCTGAAATGATGATATGTAAAAACCATTGCCTGGAATGAGATCTTACCAAGATTTTGAAGAAATCCCCAGTTTTCTCAGAGATAAGGGAGGCTTCCCAATGTCTTTTTGAAAGGATCTTCTTTTAAACATTGGCACTGTTGTCTGAGGTTTTTTCCCCCCTTGTTCAGGAAAGAATGCAATCATGGCAGAAGATGAGCCTGAAAGATAGAGAAACTTCATCTTGCTGTCACATGAAAGCGGTCGTACTTTAAAACTGAAGCTGGCTGTCTTTGTGGAAGATTTCAGGTGCCATTATTTAAGACCTTGATGCTAGTTTTAAGGGCATTCATAATGTTCAAAGCACTTAAATAATCCATACTGTTATGATGTGTGGTTTTAATTTTTTTTATTTTTGAATTTGGAAGGATATATATATATATATATATATATTATATTTCTTATTGTGAACAATCTTCCCAAACCATTTTGTTTTTTTGTTTATTTATTTATTTATTGATGGAAAACACAGCAGGGTTGTTGTTGTTTTGTCTTCTTCCCTTCAAAAGGAGAATAACTACATTTTAAATATAACTCTTGAATGGGCTTCAGCTCCAAATACATCTGAAGTTAATGGAACAGAGCGTTCTTCTCAAAGATAGCACTTTTTTAGGAATGTCATGGAAGAGTGAGAGTTATAGGCTTACTCTCTCCAGTATATACCAGTTGCTGGGGAACATAGGCAGTGGGAGCTTTTGCACCTGTGTCCTGCCTGTGGGTCCCTGGTCCCTGGCCACTGTGTGAACAGAGTGCCACCCTAGATGGACCCTTAGTCTGATCCAGCATGGCACTTCTTAGGTTCTTATGAGTTATCTCCCCCTCTCCATGTGCCGAGGTCCTAATCACAACCATCCCCACCCCATAGCTGCTATTTGCAATTATTAAAAGGTTTATGCAACTATACATGGCATGTTTAGTGTCATAGCACAGGTCGTTTGGGCCTAATGAGCTGGAATAAAAGTGAAGCCCTGGTCAATTTGTGATAAGCTTTGTTTGCATCCTGGGATGTGTAGCCATGTAAATAAAAACAGGATTATAATATCTGGGTTTTATAATCAGGATTGGAGATTACCTGAACAGTGCCAGCTGAACACCTCTAATTTATGGGTAAAATCCAACACAAGTCCTACTTAGAGCAGACCCAGTGAAATGAAGAGGACTTCAGTTAGTCAATATATTATACAGCAGCCTTCCCCATCTAGGTCCCTTACAGATGTGTCAGACTACAATGCCCAGTAACTCCAGGCAGCTGGCTGGAGATTGATGGGAACTGTAGTCCAACACATTTGGAGGGTACTTGGTTGGGAAAAGCTGTTATATATAGTTAGACAGAAAGAAAAGAAAATGGAAAAACTTCTATGAAGTATAATATCATTGTACTACAGTGCAGTCAATCTGCTTTAGTTTAGTATGCTATTTACCCTTCCCTGACAATGAATATCATCAAACAGAGTTAACCACAATGATCCTGCAATAAAATGCAATCATTTCAAGACAGTGAAGGCCATTGCCAATATTTGCTTTCTTGATTGTTTTCTAAAGGCAAGGAAATATCATAGACTTAGCTGACAGAGACTGCATAGAAAGAACCAGTAATAATATCAAAGAAAAAGATCCAGTAAATTCTGTGGTAGTGCAACTATTGCTCTGTGACAGATTTATGCTAATTGCTCCTCTGCTAATTTTGCTGTGTGCAAAGAGTGTCTACTCTTTTTGTCTCATCTTCTTTCTCTTTCCTAATATGAAAAGTTTTCACCATTCTTTAACTTTACTGGGAAAAGGTGTTGAATCCTGTTTTTCAGACACCACTAGGAGGCAGATGATTCACACGTGTGAGGGAGTTGTGGATATGGATGTATGAGAATTTCGGTTTTCTCGCAAAACATGTGAGCATGCCCCGTTCAAAGCTCCAAACATGAGTAGAAATTATGGAACAATTGCTCGAATTCGTCTCATTCCCAATGTCCAGTTTGAGTTGTGCAAATTTCCTAACTTGCACAAATTTCCTCAGTAAGACTGAAGTAGCCCTGTTTTAGTCTACAGAGAAGATTTGCACAAGTTAGATAATTTGTGCAAATTTGGGGAAGATTTATGCATACTTAGGAGATTTGCACAAATTTCCCAGTTGATCATTACTCCATTTGCACAAATGTCTCATTCACATAAAGCAAGTAGTGATCACAGTGCAAAAGTGAATCAGGCATGATCTGATTCACAAGACAATGTGCAGAGAATCCTGGTGATCTTGAACATGTTCATTTGCCCATCCCTAGTTGTGGGCAATTACCCCCATCCTAGTTGAATTTTAAGTGTTTCATTGTTATTTTAATAATATATTAGTTTTATATGTTTTTAATCAGTTTTATGTATTTTAAATACAAAATAGTCTAAAATAAAATGTTGTTCCCCACCTCAATCCAGAGGGAGAGGCGACCATCACCACCACAGCTATTGTAGTCACAAGAAGTTTACTCACATGAATTTGCATCAAATGTTACCACTCCAGTAGCAGTATTCAGTATTTATTTGAATTTTAATAATGTATTACTTTTATATGTTTTTAATCAGTTTTATGCATTTTATGTCATTTGTATCGATGTTGTTCCCCGCCTCGATCCTGAGGGAGAGGCGGGTAAGAAATAAATATATCATTATTATTACAGCTTCTAGATTATCAAACAGTAGAAATAAGTAACATTTGGATCTTGTTTAAAGGGGATACTTAAAAAAAACAAAAAAACCCTCAAACAATTGTTCATAAAATAGGGCTGCTAGTCTACACAGAAATAAATCCCAACATGATTATGGGGACTTGCAAAGGATTATGCTCACTGGAAAAATTACTAGTTCCACATAAGCCATTAGAAATATAAATAGTCCAATTGTATTTATTTTTGAAAAACTACCCACCAAAAATACCAGTATTACATTTTTGAAAATGGAATAAAAACACAAATGAAAGTCAAAACTGTTTGCTGACAATAATTTGTTTAGCAAGGAGGAGAAAGGAGGGAAGGAAGAAGTAACAATAATTCAGAAAACAATACCCAAGTCTGATTCAAAGTGCTGGTTTTGACTTAAAAAGCCTTACATGGGTCAAGACCACAATAGCTGATGGAGTGCCTCTCTGAGCATGCATTGACCAATACACCACGTTCATTATGTAAGGCTCTCCTCCAGGTGCCACCTCCAAGGGAGGCTTGGAAGACAGCAGCAAGGGAGAGGGCCTTTTTGGTGGTGCCACCCCCCTCCCCATTATGAAATGGCCTCCCTGATGATAACATTGTTAACTTTCCAGCACCAGGTTAAAGCCTTCGCCTTCTCTCAAGCATTTGGCAGCATATAATGAGGTTTTAGACAGGTCCTGGATTTTTCTTTTTGTTGACTGTTTAAAATTGTTTTTGATAGATATGTGTCTGTGTGTGTGCTGTTTGTCTATATGTTTGCATGAATGAAATGAATGGCTTTAGCTTTTATTGAGGCTAGCATCAGAAGATCACTTCCTCTCAAGTGTAATGTAGTATTTGCAGGCATTTCATGGTGAGAGCCAAATGGGATAATTTCATGTGTCCCAGAATGGTTTTAGCAAGAGATAGCCTGGCTTGCCTTTGTTGGAATCTTTAATTGTTAAGGAGTTAACAGTTTGTCTAATTGACTGTAACACATAGTCAGCAGCTATGCTCTTTCCCATAGTGTGAATAATAAAGTATTTTAGCATTCTGAGAACCTGCTTCACTTCCTTTTTTTACCCTGAGTGGATGCTCTCCTCTTTTTGATTTTTCATTAATTGTAAAAAGAACCCCAAGGGTAATATATTGCTCTAAGACAGTGCAAATATAAGACTCTTACAAATATTGTGAGCAACTAATGCAGGGCGACAATATGAAAAGGAGGACAGTGCTCCTGTATCTTTAACAATCGTATAGAAAAGGGAATTTCACCATGTGTCATTTGTATGCATGCAGCACCTGGTGAAATTCCCTCATCATCACAACAATTAAAGCTGCAGGAGCCCTGCCCTCTTGACCAGAGTGTTGAAGAACTGTTGTGTAACATATTAAATCAGTACAACATTTATCTATATATTTTACTTACTTGGTGGATTATAAGTTTAGTCTAGTTATCCACCTGGAGCTCATGTGATGTACTATGTTGGAAATCTGCAGAGAAATAAATAAATAAAAAACAATCCCTTAGGTCCATCAATGGTTTTAAAATCCTACACCCTTCCAAGGATCAGCTGAGGGGTCCTTGGATGTGGGAGAAATACTGTTTCACTGGTAGAGAAGCTCTGTGGGTAGAGAAGTCCTGCCAGCACTTTTTCTGCTAATGGTAAGGTCCCAAACAGGATGTTCTTGGGTCATGTGAGGGGCAGTCCTGGATCCACAATATCCAAAGCCTCCTCATTTATCTTACATGCCTACAGACTGACCCCACCACCACCACCAAATGACACCAGCCTGGTGTCAATGGGAGGGCATTTTTTTAAACACACACACACCAGGAACAGTAAAAGAAAATTCTGCCTACCCACCTCCTACCTTGGCTACCTTGTCTGCAGTGAGCTGATAGAACTTAAGGCAGTCCCTTAACCACAGAAACCCCCCCTCACAACATACACACAAGTAGGATTGCTCTGAAAGCTTTTCTTCTTTTGACCAAAACTATGTTTCTATTTTATTTCAAAAAATTTATGAAGTGGGAATGCCAAAATGTATTATATATTGTTATATATTGTAACAATATTGATGAAAAAGGAGGGAAAATGTGCAACAGAGCCAAGGTTTAAATTATCCTTCAGTGCACTTCATAGAATATCTTTCATCTCTCCCTTATATAAGGTTATTGTCTCATTACAGCAAGCTCTAAATCTAAATTCTGCTTCTCATTGAAAATCTATTTATTTGCTCAAGGGAGTCCTGAGAAGGCCAAAAAAAAGGGGGGATCAAGTGTCCAATAGGCAAGCTATTTTGGAGGGGGACAAATATTTTATTGAAAATTATTAAAATAGGTAAGCTAGACATGCTTATGAATTCAAGGCACTGGAATATGATCTTTCACTTTTTCTGTTCACATGACACAATTGTCTTCCATTTATTGCTGCTTCCTTCATTTTTTTGTGCATTGTCACACTAGCGATTAATTACTTCAAATAAATTGACAATCAATTTATAATGAAAAAAGTCTTCATCTCTATGAAGCATCTGTAAACATTGCTCATCTATATTGTTCCCAAGTGAATATTGCTTATACATCCTGAATTGCTTGTCTAATGAAATGAATATTATGGCCAGATCTACACCAAGCAGGATATAGCACTGTGAAAGTAGTATAGCACTTCAATACCACTATAAAGCAGTAGTGTGGCTCCTGCCTCTTATATACCACTTTCATAGTGCTATATCCTGCTTGGTGTGGATTAGGCCTAAGTCATTAGGAACTCTCTGTTCCCCACAAATATGCCAATATTCAACTGCTGGGTCATTGATTTGGATAATATTTGTCTGTGCTCACCTGTTTGAGGCTAGCCAGGATTGTTCGAATGGGAAAGAAATGTACTATCTCCACTTCAAGCAAAATACAAGCAATTCATGTACGGAATGCATCTCCAGTTAACATGAACTTAAAAGTGTATTGATAAGGAAAATTCATACTCAAGTGGTGAGCAGAGGAGGTCTTCTCTGCCCATAAACTTGGGGCGCAGCTCTGATGAGGTGATTCTTCTCTCCAAGTTTTGGAGGGCGTCTGTCTCCCCGCACCATCGGTTTACCTGTCAGAGAACTGCACCATGTTTGGGTAACAGCTACATTCTCGTCAATGAGAATTAACAGAAATGCTCAGAGCTCCCTCAATTTTAAAGATAAACACGTGAAAATGGGTACTGTGTCAGTTTTAAACAGGGCTTTAGGCATGCCAAGTTTTGAGCAGATCCCCGTATGCAGTGGTTTATAGGGAGTTTTTAAAGTCCAAATTCAAATGTCCTTTCAGGAGGCACCTCTTGTGCTTTGATCTGTATGGCATGGGAGAGGGAAATGAAGCAGCGGGAAAACTATTGCGAAGAGATGGACGAGAAATGACGAGTCAACACACAGAAGATGGGATTAAACATGGGCCACTTTTAATTATTCAGCAGAAAGAAAAAGGGGGAGGTGAATACCTATGCGGGCATTTGACATGGCCAGCATTGGCCATAGCGGGGATCGGGCGAGGCATTCACAGCCCAGGAAGTGGCGCCTGCACATTCGCCACCCCCCAAGCTTTCTCAATCTGAGGTGGGGGGCCTTCCGGTGTTGCCTCCCCTTGTGCTGCAGGGCTCTGAGTAGGCAAGAAGGGTTGGCCTCAAAGGTAAGCCTTATCCCCCCAACTGATGCCGCAGGGCTGTCAGTGGTTGGCCTCAGGCGTTACCAATCACCCAAACAGTGCCTGTGAATGCTCACCATTAACAAAGCTTAAAATGCCCGCACCTACTGCCACGGGGGGGGGGGGGACAAGTCTCAGCTTAGTCCCCCCCTCCCCCTCCCCCTTGAAAAATTACCCTGCGAAGACCACTCCGCAGGTCTGCCAAAAACAAATCGTTGCCTTGCTCTGACAGGTGTACCCCGTCAGGTCTATACAGCTCCCTCTGCGAGTGAGTTATATCAAGATGTTGAATGCTAACATCCCCGTGCTCTAACAGCTTCTTAAAAATCTCAGTGTTAACCCTTTTCTGGGCCCTTTCCAAAGCAAGAGGGTCGCAACTGACCCTCCAATGCAGCCACGGCAATATGCAGGACCAAATGATCTTGATGCCAGGCCATCGCTGGCGGATGAGCTGAAAATCCTCCAAAGCTTGCAATATTAGGGCTTTGACCTTAAGCAGGCCCAGATCATTCCCCCCAAGATGAATAAGCAAAATTTGCGGGGGGTGCAGAGCTGAATGATGCTGCAGCAAGGAGGGCAAGTGGTTCTCTCACCGCATATCACGTTTGCCGAGCCAATAAATGGCAGCGTGTTGGTTCAATCCCAGCTGGGATCCAAAGCTCGACCTGGACGCACGTCTGCTGGCCCAAAAGATCATGCTGTGTCTGCATATAGTAACTTGCACTGGGGCAGGAACCATTGGCCAATCTAAAATTAAACACAACAATGTCAACATCTGCAAACTGTTTACCTACTTAACAAAATGCCTCACATATGTCCTATATGCTGAGGGGCTCCATCTGCCCATAACCATAATTTGTGCAGAAGAGAACCCTAGTGATGCCGCTGTGGAAGCTGCCCCAATGTGGAAAGAATGCGTGCCGAACTGAGCTGAAGATAAACCCAGGGCATCAAGGGCCCTTTTAGTAATTGTCCAAAACTAATATTTAGTCAACGGGGAGCCATCCCAATGACAAAAGAGGAAGCCCATAAAGGACCCTCTTAAAGCAATAAAGGCTTTCAAAGCACTTACGGGGCAAAGCTCTTGAATAGCAGTGCAGAATAGGTTAACCTCCCTGCCCTTGCCTAGCTGGTCCGTTTTGGACAGTCTGAGATGGAAATGAACCTCCTGCTCTCCTAAACGCACGTCAGCAAATTGCAACGCCCTGCCAGACCTATCACTTTTAGATAAAGCCAGCACCTCCGAAATTCTAAACGCCCCCAAAAAATGCTGTCAGAGCTGCAGCATGGAATAATGCCGACTCGTATTGAGAGTGGCAGAGCACATGCCATTGAGCTTGCAGACCAATTAGCATGTCTGGATACAATGGAGGTCTAATGTCGGGGGTGTGAGGTGTCTCCCTAGCCCAGCCTCTCAATGCCCTGAGTACGCAGAAGTCAGAAGTGACATCTTCTATACCTTGAGCTTTTGCCAGAAATGCTAATGCAGCCAACTTACTTGTGATCGTGCAGGCAGAAAGACCTCGCCTTTGGGAACTTACACAATATTGGAGGACATGCTCCACCGGGATGGGCCATTGTTGTTGAAGCTGGTTGGAAACGCGAAAAGCCTGAAACTCCCTGCCTGCCTTTTGATATGCAGCCCTTGTGCTAGGCACCAAGGACTGCCATATGGCTTGCTCTACATCTTCCTTCCAATCTGCCATAGGGTAGATGGCATAATGTCCGGCATCTGAAGAGCCCAGGGTGCCAATTCCTGGAATCTTTGAACTTGGTGACGTGATAAAGCATCCGCAATATCATTATTCAAGCCAGGTATATGCTTTGCCTGAAAAAGAATGTTGTGTTTTAAACAATGTAAGGTAAATACCCTGACTAATGCCATCACCCTAGGATTACGCGAGGAAAGGGAGTTAATAACTTGCACCGTGGATTGGTTATCACACCGAAACAACATGTTAGAGTTTGCTATATCAGCTGCCCATAAGTGTGCTGCCACGAATATTGGGAATAATTCCAAAAACGTGAGGTCCTTGCACAAGCCACCCAAGACCCAATCCTTGGGCCACCACTCCACGCACCATTTCTCCCTCCAAATTACGCCGAAACTCCAGGAGCCAGAAGCATCAGAATGCACTTGAAGGTCTGTCTCAACTAAAAGCTCACACCTCCAGAAGGATACGCCATTAAATTGCTCAAGAAATTCAAGCCATACCCTAATATCTTCGCGCATTTCCCTAGCTACTCCCTAGTTACTGTGGTGTGGGTGACACAAGCCCGACATAGCTGAGCACAATCGACGCAAAAAGGCTTGCCCTGGGGCAACCACCCTGCACGCAAAATTCAAGTGGCCAACAATTTCCTGTAACTGTTTTAGGGAAACTTTTTTCTCACCAAGGATACTGTTCAATCTTACACGAAGAGTGATCAACTTATCCTGTGGTAAGCGACAGCACTGCAGATTTGAGTCTAATTCTATACCCAGAAACCTAAGGACCGGGGATGGGCCTTCAGTTTTTTTGTACGCCAATGGGACGCCCAGCTCCTCACACAAGGCACAAAACGAGCTCATAAGGTAAGCACAATGAGTACTTCCTGCCGATCCCAAGAACAGGAAGTCATCCAAATAATGAATCACATCATGTGATCCTGCTCTCACGATGAGGGCTCATTCAAGAAAAGAGCTAAACATCTCAAACATGGCGCATGAAATAGAGCATCCCATTGGTAAGGCACGATTTAAATAATACTGCCCCTGAAAGCAAAATCCCAATAAATCAAAATCCCTCGGGTGGATGGGTAAAATGCGAAAGGCTGCCTTTATATCACATTTTCCCATCAAAGCCCCAATGCCATTCTTGCGTACCATGTTTACGGCTGAATCAAAAGAGGCATATCTGACAGAGCTCAAATTTACAGGTATGGCATCGTTTACTGATGCGCCCTTTGGAAAAGACAGGTTGTGAATCAACCTGAATTCCCCAGGGGTTTTCTTTGGGACTATGCCTAAAGGTGACACTCTTAAATGGGGAATTGGAGGGGTCGAGAATGGTCCAAGGACCCTCCCGGCTGCAACTTCCTTGTCAATTTTTCCCCTAGCAATGTGCTCAAATAAACTAATATATTTTTGATTTGAGGACAGGGAACCGCATCTGGGTCCCTGAAAAGGTATAGAGAATCCTTCCTTGGGGTATTGTGCTAATCATCGCTGCAAAGGCTCAAGTTTGACCAGGCTGGGTCCCTTTAGAAGGTGGTTGCTGTCCTCCTGGACGTCTGGCACCCTGTCCTTCCCTATTGGACCCTTTCCCACTCTATTTCTAAAGCAATTTGTACCAGGATGATGTCCTGTGCATATGTGACATTCATGTCTGTACCTGCATGGGGTGCGATTGCATGCTCCTTTGGTATTGAAATCCCAACAAAGCGGGTGGGGCTTTCCCCCGAAAGGAGGATGCGGGCTGCTGTTTAGCCAATATATGGCCGCTATCCGCCCTGTCTCCAAAACCTGGCCTAGCAGGAGTCATGAACTGTAACCACAGATCATGATCTTTTACATCCCATCGAAGGGCGTGGTTGAACACTGCTCTATGACAGAAAGATTCATCATAGGCCAACCAAGCCCCGCCCTCATACTCTGAATATGCCCGATATACATATCGAGGTATTTAGTCAGAATGCCCCCTTTCTCGGGAAAATGCTGCTGTACTACACCCATGTAAATGAGAAATCCCGGTAGCCAATTAGCCCAAGTACGGACCACCTTCTTCTTCTTAATTCTTTCAGCTTCCTTTTCAGCTGCTTTTTCTTTGTCAGAGCTCTATTGTTTGCGAAACAGCAAGGAGAATATGTCAACATATTCTCCCTTGCAGATCTTTTCCCTTGTTGTGGGCAGCAGATGGTAACCCAATGGAGTCGATGTGCTCCCGGTTGGGATGGCATCGCCACTAGCACCAGCATAAGGGTCCTGTATGGGGTTTGTGCCTGTTACGCCAGCAGGTCCTTGCCACACTCTTGCGCAAGCTGCGGCCGTAACAGGCTGTACTGACGTCCCCAGCCCCTCAGGTTGTATCACAGGCGTATTCGGCCCGGATATTACTGAAGGTTCCACAATATTAATATTACTTTGTGTAGGCGTGGGCAACGCCTAAGTGCTTGTGCCCGAAGATGTTGAGGCATGATGCAGAATGACTGGTTGGGTTGCATTTCCTTGAACAGTCAAACCCATCCCCACCAGCCAAGGAAACCAACCCCATGGGGTGGGAAAAGTGCTGGCCGCCTGCATGTGAGATGTAGTGTGCTATGCAAGTTGCTCACCTTGAACTGGTGGTGCCATACCCTGCACCGTTGTGCTGGTCAAAAGAGTAGGGGCTGCCGCAGCTGCTTCCATATGATCACTGTTGCTGGTAGAAGTTGAAGTCAGCATTGCAGTCCCTTCACCTTCAGGTACGTCCCTAGAAGTTCCGCTTGAAGCGGCCTCGACGACGTTTAGCCTGGCTGAGAGAGAATCCCATAAATCATCCTGCCTTTGTTTCCTTGTCTGCCTACGCCCGGCGGGGTTGCAAGGGATAAGAGGCAAAGAGGGGTCATCTAAACCCTTTTCTTTTTCAAGAGCTTGTATCCTAGCTAGAATATCAGAGACATGTGGGGCTAACTCCTCCTCCTCAGAGGACGAACTTTCTGTAGGCCTCCCTCATTTAGCTGGTTGTGAAGGAGCTTTTCCTTTACCTTCCCCCCCATGCCCTTTTTGTGCGGCATTTTAAGAAACTATTTGCAACAAGAGCTAGGAAATAAGGGTATTGGCACCAGACCAATTAGGGCAGAGTACAAACTACAAAACTGTTGGACAAGAGCAAACAATTTTATCTTGCCTTCCTCTTATGCAAATAAATGGATTTGGAATTATAGACACAAAGAATACACATAGGATGGAGAGGGGCCAATATTGTGTATGGGGGGGTACTTAACTCTCCCCTACGTTGAATGTCCTCAGAAGCGCCAAGCTGAATAAAGGCCAAAGGTGGACGCTGTGTGTTCACCAGCTGCAGAGCCCACAGCCAGCCTAGATACTTTGTTTCCACCAGGCCTGCCCCAGGCCAGACAATTTTAGGCGCCCATGTCTGGCACGCAACGCCCCCGCACATGAGGGAGGGTCAGCCGACCCTTCCCTGGTTCCCAGAGATCCGTGAAGGTGAATGACGCTCACCGCATCAGGCACCCTGTTCTCGTGGCCGGAGAACAAACCATGGCCCGCCTGAGAGGGAGGATCAGCCGATCCCTCCCTACTCCCCGGTAAGCCGGGCAGGCATGGGATGCTCAAGCGTCAGGCTCCCCCTCTTCTTCCCGCTAGAGGACTGAGAAAACCTGTGGGCCTGCCAGCCAAGGGCCTCCGGGCTTGGCCGCCCCTCCTGCTGTGTCTCCGCCGCTCCTTGCTCCCGTCACCATCGCTGTTTCGTCATCCGCTGCTGCTGTGTTGCCCGTTGCTCCGCTGCCACCCGTTGCTCCGCCGACAGCCATGCAGCAAGAAGAGAAGCTGGGAGGGGTTCCGGCTTTAAATAGCCCATCACCTCTCCCCTCTTCGGTGGCACCATGCCAGAGGCCAGCCAATCACTGGCCTCCACGCCTCGTCCCCATCTCCACTCGCAATCTTCTCCCCCCACCCATGCACGCAGGGTGGGGTAGGAGGCCTAAAGTGCTTATAACTATATTAAACAAATATAAGTTAATAAATGCCACAACAGCAGCACCCAGCTTGCCCAGCTTCCAAGAGGACACTGGACAGGAGCAGAGGCTTGCAGGACAAAGAGGAGAAGGAGGCGAGGCACGAGTCAAGGCAACAACAGCTTCCCCCTATATGTGAGGCTATGAGGCTTGGGGGAGGAGGAGGAAAGAGGAAGAGGAAAGAGGACCCCCCCCCCCCCAAACTGGAAGCCCAGCAGCCAGCCAAAAACTCACACACTAGCAGGCTTGGATTTTTAAAAAAAGATTTTTCAGTGGGGAGGGAGTAGACTACAGAAACACAGCACACTGGGAGTTTTAACAATTTTAAGAAGGAGAAAGAGCTTAGAAATATTAGCAGACCAAGCGACAGTGTCAGTGGTTGCCTGCAAAATAATTTCTTTCTCTCTCTGTCTCTCTCTCTGTCTCTCTCTCTCTCTCTCACACACACACACATATTTCTCTCTTGCTAGAATAATGACAGGCAAGGAGGACAAAACACTAGTGTAGCTAACAGCTATTGGTTAGCCACAGATGTCAATATATCCTCACCCCACTCAACATCTTCCAAATATGGAGATATTCAATTCAGACACACACACACACACACACACATACACACACACACAGCATTGACGCCTGAAAAACAGTCAGATAATTTTGGAGACATTAGAAGCCACATCGCCACCCTGATATGATTCTATTGGTTTAGAAGTGGCCAATCTCTCTCTTTCATCTCACAACCCTGTGGAGTAAGTTAGGCTGAGATATATGGAAATATGGAAAACCAGCCCCTGTTCCCAATTTGGATTGTGGTTGTTCAGGGAGCAAAGGGTTAAAGCTCCTTTCCTCCTCACCGTGTTCCTGTCCTATGTCCCCCCATGCACACCTACTATTACACACACACTTTCCTTTTATGTGTTCTAGAAACTGTATTTCTACTCTTTCATTAGGTACTGAGCTCCTATTTAGGCTATTTTACTGTGGAAGTTCCATAAGCATCCAGTTGGTGAATTCTTTAGCATCTTTACTGATCTTGATTTATTATTATGCATATTCTTCTTTTTGTTATCTTTATTTTCTCAATATGATTTTGAAATGTACTAACATTTCATGGGTGTGGGAGAATAACCCAAGGACTAAAGAGATGACAAACCTCATGTGTGGTTTGGCCCTAAATTGATTAAGTTGTTAGTGATAGATTGAAATGTGTATTCCTAATAGAATGTTAAAGAGAAATGTCACCTGAGAAACTGAGTTCAGTTGTGATCTGGTAAGCTATGTAGATTTCCTAGCTTGGGGAAATGTATCTCAGAAACATTTTTAGACATTTTTCTGAGTGCAGTGAATATGCTCCGCCCGTCCCCCATGACTGATTATACATAAACAAGTGAGTGCCATTATTCTACACACATAAGGATCCCTGGATTAGCCAGCTCGCATGCCCCCTCCCAATTTTTTTTGTCTTGGTATAGCTTATGTTCAGAATAATCAGGCTAACATAACTGAATAGTCCTAATGTTCCCACCATGTTCATTTTTATTGGACTCTATATACTTTGTCTTGGGATATAAATTAAAATTTCAGTTACTGCTTTTTGCTTTCCTTCCTGCCTGAGGTGTTCTTTAATGCAAAAATGTCTGTTGCCATACAGAAAGCATGTAATCAGCCTTGACACCATATTTATGCCTTCCTTTTTAATGAAGAGATTTCCCTACTTACTATGCATATTTTGCTACTTTTTACAAACAAAATTACCATAATGCGCTCCATTAGTGCCTTGCTTTACAGATTCACTGCAAAAGAAAGACTTCCGATTAAAATGATGTTTCTTTTAGTTTTGTATCTGGCGAACGCAGGCTTTAATTTTAAAACTTTACATCATTTTCTGCATAATAAGAGTGATGCAGAGGAACTCTGGGAATGGCAATTCAGTTTATTGGGTGCAATTGTAGTTGATCAAGGAATGTGATCATCAGAAGCAAAACATGTACTTATTACTTATCTGTCTGCCTATGAAATGTACTATTTTATTTGAATTTACATTTTCCACTTAACACTTGAGCTAAATATTAATACAGTCAACACAGCCATAAAATATTCCTTTTAAGTATACAGAATGTATGTGACTGTTTTGCACTGAAAAAAACTCAAATTACTGGAGTTGTGTTATGGTTGTTTCTCAATTTAATTAGGTTTGGAAGGAAGTATCATGCAATGGCAGATTTTTGATCCATGCCACATGGTCAGAAGACCCCACCTGCTGCTTTTATGATACTTAATTCCAAGCAAGCTTTAAGCACACTTGCTCTTGCTGCTACTGTAAGATCCAATACCACAAATCCAGTAGGCGGCAATGGATTAGGCAGGACTAGGGATGTATCACAGTTTCATTTTTACTCGAAGCCCCGAATGTGAATGTTAGCACAAGTACATGTCTGCCAAAAATAATGGCAAATTGTCAAACATATTTCCCATTTTGTTCCTGATTCCAAAATTGATTTGTGCAAATTTCCTAATTTGCACAAATTCCTCAGTAGACAGAATCAGTCCTGTTTTTGTTCTATGTTGGAAGTTTGTGCAAATAGGACATTTTTTGCTCATTTTGAGCAAATTTCCCATTGGATCACCGGTTGAGTTCTGCAAATCTCCTGTTTGATGACTGCTTGATTTGTGTAAATCTCCCATTCATGCAAAGTGATCACAAACATGGATGGAATCAGATGAATAGTGGGATAATGTTCAGAGAATCCCAGAGGGCCTTTTCAGTGGTGCCCCCCCCCCAACTGTGGAATGATCTCCCCGATGAGGCTTGCCTGGCACCAACATTGTTATCTTTTCGGTGCCAGGTCAAGACTTTCCTCTTCTTCCAGGCATTTAATAGCATATACTGAGCTTTTAATTGACCCCAGAACTATATTTAGGCCTAGCTGAGAGTTCGTAGCTGTTTTAAATATACACTATTTTTATATGTTGTATGTTTTATAAATGTTGTATATCGATTTTTAATGTCCAAAGTTTTAATTTTTAAAACCATAAATAGCTTCAGCTATGGGGCGATATATAAATGTAATAAATAATAATTATAATAATAATCTCAAACTTTGCACATTGACTCATCCCTAGGCAGGACTATTATTTTTATGTGGGGGAGGAGCTTTTTTGTTGCTAGCCTCTGTTCTCACCCCAATCATGTTGAAGCAAAGACTTAAACAAAAGAATGCAGAAGTTCACAAAAATTACAAAATATATCCAGAACTTCTCCAAATGTTCTTCACTTTTGATTTTTGGGCTACAAGTAGCTCTGCTAGGGATGTATGACAATTTCATTTATGCTCAAAGCCCTGGATGTGGCATTAAAATACTTTCTGAAAATAAGCTATTTGAAAATCCACTTTTAAACATCATGTTCATTATTATTGTTTCCCATGCATGCTACTGCCTTGGCACCATCTTACTCCTGGTTGCTGCTTTTTTATTTATTTCTTGGATGAGTCACATGCATGATACTTGCTAATAAGGAAGTACATAACAATCATGACCATGTGATAATGGCACTGAAGGTAAATGAATGCAATTTTGAGGGAGACCACTACTTTCTAAATAAATCACATAGGTGATCCCAGCTAGTCAGATATCGCATGGTGAATAGGATGATGTCACAATGCTGCAAACCAATCAGATTTTGTTATCGGATGTCACAGAGGCAACATAGAGCATCATCGTACAGGGGGGAGTCGTGTTTGCTTACCGTTGCATTTGCCCTTCCTCTTTTGAAAGAGGAAGTAAACAACTTGCACGTGGGGGCTGTTTTGATTGTGCTGCTTCTCCAGCACACAGCAAGAATAGCGACAACTTCTGTCTTTTAAATAAATCAGACTTACTGGGGTTTTTTTGTGGCACGTAAAAGTCTAGAAGTGGCGGAAAGCGTGGGGGAGGCAGACAATGTTGTGAGAGGGACCCACAAAATTCTGTCAGTGCCCAGTAATGAGCATGAAATAAAATGCTCGTCTGATGGAGCTCATAGTCAACTGAGAGTGAGAGCAAGTCAAAGCAATTGAAATGAGCAAATGGGTGTCTGAAAGCCAGTTTAAAAATCACTGACCAAGGGAGGTATTTTTCAGCACTGTTGAAAATATATATATATATATTATTATTATTTTTTATTTATTTCATTTCTAACCTGCCTCTCCATCTAGATTGAGGTGGGGAACAACACTAAATATAAATGTAAAAACAATAAAATAGATAAACCATTAAAACAGATAAAAACAAATACATTATTAAAAACATCTTAAAATTAAACTGGATAGGCCTTCCAGAAGAAAGCAGTCTTCACGGCTTTCTTAAATTCCAGAAGACTGCTAATTTGTCGAATCTCCTCCGGCAAGCCATTCCACAGCCTGGGAGCGGCAGAAGAGAAGGTCCTCTGGGTAACACTCGACAGCCTAGTTCTGGCTGACTGGAGTAAATTCTTCCCAGAGGACCTGAGTGTGCGGGGCGGATTATACAGGAGAAGGCGATCCCGCAGGTAACCTGGACCCAAACCATGTAGGGCTTTAAAGGTAATAACCTACACTTTATACATCGCCCTTTATACATCGAATGTATACACTTTATACATTCATATTACACTCTTAGCTGTTTGGTCTCATGTGAATGAAGGCAGGGACATACTGCTGTCAGGAGGTTCCTGGAGCTCTGTATGACCTGTGGGTTAGTTTAAGAATGTACAATACCCTGCCTTTTTTAAAAAAAATAAGCATTCATGTGCTTTTGCACAGGTCTGCTTGTTCAGTGATTAGTGTCCAAGTCTGAAACAACAACACCCTTTTAGTTTTAAGTTCTCCTGCTCAGAACACGTACATTTTGACATTAAAATCAATACACATGAACATTTGGCTCAGCTTTAGCAGGACACAATGAACCGTTCCTGGAAGATGGACTGCTGGCAAGGGATGGGTTGCACCTCACAAGGGCTGGGAAGAATGTGTTTGGCCACAGCATGAAGAACCTCATCGGGAGGGCTTTAAACTGAATCCTACGGGGGTGGGAGAAGTAAACTTTGAGGCAACAACGGATGAAGGCTTATGCACCATAACAGAGAGAACAGCTCCAATAGTGCCCCAAAACAGTGTTCATAATAGGGATGTGTATCGTATCATTCCGATGTCCGACAATGATACGATGATGGCATTATCGGACATCCAATTAACGATAATGATACAATACAAATCCCTCCAAAATTATCGGATCTGATAATTATTGGTCCGATAATTATCAGATTTTATCAGATTATCAGACCGCCATTTAAATAGTCCTATAACGTCAGTATTTTAGAAGTTTGAGACTTGAAAGTGGCCCACAGTGCTTATGGAAAATGCCTAAGTATGTGTATTAAATTTCAGAACAATCTCTCCACCTCTGTATTTTATATGATTTTTTAAAAATATTGTTTAACTTTTGAAAGCTCTGAGTCTGAATGACAGCTAAAGCGACATGCATTCAGAGCTGTCAAAAGTTAAATGATCTTTCAAAAATTCATGTAAAATACAGGGGTGGACGGATTGTTCTGAAATTTAACACACATGCCTAACATCCTTCCAACTCCACTGTTGGCGATTTTCAAGTCTCTTCCATTCACTCACAAGTAAATTTTGAACATTTCCCAGATTTACTTGTGAGTAAACAGAAGAGACTTGAAAATCATTGACAGTGAAGTTGGAAGGATTTTAGGCATGTGTCCAAAATTTTGTAACAGCCGGGGCAACCCTGTATTTTATATGAATATTTGAAAGATTGTGGTTCTGGTTTGACAGCTGTCAGTGTCAAAGACCTGTCAAAGCAGCCAGATCTTTCAAATATTCATAAAAAATATAGGGTTGCCCCATGACATTCTGATTCACAAACTAGTGAAAAGTGGGCTAGATGAAACAACTATTAGGTGGATCCACAGTTGGCTACAGAATTGGACTCAAAGAGAGCTTATCAATGGTAACTTTTCACACTGGGGGGAGGTAATGAGCGGGGTATTGCAGGGCTCAGTCCTGGGCCCAATGCTCTTCAACATTTTTATTAATGATTTGGATGAGGAGGTGCAGGGAATGCTTATCAAATTTGCAGACAACACAAAATTGGGTGGGATCGCTAACACCCTGGAAGACAGAAACAAACTCCAAAGTGTAGGGTGACCAGATAAAATCCAGGTCAGGGGTCATGTAACTTTAACAGTTGTAGAGAAAAGGGAATTTCAGCCAGTGTCATTTGTATGCAATTAGTTCCTGGTGAAATTCCCTCTTCATCACAACAGTTAAAGTTGCAGAGGCCCTGCCTTCTTTTGTATATGGTCACTCTAGTACAGTGCCTGCACCTTTAACTGTTGTGATGAAGAGAGAATTTCACCAGGAACTAATTGCATACAAATGACACTGGCTGACATTCCCTTTTCTCTACAACTGTTAAAGTTACATGAGTCCTGACCTGGATTTTATCTGGTCAGCCTACAAAGTTAGGCTGACCATATGAAAAGGAGGACAGGGCTCATGTAACTTTAACAATTGTAGAGAAAGGGGAATTTCAGCAGGCATCATTTGTATGCAATTCGTACCTGGTGAAATTCCCTCTTCATCACAACAGTTAAAGCTGCAGGGGCCCTGCCCTCTTTTGTATCTGGTCACTCTAGTATAGTGCCTGCAACTTTAATAGTTGTGATGAAGAGGGAATTTCACCAGGTACTAATTGCATACAAATGACGCTGGCTGAAATTCCCTGTTCTCTGCAACTGTTAAAGTTACATGAGTCCTGTCCTCCTTTTCATATGGTCAGCCTATACAAAGTGATCTTGATAGACTGGAGTGAAGGGGCAAACACCTTCAAAAGATACTTTACAATTTTGGAAGGATGTATAATGGAATATATGTAGGTCTCCTGGGGGGGAGGGAGCACGGGGGGTATGAGGGTTGTTAGTTTTGTATTGTATTTTATGTTACGTTATTTTGTTTTAAGTTGAAAATAAAAAAAATATTATATATATATTAAAAAAAGACTGGAGTGCTGGGCTGTAAACAACAGAATGAAATTTAATAGGGATAAATGCCAAGTTCTACACCTAGGAAAAAGAAACCAAATGCACAGTTACAAGTTGGGGGATACTTGGCTCAGCAATACTACAAGCGAGAAGGATCTTGGGATTGTTGTAGATCACAAGCTGAATATGAGCCAACAGTGTGATGTGGCTGCAAAAAAAGCAAATGCTATTTTGGGCTGCATTAATAGAAGTATAGCTTCTAAATCGTGTGAGGTACTGGTTCCCCTCTATTTGGCACTGGTAGGGTGACCATATGAAAAGGAGGACAGGGCTGCTGTATCTTTAACAGTTGTACAGAAAAGCAAATTTCAGCAGGTGTCATTTGTATGCAAGCAGCACCTGGTGTAATACTCTCTTCATCACAATAGTTAAAGCTGCAGGAACCCTACCCTCTTGGCCAGATACAAAAGAGGGCAGGGCTCCTGCAGCTTTAACTGTTGTGATGAAGAGGGAATTTCACCAGGTGTTGCATGCATACAAATGACACCTGCTGAAATCCCCTTTTCTATCCAACTGTTAAAGGTACAGGAGCCCTGTCCTCTTTTTCATATGGTCACCCTAAGCACTGGTTAGGCCTCATCTTGAGTATTGCATCCAGTTCTGGGCACCACACTTCAAGAAGGATGCAGACAATTTGGAGCGTGTTCAGAGGAGGGCAACAAGGATGATCAGGGGTCTGGAAACAAAGCCCTATTAAGAAAGATTGAAAGATGTTTAGCCTGGAGAAGAGAAGATTGAGGGGAGACATGATAGCACTCTTCAAATACTTGAAAGGTTGTCACACAGAGGAGGGCCAGGATCTCTTCTCAATCATCCCAGAGTGCAGGACATGGAACAATGGGCTCAAGTTACAGGAAAACAGATTCCGGCTGGACATCAGGAAAAACTTCCTTACTGTTAGAGCAATATGACAATGGAACCAATTACCTAAGGAGGTCATTGGCTCTTCCACATTAGAGGCATTCAAGAGGCAGCTGGACAACCATCTGTCAGGTATGCTTTAAGGCAGGCTGACCATATGAAAAGGAGGACAGGGCTCATGTAACTTTAACAGTTGTAGAGAAAAGGGAATTTCAGCCAGTGTCAGTTGTATGCAATTAGTTCCTGGTGAAATTCCCCCTTCATCACAACAGTTAAAGTTGCTGTTGTGATGAAGAGGGAATTTCACCAGGAACTAATTACATACAACTGACACTGGCTGAAATTCCCTTTTCTCTACAACTGTTAAAGTTACATGAGCCCTGTCCTCCTTTTCACATGGTCAGCCTACTTTAAGGTAGATTCCTGCATTGAGCAGGGGGTTGGACTTGATGCCCTTATAGGCCCCTTCCAACTCTACTATTCTATGATTCTATGATTTTCACCATCCTACTTCCTGTCTCAGCACATGACATTTGCTACCTGTCACTCAAATCTAGTGGTAAAATAAGAGATTCATTAGCTGTATCAGTTGAAATATTTGGTGGAGCTAAAACAAAGGAGCTCAAAAGAGTAGCAACAAATCTAGAGCTGATTTTAAAACCAAAAATCTAACCCAAGCTGCCTTGATAAAATTTATTATTCTCTCATGCATTTTCTTTTCGAAATGTATGTTTTTCATACTCTCCCATCCCTAATGCCCCATCAGAGGAAAAAAGAAAAATCTAAATGCGTATGATACAAAGGCCACAAAATATTTATATAAAAAGTGGGTTCTTGAAAGCTGAAGATGATGACACGCATTCAATATGAATACTAACAACAGCAAGGCAAATAGGGGACTGGAATCAAAATAAATAAACCACGGATCTGACAGTTAGAAACTATTTGGAGCTTTAGAATGTTAGCTGGAAAGAGAAATGGGAAGATCATTGGACCGGAACAGTGAGTGACAAGGAGGCAAAGGGAGCGTGGATGGGAGCCTTCAAGAGTGAGTGTGCATTATTTAGAAAGCGAGAAGCAGCAGAAAAGTACATTAAGTATGAAGGATTTGGAGGCATGAAGGGAAACCAACTGGTTAAGCTCTCATACTGGTTTCTTTTCTTCTTTTTTTTCTTTTCTGTTACAACAGCACCATATGACAGGGAAAAAAAGAGAAGGGTATGGCATTTGATCAACTCAGCAGCTAAAATACAGGGCAAGATAAATTTTGCAGATAATCAGTTAATTAAGACATCCAGTACAGCAGATGATAATTGGGAAATGCTAGAAATGCTGAAGGATTCTGAGTAAGTTATGAAGAGATTTGGATATTTTCCATTGGGCAATCTCAAGATATGCTTAACACCTATAATATTGCATTCATATTGGAAAGACAGCAAAGAATACCCCTTAAGGTTTTTTTTTAGTACTTGCCATTTTCCTCCCCTTTTTTTTTTTTTTAGAATTGTACAATGCTGTCCACATCCATTTCTTCCTTTTTTCCGCACAAATTGTTCACTTTTCTTTGGACGAAAGGGTTTTGGACTATGAGTAACACTTTTGATCCTGCTGAATTGGATTTGATATAAATGAAGCTAAACTAGGAAAGAAATATTAAACGTCCCTGAGGATATCTGGACAAAGCCTACTCTTTTGGATAACGCCGGGGAAGATGATGATGATGATGATGATGATGATGATTTGCATTTGTATACCACCCCATAGCCGATGCTCTCTAGGCAGTTTACATAAGATTAAAACAATTAAAACTAATATACAAAAATTAAAACAGCAAAACATATAATATATAGGGGTGTGCACGGACCCCCCGGATCGGATCGGGACCCGGATCGGGACCTCCAATTTTGTCCCGGACCGGTTCGGACAAAATCGGAGGCCCCCCGGACCGGATCGAGTCCGATCCCGACCCAAAAATCGTAAATTTTTGGATCGGCCGCCATTTTTTTCCCCATAGACTTGCATTGCAATGCAAGTCTATGAGGAAAAAATGGCGGCGGGTGGGTGAGGGGGGGCCTAACTCCCTCCCCCCCCGGGGCCGTCCGCTGTGGACGGCCCCGGCAGGTAAGCCCCCTCCCCCGCGCTCCCTACCCCCCCTGGGGCCGCCCGCTTCCATCCGCTGGCGCCCGCGGGCACCAGCGGATAGAAAGCGGACGGCTCCGGGGGGGGTAAGCCCCCTTCCCCACCACTGCTTACCTTCTCGGCCCGTCCGCTCCCGTCCGGCGCCGGCGGCTACTACTACCAGCAGGCTCCGCGGCCTGCTCTAGAGTAGCGTGCCGGGTGATGACATCACCCGGCACGCCACCCTAGAGCAGGCCGCGGAGCCTGCTGGGAGTAGTAGGCGCCGGCGCCGGACGGGAGCCGCCGGGCCGGGAAGGTAAGGGCCCCCCTCCCCCCTCCGCGCGCCCCCTCCTCCCCTCCACGCACCCCCTCCTTACCTTCCCGACCCGGCGGCTCCCGTCCGGCGCCGGCGCCTACTACTACCAGCAGGCTCCGCAGCCTGCTCTAGAGTAGCGTGCCGGGTGATGACATCACCCGGCGCGCCACCCTAGAGCAGGCCGCGGAGCCTGCTGGGAGTAGTAGGCGCCGGCGCCGGACGGGAGCCGCCGGGCCGGGAAGGTAAGGGCCCCCCTCCCCCCTCCGCGCGCCCCCTCCTCCCCTCCACGCACCCCCTCCTTACCTTCCCGGCCCGGCGGCTCCCGTCCGGCGCCGGCGCCTACTACTACCAGCAGGCTCCGCGGCCTGCTCTAGAGTAGCGCGCCGGGTGATGACATCACCCGGCGCGCCACCCTAGAACAGGCCGCGGAGCCTGCTGGGAGTAGTAGGCGCCGGCGCCGGACGGGAGCCGCCGGGCTGGGAAGGTAAGGGCCCCCCTCCCCCCTCCGCGCGCCCCCTCCTCCCCTCCACGCACCCCCTGCTTACCTTCTCGGCCCGTCCGCTCCCGTCCGGGGCCGGCGGCTACCACCAGCAGGCTCCGCGGCCTGCTCTAGAGTAGCGCACCGGGTGATGACATCACCCGGCGCGCCACCCTAGAGCAGGCCGCGGAGCCCGCTGGTAGTAGCTGCTAGTGCCGGACGGGAGCGGACGGGCCGAGAAGGTAAGCGCCCCCCTCCTCCCCCCCCGCTGTCCACTTTCATCAGCGGGCGCCCGCTGGCGCCCGCCAATGGAAGCGGCGGTGGGCGCCAGTGGGCGCCCGCCGATCCGCCGATCCGCCGAACCGGTTCGGAGCCTTTTCGGACCGGTTCGGATTGGATCGGCCGATCCAGCTGCGGGATCGGAAATCGGATAATTTATCCGATTTCCCACTGGACCGGACTCGGATCGTGGATCGGGTCCGATCCAGTGCACATCCCTAATAATATACACACAATATGCACCTACATTTTAAACCACTATAATAACTTTAAAAAACTACATGCCTAAAAAACAAAATGAACCCAGGCTCATCAGATATTACTAAATGCCTGAGAGAAGAGGAAAGTCTTGACCTGGCGCCGAAAAGAGAACAATGTTGGCACCAGGCGGGCCTTGTCAGGGAGATTGTTCCACAATTGGGGGGCTACCACAGTGAAGGCCCTCTCCCTTGTTGCCGACCTCCAAGCTTCCCTCGGAGTAGGCACTCGGAGAAGGACTTTAGATGTTGAACATAGTGTTCGGGTAGGTTCATGTCAGGAAAGGCGTTCCTTCAGGTATTGTGTTCCCAAGCCGCGTAAGGCTTTATAGGTTAAAACCAGCACCTTGAATGAGGCTCAGAAACATACAGGCAGCCAATGCAAGCGGGCCAGAGTAGGTCTTATATGCTCGAACCGTCTGGCCACTGCATTTTGCACAAGCAGCTTCCAAACCATCTTTAAAGGCAGCCCCACATAGAGTGCATTGCAGTAATCTAACTTGTAGGTTATCAGAGCATGGACAACTGAAGCCAAGTAATTCCTGTCCAGATAGGGGCATAGCTGGGCCACCAACCGAAGTTGGTAGATGTCATGGCCCCATCTGAGGAATCTTCTTCTGAGGAGGAAGAAGTTCCAGAGGCTGCAGCTTCACCCATTCCCCAGGACTTACCAGAGAAGGAGGAGGGACAGGGCGGTTCCTCAGAAAAGGCCCAGGAAAGCCACCCTCTTCCATCCCGTCTCCAACAAGGAAGATTCTGGGCCCGAAGAGGTTCGTCCTTTGACTCCTCAGCAGAGGCGGTGTCTGAAGCGTGTGGAGCAGATTCGACCAACAAGATGGAGTTTGAGATTACAGAAGCACAGCATAGCAGACGCGAGCCTTAAATGAGATTGCTTCAGTAATATGGGACAGCTGAGGAAGGGCGAGTACAGGCTCAGGCGAGGCATAAAAGGCTCAAACGGGGAGGCAGTGCTAATAATAATAATAATAATAATAATAATAATAATAATAATTTATTTCTTACCCGCCTCTCCGTTTGGATTGAGGCGGGGAACAACAATATAATAAAATACATAAAACTGATTAAAACATGACACACATTATTAAAACTGCATTAAAACATCCTAAAACATCCTAAAAACATCCTAAAAAAATGTTGCTGGGAACAACCGATGTAGACGGCTTCTAGCATTCCTGCCTGCTTCCAGCTCATAAATTGTGGATTGACTACTTGGCTTGACTCTGGACTTTGGACCCTGGACTTTCTGAATACCTGGCTTGATCCTTGACTTTGGCAATTGGACTTTTGGACTATCTGGCTTGACCCTGGACTCTGGACTTGTTATCTCTCTGACTGGCCCCTGACTTCATTGGAAACTGAACTGGGAATTCTGGACATTGCAATCTTGCTCCGTAGGTTGGAGGGTTTGGCACTCCATGCTTTATTGGAGTTAATCTCTTGGGAATAAACAAAAAACAAACATTCAGTACGTTTGCTGGCCTTATTCCTGGACATTCCTAAGATAAGGGGTTTTATTGGCTGGTTTCCCAGAAAAGAACCAGGCAAAATACGACAGTAGAAGGCACTCCATGTGACCAAGGCTACCTGAGCCTCAAGTGACAGAGATGGTTCTAGAAAAAACCCCAAGCTACGAACCTGCTCCTTCAAGGGGAGTGCAACCCCATCCAGAACAGGTTGAAGGTCCTCCATCCAGTCAGCAGAACCACCCACTAAACAGCGTCTCAGTCTTGTCTGGATTGAGTTTCAGTTTATTAGCCCTCATCCAGTCCATTGTCACAGCCAGGCACTGGTTCAGCACATCCACAGCCTCACCAGATGAAGATGAAAAGGAGAAATAGAGCTGCGTGTCATCAGCGTACTGATAACAATGCACTCAAAAACTCTGGATGACCACACTCAACGGTTTCATGTAGATGTTGAACAGCATGAGGGACATGCTCTGCTGTTTTAAATTTGTATTTTAAATCTCTGCATTGCTGCTACGTTTCATTCTGGTTGTACTTTTATAGTGTGGTTTTAAGCTTCCATATTTTATGTTTTAGGTTGTACCTAGTGGTTTTAATTTTTGTGTACTGCCCAGAAAGCTTTGGCTTTTGGCATTATAGAAGTGAAATAAACATTTAATTCAAGAGGCATCTGGACAACCATTTGTCAGGTATGCTTTAAGATGGATTCCTGCATTGAGCAGGAGGTTGGACTTGATAGCCTTGTAGGCCCCTTCCAACTCTACTATTCTATGATTCTATGATATGAATGAATATAAATGTCAAAGGCCGCAACCTGGGTTTGGAGGTGTGTCAACCGGTTCTGGATGGGGTTACACTCCCCCTGAAAGACTGTGTTCGCAGCTTGGGGGTGCTCCT
The DNA here is from genome assembly GCA_029215795.1 of Anniella stebbinsi. Taxonomy (NCBI): domain Eukaryota; kingdom Metazoa; phylum Chordata; class Lepidosauria; order Squamata; family Anniellidae; genus Anniella; species Anniella stebbinsi. The sequence continues at coordinate 222,662,317 of JARDYH010000003.1, forward strand.
GGATCCGTCGCTCCAAATGACAGCCCAGATAGATGCGACGGCCAGGAGTGCCTACTATCAGCTTCGGCTGATACGCCAGCTGCGCTCCTTCCTAGAGTTGGAAGACTTAAAGATGGTGGTGCACGTGCTGGTAACTTCGAAGCTCGACTTCTGCAATGCGCTGTACATAGGGCTACCTCTATGCCTAGTCCAGAAACTTCAACTAGTTCAAAATATGGCAGCCAGGTTGGTCACCGGTACATCTAGGGGTGACCATACTACGCCAGCTTTAAAATCGCTCCACTGGCTGCCAATTAGTTTCCGGGCGAAGTATAAAGTGTTGGTTATTACCTTTAAAGCCCTACATGGTTTGGGTCCATGTTACCTGTGGGATTGCCTTCTCCCGTATAATCTGCCCCCCACCCTCAGGTCCTCTGGGAAGAATTTACTCCAGTCAGCCAGAACCAGGCTGATGAGTGTTACTCAGAGGACCTTCTCTTCTGCCGCTCCCAGACTGTGGAATGGCCTGCCGGAGGAGATTCAACAAATTAGCAGTCTTCTTGAATTTAAGAGAGCTGTGAAGACTGATCTCTTCCAGCAGGCCTACCCAGTTGAATTTTAAGATGTTTTAATAATGTATTCATTTTTATTTGTTTTAATGTTTTATCTATTTTATGGTCCTTGCATTTGTACTCATTGTTGTTCCCTGTCTAGATCCGGAGGGAGAGGCGGGTTAGAAATAAATAAATAAATAAATATTATTATTATTATTATTATTATTATTATTATTACATTATTCATCTATATAAAGCTTGTATGTTTCAGGGAGCTGTGGAGGGAGTGGGATAGCTTAAAGGTTGCAAGGATTTGAGTTTTGAGCATTTCTACATCTGAGCTGTCTCTAGAGAGACAGAGACAGAGAGACAGAGAGGGAGGGAGGGAGGGAGGGAGGGAGGGGAGAGGGGGGTTGGGTTCAGACAACATGATTATCCACACTCAAGGATTGAGTATGAGTTGAGTGTAGGTAGTAATTGAACTGTGAGTTGTTGAAATGTGGGTTATTGTGTTATACCTGAACACAGTCACACTAACAAGTCATGTTTTGTGAACCATGAACAACCCACCTTTCACAACCCAACAACAAATTTGGGTTCTCTTCATGGGTCGTTCGTGATTATCAAACTATGGTTTGTTATGCATCTGGATTCAGACAACACACTAACTCACATTTCAGCAACATGGTTCAATGACAAACCATACTCAAGCTTTGAGTATGGGCTATTGTGTTGTCTGAACCCAGCCAAAATTTTGGATTAAAATAAACATTTTCAAATGAGCATTTTTGCTTCAAAGTTAAAAGCTGAGCTGCTGCTTGCAAATGAGTGAGATTTTGTGTCATAAATAACTAATTCTCTGTCTTGCTCTATCATTTACTTACAAGGTTGTTCATGCCCTTCTCAGCTTCTATGTAAACTACCTGTTCCTGCCAGAAGACTTTCTCAGTGCAAGGAAACATCTCCAGTGTCCAAATCAAATACTTGGCCTTTTTCCTATCTTTTCCTGCCTTCCTTCCTAGCTTATGTATGTATGTATGTATTTTAAAAAAAACATTGTGATAACACTCTTCATCACATCACATTCCAGGGCCGTGTAGAATATGAATAATTGAATACTAAAAAAATTAATATAGTACACTAGAACTCATATTCAACAGCCATAATTAAAGACAACCCCAGCTTCTCCACAGTTCCTTATGCCATCTCTAATTGGAAAATCTTTATATAGATAAAAGATGTATCTTTTTGATAACCATTAAATCACACCCATACAAGTGCTTGAAGGGGTCCATCACTTCCAAAGATTTAGAATCTTTAGGCGTTACTTATTGGTCATGATACGAAAGCTGCGCCCCTTCCTAGAGTAGGAAGACCTAAAGACGGTAGTGCATTCACTGGTTACTTCGAGGCTCGACTTCTGCAATGCGCTGTACATAGGGCTACCTTTGTGCCTAATCTAGAAACTTCAACTAGTTCAAAATATGGCAGCCAGGTTGGTCACCGGTACACCTAGGGATGACCACATTGCACTAATTCTAAAATCACTCCACTGGCTGCCAATTAGTTTCTGGACGAAGTATAAAGTGTTGGTTATTACCTACATGGTTTGGGTCCAGGTTACCTGTGGGATTGCCTTCTCCCGTATAATCTGCCCCCCACCCTCAGGTCCTCTGGGAAGAATTTACTCCAGTCAGCCAGAACCAGGCTGATGAGTGTTACTCAGAGGACCTTCTCTTCTGCCGCTCCCAGACTGTGGAATGGCCTGCCGGAGGAGATTCAACAAATTAGCAGTCTTCTTGAATTTAAGAGAGCTGTGAAGACTGATCTCTTCCAGCAGGCCTACCCAGTTGAATTTTAAGATGTTTTAATAATGTATTCATTTTTATTTGTTTTAATGTTTTATCTATTTTATGGTCCTTGCATTTGTACTCATTGTTGTTCCCTGTCTAGATCCGGAGGGAGAGGCGGGTTAGAAATAAATAAATAAATAAATATTATTATTATTATTATTATTATTATTATTACATTATTCATCTATATAAAGCTTGTATGTTTCAGGGAGCTGTGGAGGGAGTGGGATAGCTTAAAGGTTGCAAGGATTTGAGTTTTGAGCATTTCTACATCTGAGCTGCTCTAGGTATCCCCCAAAGCCTTTGAGGGGTTCCAGTGAGTGAGCTTGGATTGATATTAAGTTTTTCAAGATCCTTTGAAAATCTAAAAGATCCTCCTTTCCTTTCCTTACCATGAAATTACTCTGTTCTAATATAATAAGATAAAGCCCAAGTGCACAAATTATTCTTAGGGGAGTCACTAATTATTACACTGTCCTACTATACAGTGCTGTAATTGTTAACTGTTTTTTCTCGCCAAAGGACATGGAACTGAGGTTATGGAAACAGGGATTTGCATTAAAAGAAATGAAGTCTCAGGCATTTTAATATTGTTGTGTATGTAATTCTTTTTCCTGCACATCATTTTACACTACAATGGAGCTGTTTAGCCAGAGGGTATAGTTATTTTGCATTTCTAAACTGTTCTTTTGAAAATGTTGTGCATGGTTGTATTTCGATTATGACAGAATATTGGGTTTTAAAACTATGTTTTTAACAAGTTTATAATGGAGATCTCAGGACTGTTCAAAACCTGGCCTTGCCATGCATCAAGGTAAAGTGGGCTGCATAAGTTGGTGGGTTTGGAGTAGCTATAAGGCAGCGGCAAGGAATTTCCAGTCCATGGAGGTTCCCCATCTACTAGCCTTCAGGCCAAACCCACTCTCCTCTCCAAGCCCTGCCCCCTGGCCTGGAGACACTGGCCAGGTCCCTTTCTCTGTTCTGAGAGAGGCATGGAACTCCATTCTACTCTCAGCATGAAGGAAGGCAAAATGGGCGATGACATCAGTGGGTGTGGCCATGCCCACTGTTATCATTTGGCCTGCAGAGGGCCCAGAGTGGGGCAATTCTCCCCCAACTCAAACTGGTTCCCCACGCCTACTTTCAAGGGTGATGTGTTTTGGGCTTGCCTGGTTCGCAGCCCACACCTCCACATGCTGTGCTATGCTGGGTGGCATAGTGCCACCTGCAAAAATTGTGAGGTGGGTGGCAGAAGAGATAGGACACACAATATATGTCCCACACTGAACTGTTCACTGCATTCCTCCTCCTGCTGTTGCTCAACCAGGAGGCATAGGCTGACAGAAAGTTAATCTATAGCCCCTGTCACATGATCTATATCTATATCTAAATAACTCAACACACAGTGGGATGCAGGGCCATGCTACTAGTCCCTTCCCCAAGATACCTGCTCCTTCCACCTGAGTCAAATAGTCAGCCTGCTTAGAGATGGGGCATTGCTTATATAGGGCTGAGATGCATGTTTGAAGAAATATGAGAATGCATTCTCCATACCAATGCTGGCAGGGGGTGAATCCAAGGCAGAGTATTTAAGCCTACTCTACCCCTGGCTAGCCTTCCATTGCCACTCACTCTGCAACCTATACCAAGGTTATAGCGTAGGATTGTCTGATTGCTTATGGGCTCAGTCTACACTGTCCACCTGGTGAGGTGTGTCAGTAAGTATCTGGGGTGTGTTCTACATCTGTTATGCAAATCACTTGGCCAAAATCTTAACCTTCTTTAAATATTTCATCCCATAATGCACTGTGATTGGCTTAATGTATAGCTTGTTTCGTTGAAAAGTTTAGGCTTCTTGGTTGTTCTGGGAAGCAAAAATATGTGCCATTCTCCTTAATGGTTATGAATAGCAGAACTTTGTTATGGCTAAGATATTGTGTACAGTATAGGACGAAAACTGAAAACATTGACTGATGTTAATGTTAAATAATGTTTAACAAGAATGTTAAATATTTTCCCTCCTCCTTCTCAATTCCTTTCCTTGTGTCTCCCATCTTTTTAGATGTGAGCATAGGTAGGGGCAGGGACTGCCTGTTTGTTAATTGTTGTTAAGTGAACTGGGCATCTTTTGACGGAAGAGGGGGATATAAATGCTTTGAAATAATAAAAATCAATAAAAGCAGTGATTAATCTACCTCCCAACATGATTTTCTGTTAGTGAAATCCCCAGCCCAATTGGGCGTGGGATGATATTTGCGGGTGGGGGGGAGAAGAGCCGAGGTGGATGCTGCTGATTGGAGCATCCATATGGTGCCACTGGGCGGGGCAGGGCCGAGCGGCTTAAATAGCCGGCTAATGGGCCTGCCCGCCCTCTTCATCTCTGCGAAGCTCCCTCCCTCCCCTCCCTGTAAACAGTATGGGCTAGCCGGTTGTCATTAGGAGGCCAAGTAGGAATTTTTTACTCTTATCCTAATTTGGTTAGGAGTTTTTTCTCCTACTTCATACTGTAAGACAGCTGGGGAGTAGTAAATAGGTGGATTTGTATCAATTCGGTCACTTTAATTTGGTGGTAGGTGCGGGCATCCTTAGGGGCATTTTCGAATGGTGAACATTCTCAGGAACCGTTGAGGTAAAGCGTAATACCTGAGGCCCACATCTGGGAGCCCCGCGGCACCAGATCATAGGAATAAGGTTTACCTTTGAGGCCAACTCTACTCACACATTCGGAGCCCTGCGGCACGGGTGTTGTGACAAAGGAAGGCCTCCCAACCCCATATGGGGTAAGACCAAGGGGTGGCGAACATGTGCTGCCACCTCGAGGTCAGAGAATCGTTCGCCCATTCCTAAGATTTGGCCTGGAAGAGGCCAAGAGAGGATGCCCGCATAGGTTTTACTCCCTTCTGCAGATCTTGAATAAAAGTGGCCCATTTTATACCCAACTTTCTTGTCTCGACTCGTTATTTGCACCCTACACCTCGCAAAATGTAACGAATTGGCGGTTATAATAGAGATTCTTCTTATGAACAGGTAACAGAGATGCGGAGTGAGTGAGAAACAGGAGAAAGGATCCTGTTCGTAAAAAAAGCATACTACACATGCTCAAAGATTTATTTTGTCTGACTTTGGGATTGATATGAAAGAATCAATCTTTCTGACTCCCCATTCTGACTTTTGTATTTGAAAACCTAGTTTTTCAATGTGCTGAAAAATGAAAGGAAGGCTCCATTCCTGCTGTTTCTGTTCCAAAGTACCCTCTCAGTGTTTGGACTTTAATAGCATGTTCCATCATAGTAGGCTGACCAGGTGGCTTGGGATTTCCCGGTCCTAACCGGGAATCCAGGGGCAAACCGGCCCAACCGGGGGGCGGGGGGGGCAAACCGGGGTGGCAGGGGGTCACACGGTGGTGCAGCAAGCGAGGAGCAGCGGTAGACCCGGCGGCGGTGGTGGCGGAGGAGCCTGGGAAGCGCCCGTCCCAGCAGGTAAGTGCCCCGCGCCTCACGCCCCGCGCCTCATGCTCCTTACCTGTGCAGGCCGCATCCGCTTCCCTCCAGTGCTTGAATCTACTGAGAAACAGGCTTCGCGGCCTGTCTCTCAGTAGCGTGCCGGGTGATGACGTCATCACCCAGCGCAATACTGAGAGACAGGCCGTGAAGCCGGTTTCTCAGTAGATTCCGAGCACTGGAGGGAAGCGGATGGGACACCCCAGCAGGTAAGGAGCGCGAGGCGGGCGGGCGGCGCGAGCAGCGTGGGGCGAGCGGGGCGTGCGGGCGGCTCAGCGCGGGCGGGGAGCGGGCAGGCCGCGCGAAGGGGGCGGGCAGGCGCGCGGGCATGCGGGGTGGGGTTGTTTTAGGTGGGGGGACCGGGGGGGACCAGGATTTTGGGTCTCAAAATCTGGTCACCCTAATCATAGCGATACATGGACCACCACTCTGGAAGAGGAATTGATGTGGATGGGGTGGGCTACCCTTTGGATTTTCCATTTCAGGCAGCAAAATGTCTCGTGGTGGACACTGGGATTGTTCCTCTAAGGCAGCCTTCCCCAACATGGTGCCCTCATGCTGTTTTGGATTTCAACTCTCAATAACCCTAGGCAGCACAGCAATTGGTCAGGACTGCTGGGAGATGAAGTCCAATCTGGGGGGAACCAGATTGGGGTATTCAAAGGGTTTGTCTACATGCTGTATATCCTCCACTATGACTGCACAGTTGCATTCTGTTGTTCATGATGCAGACGCCAATTCACAGCCACATCGTATTATACCCCACGAAGCTGCACAGTTTGGATGTGTTGTTTTACCATGAGTTTTTACTTTGTTCTGATGTCACTATAGTTGTCTGTGCATGTGTCAGTGGTGGCTTCACTCTGGATAAAGAGAGTGGGCAAAGTTAGGGGGTGCATCCCAGTGCAAGGTATGCATGAGAATACAAGGTAGGGGGTGGGCTCCAGGTGAATGTTTAGTAATGGCCACCATGGCAACATTAAAGTCTCATTCTGGAACAAAAGTACGGACAGTCATTATGTATAATGCATATAGTAAATGAGCTGTAGAAGCTTTCAAAGCTACAATGTTGTGCAGAGTTGCCAGAAAACACACAAACACAAAATAAGGTTTTGGAGGTTTTCACTCGATATTTGCTGTGCATTACCACTGTGTGTCAACAGTGCTGCGAATGTTCCTGACTGGAAAATTCTCACTCCTGCCAAATAACCCAAGTTGCCACTTTACAGCAGCGATGCTATGTGATTTGGGGGGGAGGGGGAATCAGTAGCTAAAGTGGTGCCCAATAGATGCCTCCTAAATATTGTATGCCTAAAATATATTTGAATCATCAGTTACAGAGTGTAGGTTTCATGGTTTTCAATTTCATGAGAGCACTTATACATTGTTTCCTTGCCATCCTTCTGATCAAATTACACCATTTCCTGACAGGCCATGTTTATATTGTATATCCAGTATTCTCAGTGGGAAGCAGTCCAGATGTCCAGTTTGCATATGGCAGCAATATTTGATTTGGCTCTGTCACTTAGCTCCTCACATTTTTGTCCTTGACTCTGGTCTCAGCTCAGACACTCTAGACCCCATTGTTCTTCCTTTTAGCACCCGAAGCCTGCACCTGCCACCTAAACCTGGCATTTACATTTCAGTTCAGATGTGAAACAGGAGCCAGTTGGGCAGCCCCATCCCGTACATCTCTTTTAGCTGTCAAGTCTGATGGGATCAGTTCATAAATCTGCAAACACTTCAAGGAATAATTACAGTTAATAATGTTCATAAATGACATGAATGCAGATCGATGACTTAGTAATTTTGCATGCTCCATAGTGTAGAAATCAAGATACAGTCACACCCTGGAGCTCCATTCCAAGAAGTGCAGTTCCAGTAATTACATGAGCATAAAAATGATGTCGATAAGTTCTCTTATCTCAAGCCCCTTAGAATGGGAGACAACTGCACAAAATCCTAGAAACCATCAAACAATCAATGGATGGGAGGAGAGGCAGGGCCACATGGAGGGGAGAGGCCTCTGTACTGAGAAGGAACCTGCCAAGTAGAATAGACAACATACCAGATGTTGGACCTCCAAAGGGACCTGAAAGCATATGCAAGGACAGCAGTACACCTTCCCAAAACAAAACATAAGGGTAATGAGACATTATCAAATCAATGAATGGTGGCATTATCTCATTGTGGTGGTCTCCATACCTGACCACCAGAGCAATGGCATCAAAATCTCAATAGAGGCTGAGAATCATAATACACATTACAACTCCCATCAGCTCTAGCCAAGGTGGCCAGGGATGATAGTAGTTATAGTTCAAAACATCTGGAGGGCACCAAATTGGGAAAAGCTGGTCTAGCCGACCTTAGGCAGGATCTACACTACTGCTTTAAAATGGTTTATAACAGTAATGACAACTATTGAGGCCCAGGACACACCCCATATACAGTTTTCAAAGTGTCATATCCTGCTTGGTGCATACCTGGCCTTAGCAATGCTTTAGTCTTACCTTGTTATATTCAAGTCATGTGCAAAAGGGAGTCAAGTGGAACTTAGATTATTTGACATGCTTTAATTTAGCTTATGAAATTCCAGCAGAGTACTAGCATGTGTTGAGGAGAAGTCACATCATTTAAATAGCTATGCTGGAAGTCCAATAGGCATTTTGCTCAGATAACACCACCTTTATGAACTGCTTGCCTTTTAGTTTATCTCACATTTATTTTATATTTCACCTCACCTTTACCAGTATAATTTAGAGGGCTTTCTAGACTTTGTTCATGTAAATGAGCACGGCAGAGCTTTAATCGACTACATTAACTATAGATCTGTATTACTTGTGGTCAAAATGTTCATCTTATGTAACCACCACGCAGACTCTGAAATCTTGCATTCTTTCCTAAAGTGTTTAATTTGTTTTAGTCACATTCTGAGTCTCTGGTGATGTTTTCTCACTGTTTGGGACTGGCTTGTTAACCCACCAGGGAGTTTCAAATCCAAAGCCTAAATTTTATGACTGATAACTGGGCTACTTAACTCTATAAAACCCAAAGCTTTGCACAATGCCCACTGCATGGATAATTATGTATACCTGGCATATGTAAACCATCTCAAAACCATAGGGCATCTCCACATTTTAAATGACAGACACAATTTCTTAGAATACATAGATGGTCTACCAGTGTTTACTGCAGATTATCTGTATGTTTAACCCCAGCTTCCCAAGTATAGGCTCACACAGAGTTTAAATTCAAAACCCAGAGGAGGCTGATCTGATGTCTGTATTAGGACAATGTGGTCAAAAATCCAGCAAAAAGTATTACTTCAGGGAAGTGTTGTGTTACACATTTGCATTCTGTTTACAGCATTTCAGAGCACATGTTCAACCAACTACCACTCATTTGTAAATTTCCACTAATTCTTCTTCCCCTGAGATTTCCCCCTCAATGTTTGATTGACAGAGTTTTACTTTTATTAGCTCTGATAGATCAAACTGGGGATTCCTCCTCTCTAGGGAAATGTCATCTTATTATTTTAAGGTGAATTGTTCAATGTAATGATTGGAATTCCCCAAAGCTAAGGCAGTTAACAGGAGAGCTTGCTGTTTTTGTCAAGTAGTTTGGTTAGAAATTAACCAAGAATATGGTGGCCTTTATGCTTTGAGATGATTTGGAAAACTGAATGAATCAGGGAGGACAATGACCAGATAACCCAAAATGACTCACCAAGATACCAAACGTCCTGATGGATGGGCTGAACAGTAAGGAGGCAACTGTGGCCCAAGACATTTTGCTGCCTGAGGCAAAGAACAAGATGGTGCTCTCTCCCATTTCACTAAAAAACGCCAACTGGACTGGCAGATCAACCTGTGTTGGGTACTGATGATGGGATAGCATTATCCACTGCATCCACTTAAAAGGTGCAGAGCAGGGCACATGGCACTCAGGTTTATCTTCCAAGACCTTGCTGCTGCCACCTCCAAAAATCTGCTGCTTGAAATGACTGCTTCACTCTACATACTGGTAGGGCCAGCACTGTCAGGAGGACTATATTTCAGCCTGGTAGGGTCTGCAGCACCAAGCCTAGGTGAATTAGCAGGCATCACCTACAGAGATTCTAGGTATGAGTGCAGCATGAATGCATGGCAAGCAGCTTGTGGGACTCTGAGTTATAGTGGCGTTCCTTAGGCTCTGAAATATAAGCATTTTGCTAAACGATAAGAAACCCCATAAGTGGTTTCTTCCCCACAGGCTCTAACCATAAAGTGTAGGAATCAGATTTGGGAGGCAGACCCAGCCAAAGTCATCCACTAGCAGGTCCAGCTGTTATGTACATTGTTCTTCTGATCCCAAAGTTCCTCCTGGCTGCTTGGACAGTTCATCCAATATTTAATGCCTGCATGTGTAACCATCTTTTGGCAAGATGTTAGGGCCACCTGCTCCCTACTCCTCGTCTTCACCAGCCATGAATGGTTAACACACAGAGAACGAATAGCTTTATATTCAGGTCTCTGGTATTCAGTTTCTCCTCAGCTTTTCTCTAATCGTTCTGTCATGCACCACATATCAACCAACAGGCTCTCTACCCTTCCATCAGTAGGGATGCCATGGGCATCTGTTTGAGGCTTGAAGCCCAGTGAGAAATCGCTGGCTCAGCCCCCTGTAGGCCAGTCCGCAGATCCCTGGGATTGCGCGACTCATCACATGACAAGTTGGGTAAGCTTGCTGTTTTCTGCTGCCTGGCAACCCATTGTGCTCTCTTCATGCTCATCATGCAGAAGTCCCTTGCCACTAGTGAAGCCCTTGTTCTCTTGCTGCAAGGAGATAGTGAGGGTTTGGCCAGTGGTTACAGGAACTCCTGCTGCCCCTGGCGGTCAAGCCCTCATACTCTCCTTCCTTGCAAGGAAGGAGTGCATGAGGGGTTGACAAGTGGTGGTGGCAGCAGGAGTCCCGTACCAGCTGCCAACCTTTTGCACTTTCCTTGCAAGAAAAGTGCGAAGGGCTGATGGTCTGTGACAGGAACTTCTGCTGTTCCCACTGGCCAAGCCCTCATGCTTTCCTTCTTCTGCAATGAGGACTACGGGAGCTGCCATTTTGTGCAAAATGGGGGCTTGTTGTCTACTTGGATCACTTACATCTGTAAAGAAATGGCCCAATTTATGGCCACCATTTGTACAAAATGGGCATTTACAGATAACATTGAGCCCCCATTTTGCAAAATGACAGCTTGCAGGTGTGGGCCACCTGGTAGCTCACAGCATACAGCATGAAGCATGCAGCAAACAAGGTCAAGAAGGCAGCAGGGGACCCAGGAGCAGCGTGCAGGGTGGGCAAAAGTGAGTTCACCCAACCCTATTACACTTGACTAAGTGCCAACCATCTGTCCCCAACTGTTCTTTTCCACCTACCTAGAACCCCCAGTCAATCAAAATCGGATGTTTCCCAGACCAATCAAATCTGAACTTATCTGATCCAGGCTCCATCTAGAAATATTAAAAGTAATTGTTTTTTTCTTCCGCTTCTGAACATGTCAAAAGCAGTTTTTACTAAGGCAGAGCTTCAACGCAGTAATGGGGCTAGGCCTCAGGCTCAGGCCCTTTCTACACCATAGGGGTGTAGAGGGAGGGAGGGAGAGTGATCCCAGAAGTACCTAATGCACACCATTGGTGCACAGGGACCAGCTGGGGGCCATCCCAGGCAAACAGCCTGGTGTAAAAACTGCCTTACACATTATCACCTCACAGACATCATACAGAGTACTTAAACATTATGAAACATTGATATATGAATCATTTTCCCACAGGGCCATACCAGTCCAATCAGTCCAATGAACCTACAGCCAATTCATGTTGAAAAGATCTGATTAAAAATAGAAGGAGCCCACAACCTAATATGAAAAGACAATGAAGACAAGAACCATGGGTAGAGTGACCATATGTCAGGAAAACCCAGGACATGCCAGGATTTTTGGTGACAAATCCATCCTCCCTCCACCCAAAGGGCAGCTCTACTTCATAGTCAATAGGAATTAACAAAAATGCTTACAGCTCTGTCATTGTTAAATGTAAAGAGCTGAAACTTTGTGCTATGATAGAGGTTACAAAGAGCTTTAGCCATGTCAAATGTAAAATAGATCCATTCATCCATTACATTTTAGAGTTTTTTAAAAAAAAAATAGTTTTAAATTTTTTTAAAAAACAAAACCCCATCATTTTTAAAGGTAAAGACATGAAACTTGGCACCTTGATAGCCCTTAAGTAGGTCTTTAGCCATGCCAAGTTTGAAGCAGATCTGTTCATCCATTGATTTTTATGTTTTTGAAAAATAATTGCGGTATTAGAATAAATGATTTAAAAAAAACATCATTTTTAAAGCTAAGGAGATGAAACTTGGCATCATGGTAGCTCTTAAGTAGGGCTTAAGCCATGCCAAGTTTCAAGCAGATCTGTTCATCCATTGATTTCTAGCAATTTTTTTAAAGTTTGAAGTTTTAAAATTATTTTTTAAACAAACTCAGGTTGTCAAATCTCCTCTTTGGGGTCTTGCACCTTGAGCAGTTTCAGCCCTTGGCATCAAGGGGATCTCAGGTTTTTAGCTAAGAAGTGCTGGGTGAGTAAGGCATCTTTCCTGTTGCAAATTTGGTGGGCAGTCAGGCACCTGGAGCTCAGCAGAGGCAAGGCGTCCACAGATCAAAATGTGGGAAAGGAGAGGTCAGTCAAAGCAGCCCACAGGACAAAACAGAATGGGCAGAGACCTTTTTCCCAGAGTTCCACATCATGGGTGATGAAGGATCATCCTTAGAGAAGAATCAGATATGACCAAGCAATAAGCTGGCATCCTTCGCCCCAGCCACAGGGTACAAATGTGCAGTTGGGAGACTTTGGAAGAGGGAGATTGATTGTTTGAGGCTGGAGGCTTTGGTTTGGCTGCAATGTCTTAGAGAGTGAGATGACAGAGGCTGCACAGACAACCCAGAGACACCTGTTGTAACTTAGCCCTAAGGTGCTGGCATGCAACACAGAACATTAAAAAGAGTGTTTGTGCAGGAAGTAGACAGGAGTTCAAAATCTGGATGTGAAAAGTGGTGCCAACGCAAAAGCCTTGAGAAGCTAATGTATATGTGAGAAGTGTGAATGGGCGAAGTGGTTTCTGCCACCCACAACACCCACCCTAATGTTAGAGAAACTCATGCAATCATACACAAGTTTTTTTTTTTAAAAAAACAACTTTAAAAATAAAAAAGCCGGCCAGATCGCAGCAACCCTGTTAAGCAGCAGATTGCTGTGGAGTGAGGATACAATCAGAAAAGATATTTGAAGGAAGGGGAGAATGTGTCACACAGAGTATAGCAACGAAGTACAGCAAAAGCTACAAAAGTAGGAGTGAGTGAAGTTAATTTCAAATTCATTGGATGTCTCATTTTTTATTTCAGTGATTTTAACATTAAGATGTTCTGTAGTTCACACACTAAGTCATAGTTCACACAACATGCTAAGCCATCATGTTTAGCTCAAAATGCTTAAACGCCATGGCTTAGCATGTCATCTGAACAGGGTTACTAACTTATACCAGACTTACATTCTTTAGAACAAGTAGACAATAATACACTTCAGGCTACCATAAACAATTTATACTTTTTAAACTTTTAACAAGTTTGTTCCTGTTATAGAATTAGTACAGTTGTCTACACCATCACACCAAATCAATCACTGTAAAGTGTGGCCAACCAACCCTACAGGCCTGTGAATGAGTTTCTCCTTGCTTTATCCTCCCCTACAGTACTGTATCCAGATGAGGTGGGAAATTGGTTTGCATTTGGAGCCAGGTGCTGGGGGAGGGAGGAACAGCTTGTTTCATTTGAAAGTGGAGTTTAGGAAATGCTTCTCTTTGAACACATGACTGAGCTTGAAAATGAGCCCTGCTGCTGCCATATTGGGGGAGAGATAAATGGGGTGACTTGAGACCTTTCAAACCTCCCATTGTACCAAATTCTGTTGACAAGTGAAAATGCAAAGCTTTCAAGCTTCACTACTGAAAGGAAGTGATACAAAAGAAATATGACACTATCAAATAAATAAATAGAATATCATATATATATATATATATGTGCGCGCGCGTGTGCGTGCATGCATTTGAAAGGTAGATAGACTAACAACAGAGTAATTTAAAAATATATTTAAAGCTAAGCATTTTAAAAATTGAATTTATCTGATCCAGGCACCATCTATAAATATTAAAAGCAATCGTTGCAGGTGAAAGGAGGGTGGGAAATAAAGAGACAAGACAAATATGAATGGTATAAAACTTGGGCCATATTTATTGAAGATCTGCAAAGGGAAAAGTGGGTGGGCCCCAATCTATGCCAGCTACTAGCTAGGCATTATATCAGGCAAAACATTCTCTGCCTGCTGAGTGGCGTCTGTGAGATCACCACCCCTAGGGCTAGCTCCTTTGGGGAGGGGAGGCCTTCCTGTGTCATCCCATCATGCCATGTTACCACTTAAATCAGGGATATCAACAGGCTCCTTGTGAAACTGCCGATGCATGTTCAGGCCCAAACCCTAGCCCACTCCAAAACACAAGATCCTTGTGGTCAAGGAACTACTTGCCATATTGAGGCTGCAATGCTATACACACTTACCTGAGAGTAAACCTCATTGAACAGAGTGGGGCATACCTCTGGGTAAATACACATAGGATTTCTCTGTCAGTCAGCATGCTCAGAGTATTAATTTTGTCATATGGGGTACTTTTTGGTTGGGTAAAATAATATTTCATTTGAATTTGATAGATTAAGATTCTAAATCTTTAACATGATCTCTTTTTCAGCTTAATTTGACACTTATGAGATTGGATGACCAAAGTTGCATGGAAGTAACATTTGCTGTGAGAAAATGTTGCAGTAAAATCATATTGGCTTAGAGCCAGAGAAGCCCCACATGTAGAGGGCAGTCGAAGGTGACTTTCTCACCCCCACCCCATCTTCCTTCCCCCACAGCTCATCCCATCCAGGAGGGTTCCCCATCCCTCATAAGACACTGTGGGGAGGTTGCTGGGGGGGGGGCAGAAAAGTCATTTTTAACAAATCTTGGGGTCATCTATACAGCACCACTTTCACTGCTGATCCCCCCCCAGAACCCACAGCATTACAATTGTGAAGTGACAAATAGTGTGATATGTGGGCAGGATTGAAAGTGGAATATCCTTCCCAAAACTTCACAGCATCGGTTACACAGCCATAGCAACTAACAATGGGAATCTCAAAGTATTTTTGTTGATATTGTTGTTCTGTTACACTGTATAACTTTGTAGTGGTGAAAGGATGCTTCCTCACCCCTAGGAAGCTACAGACTATAGAGTCTTGGCATTTAACATAATTATCTGTCTTACTTTGGTTCACCGATGGTAACTTCTTGTTGCCATGCCTACAGTTTATAAACGCTCACCTGGGTCCTGCCCCCTACCCTGCAATCTGGTGTAGGGTGACCACATAAAATCCAGGTCAGGGCTCCTGTAACTTTAACAGTTGTAGAGAAAAGGGAATTTCAGCCAGTGTCATTTGTATGCAATTAGTTCCTGGTGAAATTCTCTCTTCATCACAACTGTTAAAGTTGCAAGGGCCCTGCCCTCTTTTGTATATGGTCACTCTAGTATAGTGCATGCACCTTTAACTGTTGTGATGAAGAGGGAATATCACCAGGAACTAATTGCATACAAATGACACTGGCTGAAATTCCCTTTTCTCTACAACTGTTAAAGTTACATGAGCCCTGACCTGGATTTTATCTGGTCAGCCTAATCTGGTGAGGTCTTGCACACACACAAAGGTGTGCCCAGGTGAGGTGTACATGTTCCAACATCATTCCAAAATGGATCCTTCTGTATTGCATTCACCCAACCAGTGACACATGCACAAAGAACTATACACAGTAGAATGACTCCACGAAAATGCATAGCTTCAGGACAGAAGCTGGCAGTTGACAGCTGTGTCATGTAAACAAAGGTTGCAAATTCGTAGTCAAGATGGAGTAAATACCTCACATGTGACATAGTCCTCCTTCCAGCCCTTCTCCGGACCCAAGCCACTGAGAGTCATTTATTATGTCAAAACGTAATATGAAAAACAGCCCTTAGTAGCCAAAGAGGTCAGATCTGGAGGAGGGAAGAAATTCTTTTCCTGGGCTCGAGTGTGAAAGTAGAATCTATCCACAGGTCCTTCCCCCAAAAATCAACATCCTCAATAAATCCACACATAAAAATGATACCACTAATTAGAGTTTGCTGTTGAATAGCCTTGATTGCAGAACATATGATGCCATCAACATTACCCTTCAGCTTGACTGGGGTTGAAAGGAAAACTCTAATGACTAGTAATTAAAAAAAATCAACTAATTACATATTTGAACAATAAAGAGAAAAAGCAGAAATGGAGCTTTGCTAGCTTTCTGATTCTTTATTGCATGTTTTACAAAACTGTGTAATTATAACTGAACATGTTTACTCAAGAGACATGGAAATACTTCAAAAAATATTTGCTGATCTCTGGGCAACTTTTTTTTACTCAAAATTGTCTTAATATTGCATTTAATAAACTTTTAAGTTGGAGTGTTAGTGGGAAAGAAGAGGAAAGCTGGAGAATTACCACCATTGCATCCTCTCAAAGAAACAATTTCAATTTTACAATTAGGCTGGGACGGTTCATTCAGAAGTTACTACCCAGATGTTACTATTCTGACCATGCATGACTTGCACAGTCCTAGTGCAATGACCAAAGAGGAAAGTTCCCCTGTATATGAAGCTGATGCTTGAGCTCTGCTTACATTTTCTTTCCTTCCCTGTCATTATGTCCCACCTGGAAGAGTCCTCCTCAGAGGAGGAGCTGAAGCTCACAGAAGTCCCAGGCACCTCAGACCAAGGCTTGTCATCAAACCCACAGGAGCCTGAGTGTTCAGGAGAGATGGCTGCTGGGCTATCCCTGTCAGGAGAAAGGGACTCTGCCTCTGAGGCAGAGGCTGAGCAACCCCCTCACCTCAGGAGTGTTAGCAACCCCCTCATCTCAGGTTAGTAGGGCTCCTGTGTGAAGGAGCGCTTGCCTCTAGAAAATGTCTACTCAGGAGTAAGGCTTTGGAAGGGAGCTCTGATGACTGCAGCTGAATTCTAGATGGGGTCCAGCAGGCTTTGAGCTGAAAAGCCTTCACTGGAAACCAGCCAGTGTTGGAACAATTTGGTCCATCCTACCTTTGCTGTATAACTTGACTCCTGGACTGTGCTCTGTGATTGGTGCTTTGTTTCCTAACCTTTTGGACTGCCTAATGCCCCTCCTTCTGGACTGCATAATGTACCTGACTGATTTACTGTGTTTGGCCTCTTGCTTGCCATTGTGACCACTCCTATTGTTGCCGGTTCTTCTTCTCTGACTGACGGTTTTCTGGCTTCTGTCTGGACCGAGACCACCTCTTTTGTAGCCTGAGCCCCACCGGATTACCAACTGAAGGCTTGAAGGTTTCCTGACTTCTCTGCAGTCAAAGTTTGCTACAGTCAAACTGGGAAGATGCACAATTTCTCTCTTTAGATTTTATACAGAATTGTGAAATCTGAGTCACTTGTGCATCCATTTCCCTCTATGGATCAGGATGAATGTAGAATTTAAGAAAGTCATGAACACTGTTCTCTTCCGGCAGGCATATCCAGTGGAATTTTAGAATTTTTTAAGGATGTTTTTTAGAATGTTTTAGGATGTTTTAATGCAGTTTTAATAATATGTGTTATGTTTTAATCAGTTTTATGTATTTTATCATATTGTTGTTCCCCGCTTCGATCCAGACGGAGAGGCGGGTAAGAAATAAATTATTATTATTAGTAGTAGTAGTAGTAGCAAACCCAGGATGTGGACAGTATTGCCTCTCCTGACATGAACCTACTCGTACACTACGATCCACATTGAAGGTCCTCCTCCGGTTGTCTACTCCAAGGGAGGCACGGAGGGTGGCAACAAGGGAAAAGGTCTTTCCAGTGGTGGCCCCCCCAATTATGGAATGATCTCCCCGACGAGGCTCGCCTGGCACCAACATTGTTATCTTTTTGGCGCCAGGTCAAGACTTTTCTCTTCTCCCAGGCATTTAACAGCATATGATGAGGGGTTTTGTGTTTTTGTGTTGTTGTTGTGCTTTGACCCAGAAAGATATTGTAATTTTAACTTGTTTTTATGCTTTATGCTTGTAAATTTTGTGTATCGGTGTTTTAATTGTTCAATGTTTTTAATTGTTGAAAACCGCCCAGAGAGCTTCGGCTATGGGGCGGTATATAAATGGAATTAAATAAATAAATAAATAAATTGCATTTCTACACCCAGCTGTTTGACTGGGATTGCCTCCGGCTGGTCCCTGTGTGCCGATGGTGTGTATTAGGTACTTCCGGGATTGCCCTCCCTCCCTCCTTGTGTGTCGATGGTGCGTATTAGGTACTTCCAGGATCATCCTTCCTCCCTCCCTGTGCACCAATGATGTGTACTAGGTACTTCCTGGATCACCCTTCCTCCCTTCTTTTCTCTACACCCCTATGGTGTAGAAAGGGCCTGAAAGAGAGCATTCAAAAATAGCTGGGCAAGTAATTCATGCATATGCTTTCTGCATTACCAGAATAACATGAAAAGGGGAACTTACTTAACTCCTGCCAAGGAGAGCCATAGGTTCACTTTCTTCCCGTCTGAGGAGCTGTAGGATATCTCTCTTGATGCATTGAAGGTTTTTTCTGTGATAGTAGTGAACTTCTGGCAGGATCTGAAAGAGCTCCTTTGTGGTTAGGAAACATTCACTTACCTTTTAACTGCTGAAGGAATGAAACTCTAAATAAAATGTTCAGGATGAGTTCAGCTTCACCGAGGAAAGCAAAAGCCCAGATATAGACCAATCCAGAAGAAAGAGTCAAGACACAGTAGCTGGATTTAAACAGGGGGACATTTTATTGAACTCTGCAAAAGGGGAGAATGCACAGGGTTAATTAATCCCTGGATGCCCCATAGATAACTAGTATGTTGGCTGTTCAGATAAGCTCTATTCTGTCCTGAGTGTTGGGTGGGCTGAAATTCCCACCCAACGTCTGGAGGTGCTGAGGGTGGTACCTCATGATTCCAAGTGAATGTCTTGTTTTTAATGTACTGTAATACTCTCTGGGAGCCTTTCTGACTGAAGAGTGGGTATTAATGATTTAAATATATATATAAATAAATAAAATATCAAGGACATTCTTTCTATTTGACATAAGTAGACACTGTATCTCATTTCCCAAAAAGTGTAATGCAACAGTAACTTGAAAGGGAGATACAGTGAATCTTTAATGAATCACACATTCTTTCTAACAATATTATTGGGATTCTTCCAATGATCTCATTAGTCTTTAGAAACTTTGCAGTCTATAAACAGAGACGTATGAATGAAGAGCCTCAGGGCTTTGTCTTTTTGAAATTACTTTGAAGGGAACTATATTATAATTTCTTAAATGAATGAATTGTGCCACTGGAGCAGGCGGTCCTCTGCTGACAATATTTAAGATTCCAAAAGAAGCCATGGATGATCATTTCTACTAAAACACTCAGATAGTTATCTTGTCACATATAAAAACTTGATCCAAATGAACCCATGAAAAGATATCTTACTAGGAACATTTTATGATCATTGAAAATATTTGCATATATTTTCATACTTATAAAGGACAAAGAGGACTCATTTGAGTGCTATAGTCCACCGTTGCCATATGAAGAATCTCTGTGTAATTTCATTGAGACTTTGGACCTAATCACATTACCCTTCATTTCAGCTTCTGGTTTTAGCTCAGGTCCTGATCAAGTCATGTAGGACTATGCATGTTATGCTGCAATTCTGCGCAAATGCAGAAAATGTGCAGCACTGAGTACAGAATTCAGTTTCCTGAGAATCTCAGCGTTCCTTTATACAAAACAGGGGGGAAATCAAGTTTCTAGCCCTTATGATGGCAAATTTCTGCTTTAAAATCTAAAGACAGTACCTGATGAAATCTCAGAGGCTCAGTGTGTGGCTAAACCAGATTGGCCATAGTTAGGGATGGAGCTTCAGTGTGCCTTATGTAAGCTCCTTTTTTTCCCCCAAGGCCAGCAAAAGCAGAATAATATATGCATAATGGAAAACATCAAAGAACAAAGTAATCAAAACAACCATGCTTCTAATAGGTGGCTGAACAGGTCCATAGTACAATTCCTAAAGCAAATTCTCTTTGCTTTTGAGCTCTATTTAAAACCAGAAGTTTACAACAACAATAATGTTTGAAGTATAGCCGTATAGAACTCCCAAGCTTTCAGATAATGTTTTACAATGTAGATGTATTCTATGGTGGTTTCAATTTTTTTTCCCATTAGTATTCGGTCCTCGTCTACTCACTAGGAAGCTCATATGTTGAAACAGCGGCACATGGAGTGCATCACTGCATTACAAATTCTGTCACAAGCAATGCATCGGTTTATTTATTTGTTCCTTTGGCAGTATCTTTGCCCATCAGATCTGCAGATCATGTCAACCCATCCCAACCTTTGGTGGGACATAAAAGGTAAGACGATTGTGTGTGCACACGCACATGCACACACACACACACACACACTGACTTGGGATAGATGATGATTCTCCTATGTTCCAGCTAGCAAAAAATAGAATGTGCAGAAGTGAATCAGCAACTTTGTGACTGAGAATCACAAGTTAAAGTTTATGCTATTTATGTTATCCAAGGTCCACTTTTTAAAAGTGTCTAAATATGCAAGCCCTTAGCTTATTATTGATTTGAATTGCTTTCATGCTTGACAACACATCTCGAAGATGACTGACAATAAGAGAAAATGTAATAAAATATCAAAGAATTTCTGGCAACATGGCCAGGAAAGACCGTGGCTTGATACCTTGGAGAGTAATTTCTTAGGTATTTAAGGTTTAAAATACATGATTTTATAGATTTTTTTTTAAAAAAATCTTTCTTGAATTGTTCCCAGAAGGCTATGTGCCTTTGTGGCTTGGCATGTAATTATTCGATAATTATAGACTTTCTAAAACACCGTATGAATTCTGTAATTCCATCTCATTTCTAAAGAAATGAGGACATGTTTTATAAAAGGTACAGGATGGCTTGTAATAAGAATGTACAATTTCATTTCCAGCACAATACCAAAGATATGGATAAGCATCTTCAGAGCAAACTCAATCTCTGATTCTTAAGGTTCATTTTTAACATTTCCTCTGGTTCACAAATTCACCGTGGAGAAACTGAAAAGGCCTTTCAAAGTGATTCCCTATCATAATCATCCTATAACAAATACTGGACAATGTCAGTATTCTATCATCAATAATATTTCTTTTGAAGGATGAAGTGTATAACAGGAAGAATGCAAGAGGAAATTAATGCTTCCACGCCAGATTTAAACCAAGTACTTGCACTGAAGCATAGTTTTTCATTGTGTTCATCTGAAAATTTGTAACTTGGATTGAATGGATCTGTTAATTTTGATTTCATTTGCTTTTTCATTTGTCCTATATCAAGTTCGTTTCATCCCAAACTCTAAGAATTTTCTCAGTCTTAAGTTGTGTTTGTCTCAGGTTTTTTTAAAAAAAGTTTGCATGAAAACCTGGATGCATTTTTGTGTATATGAGGATCATCAGGTGGGGGCGGGAATTGCATTTCCCTATCATCGCTTTGCCTCCTGTTTCTGTCTCACAATAGGGATGAGTAGCTTCCTCTTTCTTTACATGGGGAAGAAAGAGGAAGCAAGAAACAACCAAGTGGACTATTCAGTGGGTGTTTTTTTTTTTTTTTTTTTTTTTAGTATAATTTTTATTCATTTTTCAACAAAACAAACAAACATACACATGATGATATATAAACAAACTAACTCCCTCGACTACCCCCGTGCACCCCCCCCCCCGAGACCTACTCCCATTCATTCATCTTCCTTCCAGAATTTTAATGATTCTTTTGAAGGCGAATGTCCCTTTCCCGATCTTAAAACATATTCCAAAAAGGGATTCCATATATCTCCAAAATCACTCTTACTGGACATTCCCCTCATTATTTTCATTTTACATGTCAACATATCATTCAATGCTATATCCCAAATTTCTTTATACCAATCTTCTATTTTATAACTTCGTTGCCCTTTCCAATTTTTAGCAATCATTATTCTGACGGGCGCCAGGAGGTTGTTTACCAATTCTCTATTAATTATATGCTTATTACTGCTATCCCATATTGCTAGTAGAGCTAGCTTCGGGTTTAATTCCAATTTACTTCCAATTATATCACTTATTTCTTTAAAAACCTTTTCCCAGAATTTTTGTATTTGTTCACAGCTCCACCACATATGAAAATAGGTCCCAACCTCCTGACACAGTGGGTGTTTTTATCACGCTGCTTCTCCTGCACACAGAAGGAAATAGTGCCAATTAGCATTACAGCCAGAAGAACTGGATTTTCTGGGTGATACTTTGAAGTGGGAAAAATGACAGAAGGAGTTGGAGATGCGTGGGAGGATCACAGTGTCATCAAAATGTCCCACAAAGATCCGTGACTGGCTAGTCATGAATATGCCATAAAACGCTCCTCTGATGATGCTCTATGTCTCCTTATACATACTTGTATGTGATTTGCCCACTATACATCTCTTTTCTTTGCAAGCATTTTTCTTAATATAGTGCTTTTTTAAAAAAAAACAACTAATTGTACATTTGGAGAACACTGCAAAATTTGGTGAAGTGCAAAGTTTGGAGGATAAGTGAGCTTTAGTCTGTGTATTGGTTTGGAAGTGCAAAATTGGTTAGGTTCACACTGAAATGCAAACCAAACGAATTCCCTCCTCCATCCTTACTTGTAGGGGTGTGTACTGACCCCCCGGATCGGATCGGATAGCAGATCGGAATCGGACCTGGGGGGTCGGATCGGATTGGATCAGATCGGAGGATGGTCAGATCGGATCGGACCCGATCCCGATCCGCAGATCGGATGTCCGATCCGGATAGGACGCCATTTTGAATGCTTTTTCCCATAGCAAAGTATTGTTTTACAAAAATGCCTATAACTTTTTCATTTTTAATGATAAAAGGATGAAACTTGGGCACATTGTAGACTGGTTAGGGATAGTTATCTGTGAGAAATTTCAGAAAGATTGGTGCATGTGTTTTGTGGCAATTAATTTTTTAATAAATAACCAGGAATGCCTATAACTTTGTCATTTTTAAAGTTACACACATGAAACTTTGCCACATTGTAGGTGGTACCTTGGGACCTATGTGTGTGAAATTTCAGAAACATAGGTGCTTGCTTTGTGTGGCAATTAATTTTAGAAAAATGGGTAGTAGTGGGGTAAATACAGTTATGCCTCCCACTTTTTTATTTTTAAAGATACAAACAGGAAACTTGGGCACATTACAGGTAACACTTGGCTTGATATGTGTGTGAAATTTCAGAAACATAGGTGCTTGCCTTGTGTGGCAATTAATTTTTGAAACAATGAGGAAAGAAATGCCTATAACTTTTTTATTTTAAAAGTTAGAAGTTTGAAAGTTGCTCACTTTGTAGATGGATTAGGGTAGTTGTCTGTCAGAAATTTCAGAAAGTTAGGTCCAGGCATTTGGTGGCTACGAATTTTTAGATTAAAAGTTATAAAAGTTTTTCCACAGAGGCTTGGGCTGTCAATTGCACTCCCCCCCTCCCCCGCCTCCCCCTCCCTTTTTTATCTGCAAAACTCGGAGCTTTGACAGATAAAAAAGGGAGGGGAGGCAGGGGAGGGGGGTGCAATTGACAGCCCAAGCCTCTGTGGAAAAACTTTTATAACTTTTAATCTAAAAAATTCATAGCTACCAAATGCCTGGACCTATCATTCTGAAATTTCTGACAGACAACTACCCCTAATCCATCTACAAAGTGAGCAACTTTCAAACTTCTAACTTTTAAAATAAAAAAGTTATAGGCATTTCTTTCCTCATTGTTTCAAAAATACCTTGCCACTACATGCTTGAAGCTATGTTTCTGAAATTTCTCCACATTAGACATACCACTTTGGTTCACATGTGTGATGAATTTTAGAAGCATAGCTTCTAAACCCGTCAGAAACCTGTCCAGGTCCCCCCAGCTCCTGACAGTATTCTTGAGTTGACAGCCCGTCTTCTGCCCCCCCTTTCCCCTAGAAGAGCTGATGCTGTCAAGTTGGGTCTGGGGGCTTTGTTCAGGGATGGGAAAAGGGGCTCCAGTAGGCAATGGCTTGGGGAAAGGCATGGGCACTGGAGGGCTTCTTTACTTTACGGAGGGACGGAGGGGGAGGAGGCAGCTCCCACCTACCCACCCATCCCAGGCGGAGAAGAAGGGGGCGCGCACGGAGGAGCCGAGCACGGAGGGAGAGGAGGCAGCTCTGTCTCCCACCTACTCACCCATCCCAGGCGGAGACGAAGGGGGCGCGCATGGAGGAGGAGGAGGCAGCTCTGTCTCCCACCTATTCACCCATCCCAGGCGGAGACGAAGGGGGCATGCACGGAGGAGCCAAGCATGGAGGGAGAGGAGGCAGCTCTGTCTCCCACCTACTCACCCATCCCAGGCAAAGACAAAGGGGGCATGCACGGAGGAGCCGAGCATGGAGGAGGAGGAGGCAGCGCCCCTTCTTCTCCGCCTGGGATGGGTGGGTAGGTGGGAGCTGCCTCCTCCCCCTCCGTCCCTCCGTAAAGTAAAGAAGCCCTCCAGTGCCCATGCTCCGAGTTTTGACAGATAAAAAAGGGAGGGGGAGGGGGGGAGGGGGGGCAATTGACAGCCCAAGCCTCTGTGGAAAAACTTTTATAACTTTTAATCTAAAAAAAATCGTACCCACCAAATGCCTGGACCTAACTTTCTGAAATTTCTGACAGATAACTACCCCTAATCCATCTACAAAGTGAGCAACTTTCAAACTTCTAACTTTTAAAATAAAAAAGTTATAGGCATTTCTTTCCTCATTGTTTCAAAAATTAATTGCCACACAAGGCAAGACCTATGTTTCTGAAATTTCACACACATATCAAGCCAAGTGTTACCTGTAATGTGCCCAAGTTTCCTGTTTGTATCTTTAAAAATAAAAAAGTGGGAGGCATAACTGTATTTACCCCACTACTACCCATTTTTCTAAAATTGCCACACAAAGCAAGCACCTATGTTTCTGAAATTTCACACACATAGGTCTCAAGGTACCACCTACAATGTGACAAAGTTTCATATGTGTAACTTTAAAAATGACGAAGTTATAGGCATTCCTGGTTATTTATTAAAAAATTAATTGCCACAAACTGCATGCACCAATCTTTCTGAAATTTCTCACAGATAACTATCCCTAACCAGTCTACAATGTGCCCAAGTTTCATCCTTCTATCATTAAAAATGAAAAAGTTATAGGCATCTTTGTAAAACAATACTTTGCTATGGGAAAAAGCATTCAAAATGGCGTCCGATCCGCCGATCCGATCCGATCCGGATTGGACCTCGGTGGATCGGATCAGATCGGAGGGTTGGCTGGATTGGATCGGATTTTTCCGATTTTGGGGCGGATCGGATTCGGATCGTGGATCCGATCCGATCCAATGCACACCCCTACTTACTTGTGACCAACTTGCCAAACACAACCCACCAAGTACCTGGCAGATCACAGCAACTGGATGATGACCCGCCTTTGGATTAACAAATCATAAATTGTACAAGACTGGCCTAGAGGCAATCCAAAGTAATTTCTGCACTGAGCTGTTTATAAACAATGGAATATGCTCTGTTTAAAAGATGGAACATAAACCTTATCACATATCTGGGCAAACTAGGAAAGCAGGGTGGCATATATCAAGGAAGACAGGTTGGTTCGTGAAACATTTATATTTCTCATCTCATCCAAGGGAACATAAGTTGATGACAAAGAAGAGATAACAAAAAATGATTCCCAGTGTTTTGACAAAAAAAAAAAAATCTCCTTAGAATAAATGTTCCTTAAGTGAAGGGTTCCATATGAATCTAATATAGTCAATCTCAATATTCTCCTGGAAATATGTGCTTGTTAAAACTAGAAAATGGGGTTGCATTCCTTTTTCCTTATTAACTCAGCAATTTTAAAATGCAACATCTTGAAGAAGCCCCCTGAATATGGGTAATAATAATAATAATAATAATAATAATAATAAATCTTCCTATGTACATAGGAATGAATAAGAACTTCATTTCCATTCATTTTCAATCAGTCCCCCCCCCCCTGCAATTTTCCACCTTCCGGACTGAACAGACAAACCTCTTGACAGTATGTGTACATTTAAAAAATGAGTATGTTTAAAAAATGAGTACATTTCAAAAATGCCACAATCGATGCATACATTAGGAAAAAATATACAAAAAAATAAGCACACATGTTCAGGTGAAAAAAAAAAACCCACCTAAAGCTGATACTAGGGATGGGCGAATGCACGTCTGGTTTGTCAGATGTTCAGCCCATCCCTGCTGCTGTCCACTCCCGCAAGCTCCTTTTGAGGCAGTCATCTGTCCTCACTCTGGAAATTGCGTATTTCCCCTGTTGTGTAAATGGCGGCTGTAAATGCCCCATTTACACAAGAGTAAATGCATGAATGCTCCATTTGCACATTTACTTTTGTGTAAATGGGGCCTTTACAGCCACCATTTATGCAACGAGGGAAATGCACAATTTCCAAAGCCTTTTTTTACAGCCACCATTTATGCTATGGGAGAAAAATGTAATTTCCAGTAGGGATGTGCACTGGATCGGACCCGATCCACGATCCGAGTCCGGTCCAGTGGGAAATCGGATAAATTATCCGATTTCCGATCCCGCAGCTGGATCGGCCGATCCAATCCGAACCGGTCCGAAAAAGCTCCGAACCGGTTCGGCGGATCGGCGGATCGGCGGGCGCCCACTGGCGCCCACCGCCGCTTCCATTGGCGGGCGCCAGCGGGCGCCCGCCGATGAAAGTGGACAGCGGGGGGGGGAGGAGGGGGGCACTTACCTTCTCGGCCCGGTGGCTCCCGTCCGGCGCCGGCGCCTACTACTACTAGCAGGCTCCGCGGCCTGCTCTAGGGTGGCGCGCCGGGTGATGTCATCACCCGGCGCGCTACTCTAGAGCAGGCCGCGGAGCCTGCTGGTAGTAGTAGGCGCCGGCGCCGGACGGGAGCCACCGGGCCGGGAAGGTAAGGAGGGGGTGCGTGGAGGGGAGGAGGGGGCGCGCGGAGGGGGGAGGGGGGCCCTTACCTTTCCGGCCCGGCGGCTCCCGTCCGGCGCCGGCGCCTACTATTCCCAGCAGGCTCCGCGGCCTGCTCTAGGGTGGCGCGCCGGGTGATGTCATCACCCGGCGCGCTACTCTAGAGCAGGCCGCGGAGCCTGCTGGTAGTAGTAGGCGCCGGCGCCGGACGGGAGCCGCCGGGCCGGAAAGGTAAGGAGGGGGTGCGTGGAGGGGAGGAGGGGGCGCGCGGAGGGGGGAGGGGGGCCCTTACCTTTCCGGCCCGGCGGCTCCCGTCCGGCGCCGGCGCCTACTATTCCCAGCAGGCTCCGCGGCCTGCTCTAGGATGGCGCGCCGGGTGATGTCATCACCCGGCGCGCTACTCTAGAGCAGGCCGCGGAGCCTGCTGGAAGTAGTAGGCGCCGGCGCCGGACGGGAGCCGCCGGGCCGGAAAGGTAAGGAGGGGGTGCGTGGAGGGGAGGAGGGGGCGCGCGGAGGGGGGAGGGGGGCCCTTACCTTTCCGGCCCGGCGGCTCCCGTCCGGCGCCGGCGCCTACTATTCCCAGCAGGCTCCGCGGCCTGCTCTAGGATGGCGCGCCGGGTGATGTCATCACCCGGCGCACTACTCTAGAGCAGGCCGCGGAGCCTGCTGGAAGTAGTAGGCGCCGGCGCCGGACGGGAGCCGCCGGGCCGGAAAGGTAAGGAGGGGGTGCGTGGAGGGGAGGAGGGGGCGCGCGGAGGGGGGAGGGGGGCCCTTACCTTTCCGGCCCGGCGGCTCCCGTCCGGCGCCGGCGCCTACTATTCCCAGCAGGCTCCGCGGCCTGCTCTAGGATGGCGCGCCGGGTGATGTCATCACCCGGCGCACTACTCTAGAGCAGGCCGCGGAGCCTGCTGGAAGTAGTAGGCGCCGGCGCCGGACGGGAGCCGCCGGGCCGGAAAGGTAAGGAGGGGGTGCGTGGAGGGGAGGAGGGGGCGCGCGGAGGGGGGAGGGGGGAGGGGGGCCCTTACCTGCCCGGCCCGGCGGCTCCCGTCCGGCGCCGGCGCCTACTACTACCAGCAGGCTCCGCGGCCTGCTCCAGGGTGGCGCGCCGGGTGATGTCATCACCCGGCGCGCTACTCGAGAGTAGGCCGCGGAGCCCGCTGGTAGTAGCCGCCGGCGCCGGACGTGCCGAGAAGGTAAGTGGCGGGGAAGGGGGCTTACCCCCCCCCCCGGAGCCGTCCGCTTCTATCCGCTGGCGCCCGCGGGCGCCAGCGGATGGAAGCAGGCGGCCCCAGGGGGGGTAGGGAGCGCGGGGGAGGGGGTTTACCTGCCGGGGCCGTCCACAGCGGACGGCCCCGGGGGGGGGGAGGGAGTTAGGCCCCCCCTTACCCACCCGCCGCCATTTTTTCCTCATAGACTTGCATTGCAATGCAAGTCTATGGGGAAAAAAATGGCGGCCGATCCAAAAATTTCCGATTTTTGGATCGGGATCGGACTCGATCCGGTCCGGGGGGCCTCCGATTTTGTCCGAACCGGTCCGGGACAAAATTGGAGGTCCCGATCCGGGTCCCGATCCGATCCGGGGGGTCCGTGCACACCCCTAATTTCCAGAATGTCCATTGTGCTGCAAAATTGAGGTTCCGTATGAGGGCAGGCAGCTGCAGAGTGTAGGAGCTTGGCGTGTTAGTTCACAAACCCGTTATGGGCACCCGACTGGTTCCAGGGGGGGGGGAGGAGACACGGGGGAGTCCATTGGACTTCCTTTTTAATTTTTTTATTAATTTTCAAAGTGCATAGACAGACAAAGTGCATAGACAGACAAAAACATACAAACTATTTTCGTTGTTGATTACTGGTAGAAGGTAGTACATTTAGCATATTTTATCCATTTCTTTATAGGTGTAGTTAGGAGTAAAATCTGTTAAATGATTGGAGATTATGTAATTCTTCATAACTTTACATAATTAGTCTCTTTTCCATAGTTTCAAAAAGGGCTGTGACAAATTCTGCTGCATGTGTCCTTGACTTGTAAATAATATAAAGTTGTACCATACACTGTGGAAATCAGGAGTCTTAACTTTGCCCTTAGCTAAATTCAGTTGATGTGTCAACTTTTCTGCCATAGCTATTTGCCATAGTTCCATATACCAAAATTCTAAAGTTAACAATTCCTCGGTTTTCCAATTTCTGGCAATTACCCTTTGAGCAGCCATCAACATAAATACTATTAATTCTTTAGACTTAACATTTACATTTTGTTCCTTCCAAATTGTTAGTAATGCTAATGCTGGTTTAACATTTATAATTTGATGTGTGATCTTTTCCATTTCTGTAAATATCATATCATATTCCAAAACTGTAACACAATAGGACAGGAGACATGGGGGGTGGGGAGACATGGCAGAGTCCATTGGACTTCCTGACTCAGTCGAATGCCCCCGCAACATCCTTAGCTGATGCAGACTCAAGTTGGAATGAGCTTTGAGTCAGAATTTAGAGAGCTTTGGCGAGGTTGGGTTTTGCTGATTCGTGCATGCATGTGCACACGCTTCCTTAGGAGTGAGCCCCACTGAATTCATTGGGTTTTACCTCTGAATAAACATGCATATGATTGCACTGTTCCTCTAAATACAGCAGCTTCTGTTATGTTTCAGATACATCTTGCAGAATTGTACAAATCAGGACAGAAAAGAACAAAAACAACACACTGCATGTTTACTTTTTCTTTTTAACACCTTGTCTTTAAAATATACTTCGTTTAAGATGCTTCTGTGCAGTCTGATGAGAAGTATGTAATTAGTTCAGCCCAACATTTTTGGTTAAGATTTATCGTGCTGTTTTGCAAGTTGAGTGCAGTGTTCCAATTCTGTATTTTGCAGAATAAAGAAGAAAACAATCTCTGTGTTTATTGGAGCAATGATCAAAACATGAACATTAGATGCCATATCTAGTTTTGAGAAGAAGCCCCAATGCCCAATTTACCTAAAATCAAATCATTCATCCAGAAGACACAGCTTCAAGGAGAATGTTCATTATGGCTGACAAGGGAGCAGAAGCCCCAAGTTAGTGCAGAGAAATAGGAAAGGCGCTAAATGCCATCTGATTCATCTTCTGAATGGAAACGAAGCATTCAAAAGGTAGATGCACCTTATTGAACCTGTTAAATAGGTTTGCCTGTAATGAGCTTACCTTCCAATTGATAGACTTTTCATCACCTGTAGGAATAAACTATCACAAGGAGAGATAGGACAAAGCCATTATATGTAAATCTAGCTTCTTGGAACAGGTTCATTTTTATTTGTCTTCATGTAATATAATTATATGAGGCAGTCACTGTAATATGCTGTTGTTTGTGGTGGAAATGGTAATGAGTGGATTGTTAAAAAGGCTTGGTTGGACAAGTGAGACTAGAGGTACTGTAGCAAACCACTTGGATTCCAGGAAAATAAGGCATATTATTTCAATACTGTGAAAAGCTGTCCAGGATTTCCACATGATTTAGATTGCAGGGAGTACTAGTATGTGGGAAAGAGGATCATTTGGGGGGAGGGAAACTAGCTCAGTGATAGAGCTCAAGCATTGCAAGCAGAAGAATCCAGATTAGGGATATCCATTGCTTGGAAATCTGGCCCTTTGAGGGCTCGACGGATGTCTGCTGGCTACCTACCCAACTCCATGTTTTCCCAGACTCTGAAGACTTTTTTGTGTATATACTTTTCTTACCCTGCAATTTGTGTAAATTGCAACTATACTTTGTGCAATATGGGAGAAATATGCACATTTCTGTGAATTGCAACTGCAGTTTGCACAAATAATAATAAAAAAGAATATTGGCCCACTCACTGCAGACTGAGTTGGGCCAACTAGTGGAAAATGGACCAAAGTCTGTGGGGGGGGGGGGAGCCAATAAAAGCTCTTTGAGTTTTGCCTCTCCAAACAGATTCCTCCATCATCCCTAATCCAGATGTACTTGTGGACAAGACCTGTGCGTGAGAGCATAGAGGGCCACTGCAAGTCAAAGTAGACAATCCTGGATGAGATACCTACCTAGTCTGGTATAAGGCAGCTACATATGTTCCTGTCTCTAGGCTTGCAAAATGCTCATCATTATGATGAACAGGAAATTAGACACAATGGCCCCGTTCAGATGACATCGTTAATCATGCTGGTTAAGGGTTTTTGGTTAAGCAGCAGGGTTAACGGTGTCATCTGACATGTGTTTTCCTTAACCAGGTGTCTCCGCTAACCACATTGTGGTTGGCTTCACTAACCCTGTTCTGCAGCATGGTTAGCGGTGCTAACTTTGGCTTAAGGTGTCGTCTGATACGCACCTGTGATTAAAGGGCCGAAGTCATAGAGCTAGCAGTATAAAGTGGCCTAAATAGCCTAAATTGTGCCACTGCCAGATCTATTAGCACAAGGGCTGATAGGATATAAGACAGAGCATTTGGAGGACTCAGGCACTCATCTAACTGCTTTGTGGATTGCGTGTGGTTAAAGGAACCGGATAGGGTTAAAGGTGTTGTGTGCAAGCATACGACTTGTGGTTAGTGTTAACCACAGAGAGGCATGATTAAACTAACCACAGAGCCTTCAGTGTTGTCTGAATGGGCCCATTGAGGGCCACATATTGCAAGGGATATATATGTGCATTGTGCTTACAAATACTTTTTTCTCATCCCTAAGGATTCCTCTCAGTCATTGGATCCACCCAACATCAGGAACAAAAGGCAGGTTTTACATTCCAAACTTAAGGACTCGAGTTTAAGTTTCACCCAAATATGGTTATCAGATGGCCAGAGGGCTAGGTCAATGTTCCAAACAGCTCTTAAGGCCAGTTTCTCATGCCACCCCAGCCCTACATCTCAGATGTCAATGGTTGTTGTTACCTGGATGGGGCTAGATACATGCCACTGTCTCCTTCCTTTCACATCTGCTTGGACTAGAGCAGCCTTCCCCTACCTGGCAACTTCCATATGCTTTAAACCATATATTCCATTGGCTCTAACCAGCATGGCCACTGGTGTATGAAGATGGGAGCTGTAGAGGACATGTGGAGGGCACCAGGTTGGGGAAGCCTGGCTTAGAGCATTGGGCTAGCAAAGGCAGATTGGCAGCCTGTCTCCACACAACACCAACAACTTGGGACCCCTACCAACCTGCCCAATCACTGAAGTCATCAGAGGCCAGGCTCTTGGTGGTTCCACACGTACCTACGGCCTGATGGGAGTCCACCCAGAGAAGAGCCTTTAGTGTGATGGCCCCCTTCCTATGGAACTCTCTGCTTCTGGAAGTCAGGCATGTGCCGACATTGGTTGTTTTTGGCATCTCTTGAAAACAGCTCTTTTCCAGGCAGCCTTCCTTGGTTGACCAGCCTTGATTTTATTGGCATTCTGTTTTTAAAGAATAATTTTAATAGCATGTTCCTCCTTTTTATTTATTGTTTATTTTATTGTTGTTCACTGCTCCAGAATCTGTCTAGAAGTGGAACATATACAAATGTTGCAAATACATAAATAAATAATACCTATGGATAGACAGTTAATTGCATGGTATGATGGGGCAAGAACTCCCTTTTCTTCCTACCTCATGCATCTCCACCACAGGCTGAGCATGAACAGAAATAGGTTAGGACAGTCTTCCACAACATGGAGCCCTTCAGGCATTTTGGACTACAACCCCCAGCATTCCTGACCATTGGCCATACTGCCTGGGGCTTAAGTCCAAATTGTCTGGAGGGCACAAGGTATTATTATTGTTATTATTATTATTTCTGTACTGCTCCATAGCGGAAGCTCTCTGGGAGGTTTACATTAGATTAAACAATTAAAAACTATACACAACATTTAAAACCGCAAAAACCATGTTACATACACAGTAAATACCTCTAAAAACAACTATGAACAGTTTTATACACTATTATAAAAACAGATCCAGGATCAATTGACGCTCATCACATATTGCTAAATGCCTGGGAAAAGATAAAAGTTTTAACTTGGCGCCAAAAAGATAGCAATGTTGGCATCAGGGGGGCTTTGTCGGGGAGATCATTCCATAATTGGGGGGTCACCACAGAGAAGGTCTTCTCCCTTGTTGCCACCTTCCAGGCCTCCCTTGGAGTAGGCACCCAGAGAAGGTCCTCAGATGTTGAACATAGTGTATGGGTAGGTTCATGTCCGGAAAGGTGTTCCATCAGGTATTGTGGTCCCGAGCCCTGTAAGGCTTTATAGGTTAGAACCACCACCTTGAATTGGCCTTGGAAATGTACAGGTAGCCAAAAGAAGCAGGCCAGAGTCGGTCTTATATGTTCAAACCTTCTAGTCCCTGTTAGCAATCTGCCTTACACATTTTGCACAAGGTGCAGCTTCTGAACTATCTTCAAAGGTAGCTCCACGTAGAGTGCATTGCAGTAATCTAACTTGGGGGTTAATAGAGCATAGATAACTGAAGCCAGGTTATCCCTGTTCAGATAGGGGCATACCTGAGCTACCAACTGAAGTTGATTGAAGGTACTCCGTGCCACCGAGGCCACCTGAGCCTCAAGTGACAGAGATGGTTCTAGGAGAACCCCCAAGCTATAAACTTGCTCCTTCAGGGGGAGTGCAACCCCATCCAAAACAGAATGAACACCCTCCATCCAGTCAGCAGAAGCACCCACTAACAGCATCTCAGTCTTGTCTGGACTGAGTTTCAGTTTATGAGCCCTTAATCAGTCCATTGTCACAGCCAGGCACCATTTCAGCACATCCACAGCCTCACCTGATGAAGATGAGAAGGAGCAATAGAACTGTGTGTCATCAGCGTATTGATGACAGCGCACTCCAAAACTCTGGATGACAGCACTCAATAACTTTGAAAAACCTTATCAATTGTTCATGGATTTAGACTTGAGTCAGATTAAATTTCAGTCTCTCACATGGTAGACATAATCACACACCAATGTCCACATCCATTGCACATCAGCACGTCACACTGAGTAAGTCTCCTGCACTGTGCTCTGACAGGGATGCTTGTCTGATCTTCTGTTTATATCAGATCTTGTAAATATGGAGCTGGCTGAGCATTTCTGGATGATGGAATGATTATATGTTTCTTTCAAAAGATTCTTTGAAGGAACGGCATTATCAAAATATAATTGCTTGATCTAATTTACAAACACAGCAATAAACCCTGGACAAATCTCACTTCCCCCACTCTCTTGCTTGGGAGAACTTTTTCATGTTTTATAATTGCATTAAAATAAATATCTCTTTTTCTAGAGATATTTTGAGTTGCTTATCCTGAGCCTCAGTGGTGCATTCGTTGTTTCTATTCTTCACACACGCACACACGCACATACACTGAGTGAAAATTTATCAATAAACTTACTAGCAGAATTTCAGTATTTATTACAGTTAAATGGAAGTATCATGACTCGATGTAGTTTCCTTAAGGCTATTTTCAATAATATCCTAACTTCAAAGGGGAAAACACCAATAAGTGCACAGCTAAGGTAGGGACAGCCAAAACACAAAGACATGTAATTCTTTGTCCCCAGAGGATAACATGGTAGCTTTCTCTTCACACAACAACTGGATTCCCAGCAGTAGAGGCAGGGACAGCAATTACCAACGTAGGCTGCACCCACCCATTACGTCCACAGCCTGAGACAGGGGACTTTGACTGTCAGTCCTTTTGGGACACTCTTAAAGGTTACGGAATAGGGCTGTGGCTTTACCCCCTGCTATTCCTAAGCCTCAAGCCTGAAACAGTGAAATGGGAACAATTAGCCAAGCAGAAGATGGGGCCATAGCTCAGTGTGATAGAGCACATGCTTTGTATGCAGAAGACCCCAGGTCCGATCCCTGACTTCTCCAGGTAGGATGAAGGAAGACTCCTTCCTGGAATCCTTGAGAGCAGCTGCCAGTTAGTGGCAACAGCACTGGGCTAGATGGACCAATGGTTTGATGCAGTATAAGCAGCTTCCTATATTCCTATGAACTGGTACTGGAAGAAGGCAGACACAGCTCTAGAGTAGAGGGTAAGTTTATTTGCATAAGGGAAAGGGATAAAAAGGTAGACAAGATGCAGAGAAAGCTTTGGAACAATGCTCCAGCAAAAATAACAAAGCAGTACCTAAAGGTACCCTATACCTTATTTAAGTATGAGTCTTCTAATAGGACAGGGTCAAATCCAACTGCAAAACTCATAAGCATGGCAGCAAGTTAATGTATGAAGGCAAAGACAAATTAGCATCTCCAAGCCTCCCCATCTTTTGCTCAAACCCCTGACAACTCCAAGATTTTAATGAACCAATATCAGGTTGATTACCACAGTGTTCCCAAACCCAGAAAGTTCCCACAGGAAGATGGCTGAGATAATTCAATCTCATTTAAATGAGGGCCTTTCTACACCTCCTGACATTCCAGGAGAGGGGGGAGGCTCTCGTGATATCCCAATCGCGAGAGCCTCCTCCAGTGTGCAAACATGGTGTGTAAAGTCCCAGAAGGACACCACACCCACCATATTTTCTTTTAGGTCCGGAGGAGGGAGCACACTTGCACTCCAGCACAAAGTGTAAGTGTTTTTTTTTAAAATGAAATTGGGGCCCCAACCCTCTCCCTGCCATCCCAGGGTTGGTGAAATTGCTGCCTCCCCTGATAGGCATGGAGCTGTGCCGCATGGCTCTGTGCCTGTTTCTGGTGCCTGCTTACTCATGAGTAAACGGGCACCAGGTGGGACAAGTGCCCACACTTCCCATGGTCTCAGGACATTCCCGAGACCGTGGGAAGAATCGGGTTTTCCCAGGAATTCTTTATCCCGGGGAAAACCCATGCCCATCCCCCCTGGCCCCGGGAGCAGCCAGGGACATTTCCAAGGGAAAAACTGGAGTAGAAATGACCTGTGTCTTACTCTGTCTCAAGATAGACCAGGCAGGATACGACACTTTGAAAATGGTTTGAAAAATGTATATTTAGTGTGTCCTGGGCCTCAACAGTTGTCACTACTGTTATGAACCATTTTAAAGCAGTAGTGTAAATCCTCCTGCCCAGGTTACCTCACAACGTGGCATTTCAACTTGGCCAAATAGAGTGGTCACACAGAATACAGAGAGAAAATGGAGTTCTTGACAGGAAGTAAAGTGAGGATGGGATACCTGCTGAGGACCATGGGCCATAGTTCAGCATGACAGAATCCATGTTTGCATACAGAAGGTCCCAGGTTCGATCCCCAGCTTCTCCAGGTAGGGAAAGGAAAGAATACTGCCTGAAACCCCGGAGAGCCACTGCCAATCAGTGTCAACAATACCAGGCTAGATGGACCAAAGGTCTGACGGAGTATATGGCAACTTCCTATGGGCCTAATGCCCATAATCTCCAGAACTTTCAATCTAGATTTCCAGACTTTCCCCAGGCCATGCCCTCTCATTGGCCCTGCTCTATGCCCCAACAACATAGCTGATGGAGGGGATCTTGCACAAGTTGGGAAAGGAGAGTGCCTGGGTGCAAATGTCTTTTCCTCCCTGTTGCATGCTGAGCAATGTTGAAAGTCACATCTGTAATTTGGTTCAATTTGCACTCAGGTTGCTGGAATTCAAGCCTAACAGATTTCAACTCATGTGGAGCTCAACAGGAAAGAGGTTTCCCACCCCATGGATTAAGGGAACAAATATTCTACAGCTTGCCAGTCCTGTAGAACAGGTGTGGGTAGCACAAGGCCTATGGAGCACGTTTCACCCCCTCAAGACTTTTGGCTGGTGCACAGACAGCCTCTGAACGGCATGAAGTCTAAGAGGGTAACAAATATTGAACAGAATTTATTGATTATAAGAGCTGGAATAGACCCAGGAGAACAAAAGAACTATTAAAATAAAATTAACATTTATACTAGGAAACATACATTCAAGCATGCCCAAACAAAGTGATACTTCAGTACTGATGAGTTAGCAATTTGCCATCCTCTCAATTTTTAAAACTTATTTTTTACTTGTCTCCTCTCCTCTCCAAACTGTTATACTTTTAAAATGGTAATTGCAAGAACTATGTAACTTTAAGAAATGCTACCTGAATTGGCTTTTTTCCCCTCTGCCCTCCTTATCTTTTTATTCTTTTGTGTGGTGTCTTTTGAATTGTAAACCTGCCAGCAAGGATTTTCTTTTTTGCGGTCAATCTTATGTAAACTGTGCTGGAACCATCTGAGCTGAAGAGCAGGATAAACAACAACAACAACACCTCACATTTAATAAATGAACAAAAATGCACTGAAATCTCTGGCAAACTCCTCATTAACATGATTAACCAAATCTGTAGTGAAATTTGAAAATTCTCCAGGTTAGAGAATTCATAGAAAGAAAAATAAATAAATAAATAAATAAAGATTGGTAGACACTGCATGATGTACCACATGATATTTCAGACAATGTGATCTCAGTTTGATAGCTCTTTCAGATTTTAAGGAAAACACCTACTAAGAACCAATGCAAACCAGAAAAAATGAATCTTGTGAGTGTTCTCAGGATCCAAATTCATAAATAATTAAATAATAATTAAAGTATGCCTTATTGAGGCAGTTCCCATGATGTTCAGATTGTATACACAGTGGCATATCTAGATCTACATATAAGCAGTTTTGGCCTCCCTTTTTAGGAATCTTGGATTGGGACTAAATTGTTTCTGGGAAGCAGACCAACATCCCAATAGAGCAATAATTCATTTTGCTGCAGCAGCAGCTTCCTTCATCTGAGATGTGCTCCAGTCAGAGCTCCATTTACAATTCAATCATACTCAGAAGTAACTCCCATTGAGACCATAGGATTGAATAGGATTGCAGCCGTAGGACTTTATTTATTTAAAATCATTTTTAAGATCCTGCTAGCACGATTTTCTTTCTGGTTTTGTTCCTCTTCTCTTAGCAAACCTTGACAGAGAAAGCAGAAGTGGATCACATTCACATTGACATGATTTCCAATCTGGGGTTCCTGGGAAATTCTGGGGTATCACATCTGGGATCCTGAGATCCCTCTTGTGCTACCCAGATTCTCTTGAAAAACTGGAAATCCTAAAATGAAAGTGACTTTGGTCCATTTATTCAACTTTAGACTACTATTTCAATAACTAGTAAATAAAACTGAAACAATTTGCACTTCATGTAGCAATCACCTTCACATTGATATTGTATCATATTCCATTTAATTAATAACATCTAATTGGTTCACACAATATTATTCCTCATCACACACAGGCTGAAACCTAACAGTGCTCTGGCGAACCCGATCTGTTAATTTTAGATCGCAGGTTCTGAAGTGATGACCCAAGCAGGTACTTCCATTAATGAGAATCTTGCATGAGTAAAATTGAAGTTTCAATAGTGTTTTCCAGCCAGGAGTGATGAACTAATTAACTTCCTACATGCTGAACTTTGGTGCTTTGGTTTATCTGAGTAGAAATAATTTAAATTACGGAGGGGGGGGGAAGTGATATAGCTTTAATATCTCTCTCGAATTCATTTGATATTTTTTCTTTCAAAAAACAGGTTTTAGCTTCTACTATAATCATGGCAAATCCATACTTATTCACTTTTAAAAGTGCTTCTGTTATTTATTATAGCCTGGTTTACACTGTCAAATGTAACTATGGTCTGAGACCACAGGAGTGGAGGAAAAGATTTGTATGAAAGGTTTAATGGCCATCTTTGGGAAATATTCAAATACAAGGTAAGGACTATGAGCAGCCACATCCTTCTCTGGCTTGGACTTAAAATTGAGATGAATACCACTCTACCCATCACCCACAACTATGACCCTATTCAGATGATATCTAAACCACGGTGGTTAAGCATTTTGAGCTAAACATTGGGCCTGTTCAGAAGACACCTTAAACTTTGCCGTTTAAGGCTTTTGATGAAGCAGCAGGGTTTAAGGTGTCTTGTGCGATGCATTTTGCTAAACCCTATTCACGCACTAACCCCTGTCGGACCATTTGCAGCAGGGTTAGAGGCTCTAACCATGGCTTAATGTGTTGTGTACAACAGCATGGCTTGTGGCTAGTGCTAACTTCAGAGAACCACAGTTTCGCTAACCACAGAGTCTGAAGTGTTATTTGACAGGCCCACTATGGCTTAGCATGTCATATGAACTATTCCTAACCACAGGAGCAATATAACCACAGTTTAAACATGCTCACTGACCATTTACTGCAAAAGGGTTAGCAGCCTAACCATTGCTTAGCTTGTTGTCTGAACAGGCCCTATGTGTGTTTGCATGTATGCGAGAGATTTTATCACCACTGCCTTTTTTCTTGAGAAGAAAGTCCCAGTAGCAACATTCTTGGATCCCAGTTGACATTCTTTGTAGAAAACTAGGTATTATTTATCATCATCATCATCATCATCATCATCATCATCTCTTTTCTCCAAGCTGTTCATTGTATCTTACACACTTTTTATCTTCACAGCAACAGCAATAATAATAATAATAATAATAATAATAATAATAATAATAATAATATTCCACAGTTCCTCCAAGGTGTTCAGTATATCTTACAAGGTTCTTCCACATTTTTACTTCACAACCGCCTTGTGACTGGACCAAGGTCACCCAGTGAGCTTCATGGTTAAGGAGGGATTTGAACCACCAGGGCCTTCCCAATCCTAATCCCACATTCTAACCTAGTCCTTCACTCTGGACCCATCTCAGTCTTTTGGGAGGAACAGTTTTCTAGAGGTCCTTTTCTGTTGTGACATCCAGAACGTGGGACTCCCTGCCCTGGGAGGTTTATCTGTCCTCTTTTTACTGGTGTTCCATTGTAAACTGAAACTCTGGTTTTTCCAATAGGTTTTTAATTTAACTGCAGCCTGACTGATGGCCTTGGCCCTCTGATTCTCCTTTGGTTTCAGTCTGCTGCCTTTTACATTTTTTTTTTAAAAAGCTCTTACTGTTGTGTTTTTGATGATCAATTATTATTTTGTAACCTATGGAAGCAGCCTTGAATATGCCATGTTGGGGATGGAAATATGAGGTATAAATCCTGTAATAATTAAATTAAAGGAAAATAGCTTGCCCGAAGCCACCTAGGAAACTCCTGGCTGAGCTGGGTTTTGAAAAAACAAAAACAAACCAACAAACCATCCCAACCCCAATTCCAAGTGGAGTGTAAAAAGAACTTGATCGTATTAGCCTCTGTTCATTCTTTGGGCTATGGGTAATGATGTGTGTTTCATCTGAACTGACTAGCATAAAACACTGATTCTAAGCTTGCTTTGTTAATAGGATGACCCTATTCCTAGAGGGGCAGATCTTAAGAGATGTGAATGAGTGTCAAAGCAGTCCTTCTTCTTCTTCTTCTTCTTCTTCTTCTTCTTCTTCTTCTTCTTCTTCTGGAAAGCCGATTTTAATGAACTCAGAACTATGATAAGTAAGGTCCCATGGCAAGTGACCCTAATGAGAAAAGGAGCCCAAGCTGGGTGACAGTTTTTTAAAAAGGAAATTTTAAAAGCACAATTACAAACAATTCCAACAAGAAAAAAGATAGAAGACAACAGAAGAAAACAATGTGGCTCCACAAAAAGCTTAGAGATGACCTGAAAATAAAAAAGAATACATATAGGAAGTGGAAGAAAGGACAGGCTACAAAAGAAGAGTACAAACAAGTAGCACAGAAGTGCTGGAATGGTATCAGGAAGGCTAAAGCTGAAAAGGAGCTGAGGCTAGCAAGGGATGCTAAAAGCAATAAAAAGGCTTTCTTCAGATAGGTGAATATTAAAAGACAGAGGAAAGAAATGGTGGTTCAACTGCTTCATGAGGATGGCAAATTGGTAACAGCTGACAAAGAAAAGGCCAAAGTGCTCAATTCTAGGGGTGTGCACCGGATTGTGTCTGATCCATGATCCAGATCCGATCCGGGCTGGATCGGATAAAATTAACTGATCTGATCCTCAGCACCTGGATCGGCTGATCCAATGATCCAATCTGAAAAGGACCCGATCCGGATCATATTGGATCGGAGGATCGGCCCCCCTCCCCCCATTCGCGCTCATCTGCCAAGGCCATCCACAGCGGACGGGCCTGGCACGTAAGGAGCGCGAGGAGGGGCTTACCTGCTGGGGCCATCTGCTGCCATCCACAGGCACCAGAGGGCGCCAGCAGATGGCAGCGGACAGCCCAGCAAGTAAGGAGCATGAGGGGGGAGGAGGGAGGGGCCCACTTACCTGCCGGGGCATCCGCTTCCTTCACCTGCCATAAATCTACTGAGAACTAGGCTTCGTGGCCTAGTTCTCAGTAGAGCGCCAGGTGATCTACTGAGGACTAGGCTGCGAAGCCTAGTTCTCAGTAGATCTACGGCAGGTGAAGGAAGCAGACGGGTCCGGCAGGTAAGGAGGAGTGCAAGGGGGAGGAGGGAGGGGGCCCCACTTACCTGCCGGGGTATCTGCTTCCTTCACCTGCAGTAGATCTACTGAGAACTAGGCTTCACGGCCCAGTTCTCAGTAGAGCGAAGCCTAGTTCTCAGTAGATCTACGACAGGTGAAGGAAGCAGACGCCCCAGCAGGTAAGGAGAAGTGCGAGGGGGGGCTTACCTGCCGGGCCCATCCGCTTCCATCCATGGGCACCAGAGGACAGCAGCAGATGGCCCCGGCAAGTAAGGAGCACGAGGAGGATGAGGGGGCTTACTGGCCGGGGCCATCCACTACCGTCCGCTGGCACCCACGGGCACCAGCGGAGGGTAGTGGATGGCCCCGGGAGGTAAGAAGCATGAGGGGGGGACAGGGATGGGGGAGTTAGACCCTCACTCACCCCCACCACCATTTTTCCACATAGACTTGCATTGGGGGAAAGCTTTCTTTCCCCCAATGCAAGCCTATGGCGAAAATGGCAGTCCAATTTTCGGATCGGGATCAGGTCTGATCTGATCCAGAGGACCTCAGATTTTGTTCCGATCTGATCCAGAACAAAATTGGAGGTCACGATCCGGGTCCCATTCTGATCCGGGGGTCCATGCACATCCCTACTCAATTGCTACTTTGGCTCAGTATGACCCCCTGGAAAAAGTGAAGTACAAGCAGGATTGAAATTTGAGATTGATAAACAAATGGTCAAGGAACACCTAATTTCTTTGAGTGAATTCAAATCTCCAGGGCCCAACAAACTGCATTCCAGAGTAATAAAGGAAATGGCAGAAGAAATCTCAGAACCACTGTCTATTATCATTGTGAAATCATGGAAGACGGGTGAAGTGCCAGAGGACTGGAGGAGGACTAATGTTATCCCTATCTTCAAAAAGGGCAAAAAGGAAGAATCTGGGAACTACAGACCAGTCAGTCTGACATCCATCCCTGGGAAAATTTTGGAGCAGATTATAAAGAAGTCAATCTGTAAATACCTTGACAACAATGCAGTGATACTAGAAGCCAGCATGGATTTGTCAAGAACAAATCCTGTCAGACTAATCTGATCTCATTTTTTGATTGGGTAACCTCCCTTGTGGACTGTGGGAATACTGTGGATATAGTATATCTTGACTTCAGCAAAGCTTTTGACAAAGTGCCCCAACATTCTGATTCACAAACTAGGTAAAAGTTGGCTAGATGGAACAATTATTAAGTGGAACTACAGTTGGCTTCAGAATTGGACTCAAAGGGTGTTTCTCAATGGTGCCTTCTCACAGTGGGGGGAGGTAACCAGCGGGTGCCGCAGGACTCAGTCCTGGGCCCAGTGCTTTTCAACATTTTTATTAATGATTTGGATGAGGAGGTGCAGGGAATGCTTATAAAATTTGCAGACAACACAAACTTGGGTGGGATCGCTAATACCTGGAAGACAGAAACAAACTCCAAAGTGATCTTGATAGACTGGAGCGCTAGGCTGAAAACAACAGAATGAAATTTAATAGGGATAAATGCCAAGTTCTACACCTAGGAAAAAGAAACCAAATGCACAATTACAAGATGGGGGATACTTGGCTAATCAATACAAGCGAGAAGGATCTTGGAATTGTCGTAGATCACAAGCTGTATATGAGCCAACAGTAGGGTGACCAGATAAAATCCAGGTCAGGGCTCATGTAACTTTAACAGTTGTAGAGAAAAGGAAATTTCAGCCAGTGTCATTTGTATGCAATTAGTTCCTGGTGAAATTCCCTTTTCTCTACAACTGTTAAAGTTACATGAGCCCTGACCTGGATTTTATCTGGTCACCCTAGTCAACAGTGTGTTGTGGCTGCAAAAAAAGCAAATGCTATTTTGGGCTGCATTAATAGAAGTATAGCTTCCAAATTGCGTGAGGTACTGGTTCTTCTCTGTTTGGCACTGGTTAGGCCCCAATTTGTGTATTGTGTCCAGTTCTGGGCACCACACTTCAAGAAGGATGCAGACAATCTGGAGCGTGTTCAGAGGAGGGCAATGAGGATGATTAGGGGTCTGGAAACAAAGCCCTATAAGGAGAGACTGAAAGAACTGGGCATGTTTAACCTGCAGAAGAGAAGATTGAGGGGAGACATGATAGCACTTCAAATACTTGAAAGGTTGTCACACAGAGGAGGGCCAGGTTCTCTTCTCGATCAACCCAGAGTGCAGGACACGGAATAATGGGCTCAAGTTATAGGAAAACAGATTCCGGCTGGACATCAGGAAAAACTTCCTGACTGTTAGAGCAATACGACAATGGAACCAATTACTTAGGGAGGTGGTGGGCTCTCCCACATTAGAGGCATTCAAGAAGCAGCTGGACAACCATCTGTCAGGTATGCTTTAAGGTAGATTCCTGCATTGAGCAGGGGGTTGGACTCGATGACCTTATAGGCACCTTCCAACTCTACTGTTCTATGATTCTATCCTCCTCCTCCTCCTCTTCCTTCTTCTCTATAGTGTAAGGGCAAGGTCCTGATCTGGATCAGAACCATAGTGTGAGAGGCAGGGGGCTTTAAACTTCCCCACTTCTATTGTCCAAAACCAGATTAGGAATCTGTGCCTATAGTTATAGTACCAAATACTAATCCATTTGACACTAAAAATTGCAGGCATATGAGCCTCAGTCAAGGTCAGGACTGCCACAGGGGGGAAGGTAAAACCCCTCTATCCTTCATGCTAAGGTTCCAATCCAGATTGGGACCTGGACCTTATACTACAGTAAAAACAGAAATGCAATACATAGCGACTCACTACTGCTTTACGCAGTGGAGGCTGGTGGCTCCTATTTGGGGTGTGTGTGAATTCACTCCGAGTTTCAGTCAGAACCAGTCAGAACTCTATAGGAGCTATCCAAGTTGCTGAACCCATTTGGGCTCTGAGAGACACATGCCATATCTTCAGCTTCCCCTTTCACAGAGTTGCAGGGAATGGGGAACCTGCCTCCTCAAGAACTAAAACACCTGTCCTTTTGGCATACAGCTTTCATATTTGTAGCTCAGGTAATACATCATATAGCTTCAATCCTCCCTGAGAAGAGCCCTGGGACATGCAAAAGTTTGCATGCTATCACCATATGAAGTTGGCGTGATGTAGTGTATTATTTATTAATTTTGCCTCAAGCCATCTTTTGCTAGAGATAGCAGCATCAGAAGAAATTTTAAATCTACTGTTGCTTGCTGGTATCTCTAGGCTTAGACTCACATCAGGATCAGAGAGGTTTTCGAGCCACTAGAATAATTGTAGCCCCAAACTGGTACCATAGACCATTCTGCTAATGACTGGTGTCAGAAAGTATGATTCAAAAAGA
This sequence comes from Anniella stebbinsi, assembly GCA_029215795.1. Lineage (NCBI taxonomy): Eukaryota > Metazoa > Chordata > Lepidosauria > Squamata > Anniellidae > Anniella > Anniella stebbinsi. The sequence continues at coordinate 222,707,101 of JARDYH010000003.1, forward strand.
AGGATGTACAAATAGGAGAGGCAAATTTACAAGGTATGTGTTAGGGATGTGTATTGTATCATTAAAATGTCCAATAACGATACGATAAGGTTGTTATCAGCTATCCGATTAATGAGAATGATACGATAGAAAAACCTCCGATAAGTATTCAATCCGAAAATTTTCAGCCTGATTATATCGGATTTTTTTTGGATTACCGGACCTCCATATAAATAAACCTATAACTTCTGTATTTTCAAAGTTAGAGGCTTGAAACTTGGTCACAGTGCTTATGGGGTATGCCTAAGTATGTGTATGTAATTTCAGAACAATCTCTCCATCTCTGTATTTTATATGAATTTTTGAAAGATTGTGCACCTTTTTTTGACAGATCTCTGAATGCACATGGCGAGCTGTCATTCTGAGCTGTCAGAAATTAAACAATCTTTCAAAAATTCATATAAAACACACGGTTGGAGGGATTGTTTTGAAATTTCATACACATACTTAGGCATACCCTATACGCACTGTGACCAAGTTTCAAGTCTCTAACTTTGAAAATACAGAAGTTATAGTCCTTTCTGTCTCAAAAAGCAACTCTATAGGGCAAAATAGGGATCGGAAATAAATATCGGATTTCTGATAATTATCGGAAATACAATACGATTAACCTCCGATATAATCCGATCCGAAATTTTTAAAAAAGTTATTTCTGATATTGATACAATACAATAATTTTGGGCGTGCCATGCACACCCCTAGTATGTGTGGTGTTACCCCCTCAAGTGTTTCTCTTGTATATGTCTGGATTAGTATATCTGGTAAGTATGGAATGTTGAACTGAGTGGTTGTGGTTTATGATGTAATAGGAGTTTGGAGGGTGGTTGGTGTTGGTTTGTAGAGTGAGAGGAGTTTTAGTTGTCTAGGGATTTAGGATTAGTGTGGAGAGTTTAGTGTAGGCAGGGTTGAAGTTATTATATTCTGAAAAAATCTTTGTTAACTAAAATAAACTTATTATTAATTTGTTAGCTACCAAATACCACATGTCAGCTTGGCCTTATTTACCTGCCCTACCAACACACACACACCAGATTATACTCACAGTTTAGTTTAGTTTACAAGAAGATCCTGAATTAAATCTTTTCCCCTCATAGTTAGTGGGAAGGTTTTATTTAACCCTCCCTCAGGTTTTTCAAGTGGTGGTGCTTGGCTTGAGAAGGGTTTATGTAACGTGCCTGGTATAGGGGTTACGTCGCAGTATGTGAAAAGTTGGCTCTATTTCTCAGTATGTGACTTGATGATGGAAAATCCTGTTCTTGCATATTGAAATGTAAAAGTTGATGGATACCAATAAAAAATAAATATTATCAGAGTATTTTTATTTCATTTGTAACATTTATAATAAAGTCTCTCAGAATAGTCTTCCTTGGTTAATGCTAATCAGTTAAAATGTGATGCACTCACTGATTATTTATTATTTTGAATTCTTAGTCAAGTCTTCCTTAACCTGGACCAGTTCTACACCAAGCAGGATATGATACTTTGAAAACAGTTTGAAAATTGTATATGGAGTGTGTTCTGTGCCCCAACAGTTGTCACTACTGTTCTAAACTCTTTTAAAGCAGTAATGTAGAACCTTCCCTGGTGACGTTGAGATGACCTGCTTGCAAAACTGTATGAACAGTACATTTGCACACCCGATTGTGCGACCACTTGCACATATCTCCTCTGCAAGCACAGTGTGCAACCACTTACATAATGTAATGTTTTGGAGGAGCTCCATTAACACTATTTGAGTTTGCAAAATGACACTGTTGGATATTGGCCAGTAGGATGATGCTTGGCCTGCTGATTCATCATTGGATCTATCCATAGATCTGTGACATTCCATAATGAATGAATAAGATGGAATTGTACCCTTGAAAATATATGCCCTCTCTATTGGGGTGCTTGATTGAGGGCAAATGCCTAAGCATGTGAGAGATGAGAATCTCCCCTCAGACTAGGGTTAGCATGAGCTTCCGGCTGGGTCCATGAAGGCAGCGGACCCCCTCACATCCGGCCATCATGGATTCAGGTGTGCCTAGTACCCCTAGTACCAGGTGTGCCTAGTACCCCTTTGCTCTCCTCCCCACTTTAAGCCCTCCCACATTAACCCACATGCATCAATAGGCTGATGGGTCAGTTTTTGGTGGAACATTGAATCCCTTCTGGGTTTCAGTCAGAACCAGCCAGAACTCTAAGGAAGCTATTCAAAGTGCTGAACCACATACCCATAATGGGTTTATCACAGTGGATAACTGCTTTAGAGTTCTGGCTGGTTCTGACTGAAACCCAGAATAGATTCACAGCCCCACCAAAATTGGGGCCACCAGCCTCCGCTGAACAAGAGTAATGTGTTCTGCAAGTGTTCATGGCTGTGTCTCCTGCTTTCTATTCTAGGCCCTCCCATTATGCATAGTAAGTGGAGGGAAATAGGGAATGAATTACCTATGTGAAATATTGATCATATTACTTAGGCCCCTTTCCACCTTCCACTCTGTACTGATTTCCAATGCATTTCCAAGTCTTAAACTCATATTGTACTAGGGAACTTTTACAAGTTAATTATACTAAAGGTAAAATGTTGGTGCTTGGGAAGAAAAGGAAGAAACAGCAGTGGAAATTGGGTAATCAGTTGCTGGAGCAAGTTGATTCATATAAGTAGCTGGGTCCTGGTCTGCTCTGGATCCTGGTCTGCTCATTTGAAAGCCACTGCACTGGCAGCTAATGTCACTGCCAGGGCTATTTTTTCTTTCTCAGCTGGAAGTTAGTGATCTCGCGGCTTGAGCTGTATAAAATGATATTATTGTCCCAGCTTTTATATGGGCCCCTGATGTGGGTTTATTCAGATATTATGGCCCTGGAATTGGAACAGCATAGATTTGTCTGGAGCCCTGTGTGGGCCTAGATCCGCCCCCCAAGGCAATTGTCTGAAGGGAGACGGCCTGTTGTTCAGTGGGACAGAAGGCAGCAGTATAAAGATGTTGAAACTCATAAAGCTCTACACCTTGGGACTTCGGTATGTGATCAAACACCTTCTCAAATACATACCTCACCTTTTGTTAACACCTTTTCCATCTGTATTTTGTGAATTGTCAGGAGTCTTTCATTCTGTCATCCACTCACTAACAGAATTTTGGTGGGAGAATTTCATTCTACTTCTGCTAATTTGCATGTATGCTAATTCATATTAACAGGGGGAATGGACATCAAAAGAGCAAATGCAGTTCAATGTTGTCTTGTCGAAGGGCCCTCAAAATCCTGGAGCAAACACTGGGTCCAATATTGCAGCTACACAAGCAGTGTGGAGGCCCCTCCACTATCTCAGGCAGGTGACTGAGCGTTTGGTGCAGTTGGGCAACACCACTGCCCAATGGGTGGTCCACAGGGTGTGTGAAGCTCTATTTGTGTATACAAGGAAGTGAGGTAGTGCATTCAAGGAGGTAAGATCTGGGCCTAGTGGCATGGGTTCAGCCCAGAGGAAAGGATAGTGCTTGGGAGCAATCACAGAGAAAGGACAACATGCCAGGTTTGCCCCAGGAGGATCCGACAGCACTACAAAAGGGTGCCTGTGTATGATGGATCTGCTGAAGGACTTTTCATTCAAGAGGGAATGTAGTCAAGGGCAGTTATAGGATACAGGCAAAGAGTGCAAAGGAAACAATGACTGTGGGCGTGCTGCTCAAGCTCATTTGAAAGAGAAGGTTCAATAGCTCAGCTCCTAAAATGAATAGAAGCCTTCCTGTAGACTCCTGTCTCCTTGATTGGATTTGGGCTGGCTGCCAGTCCCCATATCACAAAAGCTCAGGTGGGGGAGGCGAGCCCCAAAGGCCCCTCACATATTAGTGTTCTTTTACTAATGTACAACACCATCAGAATTTCTTTGATGAGGCATTTCATAAATACAAAAATAAATAAACAAATAAACAAATCAATAACAAAAGCAATGAATATGGCATTCTGGATGACAGAGAGAGAGACAGAGACAGAGACAGAGACAGAGACTGATTGGTCTTTGCAAAACTGGGAGTGCAACTACAAGGTTCTTACCTGTGGACTGGGAAAGCAACCCAGACAATTCGATGCCGACAAGCACAATAGAAAAGATTTATGGATTAAGTTCTTCAAGGGTGTCCCCCGCCTTGCTTGTCTCACATTCATCAAGTGCCAATGATGACATAAAAATGTTGGTTCCCTCCCACCCCCACCCCCTACACACACACACACCTCTTCTTAAGCTCCCACTGAGTGAATGTCAAGGAATCCCTACTGGAGGGAAACAATACATACAAATCATCCATCCACTGAACTTTCAGAAATGTGAGCCTTTCAGTCCTGTAATGTCTCAGGGAAACTAAGATGTCACTTGAGTCCCACAATAGGGATATTGGTTTATCAGTGTTGGAATCCAGCTGCTGTATTATATGGCTATGGAGGAACAACAGCCATTTTAAAATCCAATTATCTGGATTCCTGCTGTCTTGTCCCTGCTATGCTTTTCGACAAAAATCACTGGAAATTGATATCCCTACTGTTAAATATACTGGCATGTCTCTCAAATGCAGACCTCTCTCACTCTAACTCTCTCTCTCTCTGTCATGAGTACTGCTTGAAGGGGTCTCAACATGAAGCTTCCTACATCCCTCGAGACTGTTACTTCATGGTGTTGAAACAAAGGATTTAGAGAAAGCACAACTTTGTAAGGGAGACTGTACTTGCCATAGTAGCAGGATTGAGACAGAACAAGGTGACGTGACAGAGATGTCAATAGCGGGTCTGTAGAGAGGGAGAGGAGTTTGTATTTATATCTGTGCATCTGGTCATGGTCTTTTGCTACAATAGTTGCTCTTCTTTTGCAGCCCCATCCCCTCCTGCTTCCTTCCTTCCCCCATTTCTGGTTTTCCATCCCCCCAGTACCACCTCCATCCCCGGCTCCTTGATCTCCAAACCTCCCAGCAACCAGGTGAGTTTGCTCCTCTTCCACTGCTCTGCCAACAAGAAGGTGTGCTCCTTGTCTTAATAGCGGTGGAGACAGTGCTGTTCTTTCCTGCTTGGCTTTTGGAGGTCTTTTGCCTACTCCTGCTTTTGTGGGTTTTCATAGCATCATAGAATAGTAGAGTTGGAAGGGGCCTATAAAGCCATCGAGTCCAACCCCTTGCTCAATGCAGGAATCCACCTTAAAGCATACCTGACACAGATGTTTTGTACACAGATGCCATCATACACAGCATCCTTTTGCATATAGGTATTGCTGGATCAATTTCTGCATATGAAACTTTTAATTTGTGTTTCCTTGGACATCTCTCTGGCACTGCTCTTTGGCTGCCTAAGAGACATAGAATTTAATACTTAATAGCTGCAAATCCAAGCTGACTCACTCAACAGGGGAAAAAAGAGAAAGCAATGAATATTGTGATTTCATCCCCTGCCCCCAGAGCCCAGTAGCTGCCACACTAAATACACTTTTCTTGGTAGAACGAGTACTACCTAATGGCTGTATAGTAAAGCATGTTGAGCATAAACAATGCTGAAAGGGTAGGTTTGGATCAAATGCAAAATGATGATAGGTCCTAGGGATGTTCCATTTGGAAGAAGACACGAGGCCCCTTCAGGTATCCTCCTCCATGTGATCACAATCACATGGATGAAGAGAGTGGTTCTATGCTCTCTGACCCCACCCTTGATATCACATCCTCATTGGCCCAACCCCTGCTCTCCACACCGGATGGGAGATCAGAAGGGGGAAGCATGCTCTACACACTTCAGTCCCCTCCATCCCCAAATTGAGACGGGGTCTACTCCCCTCTACAGACCTTCCCTCTAATTTATGCACAGTGTGGGGCAGAGCCGGTGGCACGTGATAGGGCTGATGGAGCAGCAGACACTGCTACACTCTCTTCCTCTACTCTATTACAATTGTATGGAGGAGCATGTCTAAGTAAGGTTACTGAGGTCTTAACTTTAGAGCTATGACAAATGGTTTCTTGAAATGTTCCACCCTATTTAGGAGCAGAAAAAAATGGGCGAGCCAATTCAATTAATTTCTCCAAAGAGAAGTAAAAGTCTCCAACAGATTCTTGTGGTTGGGTCTGACTAGTAGTGGGAGTAGCACAGCTTCTGCTCTCCCCCCCCCCCCAGTGCTTCTTCTTGTTATTGTAGTGACAGCCTAGCCACCATTTTTAGGGGTGTGTGAATTCCCCCACCAGGCTCAGGGGGGCGCTCGCCCAATCACCACTGTTGTCCACAAGCACTTTCCACGCCACGCAAGCCTCTTCTGAAGCCCAGCTTGGCCCGGCAACCGCTCAGCAACCACTTGCAAAATTATGCACTTCCTCTTTCCATGTTAATGGTGGCCGCCATTGGTGTGAAAGAGGGAAGTCTGCAATTTCCCCCTTTCATGTTAATGGCATTCATCCCTCCCCACTCCCAAAAGGGTTCTAGGTGTAGATGAGCCCCAAATCCCCTATTTGCGAGGATACCTTTTCCACAAGCCTCTGGCTTAGTCTAGTACCCCTTCTGATTTTCTGTCTTTTCAGGTGGTGTCTTCACCAAGTGCTTGACGGTTTCTCTGCCTACCCCTCTGAGGCAGAGTCCTTGTCCTTGTCCTCCACAGGTGATGCCCTTATGGCAGTTGTCCCTGATGGCTTGGGCTTCTCCTAGTCTACTGGCAGATCCTGGACATTGCTGGTGGTGTGTGGTTCTTGGTCCTCCAACTCTTCTTCCTCTGGGGGCGGTGTCCAGGGAGGGTGGTGGTGGTTGTAGAGACATGGTGGCTGCCACAGAAAATGGTGGTGAATATTTGGGGAAAATTCTGTGAAATGGCCTTCTTTTTCTAATGGAGTAAGAACAAAAAAAAGTCAGAAATGTTTTTGGAAAAAATGTCTTCCAAGAAATTTTGGCTCGGCTGTACTTCATGTAGTATTATTCTCTTCCTTTTGGTTTACTTCCATCCCCCATCACTCTCTTCTCTTGTCACACTTGGGAAGCAGAATCTTTCATACTTTTTTTTTAAGTGACTTGCAGATAATATGATAATTAAATGTATATAGTGTATATAGTATATAGTATATAGTATATATACTATAATGTATATAGTATATAGTGCTTATAAACAGCTGGTGACACTTTTTGTTCCTGTAACTGAGAATTTTGCCTCATGTACTCCTAAGGGGCTACTCTGTCCTCTGTAAAACTTTAGTTTTACGGGAACTGTAAAGTTCTTTCTTACAAAACAGAAAGAAAGAAAAAGATTAAAGCAAAATATCTGAAAGACAAAGAATTCCCAAAAGCCATGTATCGGTTATGGCTAAGCCTGTGAAGAGGTAACCCGTCAGCACTTCCTGCTTTCCTCCCACCCCCACCAACTCCCCAAAAGAAGAAAACATAAGCAGGGTTACCAGTGCCAAATTATTGCAAGGCTTGCAATATTTGGCACCTTCCCGAAAGACGCCGCTTTCAAAATCATGTGTCTCGTTTACTAGGGATGTGCACTGACCCCCCGGATCGGATCGGATAGCGGATCGGAATCGGACCTGGGGGGTCGGATCGGATCGGATCGGATCGGAGGCTGGTCGGATCGGATCGGACCAGATGTCCGATCCGGATCGGACGCCATTTTGAATGCTTTTTCCCATAGCCAAGTATTGTTTTACAAAAACGCCTATAACTTTTTCATTTTTAAAGATAGAAGGATGAAACTTGGGGACATTGTAGACTGGTTAGGGATAGTTATCTGTGAGAAATTTCAGAAAGATTGGTGCATGCGTTTTGTGGCAATTAATTTTTTAATAAATACCCAGGAATGCTTATAACTTTGTCATTTTTAAAGTTACAAACATGAAACTTTGCCACATTGTAGGAGGTACCTTGGGACCTATGTGTGTGAAATTTCAGAAACATAGGTGCTTGCCTTGTGTGGCAATTAATTTTAGAAAAATAGGTAGTAGTGGGGTAAATACAGTTACGCCTCCCATTTTTTTATTTTTTAAGATACAAACAGGAAACTTGGGCACATTACAGGTACCACTTGCCTTGATATGTGAGTGAAATTTCAGAAACATTGGAGCTTTCCTTGTGTGGCAATTAATTTTTGAAACAATGAGGAAAGAAACACCTATAACTTTGTCATTTTTAAAGTTACACACATGAAACTTTGCCACATTGTAGGTGGTACCTTGGGACCCATGTGTATGAAATTTCGGAAACGTAGGTGCTTGCCTTGTGTGGCAATTAATTTTTTAATAAATACCCAGGAATGCCTATAACTTTGTCATTTGTAAAGTTACACACATGAAACTTTGCCACATTGTAGGTGGTACCTTGGGACCTATGTGTGTGAAATTTCAAAAACGTAGGTGCTTGCCTTGTATGGCAATTAATTTTAGAAAAATGGGTAGTAGTGGGGTAAATACAGTTACGCCTCCCATTTTTTTATTTTTTAAGATACAAACAGGAAACATGGGCACATTACAGGGAACACTTCACTTGATAGGTGTGTAAAATTTCAGACAGCTGGGTCCAGGCATGTGGTGGCAATTAATTTTTGAAACAATGAGGAAAGAAACGCCTATAACTTTTTTATTTTAAAAGTTAGAAGTCTGAACATTGCTCACTTTGTAGATGGGTTAGGGGTAGATATGTGTCAGAAATTTCAGAATGATAGGTCCAGGCATTTGATGGCTATGGAATTTTTAAATTACATGTTTCAAAAAAATTTCTACAGAGGCCAGGTCTTCCTTTCCTCCCCCTCCCGCTTCCCGCGAAGAAAAGGAAACACTGTCTCGTCTCGATCCCTTTGATCCTTGCTAGTATCCATTACAGGGCTCGTGTCTGCTTGAGTAAAAAAGTGAAAGTAGGAAAGCAGACACGAGCCCTGTAATGGATACTAGCAAGGATCAAAGGGATCGAGACGAGACAGTGTTTCCTTTTCTTCGCGGGAAGCGGGAGGGGGAGGAAAGGAAGACCTGGCCTCTGTGGAACATTTTTTGAAACATTTAATCTAAAAATTCCATAGCCATCAAATGCCTGGACCTATCATTCTGAAATTTCTGACACATATCTACCCCTAACCCATCTACAAAGTGAGCAATGTTCAGACTTCTAACTTTTAAAATAAAAAAGTTATAGGCGTTTCTTTCCTCATTGTTTCAAAAATTAATTGCCACCACATGCCTGGACCCAGCTTTCGGAAATTTTACACACCTATCAAGTGAAGTGTTCCCTGTAATGTGCCCATGTTTCCTGTTTGTATCTTAAAAAATAAAAAAATGGGAGGCGTAACTGTATTTACCCCACTACTACCCATTTTTCTAAAATTAATTGCCATACAAGGCAAGCACCTACGTTTTTGAAATTTAGCACACATAGGTCCCAAGGTACCTCCTACAATGTGGCAAAGTTTCATGTGTGTAACTTTAAAAATGACAAAGTTATAGGCATTCCTGGGTATTTATTAAAAAATTAATTGCCACAAAACGCATGCACCAATCTTTCTGAAATTTCTCACAGATAACTATCCCTAACCAGTCTACAATGTGCCCAAGTTTCCTGTTTGTATCTTCAAAAATAAAAATGTGGGAGGCATAACTGTATTTCTCAGTGGGAAAGTGCAATGCAATGATTCCCTATGGGAAAGTGCAATGCAATGATTCCCTATGGGAAAGTACTGTCCAATGAATCCTTATGGGCAAGTGCTGTCCAATGAATCCCTCATTGTTTCAAAACTTAATTGCCACACCAGGCAAGCACCAATGTTTCTGAAATTTCACACACATATCAAGTGAAGTGTTCCCTGTAATGTGCCCAAGTTTCCTGTTTGTATCTTCAAAACTAAAAAAATGGGAGGCGTAACTGTATTTACCCCACTACTACCCATTTTTCTAAAATTAATTGCCACACAAGGCAAGCACCTATGTTTCTGAAATTTTACACACATAGGTCCCAAGGTACCACCTACAATGTGGCAAAGTTTCATGTTTGTAACTTTAAAAATGACAAAGTTATAAGCATTCCTGGGTATTTATTAAAAAATTAATTGCCACAAAACGCATGCACCAATCTTTCTGAAATTTCTCACAGATAACTATCCCTAACCAGTCTACAATGTCCCCAAGTTTCATCCTTTTATCTTTAAAAATGAAAAAGTTATAGGCGTTTTTGTAAAACAATACTTGGCTATGGGAAAAAGCATTCAAAATGGCGTCCGATCCGGATCGGACCTCATCGGATCGGATCGGATCGGATCGGAGGTTGGTCGGATCGGATCGGATCGGATTTTCCCGATTTTGGGTCGGATCGGATTCGGATCGTGGATCGGATCCGATCCGATGCACACCCCTATCGTTTACTCTTTCTTCCCTTCCTTTCTGTTGAAGTCATAGTGGAAAGGGAGGGAGGGAGCTCAGAAACCTGAGCCAAGATAAGAGCTATATAGAAACCAAAATGCAAGTAGCAAGATCTCCATTATTTTTTTTAAAAAAAATACTTTAAATATCTCCATTTTCATTTAAGCGCCTAGCAGTAGCAACTCTACTAATGACATCCTACACTTTTCCAGATATGATTCAAGGGGCTATTATTTTTTAATTTATAAAGCCCTGAATGGCTTGGACTGAGTAGCTAAGACTCTGACCATCTTCCTCTATGGGGCTGTTCACACAACATGCTAATCCATACTTAGTGGTTGAGTGTGGACTGTTTTGTATGGTGGGTTGTTTGTTGAGCCATGGGTTAGGTTAGCTTGTTGTCTGAACACAGCCAGGGTGACTTGTCAGCCATGCAACATGGCTTGTTAAACACCTTAAACAATCCAACAACAAATCATGAGTTCTCATGCTGGCTTTTCAAGAAAATAAGCCACACTGCATGGTTAACAAGCCACCCTGGCTGCATCGACCATGGTATACTTCTGGGACGACTGGCTGAGTTGGGAGTGGGAGGCACTGCACTGCAGTGGTTCCGCTCCTACTTGGCGGGGCGGCTCCAGAAGGTGGTGCTTGGGGGACATTGCTTGGCCCCGTGGATTCTCCAGTATGGGGTTCCTCAGGGGTCAGTCTTGTCCCCCATGCTGTTCAACATCTACATGAAACTGTTGGGAGCGGTCATCCGGAGTTTTGGGGTGCGTTGTCATCGGTACGCTGATGACGCACAACAATGAAGCTATGGATGTGCTGAACCAGTGCCTGGCTGCGATGATGGACTGGATGAGGGCTAACAAACTGAAACTCAATCCAGACAAGACTGAGATGCTGTTAGTGGGTGGTTCTGCTGACCGGATGGAGGGTGTTCAACCTGTTCTGGATGGGGTTGCACTCCCCCTGAAGGAGCGGGTTCGTAACTTGGGGCTTCTCCTAGAACCATCTCTGTCACTTGAGGCTCAGGTGGCCTCGGTGGCATGGAGTGCCTTCTACCAACTTTGGTTGGTGTCCCAGCTACGTTCCTATCTGGACAGGGATAACCTGGCTTCAGTTGTCTGTGCTCTGGTAACCTCCAAGTTAGATTACTTGGAGGTTACTTGGAGGTTACCCGTGAACTGGCCGCGGGAGAACAGCGGTGCCGTGAGTGGAGGGAGAAGGAAAGACAGAGTGCAGCGGACATCTTTGCACTAACCTCCGCCCCCTCTCTTTCTCTCTCTTGCGTGCGCGAGAGAGACGGGACGACCAGAGGCAGCTGTGAACTGGCCGCGGGAGAACAGCGGCGGCGTGAGTGGGGGGAGAAAGAGAGACAAAGTGCAGCGGACATCTTTGCACTAACCCCCGCCCCCTCTCTTTCTCTCTCTTGCGCACGCGAGAGAGACGGGACAACCGGATGCAGCCGTGAACTGGCCGCGGGAGAACAGCGGCGGCGTGAGTGGGGGGAGAAAGAAAGACAAAGTGCAGTGGATACCTTTGCACTAACCCCCGCCCCCTCTTTCTCTCTCTCTTGCGTGCGAGAGAGAGACGACGGGACATCTTGGAGGTGACTGAAATGTGTCTGGGAGCATCAATATCTGTTGTATGGGGCAGAGGGAGATATGGCGATAGCAGGACGAAATGCCGTTACAGGGGAAGGAGAGATGGATATTTAATACCCATCTTACCTTCCGGTCGCCCTGCTACCCCGGGGATCTTGGGGAATGATCCAGGCCACCCACAGAACCTTTCCTTGCTCCTATGCAATGCCAGGTCGGTTAAAAACAAAACAAGCATAATCTATGACCTCCTCATAGAAGAGGAGGCCGACCTGGCATGCTTCACAGAGACCTGGCTGGGAGATGACAGTGGCCCGATATGGGCTCAGGCTCTCCCAGCTGGGTACTGTGTTAGTGAGCAGGTGAGGGAAAGTGGGCGGGGGGGCGGAGTAGCTGTGGTCTACAAAAATCATCTTAACCTGACCAGACATCCTGTCCGGCAACTGAATCACATCGAGTGTGTGTACCTGAGTCTGAAGACCAGGGATAGACTAGGGATTCTGTTAGTGTACCGGCCACCCCGCTGCCTGTCAGACTCCCTGGCCGAGCTCACAGAACTGGTCTCGGAGCTGGTGTTGGATTCGCCCAGGCTCTTGGTCCTGGGCGATTTCAACATCCCATTCGAGGCCAGTTTGTCAGGTGGGGCTCGGGAGTTCATGGCATCCATGACAAACATGGGCCTATCCCAATTGGTCTCTGGACCCACACATTCAGCAGGTCACACCATCGATGCTGTTTTCAGTTCCGAACAGACGGATCTGTGGGCGGAGGTACTGAATACCTCCAAATTGTCATGGACAGACCATTTTCTGGTCAGGTTTAGTATCATGGCTACCACCCGTCCCTGCAGGGGTGGCAGACCAATTAAGATGGTCCGCCCTCGAAGGCTGATGGATCCTGCTGGATTCCAGAAAGCCTTGGAGGGTTCCATGGCTGGTATCGTCGACGATCCTGTAGAAGCCCTGGTCAATAGATGGAATCAAGACCTAACTAGGGCTATTGACACGATCGCCCCCAAACGTCCTCTCCGGCCCGCTTCTAATAGGGCGCCCTGGTATACGGAAGACCTCAGGGAGTTGAAGCGGAAAGGACGACGACTGGAGCGCCGATGGCGGAAAACTCGACTTATATCTGACAAGACACGACATAGAGAACATCTTCGTTTCTATGGAGTGGCAATACGTGCAGCGAAGAAAGCTTTCTTCTCTGCACGCATTGCGTCTGCGAATTCGCATCCAGCAGAACTGTTCAGGGTGGTGAGGGGTCTAACTCAGGCTCCTTCTCCCCTGAATCCGATTTTAGAGCCTTCGGCAGTTCGCTGTGATGCCTTTAACGATCATTTCTCAGATAAAATCTCTCGGATAAGAGCCGACTTAGATGCCATTGTTATAGCAGAGGTTGACAGTGGAGTGTCCAGTGACTCCGCGAGTAGGATTACACTTGATCAGTTTCAGTTAGTGAGTACCGAGGACGTGGACAAGGTACTTGGATGTGTGAGGAAGACGACTTGCCCTCTCGATCCCTGTCCTTCCTGGCTGGTCGTCCAGGGAGGAGATGCAGTTAGATCACATCTACAGCATATCATTAATGCATCTCTCAGGGAGGGGAGCTTTCCATCATGTTTAAAAGAGGCGGTGGTAAGGCCGCTTCTAAAAAAGCCCTCCCTGGATCCCCTGGACTTTAATAACTACAGGCCAGTATCAAATCTTCCATTTTTGGGCAAGGTGATCGAGAGAGCAGTTACTTTTCAACTCCAGGCAGTCTTGGATGACACTGATTTTCTAGACCCATTTCAAACCGGCTTCAGAGCAGGATACGGAGTTGAGACCGCTTTGGTCGCCTTAGTAGATGATCTATGCCTTAGTATCGACAGGGGGAGTGTGTCCCTGCTGGTACTCTTGGACCTCTCAGCGGCTTTTGATACCATCGACCATGGTATCCTTTTGGAGCGCCTGGGGGAATTGGGAATCGGGGGCACTGTGCTTCAGTGGTTCCGATCCTATCTCTCGGGCAGGCTCCAGATGGTGATGCTTGGGGATAGCTGCTCTTCAAAAAAGGAGCTGCTATGTGGTGTACCACAAGGTGCCATCCTTTCCCCAATGCTGTTTAACATTTACATGAAACCGCTGGGAGAGATCATCCGGAGGCATGGGGCAGGGTGCTATAAATACGCTTATGACACCCAAATATATTTCTCTATGCCTTCGACAACATCGTCAGCTAAGGATAGTGTGTCTCCTCTGAATGAATGCTTGGAGGCGGTAATGGGCTGGATGAGGAAAAACAAACTGAAGCTGAATCCAGACAAGATGGAGGTGCTTGCTGTCAAAGGCCCCAACCTGGGTCTGGAGGTGTGTCAACCAGTTCTGGATGGGGTTACACCCCCCCTGAAAGATTGTGTTCGCAGCTTGGGGGTACTCCTGGATCCGTCGCTCCAGATGACAGCTCAGATTGATGTGACGGCCAGGAGTGCCTACTATCAGCTTCGGCTGATACGCCAGCTGCGCCCCTTCCTAGAGTTGGAAGACCTAAAGACGGTAGTGCACGCACTGGTAACTCGAGGCTCGACTTCTGCAATGCGCTGTACATAGGGCTACCTTTGTGCCTAGTCCGGAAACTTCAGCTTGTTCAAAATATGGCAGCCAGGTTGGTCACCGGTACACCTAGGGGTGATCACATTACACCAGTTTTAAAATCGCTTCACTGGCTGCCAATCAGTTTCCGGGCGAAGTATAAAGTGTTGGTTATTACCTTTAAAGCCCTACATGGTTTGGGTCCAGGGTACCTACGGGATCGCCTTCTCCCGTACAATCCGCCCCGCACACTTAGGTCCTCTGGGAAGAACTTACTCAAGCCAGTCAGAACTAGGCTGGCGGGTGTTACCCAGAGGACCTTCTCTTCCATCGCTCTCAGACTATGGAATGGTCTGTCTGAGGAGGTTAGACAAATTGACAGTCTTCATGAATTTAAGAGAGTCATGAAGACTGTCCTCTTCCGACAGGCCTATCCAGATGAATTTTAAGATGTTTTTAATGTTGTATTTTTCTCTTGTTTTTAAAAAAATTTTAACTGTTGTGATTTTTATGGTTTATATTGTTGTTGTTCCCCGCCTCGATCTGGAGGGAGAGGCGGGCTACAAATAAATATTATTATTATTATTATTATTATTATTATTATTATTACTGCAATGCACTCTACGTGGGGCTGCCTTTGAAGACGGTTCAGAAGCTGCAGCTTGTGCAAAATGCAGCGGCCAGAGTGATAACAGGAACCAGAAGGTTCGAGCATATAAGACCTACTCTGGCCCAGAGTAAAGCATTACACGGCTTGGGACCACAATACCTGATGGAACGTCTCTCCCAACACGAACCTACCCGTACACTATGATCCACATCGAAGGTCCTCCTCCGGTTGCCTACTCTAAGGGAGGCATGGAGGGTGGCAACAAGGGAAAAGGCCTTTTCAGTAGTGACTCCCCAATTCTGGAATGATCTCCCTGACGAGGCTCGCCTGGTGCCAACATTGTTATCTTTTCGGTGCCAGGTCAAGGCTTTCCTCTTCTCCCAGGCATTTAACAGCATATGATGAGGGTTTTTGTGTTTTTGTGTTGTTGTTGTGCTTTGACCCAGAAGGATATTGTAATTGTAACTTGTTTTTATGCTTTATGCTTTTAAATTTTGTATATTGGTGTTTTAATTGTTCAATGTTTTTAATTTTTGTAAACCGCCCAGAGAGCTTCAGCTATGGGGCGGTATATAATTGGAATTAAATAAATAAATAAATAAATTCAGAAAACACAATAGTCCATGGTTCAACAACCATGTTTCAAAACAACCCACACTCAATCACTGAGTGTGGGGTAGCTTGTTGTGTGAACAGCCCCTATGCATCTTTGCAATCTCAAAGATAGTTCTGAATCAAAATTAATGTGCAATTGTATAATGCAATTGACAGCTGTAAATTGCAACATGACAAAGAGGCATTTTTTTCTTTTGTTTTCTTCTGTGTATGCAAACTGGGAAGCCATAGGCAATAGCATATCTACCTCAACTATATAGTCATCATAGTGGAAATCTAAGGTCAACTTCTAAGGTCCTCCTCCAAGTGCCTACTCAGAGGGAAGCTCGGAGGATGGCAACAAGGGAGAGGGACTTTTCAGTGGTGCCCACCACGACTCTGGAATGATCTCCCTGATGAGGCTGTTATCTTTTTGGTGCCAGGTCAAGACTTTTCTCTTCTCCCAGGCATTTAACAGCTCATATTGAGTTTTGTTTTAACTGACCCCTGGATAGTTGGTATGTAATCTGTTTCTATGCTTTTTAAGGTTTTAAATTTTGCATATTGGTTTTCAAATGTTCAATGTTTTTAATCTTTGTAAACTGCCCAGAGAGCTCCTGGGCAGTATATAAATGTGAATAATAATAATAATAATAATAATTCACATGACTCCCCTCACGTGATTTAAGATCAGCCTGGGAAACTTTGCTTGTGGCATCCTTGAGAATGTGGGCCTACCACATGTCACAGGGCTTTTTCAGTGGTGGCACCTTGGCTATTGAACTCTCTTTTGATAAAGATTAGGTCGTCCCCACACTGTTGTCTTATAGGCACCAGTTAAAGTCCTTTTTTTATTTGTATAGGCTTTGGAGCTTTGTTGTTGTTTGATTGATTGATTGATTGATTGTGATGCTAGTTTTACTTTATATTATCATATATTTGTGATTTTAGAATAATTATTTTAATGTCATTTTTGTAGTGTACTGTGCTTTATATCGGTTGTTAGCCATCCTAGTCTGTGAGGAAAGGTGGGATCTACATCAAATAAGTAAATAAATTGTTCATAAACATGTGAGGAAGCACTGAGATAACTTTGTCTGGACATATCTCTAGATGTCAATGCACTTG
This sequence comes from Anniella stebbinsi, assembly GCA_029215795.1. NCBI lineage: Eukaryota > Metazoa > Chordata > Lepidosauria > Squamata > Anniellidae > Anniella > Anniella stebbinsi. Next base: position 222,723,974 of record JARDYH010000003.1, read on the forward strand.
CTGGCCATGATCCTCACCACCCACACATTTGTTGACAGTGTGAAAAAAACCCTACAAATATACAAATGTATGTGCACAGGATTCCTTTATGTGAGGAGGGATCCTGGCAATGGAGGTTCTCCAACATGTAGAGAGTCCTATACTTCTACATCACACATAGAGCCCCTTCACACTGACACTGAATGGTGTTTGCATGCAGGAGGTATGATAGGTGAACCCTTCTGCCCCTTCACATGTTCATGAATGGGAATTATATTACAATTTTTTAGATATATGTTGGACATCCCTGAGAAATGTTTCCATGCTTTGATTATGGAATACCTTACCTTGTGAGATCTGTTTGGGCCCAATCTCTTACTTTCTTTTTCATCGATTAGTTAAAAGCTTCCTGTTTCAGCAAGCATTTGTCCTGTTGAGCAGATTGTTTTTATGCAACAAACCTTCATTTTAGATTTTATGCTGTTTTATTCCTTTTATGGGTTTGTTTTTCTTTTAATGGTTGTAATCCTCCCTGTCTGATGCAAATACAGTCAGAGGGTAGGGTATATGTTTTCTAAAATAAATAACTGAATAAACTATATGGTACTCAAAATTTCTTCTATATCCCATCCAAGGTGGTTCACTTTTGCTTTAAAAAGGCTTGGCTTGTGTAAGTATAAAAATATTCATACACATGAAACTCACCTAATCCCATTAAAATGTCATTCCTTTTGATTCTCCCTTTCTCTCTCATGTTTTGCCTGAGCAAACCCCTCTGTTTACCATGATTTCACTTTAGATGAAATGTGATGGTAATTCTATTTAAGTTCCATTTGGAGGTGCCAAATCCTTGATATAGGACAAGCAAAAGCAATATGACCAATGTGTTTTCTTAAAATACTTAGTTTGGCTTAAATTCAAAGAGTCTAAACGAATGAGTTATTTTGAGCCCAAGAGTTCAATAACTGAACTTGCCCGCTTGTTAAGATCTTTTCCATAGGCCCTTCCCTAGATGCCCCTGCTGTTTCATATTTGGTGAGTGGCTACCAAAGAAAGGGCAATTTCTGTGATAATTCCCAAACTGTGAAGATCCCCCTGAGAGATTTTTCCAGATGCCCTCATAATTGCTATCCTTTAGGCAACTAGCAAAATCTTTCCAATTCTCACAAGCTTTTAATATTATTTCGAGAGCAATCCTATGGTCCCTGGGCATTCCAGGGATCATAGCATGGGTTAGAAAACCCCTTCTCAGGTCAGAGACAGTGTTTGGAAGGGAGAGTCAGAGATCCCCCCCCTTGCATGCAGCCAACACTAGCTGCCTTTTACTAGGTCAGAAAATTGACTTTGGAAGGGGGGCAAGGGGGTGTTCCAGTGGGCAGGGAGGAAAGGAGACTCTTTCCCTCCCCCTCCCAAGTGCTCTTGCTAGATGGGTTGAAAAGCTCATGTAGCAAAAATGGCATAGAACAGAGGACAGGGAGGCAAAGGTCACCTCTGTCACTCCTCCCACCCTCATGGTTTCAGCCTGGCAGGGCATAGGAATTTTGGGTTTGGGGACAGCAAAGGTGCAGACCCTTGGATTGTGCCATTATTGGCTTTTCTAGCATTGTTTTTCTGCATGAATTAGAACTGATTTTATTCTTAACTAGTGTTATGCCAAAATATTGTCCTACTTTTTTTTTTACCATTTTCATTCAGTTTGATAGAAAAGAAATGGCTTTGTTTGGCAACCAGAAATGAAATTCTCACCCATCCCTAAGCAGGAGATTATGAAGTTTAACATAAGGCAGGAGGAAGAGAGTGAAAAAAGGGATTAGCTGAGGAGGCCAAGAGACTGTAAAGTTCAACAAAATATTAGAAGAAGAGAGAGAAAAAGGTTTAAACTCAGGAAATAGATACTTAGTTTGAGAAAATTAACAACAACAAAAAAACCTATCCTCTTTGTTGGTTGGATTTGGGAAGCGTGGAAAATAATTATTGAGTATATACGAAAGAAGAAGAGAGAAATGGAGAGAAGAAGAGAGAAGGAAGGGGGAAAAGCCCAAGTCCTAATGGAAAGAGAGCTAGTGCTATTTGAATTGGAGAAATGATTGAGAAAGATGAACCAATGATAGTAAACTATTGCTTGGGTAAGGAATCTGGATAAAATAGGGGTGTGGTCTAGTTACGTAACCTGGATGAAGCTAGCCCTGGTTGTTTAATTACCTATTGTTCATATAGTTTCTTATGTGCATTGTGTATGTGTACATCCATTCAGATTTGCAAATATTTTCCTGTTGGCTTTTTTTCTTCAGTACACTATAGACCTTGTTCTTTAAAACTTTGTGGCCTCTTTTAGGGTTACCCACCCCACATCTAACAGCAAACCTCATATTACCTGAAGTAGATACCTGACACCTAGATTGATTAAAAGCTAGCTTCGTGGAGGCAGCCAGGAGGAAAAATATTTCCACCTGGTGGCAGTGGAAAAGGTCACTGGCATGGAATGACAAAAAGTCATGAGGGCACATGATTTTGCCTGTTTTCCTTTCCACTCACAAAACACGATGTTGCCATTATATAGGAATGACTCTTCAAACCTTATAACTTGGAAGACTGGGCAGTCATAAGAACATAAGAAGAGCCCTACTGGATCAGACCAAGGGTCCATCTAGTCCAGCACTCTGTTCACACAGTGGCCAACCAGCTGTCAACTAGGGACCCACAAGCAGGACATGGTGCAATAGCTCCCTCCCTGCCATGTTCCCCAGCAACTGTTGTATATAGGCTTATTGTTCATTCCTTCTGTTTGGGCATCCTTCACACTGGTGTGCCTCAGCTCTGCAATCCAACTGGCTTTAATATCATTTCTCATATCCCTTTCCTAGTGTGATTCTCTGTTTTAATCTGTTGCCTATCTGATGTTTCCAGGGTCAGAGTTCCCCTTGTTCTTTTTGGCTGAATCAACTTGATAATTTTGCCCAGTTGAGATGAGCCTATTCTGAATCAAGCTGGAAGGAGCTAACCTATCATTAGTTCGAGTTGATCGCAGCCATTTTAGGGCCTTGAACCTAAGTCAAATTACAATGGATGATTGGGCGATTCATAATTTCTCATGTAATTCTCCATGATAATGAAATTTAACTCCCAAGATGATTGTTCAGAAATATGGAAATTAAGGCTACAATTGAGCTCCTCGTTATTCATGCACATATCCCATTGAAGGCAATCTGACTGACCTTTGCATAACTAATGGCAGGATTGCACTCAAAGAGTGTGAAGCACTTTGCCTATAAAAGTGCTACATAAATGATTAATGTCAGCAGAAAAAGAGAGAGCCAAGACAGAACTGCTGCAGAAAAAAATAGTCTGTTTTCTGGGCATCTGATCTTGCTTAGAATGATCACAGGTCAAAGTAGTGTAACTTATTGGATCATCTACTTATTTAATGGTTGCGGGCTCACCATCCTTTATGGGAGTTGGTATGTAACAGGCTTAATGAAGTATTATTCAATGTAGTAGTCACACAAAACAATATGGAAACAAAGACTTCTCTATAATAAAGCTGCTGCAGTAAAAATTCATTTCAAAAAACACAACTTTTTAATCTCTGCCCCACTCCTCAGTTTAGTAGACTCCAGGACTGAGCACACACATGTAACTGCATGGGAACAAGAAAATGTGTACAGAAAACATTTCCCAGAACACATTAAAAATGTAAAGGAGATGAGGACCAGGAGCCTCATTTACTCTTACGGGGGCAAGAATCAGGAATAGGCCTTTGCAGTAGCTCTGGGTACAAGCTCTTTAGCTTTTCCACCATATATGCCAGTATAGCATTTAAAGGTCCATTTATCACTGTACAATTGAACAGCTATATTGTAGCTGTGTTCCCAAGCCAAGTTCCATTTTGCATGCACAAGTCCAGGAGAAGTTGGCATGTTTAACCTCAAGTCACTATGGATTTCAGAAAGCTGCTCAGAGTTCTCTAGCTTGCCCCCAAGATTCTTCTTGATCAATCTTTAGTCAGGACAGCAGATGTTAACCTGAGTAGATATCTGATACTTTGCACATGAAGCAGCTTCTCTGCTGGTTAGAAAATCAAACCTCAGTGGGCCAAGGTGCCTCCAGCATGAGACCAAATTGAGTGATGGGCTCAACCCAATCTTACTGGCATTCTAGTTCCAAACAGGTTTCAACTTTCTGCTCATAATCTTCTGTAGCTAGATCACTTATAGGCAAGTTCCTTGTTTCTGCAATGAGCCTTTTCATCCCCACCATCCACTGACTAACTTCAGTGACATGGTCCACCATTAACGACCGATGGATCTCATCAGCTGCATCCCAGTGCTGAGCCCTGAGCTCTTGTGTTAGAATTCCCATTCCTCTTCTCACAGGAGCAGAGAGTTTGCCTTGTACCCACATCTGCTGCAGAATTAACAAACGCTTGCCAATATCATCACAAACCTGTTTCCACACAGTTCTCTTGCAGTTGTCCAGAGCTTCATTCAAGATGGGAAGCACATCATCCACACCACAGTCCACTTTAGCCTCAGAGAGAAGTGGGTTTGTGGCATCTGCCTTCAGAGAAAGGCCTGGCAGACTAGGCGGCAGGCCCATCTTTTGTGGAGGGAAAGCTGGCAACCCAACTGGGCCGGGAGGAGGAGGAAGAGGAAGACGGGGCAGCACTGTTGTTGGTGCTGGTGCTGCTTCTCCTCCTTCTTCTTCTTCTTCTGCTGCTGCTGCTGCTACGTGTCGCGTCAGGAGGCCGCGCTGGGCTCCACCGCCCTGAGGAGCCTGGAGCTGCTGCAGCCCATACGAGAACTGCGGGGGGGTCGTTCCAGCCGTGCTGCTGGTTCCCCGGCTTGACGTAGAGCTTCGCCATGGCCATGCCGCTCCTGCCTCCAGGCGCCTCCTCGCCCAGCTGGCGTGACGCGGCGGGGCGGCCCTGGGAGCCCAGCCAGGCTGGCCGCACGGTCCTGGGCTGAGCCCTGCGGGCGCCTAAACAAGCTCAGGCTGCCCCCTTCCCAATGTAGTAGTCTAATTTCCTTGGTTTAAGGCTCTCTCGCGAACAAAACATGACAATTAAGAAGTGATGGGTGAATTTGGAAATGGCTTGATATTAATGTGAAAAGCTATTTGTTTTCTGAACATTCCTTCCGGGCTCATAAAGGTAGTTCTTGTGTACTGATCATACTGTGTGTGAATTTTCAAATTGTCTCACAGACACACCCCACCCACCAGAACTGTGGCTTTGTTTCATCTGCCCTGTGCTACTGACCCCATAGCACCAGTCATGATAGAGTGCTGTTTTGCTTACCTAAGCACTTCTTAGGTAAATGGTGCTTGAGTCATAACACAATGTGCATTGCAAGATGGATAAACCAGGTAATTAACACATTTTGGGACATCACAGCAATGTGCTTTCTGACAGTTAGATTATGTTTTTATAGATACATTGATTGGGGTTTCATGATCACAGGAGGGGAAGTAAGCCACAGGATTTGCATGACTATGTTCAGCAGTGCGTCTTGTCATGTCATGCAAACCTGGCCAGGGTGGCTTGTTGCCCTGGGTAACAAGTCACCCAGAACACTACAACAGCCCACCATGACTTATTACATGCAATCAGGGTGGATTGTAATTGGACACCATTTTATTGGTTACAGTTTATAAAGGCTGGATCTACACTGCTGTTTTATAGTGGTATTGAAGTGCACTGATAACTGTTGGGGCCCATTAAACATCTATACAAGCAGGATGTAACACTATGAAAGTGGTATGAATGTGGTATATGAAATGTGTCATGGGCCCCAACAGTAGTCAGTGCACTTCAATACCGCTGTAAAGCAATAGTGTAGATCCTGCCTTTATATACTGCTTTCATACCACTTTCATAGTGCCATATCTTGCTTGGTGTAGATCTGGACAAAGTCTGACATGGCATATGATCCAGTTTTCAGGCAGCCCAACTACAAGCCAAGTTGTCTTCCCAGCCCACATATTGGGATAAGGTTGGGCGTGGTAGGAGTGTTGGGCCCACCATGGCATGGACCAATAACGTGAGCTCTTCCTGTGACCACCAGCTGTGGGAGGCATGCTAAACCCTGAGCTGGACTGAAGACTTGAAGTCCCACCCAAAGATCCCTAGTGCAGCCCCCCCCCCTTTTGGGGAAGCAAGTGCCTCAACCCATATTTACCCCCCCCCCCCGAAATGAATCTGCCCATTTGTGTGCAGGGAATAAGTTGAGACAGAAGGACAACAGAGTAAACTGTACTGCTATGAAGAAGGCAAAACCCTCTCAACACGCACAGTACAAATTCACAAGTGGGTAAAATTCCTTCCCATCCCCATCCAGGTAATCGCCATCCATAGAATACTGAAATGGGGAGGGAAGTTGGTAATGGCCAAAGTCATGTGGAGGCTTCATCTATATGCTGCAGAAGTGGACCAGAGAGAGAACTCTTTCCCAATCCCTCCCTCTAGGCTCTGTCCCCCTGTAATCAATTATCACTGTTGATTGGTCCCCAGCTTGCTCCCAGACTGCAGCATGGCTGCACAAGAAGCAGAGCACCACCCTTTCCCACAGTTCCCTGCACAATGGTGCAAACAGGGACTCCAATAAGCGGGGCCCCAGGCATAGTCATAAATACTCCTCAACTGCAAGGGAGGCCATCATGGGGGAAAATTCCCAAGCCACTATGCACGTGAGTGTAAGTCAATGAGTGAAGAGCACCTATATGGACAATCGCTCCTTCTATTCATGGTGGATGTTGAGCAGAGCAGCTCTCCAATATCACCACTATCTAAAACATGTGGAAAACCTGATGATCTGAGAAACCAGTCATCAAGTCACAAGGAGAACCACACATTACATTAATTACACACATTACTACCTTGGTTATAATGGGTTGAGCCCCAAGTACTTCAATCTTCCATCTTCCTCCATATGAACCTGACTGGGTATTATGATGGTGATCAGATGCACTTCTTGAAGTCCCCCCACCCTCCACACCCTACTCTCAAAACCAGGAGGTGGCTAGGTGGAAACAGGCCTTTTTGATTGGAACGCCACCCTAACCTCCCTGTGATAATAGGGCGGGATACAAATATTTTAATTAATAAATTAATTAATAAACTCTTTCCCCAGGGAGGTTGGTTTGACTCCGACTCTGTTTCCCTGTCGGCACCAGGTGAAAACGATTTTATTTCCCTAGGCTTTTTAAGGCATGGTTTTTTAATGCTGTTTCACAGCTGAACTTTTATGTGCCCTGCTTTTAAATTGTTTTATTGGTTTGTATTGATTGCATTGGTTTTATTAAGCTGCTGTGTGAGCTCTTTTGGACAAAGGAATGGAGCAATAGCTGTCTAAAATAAATTAAGATAAATAAACCCCATCATTTCCCAAACTGGAAAAAGAAAAAGACCCCTCCCCCCCCGGGTAAATGTCTGGTATAGATGAGCTGTTAACCAAAACAAAACCAGTGAGGTCTAAAACCCAGTGGAAGAATTGTGTTTCATATTCCATTTCCTTAGTCCCGGGGCAGGGGGGTGGATTTCATAGGAAATCTGTCTATCTGTTTGAATTTTGGCCAATTCCATTGGCCATTCAGTTGAATGCACCTGCCAAGTAATGGCCTTGGATGTATATGTATGCTTTGTTCATAGTCTCTTACTGTATTACAAATGTGGCAGTCAACACCATATAAACTCTCACTTGTGAGAATTAAGATAGTTTGGCTCAAAGAGATTAAAATATCAATTTTTTTTTTGGCATCACGAGTTACATATGCAGAATGCCAACATTGGGAGAAAACATGGATGCTTGTTCGTGTAAAGAGGACTCTGAAAGCTCAATCCTATAAATGTCCACTCAAAATAAGTCCCATTGTGTTTAATAGGACTTGCTTCTAGGAGATTGGGTATACTCAGGCATCAATCCTATAAACATTTACCTGGGAGCAAGATCTACTGAACCTATTAGAGCTTACCTCTGAGTACAAATATATACGCTTACACTATCAGGCACTCATAGTAAAGTTTAGAATGGTCACTAGAATTTACTGACCATTATTTGGCAGTCGTGGAAGCAAAATTTTCAACCAAAATATTCTGCTTTTAACCTTTTTGTGGCAACTGTTAAGAAAAAAAAAACTACTACTAGCATCATTCTAAGTTGTCACCGGAGACATTTCTATTTCTCTCTCTCTCCCTCCTTTCTTGCTACAGATGTCTCAATCCTCCTTTTAAAAGGTTGGCTATATTACATTTTGCCAACTTCGCTGAAGAAATGCAAATCATTTGTCCTTCCCTTCAATGTATTCTATTGCTTATTACTACTTGCTACTTCTGCCTGCTGGCAGCACAATTTGTTGCTGTTTCAGCAATAAAAGAACATGGAACTTTTAAAGATTATGCCCTCCATTATGAGAATCATGTAAATTATATAGTTACTATAGCCATCAGCGACTTATGAGAGCATTTATCTTTCTTTTTCGTTCCTTCTTTTACAAATCAGTGGTTGACATAGTTATTATCTCTACATACATCACTCAAGATTGTATTCTGAATACTGGCTATTTGGCCCAATAAGATTTTACCTAAATTCTACAGCTAGAGTATAACATGGTTGATGGTTTTCAGAAGCAAGGCCGGAGTGGATCTCTATTACCAAATTTTGCTTTTCAAAACATTCTAGGGACTTTCTTAAGCTGCTTGACATGGTGAGTCCCTGGATACACATGGCAGAGACCTATTGCCAAATTAGGGGAGTCCTGTATCCGGTTCTGGGCATTGCAGGTTAAGGGGAAAAATGACAAACTGGAACATGATCAAAGGATGGTGGCAAAGATGGCCTATAGACCAAGTCCTATGATGACAGGTTGAAAGAGTTGGCTATGTTTAGCCTGGAGTAGGGATATGAGCAACAGATTCAAATGAGTTTGGATTTCTATGAATCCAACATTCTGCAGAAGACTGGGGGTTTTGTTTTTCAAGTAGCATGGATTCTGCAGACTTGTGGACCAGTTTTTGTTTTTGTTTTCCTTTTGGGGTGATTTATGCACTTGCACATGAGCTCATTAGCGCTAATGTGTATTACAACAATCACACATTTGCAGACAGGATTGAAATTCTTGTACATCCATTAAAAATAAAAATAAAGATCCAATTCTGTCAATGAGCGGACAATGGAACGAAAAATGCTTGAAAATCCGCTGGACATAGATGGAATGGATTTAACGAAAACTGTATATTCCCAGCACTTGGAGAAGAGAAGATTAAGAGGCGATAAGATAGGCATCTTCAAATATTTGAAGGGCTGCCATATAGATGATATAGCAGAAAGAAGAAGAAGAAGAAGAAGAAGAAGAAGAAGAAGAAGAAGAAGAAGAGACAAATATATACCACTGGCCATGGAAGTCAAAGAACTATGGCATCAGGAAAAGGTCACAATTATTCCATTTGTCACCTCAGTCACCGGCATCACATTAAAAAGCTATACAGAAAACCTTCAGAAACTAGGCCTACCAAAATACATCTACACCAACATCCAGAAAGCAGTCTTACTTAAAACATGCTCAATTGTCAGAACATTCCTGAATCTGTAGAAGACAGCATGACTTGGCAAAGCCTGTCATGTCCATCTAGAAAAACTGCTATGAGCAAGAAAGAGATGAAATAATAATAATAATAATATACAGAAAACCTTCAGAAACTGGGCCTACCAAAATACATCCACACCAACACTCAGAAAGCAGTCTTACTTAAAACATGCTCAATTGTCAGGAAATACCTGAATCTGTGAAAGACAGCATGACTTGGCAAAGCACATCATGTCCGTCTAGAAAAACCACCACGAGCAAGAAAGAGATAATAAAAAATTCTGTTACCCAAATCAACAGGTTGGAATTAGAAGAAGGTTTTCAGCTAAAGTTTATGAAGTTCCTAACAGTATGAGTTGTTCAACAGTGGAAGAGACAGTCTCAGAAGGTGGTGGACTCTCTTTCATTAAAGGTTTTTAAGCAGAGGATGGATGTCCACTTATTGGAATGCTATAGAGTGTCATCAGATGAGCATTTTATGGCACACCTGCGACTGGCCACTCACTGTTCTTTGCGGGACATTTTGACGATGCAGAGATCCTCCCGCGCGTCTCCCACTCCTTCTGCTCTTTTTTCAATCACAAAATAAGACCTTGAAAATCCTTTTTTGCATGTGTGTGGCCTATAATGATACTTGCCACCATTTCCTGCCATGTGCAGGAGAAGCTGTGCAATTAAAACGCCCACTGAATGGGTCACGTAGGCACTGCTTGCTTCCTCTTTCTTCTCTGTGTAAAGAAAGAAGAAGCTGCTCGTCCTATTGTGGGACAGAAACAGGCTACAAAGCAATGGCAGGAAAACATGATCCCCCCCATCTGATGATACACATAATAGTGGATTTCCGGCATTTGGGAGGGTCCATCTAGTCCAGCATTCTGTTCACACAGTGGCTGACCAGCTGTTGTTCAGGAACCCACAAGCAGGACACAAGTGCAACATCACATCACCACCCCCATGTTCCCAAGCAACTGTTGTACATAGGCTTACTGCCTTTGCTACTGGAGGCAGCATATAGCTATCTGGACTAGTAGCCATTGATAGCTTTCTCCTCCAGGAATTTATCCAACCCCCTTTTAAAGCCATCCAAATTGGTGGCAATCACTACATTTGTGGTAGCAAATTCCATAGTTTAACTATTATTATTATTAGTAGTAGTAGTAGTAGTATTTACAATATTTATATACCGCTCAGTTATCTAACACAGATTCCAGAGTGGAGAACACAGGTATAAACAGTAAAAGAAAGAAGATTTAAAAAACAAATTAAAATTGTTCAATTTAAAAACAAAGGAACCAGAAAAAACAGTGGCTAGTCAATTGAGGAAAACTTCTCAAAACAGAGTTGTTTTCAGGAGGTGCTGGAAGCAGCCTAGTGTTGGCACTTGCCTGACCCCCAGGGGCAGGGATTTCCACAGAGAAGGGGCCACTACATTAAAGACTCTTCTCCTAGTGGACTGGATTCCAGTCGGGCCATAGGTCCATGTGTACCACTAGGAGCATGCCCTCCAATGACCTCAGAGATTGGGCAGGATGGTAAGGGAGAAAGCGCTTTTTCAGGTATCCTGGTCCCAAGTTGTTTAGGGCTGTGTGAAGAAGTACTTCCTTTTCTCTGTCCTGAATCTCCCACCAGGTACTAGTATTATGAGAGAAGATGAAAAATATCTCCCTATCCACATTCTCCACACCATGCATAATTTTGTACTCCTCTATCATGTCTCCACTTAGCCTCCTTTTCCCCCAAGTTCATAGGGAAGGTGCTCCAGTCCCTTGATCTTTTTAGTTGCCCTTTTCTGCACTTTTTCCAGCTCTATAACATCTTTTTGGTTTTTTTTGGTAAGTTCAAGATATTTTTAGAAGAATGAAAATGCACGAGTAGTCATTTCTGCACATGCATGGACCCAATAGGATACTAGCCGAACTTGGTTGGTATCTATGTATTTTAATTATTACTGTTTGTTATTTCAAGTATTGCCTTAAGGAAGTGTGGCTTTTGTAGTATTGCACTGATTATTGTTTATATATGGAATCCCATATTGTGCATGTATGTCAGTTTGGCATAATTTTTTATAGTGGGAAACACTGCAATCATCATCATCATCATCATCATCATCATCATCATCTTACATGAGAACCATTGAATTGACAGTCTTGCTGGGGAGGGTCTGGAGCCTTCATTTCACTCTTCGGTGAAGCAATTTCTCCTCCATAACACACAACCCACCTTTTGAACTGGATAGGGAGTTGTCCCTTTGGCAGTGGGAACAGCTACCATGAAAAGTGAAAGTAAATCTCCAACTGAAGGTGTGGATCCTTCTTGAATGTCTGTACTTTCTTCAGATTCCGGCTTTAAAATGTTAATTATCAACCCCCCCCCCCCCCATCATACAAGCAGTTAAGAAAATGTCTAAGTTATTAACTCAGTGAGATTATGGTGCCCATGTACTTACATGAAAGGTGATTAGGAAAGCAAGCCAACTCAGTTAATTTATGGACTGATAACGAAACAGTGACACATACAAGTAATTTTTAAATGTATAAAACACATATAATTACAGTCCCTACTAAGATGCAGGAAACTGCTTATGAATGTTTGGTGTTAGGTATCTTTGAGCCTAATCCTTTCTAACAGACTAATTTCAGAGTAATTCAGACGGCAATCCTGTAAAAAGCATACCAGGGAATAAGTCCCATTGAACACACTGGGATTTACTTCTGAATAGTCATGCATATGATTGCACTGCGAAGCATGTTTGTTTTTTAAGCAGGCATTGCTACAATTTTGCATGTGGAAGAAACTTTACTGAAGAAAATCTAGAAACATGGGAGGGGAGGGGAAATGAGGAAGAGAAGGAAGAAAAAGCAAAGAAGCAGGCAGTAACAGACACCAAATGATCAAAGTACTGCCCTGCTCCTTTTTTTGTATGAAGAAAAATGCCAGCTCTCCTCTTCAGGCGTTACAGTACAAAGTTTGCTGCAGGGTGCTTCATGCGAAAGCTCGCCCCATATAGCAGAGAAAATGGCAACTGAATTGCAAGGACCAAGAAAAATGGTATGATTTTCAGAAACTATCATTAGGGCAGGACCAGTTCAGAGGGTTGCAGATTAGGAGGTTCATCAGACGAGCATTTTATCACACACTCGCTACTGCCCAATTACGGATGCGCCCATGTCCTTTAGACGATGACGTCCACCTCCCATGCGCCTCTCGTTCCTTCCGCTCATTTTTCCATTGCAAATTAGACCCCTTTTAATCCAACATTTTTAAAAAACGGAATGTGCCACAATCTCCTGCTGTGTACAGGAAAAGTGATGTGATACAAACAGTCTTTGAATGGGCCACATGGTCTTTGTCTATTTCCTCTTTCCGCTCCGGGAAGAATGAGGAAGTGCAGAGAAGCAAAGGTAAGGAAACTCAATTTCCCCCCATGTGATGATGCTCTAGGATGCTAAAGTAGCAATAGGGAGTGATAAGGCTGATTGGGTGTTAAACAAACATTTAGAAAGCCAGTGCTTATTGTACAATCCTTTCAAATTAGATCTTTGGATAGGTGGACTGGTTGAAATGCAGTGGCTGTTTAGTTTAATGAAGCCTTATAGCAGTTATTACAGACAAACAAAGAAGCTGTGTATTTGGAACAACCATCTTGCCTTTGTGCCTATATATATATATATATATATATATATATATTCCTTTAAAGTAAAACATTTGGTAAGACTTTGACACTTTTTGGCATGAAGTAAGTTCATTAGAGCCCAGTGTGGGACAGAAATGAAACACTTAGGAATGGTCTTCAGAGTCTCATAAAAGTAGAAATATGAAACAATCAGTTATATACATTATGCTGTGTTATATGCATTTGGCAGCCTCTCTCTGTTGCTCTGATATATTTCCCTTTTGAAACGGAAGGAAAGTTTATAATTGGTATCTCTGGGTTTAAATCAACAAAATACACATCATAGCTTGTTGTTGTTCTTGCTGTCTATTTCCTTTATCATCACCCAGAGGATGATATTGTTCTGAGGGTATATCTGAGGTTTTTCACTGTTTTATCTGCCATGGCGCTGGCATATTTGGCATTATGCTAGCTTAGCAGGGCTTCTGCCGAATCCTATAGCTCCTATACAGGTGGAAATAGAATAAAGGATTGTGCCCTGAATGTGTGAAAGGGTGGATCTGTATACAGCAATTCTGTTTTCTGACTTCCAAGTCCATTCTGTGCCAGTTCCATTCAATGGTGGTTTTTAAAATGATAATAATAATAATAATAATAATAACAACAACACCATATACAACATCAACATAAAACACCAAAAACAAGCAAAGCACAGAATCAATCACTTCTTGTACATGGATGACATCAAAATCTATGCTTCAACTTCAGCACAGACAAAAGGCCTCCTGCGAATCACTGAAGAACTGATGACAGACATGAAAATGGAATTTGGGACAGGAAAATGCAAGATGCTCCACATAGAAAGAGGAAAATGGAAAGAAGAAGCAACATCAGAAACACTAAATAATGAAATATTAGATAACATGGAAGAAAATGAAACATACAAATACCTAGGATTCCAACAAAACACAAAAATCAATCACTCCCATTCATAAAGCTATAGTAAAAGAAGATAAAAACTACACCCCACTCAACCTAGCACTACAAAACGAAGACCAAACACGACCACTCACACTCGCAGAGAAAAAAGAGAAATGGGCACAAAAAGCACTCCATGGGAAGCACTACAACATAATACAGAACCCACAAATAAACAAAGAACAATCGTACAAATGGCTGAGGAAGGGTGAGCTATTTCCAGAAACCGAAGGATTCCTAATAGCTATACAGGATCAAGTCATAGCCACCAAGAACTACCAAAAATACATCATAAAAGATAACAGTGTAACAACAGACCTATGCAGGAAATGCCATCAGTTCCAAGAAACAATAGACCATATAACAGGAGGATGTAAAATTCTGGTAGGAATGGACTATATGGAGAGACACAATACAGCTGCAAAAATAATTCACCAACAACTGGCCATCAAATTCAACCTTATCAAACATCTTACACCATACTATACATATACACCCAAAACAATCCTGGAAAATGCAGATCATAAAATATACTGGGACAGAACAATTCATATGGACAAGACAATACCTGGCAACTGACCAGACATAACGGTCATAGACAAAAAAGAAAAACACACATACCTCATCAACATAGCATTACCGAATGACAAAAATGTTGTTGAAATAGAAGAAGAAAAGAGAGACAAATATACACCACTGGCCATGGAAGTCAAAAAACTATAGCAACAGAATAAGGTCACAATTATTCCATTAGTCGCATCAGTCACCAGCATCACATCAAAAAAATATACAGAAAACCTCCAGAACCTGGGCCTACCAGAATACATCTACACCAACATCCAGAAAGCAGTCATAATTAAAACATGCTCAATTGTCAGGAAATTCCTGAATCAAAGACAGCATGAATTGGCAAAGCCCGTCATGTCAGTCTAGAAAAACTGCCATGAGCAAGAAAGAGATTAATAATAATAATAATAATAATAATAATAAGTAGTAGTAGTAGTAGTAGTAGTAGAGGGTTATTTTAGGGGGCATGTTTTTGAAAACATACATTTTTTTTCAAATTTCACACATTTTTGGATACACGTTGAGTAAAGCATGTTGAAAGCATACTTGAGGGGCTACTAATTTTTATTTGTGCACTTTTCAAGTGTCTACATTCACTGGACGTATTTTTCCTGTTCCATGGAATTCCTGGCAAGTCCTGTAATGTATGGATCTCCAAACACAAAGTGCATCCCAGTTCACATACTTTCGCAGGATGTCTGGAGTACTCTGGTGGGGGCAGGGGACCAGAGGAGCAGATTCCCCCACAATCCCTAGAAATGTCTGCATTGATTCACATTATGCTTCAGCTGAGATGAACGCTTTCTCTGAGTGTATGGATATTTGAGGAATTCAGTCTTTGTAAATTCTTATATGAACTGACCAGATCTAAACCTCCAGGATTAATGTGGTTAGAAATTTAATATCAACGACTTCTGGTGAGCATCATGGCAGACTGAACCCTCCATGTTTTAGCGGAGCGACAGAATGGCTCGTAAATCGACTGAGAGGGCTCTCTCAGCTGGTGAAATCTACCCTAGATGAAAGGGAAGACAATGAGATAACCATAAACAGTTCATTAATCCCTTGAGTGACTCAGCTGTTGAGATCGAAATCTCACCGGCAGGACTGCAGGGGCGGTGAGAGTTTTTATGGAATAACAGCACTCTCGGACATTTTGGAAGCCTTTTACGAGGCTCAAAGTTTACCAGATCTCATCTCTGAAAAGATTTATTGAAACAATCTACTTACCAACAAAGAGATTTTAGCTACTGCAGAAATAAAGTGTCTTGCATCACATATAAAGTGAGACACCTTACTTTCTGCATTATTATAAACATAAGGAGAAGAATAAAGAAAATTATCAAAAAGAATCACAGATGTAACACCTTCGGGCAAAGTTCATATAAGAACTAAAAAGGCTTTTTACATTTTTCTTTTCTCGTGTCAAAAGTGCGTTTGCGGTTTGGGAGGTAAACACCAGACAGAGAGCTTCCTCTCCTTCTCAGAGTGCAACAACAAGTTCAGCCTAGAAGATGTGTCATAACAGCGGATAACAGAGGAACTGGGTTGTATATAAGGTTGCTATGCGACGGCTTGGGAAAAACAGTAAATATTAGAAAGAAAGTAAAAGATATTACTGAAACAATGGCTGTGTCCGAGCAAATACAAAAGTTTTTTCAACAATTAAGTAATAAATTGGATCAGCTTGGAATTAACCTTGGAAACAAGATAGAACGGTTTGGAAAAGGAATGAGTAATTAACTTATATAAACAGAGCAAGAGAAGACTCAAGAAAGAAAAAAAACTGGATACAATACAAACAGCCAAAGAGATTTATGACCCCCTATACAAGAATTCGGTTTGACGCCTGGTTCTCCAATTATGCGCATCTTCTCAGAAGCGCTTTATGGTAAATAACTGTATGCAGGAGGTAATTGAGCGCACAACGGATGGCCTCACCGGTTGTTTGAAATGCGCTTTAGAAGTAGTTAATGTGGAGAATCGCTTGTTTACATAGTCAAAATGCACTTTAACAGGCCGCAGCAAAATAAAACTTGCTATTTAACGCGCATTCGATAATGCGCATAATCGAATAGATAACGCGCCTCAACTCCCAATTTGCGCTCTGCTCATGTAGAGGTAAAATTTTTAATGAGACTTGAAAGAGCTTTAAACCTCTCGTGTAGAGGCAGCCAAAGGTAGTTTTGATACCAAGGTGAAGGTGGACATCGGGGAGAGGAGAGTTTTGAAAGAGATGCTTAATGGAGCAGCACGTAAGAAGAAAGTCTCTGTGTCATTAAAAGCAAATTTGAAGCAGAGGAAGATTGGTTTCCAACGGGATGTCTTGAAAGGTGTGATTTCTGCTCACAAAGGATGGTGATTCGAGCTGGGTTTGGAGCAAAATATAAAGCAGAAGATCTTTTTTTCGAAGGGATATCCCGGAGAGCGTGATCGCTGCTGTCAAAAGGCAGAGAGTTGAGTGGAGTCCAGTGCAAAAAACAAGAGAATTGGCTGAAAAATCTAAAAAGGATGTCCCCTTTGAAACTGGTTAAACGGTATAAAATGTCTCTGGATTCGGCTGGAAACGTGAAGAACAAGAAAGAACACTTGATCACTTATGGGAGACTTGTTTAAAAAAAACTAGATACAAACTTATGTTCAATTTTAAGAGATACTAAAGATTAATATGTGATTGAAGTTGGAATATTTCCTTTTGGGTTTAATGGATGATCAGGAACTTATTAGTATACATATAAAAATAGAAAAGCCTAACGTTACCTAAATTAGATGTTTGGATGCTGAAGTTTCTGGACCGGTGGGAGAAGGGAAAAAACAAAATAAAAAATGTCATGTTAATAATTAGAGAAAAGATAATATCTATTAGGGATGTGCACTGGATCGGACCCGATCCACGATCCGAGTCCGGTCCAGTGGGAAATCGGATAAATTATCCGATTTCCGATCCTGCAGCTGGATCGGCCGATCCAATCCGAACCGGTCCGAAAAGGCTCCGAACCGGTTCGGCGGATCGGCGGATCGGCGGGCGCCCACTGGCGCCCACCGCCGCTTCCATTGGCGGGCGCCAGTGGGCGCCCGCCGATGAAAGTGGACAGCGGGGGGGGGGAGGAGGGGGGCGCTTACCTTCTCGGCCCGTCCGCTCCCGTCCGACACTAGCAGCTACTACCAGCGGGCTCCGCGGCCTGCTCCAGGGTGGCGCGCCGGGTGATGTCATCACCCGGCGCGCTACTCTAGAGCAGGCCGTGGAGCCCGCTGGTAGTAGCCGCCGGCGCCGGACGGGAGCGGACGGGCCGAGAAGGTAAGCAGTGGCGGGGAAGGGGGCTTACCCCCCCCCCCGGAGCCGTCCGCTTCTATCCACTGGCGCCCACGGGCGCCAGCGGATGGAAGCGGACGGCCCCAGGGGGGGTAGGGAGCGCGGGGGAGGGGGCTTACCTGCCGGGGCCGTCCATAGCGGACGGCCCCGGGGGAGGAGGGAGTTAGGCCCCCCTCACCCACCCGCCGCCATTTTTTCCTCATAGACTTGCATTGCAATGCAAGTCTATGGGGAAAAAAATGGCGGCCGATCCAAAAATTTACGATTTTTGGGTCGGGATCGGACTCGATCCGGTCCGGGGGGCCTCCGATTTTGTCCGAACCGGTCCGTGACAAAATTGGAGGTCCCGATCCGGGTCCCGATCCGATCCGGGGGGTCCGTGCACACCCCTAATATCTATGTTTATATCTGTATAACTGAATGGAAATTTCTCATAAAATCATCTATCTGTGGATTCAACCAGTAAGAAGAAACTGTTAAGAGAAAGGAAAGCGCGGAAATCTGTTTATCTTTTTTAGCAAGAGAAAATATTGTTACTTATTTCTGCAGTGGAGAAAATTGGAAGTCCATCTTAATTCTGTCTTTCTGTTTTTTCTTTTCTGTATGGTTTATTTTTTTTAGTCTGACTGTGTTTTAAAACAATAAAAAAAATTGAGAAATTTAATATCAACCAGCTTTCACATTTGTTGAATGTTCTGACACTCTTTGTAGCCTATATATGCAAATTTCCATGTGTATTAAACAATGCTTTGCATTGAATGGACTTTTGATAAACACATGTGAAAGTGACATGATTCAGAAATTGACTGATTTGTTGTTCGCACACCAAGTCACATCACTCCTATCATTTGAAGGTTAAGGGGAAACACTCAGGACTGGTGAACACTAGGGATACGAAAAATTTCCAAGGACTGTGCTCCTCCGTGTGTGTGGGATTGTGAACGGGACATGTCTACATGATTTGTGGAACAGGAACAACATTCTCATCCATCCTTAGCAAACACCATTAGCTGTATTTTCAGAGGTATAATGACAGCATTGACAGGAAGCTGAGCATTAATGTGCTTGTGCAAATGTATGTTCCTTTAAAGCGTTTGTTAAATGTTGTCCAAAGTCTAACCATACCTTTGATTATACATACCGATATGCGGACCTTGAGAGAGGACATGATTCAAAGCCCTGTTCAATCCTGCTTTCTTACACACAGGAAAAATGAAACAGTCCACATGGGAATTTGGGATGGAAAGAATTTGAGATTTAATACATTTGAACGTGGAAGAAAAAAAATGAACTGCTAGATCCAGGGCTTGAGTGCTTTGCTCTTAAAAGTCTGGGTTTAAATCCCTGTATAGTCAACCACGTTTGTTGTCCTGAATTAGGGTTGCTAACTCTTTTTTTCCTTGTCAGGCTCCTCATCTTTACAACAGTATGGCAGGCAATTCCAGCATGGTTCTCTCCATGCTGGGAATAGCTGTACCTATTGAATCTGGCTGGTAAGTTGAGTAAGGATTTCATTTCGGTTTGTATTGGATAAGAATTTTTCAAAATTTGCAAAGTTCTTCACATTTGGGATGGAAATAACATAATTAAAAAATAAATAAATGAAGATTCATCCATCCCTACTGTAAAGTTACAGGCTGTTACCAAAAATCATCAGAGGCCTGTATTCTGCATATGCAGTGGCCTGTGTAGTGCTAAACACAATGCAACCCCCTGGCTTCTGATTCAATAAATTAATGCACCAAGCCACCCATAGAAGAAGACTTAATAAACCTTTTGAGAATAATTCATCCTCCTTGGGCTTCTACTCACAGAATGCAACCAGATTTGCAAGCCCTGGTCTTAAGGATTTCATTTGCTTCACTTGCTTACGAGTGTACAGCAACAACTGCAGAGGTGTGCTCTGAAGTGTGCTAATGCCGTATTTGTTGCCTCTGTATTTCAAGCCAAGTGCGCTGAGATACACCTGTGGCTTGTTAGTCATGCTCTTCATTAGCCCAACATTCTCCTGGGATTAACAGTTGTGTTCTGCCTCACCTCTTTCTCAGTGGAGATGTTACATGCTCATTTAATTGGTTCACCCACACACAGGGAAGCATTCATCCAGACAGGAGTGCTTAATGCAGATTAAAAATACATTTTAAAAAACAGGATAAATCTAAAAGAATAACCAGTGCTGTGTCACAGTTTATTATTAGTAGCACTCTATTATGAAGCTGTGTGTACATACACTGTGCTGTAATACAAACAATCCTAGGGAAAACTCATTGGCTGGATGCTCTATGAATGGGAATGAAAGCTATGGGGGTAGTATGTGTGCAGGATTCCCCCTCCTAGCTCCATTCAAAGAGCCTCTGGTCTTTCCTGGCCAGACGTCTTCTACCCCAGTTGCTAGGGGTCTATGTGCTTGGACCCCAGCTTGTTATGGATTACTGGCCCTATTTGAGCTATCTGTCTATAATTCAGGAAGCATTTAGCTCTTTGTTTCTCACCTAATGGCAGATTAAATGCATCTAAACAAGTGGACACATATAGTGGGTTGCAATCCAGGTTTTGTATGTTTTTGATCCATTTTTTTAAAAAAATATATTTCGAATATGCTTATAACATTACATAAGAATAAATTGTGCACATAAAAACATAAAACATTTCTGTTATTAAGCAAAACGTTGCTAAAGATTCTTAGATCTTAATAGTTTAACAAGACATGGCATTTCTTAACCATTTCTTGTTCTTAGACTTCTAGTCTGAATAGAACAATAGATTCATGACAAGCGCCCCCCTCCCGCTTTATTTACTTAGACCAGGGGTCTATACATATCCTTGCCACTGCCATTGGCTGCTCCTTGGCGCAATCTCCGCCTTTTCCGCCACCATTGTCACCTTCCCCGCTGCCGTTGCTGCCTTCACTGCATGAACACCAGCATCCTCTCACATGAGAGGACACTGGCAATGCTGGTGGGGAAGGCGGTGATCATGCCAAGGAGCAGCCAATGGTGGTGGTGAGGACATGCATAGCCTCTGCTCCTGGGCCCTGGTAAGTCCAGCCATCCTAGGCACTGAGTGCTGGGAGTTGTAGGCTGTACGGGGGCCTAGTGCTGTGAGAGGAAATGGCGGTGTGTAGACCGAGAAACCTGTGAGCCATAGTTGCCCAGAGGCTTTTGAGAAATGGCTGCCTCAGCTTCCCACAGCCCAGCCTGCTAGGTTGTTTGCTAATTGCTGGAAAAATGGATTAGAGACGTCTCACACCTGCATCTTATCTGTGCTGGCCTAACAAGCCAGACAGAGTAATAACGAGCTTACATTCCAAAGCTGTTGAGTCAAGAAGCAAGGCCAAAGCAGTTAGTTCCCCAAGAGATCTATGGTGGGAATGCGTGTCGTGTTATTGCTTGGTGCTTGTACCACTACCAAGCGCAGAACATTATATCAATTGCTTTCGCCCCCACCCATGGGGCCAGATGGGACAGCAGCTTGGTGAGCGTCTGATGTCTGAGTCTGCACCGTTTATTAGGTATGCTTGTATAGGCCTTAAGATGCTTAATAAACTCTCTCCTTGTGAGTAAACCTCTGAGTCTGAGGTTTCCATGATGCTTAAAGGAACAAACATCCAGAGGCCCTGGGATGTTACAGGCGGATCCATCATAAAATTGCGGATCCACCAGAAAACAGCCTCTATGATTCAAACTTTGAATCTGAGGCCCAAAGCTTGCACAGCCCTACTAACCTGGCTCTCTTGGGTTCCCCAGATGGCTATGCTCTCTTCCCCTGACCCCACACATTTACCTTGATGGCCAATCGTTTGGTGGTTTCCCAACTTTTGTGAAGTTTTCTCACCATTCTAGAAGGTTGAAATGCCTCTCCTAAGGCTTAGTTACTGTCAGTAAAGGCTTTAAGCTACAATAGGCTGGTGTTTAAAACACTTTGCACCTCCCCCATCACTGGAATGCACCCTCTCTCCAAAATTGAATTTGGCCCTCAAGCAGAAAGAGGTCTGACACTGTCCCTAACTTAGCCCATCTGATCAGATCCACTCATGCTATGTCTCCATGCCAGTAAAAAAATCAGCCTATACACATCCACTTGATCAACCCTCCTGGCACAGTGCCAACAGCTGCTGTGTAGGTCTACACTGATGCCCACATATGCTGCCCTCATCTAGGGCCAGATGCAACACAGTCCTTCAGAGGGTGCAAAACCAACAAAGTGCAAGGATTAAGTCAAAACTCCCTTTCTTCCTAACAGTTTTCCAGATTTTGTTGAGCTGTCCTTGCTTGCCAGTGTCTGCCAATCTTAGCGGCCATGAATATATTGAAGGCCCCATCTGATATCTTACTGGTATATATTCCATCTTTCTTTTACATTTATTTGGCACTGTTCATGCTCTTCCTTTTTGTCTTCTGGGCTAAACATGGAATAGATCAGATATACCAGTATATAAAAAGGGGGAAATAGCATGGAAGATGTTAAGCCATTTCCTTGACAGCAGAGACTGACTGAGTCAGGCAAGGGATCCATCTAAATTAGCAAACTTGTTTCCAGCTCTGGCTAGCCAGATAGGAAATGGGGGAAGGGCTCATGGCCATAACTCAACAGTAGAGCACATGCTTTGCATGCAGAAGGTCCCAGGTTCACTCCCTCTCACCTTACATTTGTTTTAAATGTCTAGGTACCAGATGATGCAAAATACCTCTGCCTGGGACAGCTGGAGAACTGTTGCTAGGGAAAAGGCTGGGCTGGATGGACAAATAGTCTGACCTAGGGATGGGTGAGAAATGCATTTGGTTTCTCATTTCAGTGGAGTTTACCAAGTTGGAGCTTCCTGAACATAAACATGAATGGAATGCTGTTTGCCACCAAAAGCCATACATTTCCAGTATCAATGTGTAAGAAATGCATGCATTAAAAAATAGGGATGTGTATCGTATCGAGTCCGCTGTCCAATAACGAATCGATAAGGTCGTTATCAGACATCCGATGACGGATAACAATAATTTTCTTAGGTGGCCCTATCCGATCAGATCCAATATCCATATGTCCGATAACTATCAGACATATTGGATTTTCAGACTGCCATTTCTGGTGTTTCCCCCATAGGCTTGAGTTGGGGGAAATAAACAATGGGCCGGCACTCCCTCCCTCTCCCCACTCATGCTCCCTTCCCCCACTCACGCTCCTCACCTGCCGGCACCGGCACCACTGGCACCACCAGTCCATACTACTGCGAAACAGGCTTTCTGGCCTGTTCTTTAGTAGAGAGAGATGCACTGAGTGATGACGTAATCACTTGGCACATCTCTGTTCTGAGGAACAGTAGTACGGACCAGCAGTGGCGGCGGCAGCGGCAGCTAAGGAGTGGGAGTGGGGGATGGAGCACGAGTGGGGGGAGGGAGCGCGAGTGGGGGGAAGGAGCTCAAGTGCCGGCCCAGTGTTTTTCCCCATAGACTTGCATTGGGGAAAGCTTTCTTTCCCCCAATGCAAGCCTATGGGGAAAACACCTGAAATGGCAGTCTGTAATAGGATCAGAACTTCCGATATTTATTGGATATTGGATCCAATCAAATCCGGGTACCCCCGATATGATCGGATCCAATATTTTTAATATTGGAAATTCTGATCCGATTCCAATATTTCTGGCCATGCACACATCCCTATTAAAAAATGTATGCATGAATGCATATATTTTTTCAAAAGTGCACTGAAATTAAGAATATTGGTGGGGGGAGCACCCAAAAACACTTTATTCATTGGGAGATAATGTGTACATTAGTAAAAGTGTGCACAAAAATGTGTACATTTGGGAAAATACATATAAAAAATTGGATATTTTTTAAAAAAAAGACATGCAGAAAAATGAATACAAATTTTTTTCTGCAAACTTAAAATAAAATCGCCATCTGATGCAGAATTGGAGTGGAACAAACTTAGCAATGGAAAATAGAGAACCTAAGCCAAATTGAGCTTTCTAGATTCACTCATCTCTAGTCTCACCTGTTTAGAGTAATGATAAGGTAGCTTTCTATGGTCCTCTCCTTTATCGTTTCTCATGCATCATCTGGTACTCAGGTTGTTATCGCACAGGCGGTTTTAAGCACACCCACCTTGGCTTTGTTCTACTTCTTCAGTGCTGGGTTTGCATGATGTCATCCCCCTCCTGCTGCTCTCTCACCCTGAGGTTGCAGGTTTTAGTTTCTGTTTCGATTTATCCCTCAACCAGCAAAGTCCGAAACAAGCAAAGTTCAATAAGCCAAGTTGAGGTATCACAGCCAGAGTGATTCAAAACACTAGACTTGAATACGAAATGGAGGGGGAAACCACAGAAGCAACCCGGGGGGGGGGGGGGGAATAGTAGGCGTGATAAAGCCCTCAGATGTAGAGTCCTTTCTAACATGCAGATTTTGTTTAACTATTTTGGTTAAGCTATAGTAGTAGATCTATTCCTCTCCTCCCTCTCTTTCCAGCCCGCTACTCTGAGAAGTAGCTCTTTTATTAACCCATATTGAACTCTTACCAGCAAAATGCACTTTGTTGTCTGTTCCTAACTATGTTTTGCACCACTCATTTGACTTTGTTCCTGCCTCAACACAGCTGTAGCAAATCTCCAGATCAAAAGTGAAAAGGGCTTCCTAACTGGGTAAAGTGAATAAAAGGCAGTCCATCATATTCCTGACAAGCTGAAATATTCATGGAGACGCACTCAAAGAATTCAGCCCTGGAAACATGGTAAGACTGCCAAATGATCTGCTGAAAATGGATTACATTCAATGAGAGTACAGAAAATGGCACTGTGGAAGGGGCAGTATTTCAAGTACAGCTAGACTAGGCCATATGATCTGTGTTCATTACATTGGAATTTAAGTGTCAGAAATGACAAAAGGTGCTAATATAGGTTAGCAAACCAGTTGAAAACCATATCAAATACATAAAGAAAACCAGCTGGGCTAATGGAAATAAGGGCCCTAAATCAATAGAAAAGCAATAGACTAAAAAGTCAATAGACTAAAAAGTACGAGGAAAACCTGGAAGAATTATGATTTTATAGCCAATGTTAATGATTGTGAAGAGGCTTTCTTCACATACTCCCATGGAGGGCAGAATCCAAAAAAAGTTACTATTCTGATAGTCCCACAGTAATTAACAGGAATTGTACAAAAGCACTGGCGTTTCCATCTATAGCTTTCATTCAATTTGGTGAGGATTGTAAAATAGTTTATTTCAGGATATCTAAGTGCATGGTTTGCGTGGGTCTTTTTGAATGTGGTAACTTTACTGAATGTGCTGGGGTGGTAGTCTTCAGTGTTTTCTTTGGGATGTGCAGACTTCTCCTGTTCCATTCCATTATTTTACTGTACATTACTTCCTACTGCCCCTCATTCCATACCAACTTACTTCTGGTTTAACTCTAAAATTGATTTCCAAAATGGGGCATAGAGCTTGCTGTAGTTTTAATTTTGCACAGCAGCCCCCATGTGCACATGCATTTAATCAGGGTGTGCAAAGGAATCTTGAGGTGATCACATCATCTCATCAGGATTCTTTGGGTGATCTGATCTAATCGAAGCCTATATGCCCTGGTGCACCTCAGTAGGGCAAACTGGAAAAGTGTCACACACTGCACATGCGCAGCAGACTGATTAACATCTGGGAATCATAAATAGGAGAACTGTGGATTGTTATTTATTTATTTATTTATTTACAGCATTTATATTGCTACCCCCTCCCCCACTTTAGCTCAGGGCTGGGGAACCTCTTTCAGCATGAGGGCTGAATTTAATTTCAGGGAAGCTCTCAGGGGCCGCCTTTCAGTGGTGGGCAGCGCTGAATTCAAAAGGGGGGGGGCAAAAATACATTCCCCAGCTTATTGTAGCTTAAAGCCAGTAACTACCCTTGGGGAAGGCATTCCCAGTTGATATAATGTGGGGGGATTTTCTGAATGCCTACAAACCATCAATTGGTGGTTGGAGGAGAGAAAAGGTGGGTATAACAAACTGGGAAAGCCCAGGATTGGGACCCCAGGATGGCGGGATTTGATCTTTGACCCTGAGGTTCCCCACCCCGCCTTAAGCCAAAAGGGCTCCCAGAATGGCATCAATAGATAGACACTCCCTGGAAACAAGATGAGGTGATTCTGAACCCCAACATTTATATGGAGAGAACCTAGAGAGCACCCTGGGACCACATTGAATCCAACATGTAACATGGGACCCACTTTTAACTTTCATTATGTATGACCGTCTTTTCCCCTTTTCTCTTTCCATCTTTATTCTTTTATTCATACTTTCTGAAAAAATAAAGAGAGGCAGTGCTGCTGGTCCAATCTATCTTAGGTTGGCCCTAGCAAACTAACTTGGAGGGTTTGTTATTCCCTCTTATTCTGAGATGGTTGAATACCAACAAGTGTGGAGAGAAAGCTGAGTCACTGAGAACCAAGAACGGATATCAGCATATTTGGGTAAGGCATGCAGACCTTCAATGAGCCACAGCATTATGAGTGTCAATTGGAAAAGAAAAATGGAAAACGGAGGGTTTGGGGAGTGAATTGGTGTGCTTGAGCTCCTTGCAGGTTATAGTCTAGATAGCATGATTGGCGGGAGGTCAAAATAGGAGCATTCCTGCTAGAGAGTGAGGATACGCTACAACATTTTCTTGCAGCGTCCACTTGTTTATTAGTTTGTGCATGTACATGTTGCTTTTCTACCCCATCATAGTCAAGGTGACTTGCAACCATCATGAAAGAAATGAGAACATTAAGGCAATAAGATAATAAATAAATAAATAAATAAACAATAAAGGTTTTTAACCATCATCTATAAATTAATTACCGGCCCTCCTGCCAGCAGCCTGTGACAACATCTGTTCAATAAGAGCTTTCACCTTCGCTCTTTTGCATTTACGTGGGCCTTCTCAGTAATCCATGTGAGTTGACTGTCTTCCCGGCTTTAACGGTTTATTATAACCAGTATGTCTAGCAAATATTAAGTAAGAAGGCAGCAAATATTAAGTACGAAAGGCACTTATTACTGAAGCTTAACTTCTGAGCCAAAAGATACATTCGAATCCAAAAAGATTTTTTGTGCTGAATTTAATCTCAAATAAAACAGGTTCTTGAAGGTAAATACTGTCTGCAGCATAATTTTTCTGACTCTGAAACATGCTAGACACTGCCTGGTTTATTGATCTCATACGAGTGTTAGTGTGTTTCCAACACAGAAAACTGTGCTCAGCATGATATTTTATGCTTAGATTCTTACAATCCAGTCTACACACAGGGGTCGTCAAAAAGTTCCATTTGAAGTCTTTCGCTTTGAATTGTCATCTTAAAAGAACGTAAGTTATTTTTTGCTGCTTGGTTTTGTTTTCAATCTTTTCTCTTTGTTTCGGCTGTAAGGGCTCAGAGAGGGCTGGCATCTATGATTTTTGTGAGGGGGGCTTTTGTATTGTTTTTAAGTGGAAGCATCCCTAATAAGTAATTCATATTGGTGTGTCCCTCTTTTAAAGGGCTTATGGAATGGAGCAGATGCCTTGACTGTAAGTATGAGTAAGCTAAATTAAAGACCTAATCTGAGGCATGGAAATTTGAGATACTGGGGAATTTGGCTACTGAAAAGGCAATCTACACTAAGATTATTTCCATGGGGACAAATTGTCCTGCCGTTCTGAATTACAGGCTATATTATTAATGAGCTGCTTAATCAGGAATGCTAAGGTTAGCTTACTTCTATTTAGAGTAGTGAGTAATGCCTTTGGCTGATCCTCTATGGCAGCAATTGTAACTTGATAGAAGGCAAGGCAGAAAGAGTTTGGAGCGGACTCTATTAATGTTCCATTGCAATCAAGGAGCAATTTCCATTTCTTCATCTGGAACAACTTGGGGATGATTTTCAACTAGCTTTGTATTTTGTATCCCTATTTATGCTCATGCAAAGCCACATATCAGTTCCTAATGGTGAAATAGAATATATTTCCTTACACTCGATTTGCATGGGTGTAGAAAGGATTTGCATTCATTTTAGTATTTTCCATATTGCAGAGGGAAATTTGGGCTTCTCTGTGCCAAGATTTCATGCCTCCATCAAAGGTTTATGGATATTTTGTAGGATTGAGATAGTTTTATCATAGAGGCTAGCTTTGTTCGCTCCAGTATATCTACCAGCTTTGGTTGTTCTAATGGATGACCTCTATTAGAAGAAAGATAAGGGAAGTTCAAAGTTGTTGGTCCTCCTTGACCTCTTGACACCTTTGGATACCATTGACCATGGGAGTAGGGGGCACAGGAGTTCTGTTCCTACTTGCAGGCTTGGTTCCAGAGGGATATCTTGGGGGACTTCGGCAAAGATCAAAGCTTGCCATTTGATATGGACTTGAGTCAGAACAAACTTGGAAATGGAATTCAGGGAACTTTGGCAAGGTCAACTTTTGCTGATTTGCACATCCCTGGTAAAAAACCTCCAGTATCTGCCATGGTGTAATTTCAGAAATATAGAAAATGAGTTTTTAGAATTAAAATAGAAACATTTCTTTCAGGATGTATGAAATTGATTGAATGGGATGGGGTTATGTGTGTATCTGGCCCCCAAAATGATGTTTGAGGGCTCTGCTACAAACATAACAAATACTTGTTTACCTAGGGCTGTTGCAATGAAAACAAAGATATTTATTCACACATGCAGTCTATAACTTTATTTGGAATTTTAAAAGAATCAGTGCTGATAATCTACTCAGAATCTAAAAATCACTATCTGAGTTTATATTTTAGTTAATACCTTGTATTTAATAATTGGATTTCTTTTGCTTTATTAAAAACAAACAAACCTCTCATGTTCTACATTCCTCATGAAGTAATAATGACATTTGGTACCCTTCTTTGATTCTTTTATGTTTAGGTCTTCCATGATGATGCATAATATGTCAGCTTGTTTAAAATGTCTACTGCCATGCTTTTAACTTATTGGTCCTAATATTCTGTTCTTTTCACTGGCTGTATCAATGGACACATTTAATATCAAATACATTGTCATTTTATCTTGATTTACAGGATCATTGTATAAGTAATATCTGTTCACCCTTCTAGTCCCATACAGGACAGGCACTTTTCTCTCATCTGCCACTGTAGCCCCACAGAATTCCATCAACATCTCTACCAAAGAAAAGAGGTAGTCATAGAGGACCATCTTCAGTTTCACCCTACAATGCCTTCATAATTCATCCCTGCTACCCTTAAGGGTGGGTAATTGCTTATCAGTTTCATGAAGAAATGCCCTGTAAATAACAGTTGGTTTTATGTAATGTTTACTTTGTGTGGTTTTTGTAAGGCCACAGTGTATCTTACTTGTTACTGTCAATGACCTCGACAGCAGTTGCTTAGGGACGCTCTGAAAGGGGTGGAGAGACTTGTTTTGAATATTGTTAGATGGGGTCTGGATCAGGTAAATTAAATTCTGATTGGCTGGAGATTCTAGTAAGTGGAAAGAGTGGTTGGGAAATGACAGTTAAAGTATGACAGTTTATAGTTGGGAGATGGTCAGTTTGTGGAGAATGAGAGAGAGCTCTGCTGGTTGGTGTGGTGTTTTTTGAAGGACTAAGAGAAGGCTGAGGAGAAAATGCACAGCTCAGGTCTGAATATTAAGCTATTCTTTCTCTGGGGAATAACCATATGTGGCTGGTGAAGATCAGGAGGAGGGAGAATATGGTTGTGTAATGCCCAGAGGCTACCATAAGAAGAAGGTTACACAAGAGGGCAGTAACAACCTAGGTAACCTGTCCAAGCAGCCGGAAATGCAACAGGAGGATCTTTGGTGTCAAAGAAAGACTGTATTCAGAAGATAGACTTGATTGTAAGTGCATTTGGCTGGGCTGGAGGTTTAGAGACTTTGGCCAGAAGTAAAAGAGGCCAAATTCATTAAGAAGCTTGTAGCAGCAGCTGTGTCTCTTGAGCCCTTAAGAATTATCACTAAGATGGAGGTACTGTTTGTGGGTGGTTCGTCTGTTCGGCTAGGTCATGTTCACCCTGTTCTGGATGGGGTTGCACTCCCCCTAAAGGATCGGGTTCATAGTTTGGGGGTTCTCCTGGATCCAGTACTGTCACTTGAGGCACAGGTGGACTCAGTGGCAAGGAGCACCTTTTATCAGCTTAGGTTGATATACCAACTGTGCCCTTATCTGGACAAAGATAGCCTAGCCACAGTTATCCACACTCTGATAACCTCTCGTCTGGATTACTGCAATGCATTATACGTAGGGCTGCCTTTGAAAATGGTCCAGAAACTTCAACTGGTACAAAACAGAGCAGCCAGCCTGTTAACGGGGACTGGCCAATGAGACCATATTACATCAGTCCTTTTCCAGCTTCACTGGCTGCCGGTCCGGGTCTGGGCCCGATTCAAAGTGCAAGTATTAAAATTCAATGCCCTAAACGGCTTGGGGGCAGGTTATCTAAAGGAATGCCCCCTCCCATATGTATCTGCCTGGACATTTTTATTTTCTCAGTATTTTAACAGTTCATTAGTTTAATTTTTAACTTTGCTGTTTTAAAGTTTGTGTTTTAAATCTGTTTTAATTTCTGCATTGCTGCTTTGTTTTATCCTGCTTGTGCTCTTATATTGTATTTTTATGCTACGTTTTTATACTGTTGTTGTTTTATATTTTGTATAGTTGTTATGGTTTTAATTTTTGTAAACTGCCCAGAGAGCTTCGGCTATTGGGCAGTATAAAAATGCAATACATAAATAAATAAATAAATAGTCTTTTGAAAACCCCACAATAAATAGAAATAATTAGGGGTGTGCACAGTGGGTCTTCTCCACCTTGAAATTTGAGCCAGGGCTCCGTTAAGGCGATTCTTTGTCCTGATTTCGGAGTGGCTCCCCTTACTCCACCCTGTTGGATTACCCATGGGCTGTGGTAGTGCTGGGGAGAGGAAATCTCCCATCTTCAGCATTCTATTTCTATAGGCCTCTGAATTACTGCGGGGGAGGGTGTAAGGCTCCCATAGCATACTGAAGTATTCAGAATAACTTGCCAACTTTTGCACATCTCAAAACACCATTAAACACTTGAGACTGAAATTACTTATTGGATTAATTATGATCCTATTCCACCCACTTGGCATTGAGTACAGGATTGCTTTGTCAAGTCATGTATTTCTCCAGACACATCCCCCTTTCTGTTCTCTTGTTTTCTGGCCACAAAGAGGCATCAAATGCTAAAGCATGTGTTGCACACAGAAATGGTTGCTGGAGGGGGCATGTTGCATTTACTGTATGACTAGTCTTGAAAATGTATGAAGAGACCCAAACTGAGGTAAAAGAATGAGTTCAATATTTAAGAGAAGACTTCAGCAAACCTTAAGCCAAATTTTGGAGATGCTGAGTGCCTTCTGGGCCCATTACATCAAGGAGAGCACCAGGTGTCCAGCAACCTGAAAATGAGTATGTGATCATTTTCAGTTCCCATGTTTTTTTAAAAAACAACAGTATAGCAGCTTATTTACTTTCCTACCCACAGCTATACACTCAGCAGATGTCTTCAGTGAGCTGTCTCTTATGGGGGTAATTTTAATTTTGGCTTCCTCTCGACAATAGCAGATGGCACAAAGCAGGTAACGGCATTAGTAGCTACCATTTTGGAAAGTAAAGTGTGGGGACAATAAACAACCCTCTCCCACTACACACTCATAGTCAAGAGATGTTTATCTGGAACAAAAAATGTGATAAGTAAATACATCAGCAGCTAGAAGCAAAAGGTTGAAATTAATGAAATACCAAAAATAATTATATAAATTTATCCAAATGATTAAGATGAATACTGTCTCCTTCCAAATAAGGGCAGAGATTAAGTAAAAGACAACACAAAGAAACAACTTTGCATGAAAATAAACACACAAATAAAGGGAAGGAGACAATTAAAAGAGAAGAAAGTGGAATGCTAATGTCTTGCAGCTGCAAAATGTTTCTGCTGTCAGTCAAAGAGCTTATATGTAAGCCCCAAATGTTGCCAATATGAAGTGCAAAACAGAAAACCTAGTGAAAACACAAAACAAAGGACATCTAAAGCATTCAAAAAATGGTTCCCCCAATTATTAATTTTAAAATATGCATAGTAGATAGTTCGGCACTGAATACCACGACAGAAATGACTGATAATTTGCATATTTTATTTACAAAAATAATTTTACAGAAAAGCCAACCCATTCAGCAAAGACCTCTGGACCCATGTGTGCACATGCAATAACAGAATGTTTCTCTCAGTACCCCACGTTCCACGCCATTCTCTCAATACTCTGCCCATGGATGAGAGGAGAATTCTAAGCAGGAGCACTGAACGATGCGAGGAAAAGCGCACAGAGAATTCTTGCATGGAGAATCATAGTAGGCACAGATGGAGCCCATCTCCACCAGGCACCTTGTGGCTGTTCTGCTTGCACACTCAAGCCCTCCACAGGCTGCGACCCCATCCCTGTCCCCAAAGGAGAAAATCTGTGGAGAAGGCAGATGAGGGAGCAATTGTAATATGTTCAAGGGTGTGTTTTCTCAGGCTACCAGCGGGGGCAATAAAGGGCACTCCACACTGTGGTAAAGAAAGTACTGGAAGGATGAATAAAAAGGTTGTTCTTACAATGACAAGATGGTTTCAGCCTGTTTATGAGAGACCAGTGGTAGAACAGCAACCAGCAGAAGGCTCTGAAGAAGATGGGAAACATGGCTCTCCCCTCCATCAGGGAAGTACTCCTTCAGACTCGGATGGAGACAGGAGAGTGGGAAGAGAAGCAGGGTCCACTTTCCTCAAGGCAAGTGACACAGTGAGCATCTTTGCCACTGTGCACCATGGCACTAAACTATAAACTCCAGGATCCCCAGCATAAAAACGTTCATTGGAAACATCACTTACCTGAAGGAGAAGAGACTTATCAGGTCTCTCCTGTCTTGCTGGAAGCCCTGGGCCACTTGCTGCTCTCCACTGCCTCCCCCTTTTAAGGGCTTTTCCTCTGAAGGGAAGGTGAAGCAGTAGGGAAGGTGGTGGAGGGCAGGCAGAAATCATTTGCACAGCTGACTCCGGCAGGGCACCACCTCCCTACTGCTACTCTTGCCAGAAAGCTGCGACCCATTCCCCAGTCAGATATGCCACCTGGCCTTATGGCTAAGTGTTGTAACTTCAGAGGAACTGGAATATGTCCTGCAGGAAGCAGGAGGCAAATACACTCCCCTGTGTTCCCTATTTCTGAGTGGTGAGAAGTTCCTGGGCAGTGTGCCGGCATTTAGTATGCTTTGGACAAGGGAATGCTGGAGACTTGTTTATTTATTTTAAATATTTCGAGGCTGCTTTTTAGGGCAAAGCCCTCCCAAGGCAACTTCCAACATACACTTTTGCAATATTTAAGCAACTCTACATTTTAAAACCATAAAGCACCATAGTAATAAAAATTAATATGAGCCAGCAAACTGGTAAAAACAATAAAAGGGAATAAATAATTACAATTAAATCACAGCACATATGCATTAGGTCAATAAAATATGTATTTAAAGGTCTGCAATGATGGGGCTGATGTGCCTCCACTGAGAACGAGTTCCATAAATATGAGGCCACTGCCAAAAAAGGCCCTCATTCCCATCCATCTAAATGTTCTTACAGTCAGGCATGTAAGTAGGGCAGGCACATAAACCCCATAATAGTTGCCCCCAAACTGTTTAGGGGCTTGTAGGTCAATAAAAGCACTTTAAAATGGATCTGCAGACACAACAGCAACCAGCACAACTGGAACAATATAAGTATCACATGCTCCAACTGCCTAGTCCCCACCAGTAGTCAGGTGGCTGCATATTGAAGCTTTTGAACCATCTCTAAAGGCAGCTGTATATTATATCCTCCTCCTGCTGCTCCCCATCATCATTTTCATCTTTGGGCAGTTTACTTCAGTGGGGAGGGTGTTGGGGGGGTCACCACCATGAAGGCCACTTCCCTGTTGCCACCCTACAAACCTCCCTTGGAGGAGGCACCTGGAAGGGGGGCTCAGATGATGATCATAGTGTACAGGTAGTTAGATTCATATTGGGACTTTGGTTCAGCCTGGCTGACAATAATGTATGGATAACTAAGGAAAGAGCCATCCTGATAGGGTTGCAATTGTGAAGGCACAGCAGAGATGGACCATAGGAGATATTGTGGAGGGGGAGTAATGTTATTATTCACAGCTTAGATCAGTGGTCTTCAACTGGTCCAGACCCGAGACCCACCTTGGACTCTTAACCTGCAACATGATGTGACCCACTTTCACAGTTGCCCAACATGGTGGCAACAGCTTTGCTGTGATCCATCTGGACTTATTGTGTGACCCACTTTTCAGTTGCAATCCACCAGTTGAAGACCACTGGCTTTGATAGATGGGTGGGGGAGGCATGGGTCATGGATCAAGTTATAGAGCAGCCTGCATACTAGCTTATATTAGTGCCCCAGCCCACCTGCCAGGTCTGTAGGTGTGGAATGTGGGAGTCTAAGGCCTGTCACAGTGTGAACCTTTCTTGCGAGCCCTTCCTTCTCCCCAGGTGTGTGGCAGGTTTGCCAGCCCCCAAGTTGGGCCAAGCCTTGCTGCCACACCCCATGAGATCCTTTAAAGGGAGCCCACTTTCCCCTAAAATGAATCTATCCCTGTGCCTCCAATGCCGACACCATGAAATTGTGACATGAATTATTAACAAGTTATCTCCCCCCAGCCCATGATGGTTGTGTAATAGGGAAATGCCTCACCTTTGGCCTGTTCCCAACTGGGGGATGTCTTCAGAGGGTTGCCACTGCCTTTCTCCTCAAACCTACGCTTTCTTCTCCCTGGGTGGCTTTGGTAATCCTAACACCAAGGAGGAAACACAGGGTTTCTGGGCAGCCATCCAAGTCCTGGGCAGAAGTGTCATGTTGACGTAGCTCCCTTGGAAAAAGTTGGGGTAGATCCCCAACTTTTTCAAATCAGAGCATCACAGGGAAACGACGGGGTACAGATCCACAGCCACAGCAGTGGCTAACTGCCATCCATACCAAGATGAGTTATGCCTCAGGGAGTGGTAGGTGTGAACATTGACAATGACAATGCTGGCAATGCAACCCAAGCTGGAGAGGACCAAAGAGAGAAGGTGTTGGGGATATTGCAACCTTATCTGCAACTTCCTGAATGGGAGGCAGTGTTGCAGTTTTGTTAAATTTATGGGAATTTTGTCCACAGCTAGCCTTAGGATCTCTGTAGTTTACAATGTGCTTTCCTGTGATTTCTTGCTTTTGCTCCTTTCTTCCCCCACCTATTTCTCTGACTTCCACCATTGCTGGGAGCATGTGAGTTTGCACTTTCACTCCTGCCGGTGTAATGGAACACAAAATGAACTGAACAAACTCTGTTGAAACCCTATGCTGTACCTCTATTGTATATGCAAGAATTCTTGTGAATAAACTGTTTTCTTTCCTTCACATAAGATGGATGTGGTCTCCTATCATTGTTCTTGGATAACCTGTGTACACATGGGATTGGTAAATGCCCATTCTGCCTTGCCTTGTTGTCTTTTTCCTCTGCTAAATGCCTTTCTAGCAAGAGGCGTCATTACTAAATAATCCCATCAGAAGGCTTGCCCTCAGATAATCTGATCTGCACTCCCATGAGTCTGACCTAGGCCAGTCACTCAGCCTTCTTGGAACACCGTGGTGAGCAGCTGCAGACCTCACTGCTCCCACCTGCTGACTCCCTGCCCACTCGTTCGCACAAATGAGAGCTCCCAGGTTGGTTGGGATCATTTGTTTGGTGCACCAACAGAAGCTGGTAAAAGCTTTCCTGACCTTCTTCAATTAGTGTTGAGTCCAGGAGAACACCCAACCCATGCACTTGGTCCAAGGCTAGTTGGCCAAGGTCCAACGAGTGGAGCCTGTCCAAGGCTGGCTGTAAACTTCCATCCATCATCAGTTTCCACACTCACAGCACCTCTGCCTTGTCTAGGTTAAGTCTCAGCTGATTCACCCAAATCCGCTTCAAAACCAACTCTAGCCATCCGTCCAAGAGTCCCACAGCCTCCCTGAGATGGGTAGATGGAAATGAGAGCTAGAGCTGCCCACAAGTTAGAGTTTCAATCCTGAAATTTCAGATGTCATTGACTGTCTACAGATGGCTAACGTTGAATGGCTGAAAGTAAGAGAATTTTCTGTTAGTGGAAATAAGCACATGAAATGAATGTGTAATACTTGTTCCTCTCCACCTGCCTTTGTGGTCTGTATTAGGGGTGTGCACGGACCCCCCGGATCGGATCGGGACCCGGATCGGGACCTCCAATTTTGTCCCGGACCGGTTCGGACAAAATCGGAGGCCCCCCGGACCGGATCGAGTCCGATCCCGACCCAAAAATCGTAAATTTTTGGATCGGCCGCCATTTTTTTCCCCATAGACTTGCATTGCAATGCAAGTCTATGAGGAAAAAATGGCGGCGGGTGGGTAAGGGGGGGCCTAACTCCCTCCCCCCCCGGGGCCGTCCGCTGTGGACGGCCCCGGCAGGTAAACCCCCTCCCCCGCGCTCCCTACCCCCCCTGGGGCCGCCCGCTTCCATCCGCTGGCGCCCGCGGGCGCCAGCGGATAGAAGCGGACGGCTCCGGGGGGGGGTAAGCCCCCTTCCCCGCCACTGCTTACCTTCTCGGCCCGTCTGGCGCCGGCGGCTACTACCAGCGGGCTCCGCGGCCTACTCTCGAGTAGCGCGCCGGGTGATGACATCACCCGGCGCGCCACCCTGGAGCAGGCCGCGGAGCCTGCTGGGAGTAGTAGGCGCCGGCGCCGGACGGGAGCCGCCGGGCTGGGCAGGTAAGGGCCCCCCTCCCCCCTCCCCCCTCCGCGCGCCCCCTCCTCCCCTCCACGCACCCCCTCCTTACCTTCCCGGCCCGGCGGCTCCCGTCCGGCGCCGGCGCCTACTACTTCCAGCAGGCTCCGCGGCCTGCTCTAGAGTAGCGCGCCGGGTGATGACATCACTCGGCGCGCCACCCTAGAGCAGGCCGCGGAGCCTGCTGGGAGTAGTAGGCACCGGCGCCGGACGGGAGCCGCCGGGCCGGGCAGGTAAGGGCCCCCCTCCCCCCTCCCCCCTCCGCGCGCCCCCTCCTCCCCTCCACGCACCCCCTCCTTACCTTCCCGGCCCGGCGGCTCCCGTCCGGCGCCGGCGCCTACTACTTCCAGCAGGCTCCGCGGCCTGCTCTAGAGTAGCGCGCCGGGTGATGACATCACCCGGCGCGCCACCCTAGAGCAGGCCGCGGAGCCTGCTGGGAGTAGTAGGCGCCGGCGCCGGACGGGAGCCGCCGGGCCGGGCAGGTAAGGGCCCCCCTCCCCCCTCCCCCCTCCGCGCGCCCCCTCCTCCCCTCCACGCACCCCCTCCTTACCTTCCCGGCCCGGTGGCTCCCGGCCGGCGCCGGCGCCTACTACTACCAGCAGGCTCCGCGGCCTGCTCTAGAGTAGCGCGCCGGGTGATGACATCACCCGGCGCGCCACCCTAGAGCAGGCCGCGGAGCCTGCTGGTAGTAGTAGGCGCCGGCGCCAGACGGGAGCCACCGGGCCGAGAAGGTAAGTGCCCCCCTCCTCCCCCCCCCGCTGTCCACTTTCATCGGCGGGCGCCCGCTGGCGCCTGCCAATGGAAGCGGCGGTGGGCGCCAGTGGGCGCCCGCCGATCCGCCGATCCGCCGAACCGGTTCGGAGCTTTTTCGGACCGGTTCGGATTGGATCGGCCGATCCAGCTGCGGGATCGGAAATCGGATAATTTATCCGATTTCCCACTGGACCGGACTCGGATCGTGGATCGGGTCCGATCCAGTGCACATCCCTAGTCTGTATCCTTCCTCCCTGTGTTATTCATTTTCTTGGCCAGCTCTGATTCTATGTAATTCTTAGCTGAAAGTGTAGTGCTCCTAGACGGCTTCTTAGCTTTGCCATCCAAAAACTGTCATTTATCCAGCGCTATGTTCCAGCTCAGTGGTGCACAGTTGCTCTAATCTCTTACAGCAGCATCTTTTTTGGGGGGTGGGGAGGGGGAGAGAGAGAACAGGTGCCTAGTTATAATTCCTAGACAAAAAGTCAAAACCAGTCTCTTGACATTTTGCACCCATTGTATTTATGGCTTAGCAGAGCAGGCAACATAATTATACAAGCCTTTAACTCTTTATGGACAGAAAACAAATTTAATAGTATGAAAGACATTGAAGGGAGGAGGTCATCTTTTGTACCCAGCCTGGGTCCTAGCCACATGTGATTGATTGATTGATTGATTGATTGATTGATTGCATTTCTATACTGTCTAATAGCCGAAGCTCTCTGGGCAGTTCACAAATATGTTACAGTAATTGCATTGCTTGCAGTGATATTAGGAGATTAAAAAAACAAATCCATATGCTGGCTGAGGGTGGGTGGGTGGAGAATTTCCACCAGAGCCACAATACATGGCTAGGAGAAGTTTAATCCATCCCTCCCTAGCCACGATTCAAAAAAAAATCACCCCTCCACTGAATTCACTGAAATCCACTGAATCCACTGTCAACTTAACAGTCTCTCTGAATTTAAGAAAGCCATAATGACTGATCTCTTCCGGCAGGCCTACCCAGTTGAATTTTAAGATGTTTGACTGTTATTTTAATAATGTATTAGTTTTATATGTTTTTAATTAGTTTTATGTATTTTATAGTATTTTTGTATACAATGTTGTTAATCCAGAGGGAGAGGCGGGTAAGAAATAACATTATTATTATCATCATCATCATCATCATCATCATCATAGTGATAGGGAATAGGAGCTTTAATTCTATCACTAATTGCAGGGTGTGTGTATGTAGGGGGATGATTTCCTTGGGATCACAGCTAGGCATTGAAAGGTTAAATCCCCCCCCCTTTGCATACTGTATTCCTTATGAAAATTCCCCTCCAAACCCACAGCCTTAAGATTGGGTTTGTTTACAACAATAACAACAACAACAAAAACAACCCTTTGACACAACTGATGTAAAGTGTAGTTAGGGCTTCATTAGGGTTTTATTGTTGGTTTTTATTGTTTGGAATTGCTATTTTATTGTGTTTATGCTTTGAACATTTTAACTGTTTTTATGTATTTCATGTTGGAAGCTACTTTGTGAGGGATTCTGCCCTGAAAGGCAGCCAAGAAATGTTTTAAATAAATAAATTCAAGGAACCTACTTTGTAAACATTTCTTTGGGCCCAGAACTTGGGAGACTGGGGTATTAACTTTCCAAGCCAACAAACAGAACTTAACTTGTGACCTGGAGAACCCAGCTATCTTCATCAAAGGTCTTGATGAAGATAGCTGGGTTCTCCAGGTCACAAGTTTTCCATTTATCGTAAAGTTGGAACACATATCGAGACGGTGTACAAAAAGGAAGAGCACAACTGATCCAAAAATCTAGAAGAGTATGCTCTACTGCAGCGGTATCAAACCTCTTTCAAATGGAGGGCCAAATGCTATTTTTGGAGAACCTCTCAAAGGCTGAATTCCAGTGGTGGCTGGGACAGAAGGCAAAAAGAAGTGAGGCTAAAATTCAGCATATTTTTAGCTTACAGTTGTTACTGGCAGTAGCTAATCCTTAGGAGAGGCATTTCAACCTGTAAGAATAAGGGGGAAAATGTTCAAAAGCTGGGAAATCACCAATAGATTGGTGGTCAGGGAAAGTGGGTGAGGCTATGGGAAAGGGGGCGTGGCCATCTGGTGACCCCCAGAGGGTTGGAATGGTACCCCAGGAGGGGTGGACATGGCCCACACATCTGAGGGGTGGACTTGGCCCACCCTTGTGCTGCAGTCTTCCCACAGCCCTGTACCACCTCCAAGTATTCCTGTTTGACCTACATTTTACCCCACTGTCATTTTGCATGACAGTGGGGTAAAG